>PVNU02000026.1:0-600000 GCA_003013855.2 Liriodendron chinense | reverse complement strand
TACTCTATACCTCAATCAGACTAGGAGATCAACCATCCTGATAACATGATCAGTCAAAGGTATGGACATACCTTTTGAAGGAAAATTCTCAAAGAAATGCTTTAATCGTTGACCATTCACTTTAAAGTTGTTACCGTTCCTTAGATTCAACAACTCGATGGTCCCATATGAATAGACAGTTTTTACAATGTAGGAACCGGTCCATCGAGAGCTCAATTTTCCCAGAAATAAATGTACTCGAGAATTATACATAAGGACCTTTTGATTAAACGTGAAGGTCTTACGAAGGATGTTCTTATCATGGAACACTTTCGTCTTGTCCTTGTAAATTTTCACAATTTCATATGCCTCGTTCCGTAGTTCCGCAAGTTCATTCAATTGAAGTTTGCGCAACGAGCTTGCTTTGTCAGAATCAAAATTCATCTTCTTTATTGCCCAATATGCCCTATGTTCTAACTCCACGGGCAAGTGACAAGCTTTCCCATAGACAAGTCTATAGGGAGACATTCCAATGGGGGTCTTGAAAGCAGTACGGTAAGCCCAGAGTGCATCGATTAGTCGAAGCAACCAATCCTTGCGATCGGGGTTCACTGTTTTCTCTAAAATATGTTTAATCTCCCTGTTGGATATCTCAGCTTGTCCACTTGTTTGTGGGTGATAGGGAGTACTCACTTTGTGATTTACGCCATATTTCTTCATTAAAGCTTCAAACAGGCGGTTACAAAAATGAGATCCTCCATCACTTATTATGACTCAAGCTGTTCCAAACCGGGAAATGATATTTTCTTTTAAGAAACGAATGACTGTTTTATGGTCATATTTCCGACACGGAATCGCCTCGACCATTTTGAAACATAATCGACGGCTAGCAAAATATATAAATTTTTTAAAGAAGATGGGAATTGACCCATGAAATCGATGCCCCAACAATAAAAAATTTCGATTGGTAAGATGGGATTGAGTGGCATCATATTTCTACGGGATATTCTTTCCAATTTCTTATAAGGCTCACAGGTTTTACAAAACTCATGGGTATCTTTGAACATGGTGGGCCAATAAAACCCACAGTGCAGAATTTTGGCTGTGGTCTTCTTAGCCGAAAAGTGGCCACCACACGCCTGAGAATGACAAAAGGAGATGATACTGTGTTGTTCATCATCTGACACACATCTCCTTATGATTTGATCGGGACAATACTTGAATAAGTATGAGTCGTCCCATAGGAATTTTCTCACCTCGTTGAAGAACTTATTCTTATCTTGCTTTTTCCACTATGTCGGAATTGTACCTGTAGAAGATAGTTAGCAATGTCCGCATACCATGGCAATTGGGAGACTTTAAAAATTTGTTCATCAGGGAACATGTCATTGATCGCGGTCGTCTCAATGGAATTGGTGAGAACAAGTCTAGAGAGATGGTCAGCCACGACGTTTTCTACTCCTTTCTTATCACACATTTCTATGTCGAATTCTTGGAGTAGGAGGATCCATCTTAACAAGCGTGACTTAGCATCCTTCTTAGAGAGAAGGTACTTAAGCGTAGCATGGTCAGTGAATATGATGATCTTGGATCCAATCAAGTAGGACCTAAACTTGTCTAAAGCAAAAACTACAGCTAAAAGTTCTTTTTCTGTAGTAGTGTAGTTTTCTTGAGCCAAGTTTAAAGTTCTACTTGCATAGTAGATGATGCATGGCTTTTTCTCTTTTCTCTGACCTAGCATAGCCCCAATAGCATAGTCGCTCGCATTGCACATAATTTCAAAAGGAAGGCTCCAATCAGGTGGTTGCTTTATGAGAGTACATGTCAACATACCTTTAGTTTGTCAAAGGCATTTTGACAATCTTCAGTCCACTCAAATGAGTTTTCCTTTTGAAGGAGGTTACATAAAGGACGAGAGAGTGAACTAAAGTCCTTTATGAACCGTCTATAGAATCCGGCGTGTCCCAAAAAGGACCGCACATCTCATATGTTCTTGGGTGGTGGAAGGTTAGAGATAAGATCGATTTTAGCTTTATCCACCTCAACTTCATTTTGTGAGATGATGTGACCAAGTACTATTTCCTTTTGAACCATGAAGTGAAATTTCTCCCAATTCAACACGAGGTTCTTTCTTTGAAATTGCAGTTTTACCGCTTGTAGAGATACTCGGAGATATGCCTAATGTCCTAGAGGGGGGGAATAGGACTTTTTGAATTTCCAATTACAATTAAAACTAATCAAGTCAATCTTAGCAACCAAGATTATCACAATAACATTCCAGGCAATTATATGATGAATTTGTACGCAAGGACTATCATAGGCATTTCATCAAACAGTTAGCATTCATGATTGACTAAACCATTTAACACATAGCAATCATTCAATCTCACAATGCACAACGATTTATAGTGGTTCGGTTTCCCTATTCCACTCCCGGTTCACGATCTCAACCTATGAGACCACCGGATTTCACTATAGTCTTGGTTTTAAATCAGGTTAACCATCAACCTTGACATCCTTTGATCTAAGACCGCGTTTACCATCCGCCGATGGCCCAATCCAGGGACTTGACGAGTTTGGATCTCAAACTCTCACCAATCCTAATCCAAGGACGGTCACGTACGCTCCCGCTGGAGTTTCCCAATCCAGGGAATAGTGATTCAATAAATGGACTCTCAAATACTAGACATACCTAGACAATTGAGCCCCGATTCGATGCCTTTGATGAGTAGCTTCAGCTCCACGTGCTTCAGCTTCTCTTTGTGCTCCCAAGATCAGCTACCGATGCAAATGATGTGATTATGATTATGCCGGGTAGTTGGGAGAGAGTTGGTCAAGTTCCTCTTGCCTATTCAATGCAATGGTTATGAGGGAACTACCAAACTTCAAGCATTCAATGGCTATAAACGACCTCATAAAGGTATTTCGAAGGTAGGTCAGTCATGAATGAAGATCTTGAGTTCATACTTCAAACCGAGCTTTGAATACTCAATGATAAGCCATTAATGGCTAGGTTTGAATGATGAACTCAAGGGAGTTAAGAGCAAAGAGGGTAGGAGGATGTGAGTAAAAGCTCTCTCTCTTAGCTCTTGAAGGGTGTTGAATGCATGCCATGAAAGACCACAAGTTATGGCTATATAGAGCCCCAAATGATGGCCCCAACGGAACTAAAACGGTCACGTCCGACCTGTCAGAGAGGGGTCTCAACCGGTCGGATGAACCAGTCGTAATTCAAAATGGTTGGGCCATATCTGGGACTGACCGACCGGTCAAGACCGGTCGGTTTACCCTGCTGGACATATACAAAGAAACAGGCCGACCGGTCAAGACCGGTCGGCAGAGCTTGCTGGACAGATACATAAAACAGACTGACCGGTCAAGACCAGTCGGCTGCCTGCCTGGTTAATGCACCAAGGCTGCTTGACTGATTTGATCTTCTGGCCCACCGGTCAAGACCGGTCGGCTGTCCAGCTGAAAGCATCACAGCAAGTCACTGACCCTATTTGATATTCCTGGCCGACCGGTCAAGACCGGTCGGCTACCCGGCTGCATTCATCACGGCAAGCTCTGTCTTGAGTTTATGAGCCTGGCCGACCGGTCAAGACCGGTCGGCTGTCTAGACAGTCTTATTACAGCAAGCTTGCTGGAGGTTTCTTGAAGTACTGGCCGACCGGTCAAGACCGGTCGGCTGTCTAGATATTCTTGTCACAGCAGGTTTGCTGGGCCAAGGCTTTCAACACAGCAGCGGATCACTTTCAAGCATGAAGTGATAAGGTGCATGGGGTCCAATGTTTGGACATATCTTCAATTACATTTTGCACCAGCCATGGACCACAAGTCTGATCAACTTGTGCAAGGGTCGAGAGGGAATGGGATAAGATAAGTGAGTTATTACGCCATTTTTTTGATATTTTGGGTTTCTTATGGTCGATCTATATACAACTTACCTGAGATCTTGTTTCAGCTTGAGCTTGAGCAATGGAAGAAGCATAGTCTTCAAGTCTTTTATCTTCAAATCTTCGACCGGGGCTCACACGACAAGACGTGACCAACCAACACGTCAATTGACAAAATAAAGTGTACTAACAATTTCCCCCTTTGTCAATTGCGTGACAAAACATCTAACTTAGACAAATCATGACTTCCTTATCATGATTGACCCTTAAACAGAAAGAAATATACACCCAATTACATGTCTATACAGATATACACAATGATCTTTACAAAAGGACATGTACAGACTCAATTTTCTTCAAAATCTCCCCCTCAATGCTTGCACCTACAACGTCCTACAAAAAGATATAATCGGACCTTCTAAGTGGGATGATTCTCTCCCTTTTTGTTAGTAATTGACAAGGGTTAGCCAGCAAAAAGATATGCCTAAGAAAGCTGTAAGGCTAGCGCTGAAAATATGTCAATCACATAAAACAGGGAAGAGATATATAAATTTAAGCCCTGAGGAGATTTAAAGAACAAATCATGCCAGATATACAAGTAATCATGAAAGCATAGAGGGCTTATAGCCCAATCAACCAACCACCCCTCCAGATGTATATCTAGAAAAAAACAGAACACAAAGCATGAGCTAAAAAGGGCAAATGTGCCCAAACCATCCAACCTCCCACAGATATTCAATAAAAGATCAAGAGCTCATATAAAAAGATATAACTATAGAAAATAGCATCCATACATATACCAAAATGGGCCAGCAGCCCAATGTAAATATGTATCAATCCGCAAAATATACAGACAACCCATAGAAAGATAGTACATGAAATCCAGACAATGTCGTTGGTCATACAAAAAGGAACTGTGACCAAGACATGAGACTAGTAATCTGTTCCATCTCCTAGATCAGGGGATGGAACGTCCCCACGCGCTGCGCGCTCCCACATCTCTATCCGCCTCTCCAACTGTGCGAGGCGAGTCACAAGAGCCTCCTGTTGTACAAGAATGGTGGCCTGACCCTGCAAAAGCTGGTCCCCACTCTGCTCGATCCTGTCTAGCCGCTGAAATAGGCGCTCCTGAAGCTGACGAAGCTCAGCAATGTATGAAGGAGGATCCACGGAAGGGGATCGTCGTCGAGAAAAAGCTCTAGGAGGCGTACTGAATCAACCCGGAGTAGCTCGAGGATCGAGGGATAGATCAGAGGAAGGAGCAGAAGGTGAAGTGTGGGAAGGGCCAGTGGAGGCAGGTGGAGCCTCAAGCTGGGACGGCTCTACCGGATCCTGCTGTTGCTCCTGTAGAAGACGACTCTGGATGGCTTCTTTTGTAAGCTCTGTAAGACCCGTACCCTTATTTGCCCTCCGTACGCTTAATTTCCGGTGCCGGTACGTCCCGGACGGATCAGATTAGCGAGCCTTGACCGTGACCCTATTTTAGTACCGCATCAACCCGAGACCTATACCCCGGCGACCGCGTAGGCGCTGCGATTCCAACGCCGCGCGGCACGCCCCATTGCGATACCCGGTGTGAAAGTTATGATCTATCGCGTAATCTGAGGTGGGCCGCGCAACGTGCGTGTGTGGTGGGCCCCACTTGCACAAACTCCAAGACCATATCCCATCAATCAATCAACATCCCATCAAATCCATCACCATCATTCTCACCTACACCTATCCCATACCCCTACCCTACACACCCCATACCCCCATCCCTCTCTCTCCTCCCAAAGTCAACTCTCACACCATACCCCCCATCCCTCTCTCCCATGCTACCCATCATCACCCATGATTGCTTCTCTCTCTCTCCCCCCATACAATACCATACGTAGGGGGAGAGGAGGCTTCCTCACTTCCCCTTTTTGCAAGAGAGAGAGAGGAGAGAGAAAGAGATTTGAGAAAGGAGAGAGAAAGAGGAAGAATTGAGAGAAGAGAGAGATTTGGAGGGAGATCTAGGATTTGAGGGTGGAGATCCAAGCTTGGAGGACCCCAACCATCATCCGGACCGTCCGGATCGTCCGATCATCAACTCGATTCAATCCAACCGTCCATTATTTGAGGTGAGTGCAAGGGGTACATAAATCCCCCATTTTCTTCTTTCCCTTCATTTTTCCTTTTCTTTTGGGCCCACCTGATGGTGGACAACCTGATGGATGGATTGGATCATCCATGAATGGGCCCCACCTTGTAATAATAATTATAATAATAATAATAATAATAATAATAATAATAATAATAATAATAAAAAAATAAAATAAAAAGAAAGAGAGAGAGAGGACTGCCGCTGGACAGCCAGCGTCCAGGGGACGCTGCTGCCCAGCAAGGGCAGCCGGTCGGCCAGGAAGAGGGTCCCCACACGTGGGACCCACCTTGATGAATGTATTAGATCCATGACGTCCGTCTGTTTCTCCAGCCCATTTTAGGGCTGGGCGCCAAACATGAAGAAGATCCAGATCTCAGGTGGACCACACCATAGAAAACAGTGGGGCTGATGAAGCCTACTGTCGGAGTTTCTTGAGCCTACCGTGATGTTTGTGGACCATATTACCTGCCCAATATTGGGCTTGTTGGGACCCCAATGATCTGGGGGACATGATGAACGGGGTGGATCGCCCCTAAGTGGGCCCCACTCGATATGAACACAGAAAAAGAAAAAAAAAAAAAAAAATCAAGAGTGCACCGGACGTCCAGCGTCTGGACGTTCTGACGCTGGAACGTCCAGCGTCACCTTGGACGTTGCAAGGGGTCCCACTCGTGGGACCCACCTTGATGTTTGTGTTCCATCCACGCCGTCCATCGGTTTTTCCAGATCATTTTAGGGCCAGGGCCCAAAGATGAGCCAGATCCAAATCTTCAGTGGACCGCACTGCTTGAAACAGTGGGAATGATGATTCCTACTGTCAGAATCTCTTGGCCCACCTTAGCATTTCTAAATTGATTTTCATACCCTATATTGGGCTTGTTGGGTCCCCCATGAGATGGAGAACCTGATGAACGGAGTGGATCAGACCCATGTGGGCCCCACTTGATATTAATACAAAAAAAAAAGAAAAAAAAAGAAAGAAAGGAGTCAGCGTCGCTGACGCTGACGCTGGGCGTACCAGCGTCCTGGCACGCTGGCTCGGCCAGCTGTGGCCCACTTGTGGGTCCCACCATGATGTATGTGTTGTATCCACACCGTCCATCCAGTTGGGGAGATCATTTTAGGGCACGACCCCAAGAATGAGCCAGATCCAAGTCTCGAGGGGGCCCCACCACAGAAAACAGTAGAGACAGTGCCCCACCGTTGAAACCTTCTTATGGGCCACCGTGATGTTTATTTGAGATCCAACCTGTTCGTAAGTTCACACATACATGGAGGAAGGGACATCAAAAATATCAGCTTGATCAGGAACTCCTGTGGGCCCCACTTATTAAATAAATAAAAATATATATATATATTAAAAAAATATATATATAAAAAATAATAATAATAATAATAATAAAAAATAATAATAATAATAAATAAAATAAAATAATGCTGCTGCTGGACAGACAACGTCCAGGGGACGCTGCTGCCCAGCAGCCTGTCTGTATGGGCTTTGGAAATGGGCCCCACTCGTTGGGCCCACCTAGAATATATGTGCTATACCTATCCCGTCCATATGTTTTTCCAGCTCATTTTAGTGGGCTATGCCACGGGTCAACGGTGGGAATAATGATCTCTACCGTTGAAACCTTCCCAGCCCTACAGTGATGTTTAATTGTCATCCAACCTATTTTATAAGTGACCGAGCCCAAAAATCTTAGCATATCCAAATGACAAGTGGGCCATGCCATGGGACAACAGTGGGAATAATAATCTCCACCATTGAAACCTTCCTAGACCCAAAATAATGTTTATTTGTCACCCAACCTATCCATAAGTGGCTGGGCCCAAAATTTAAGCATATCTTAATGTCAAGTGGACCATGCTTCAGTGGAAATAATGATTTCCAACATTGAAACCTTTCTAGGTTCTACAGTGATGTTTATTTGCCATCCAATCGGTTCATAAGATCACATGGATATGTACGAAGGAGAAAACACAAATATCTGCTTGATTCAAACTTATTGGGATCAGTTGGGTACCACGCTGCCCAGCAGGTGGCCCACCCTATGGGTCCCAACGTGATGTATCTATTAGCTCCACCATGATGTATCTGTTTTATTCATGTTGCTTATCTTGTATGTGCAGGCCCAAGTATGGGGCCGATGTAGTCTTAAGTGGGCTATACCACGAAGACCTTTACATTTCCAATGGGATCCACAGTTCGGGTCCCACTCTCTGTATATATAGTGGGCCATTCAAGGCCAACAGTACATGATATGTCTGGTAATATGCTAGTATACTTAGCTGGATAGGTCACACTGATAATATGCTTAGTGTAATGAATATCATACCCATTCATTTGTACATACGCATCATATGTATGCCTGACTGTGGGCGATGTCGATCATAGCATATGCCTTACAGCTTGAGATACTTAGGGGACCCGTATGAGATAGGGTCACCCTACATGATCGCGCGGTATGTGCAGGTTTGGTGCATGGCTTTAATAGTGTGACTCATGCATCTCGCATTATACATGTCATGATCAGATTCTCACCCCAGCGGCATCGGGGTTTTGACCACCACAGTCACATCGTGGATGGTAGGAATGGACACCGGAAATATGTTCTAGCACTTGGGCGCCAAAGATGTCCTTGGGTGAAAGTCCCTAAACCCTGTGGTACCAGTAGGATGCTTCAATGTCTAGACCGAGTGGATTTATGAGCGCATGAGGGCCAAATACCAGTAGGCCGCGTCTCCCACTGTGTCGGGGTCGGTTGGAAGGGGGTGTGACCTTACCCGCCCGGGTGCAGAGGGCTATATACTAGGTTGAGTTTGACCAGCTCGTGAATGGGTTCGCTATCGACGAGCCGGGTGAATTATCTTATATGTCATTGATGAGGCGGATAGTGAGGTCTCTTCCACTCGCTTGGTTATGCGCGCGATGGGCGGCAACCAATGTCTGGAGTGTACTAGACCCCGGTGATGTCCCAGTTGTAAACCGTATGATATATGACAGTTGAGGATTGACATGCGCACATGTCATCATTAGCATATGACACTCGGCCATATAGGCCCATTGCATTGCATAGCCTCGAGATGGCTAATGACATTCATAGACTTGGTAGTGTAGCCTGCCATCATTTCCGCTTACTCTGATATCTATATACCTGTCATATGCATTGCGCACACACCACGCACTCTCTAAGCTTCATAGTAAGCTTATGCACGTTGTTTACGTGCAGGTCATACTATAGCACGACAGCAGTGAGACAGGGGCGCGCATTTGATTTTTCAGCTTTCAGTTATACCTTGTATTTCCTTTTCTACAGCATTGTACTCAAAAGACTATCTTAGTGGATATGTGATGTGATGCTTTTTGGTTTGGTATACTTATGTTTATGCTCAAAAAAAAAATTACCTTGAAAATCCTCCTTGTGGGATCCCAGGATCGGAACCTGGCGTATGGGAGCTAGGGGCCGAGAATGGGGTACTACGGAGGCTGTTGGCACCGGATTCGGCGTCCGGGAATTTAGTAAGCCCGGTCCTCGAGTTTGGGGCGTGACAAGCTCCATACGAGCAATGAGGGTACGGTTGATAATGACGGGCTTGTGAACTTTATCAGAACCGACAATGTCAATCTCAGCAGCTAATTTGCATATGAGATGCCCAAAAGGAAGACTGGAGGAGTTTCCATCGTCTCGCAAGATAACCTGGTGAATGATGGACATGATCCTGGATGGGAGGCACAACGGATGACCCTGACCTACACGATAGAGCACACGAAACATGGTTTCGGTGACATCCGCCTTGTTGCTCATCCGAGGGTATACATTGCGGAAGAAAAGGTTGTGAAGTAGGCAGAAATCCCATAACATGGAGGACGCCCGAAGCGCACCTCCAACCCATTTGGGTGTCCCATCACCACATAAGAATTTGGCAATAACGATGTTAGGTTTGGGACCCAGCGAGGCAAAATCAAAAGGAGATTCTTTAACATGGGGACTCCAATGAATTCGGAGATGGATTTCAAAGTAAAAACGCATAGCCGATCACCAACCTCAACTTTAAAAGAGGGGGGAGAGGCGGTGACATGGACACAAAGGCATAGAATTTTCGAACCACATCAAACTGTACAGGCCCCCCCATGTGAAGTACGGGACCCCAATTTATGGCGTTCAACATGGAAAGAACATTATAGTTGGCCAAGTCATCCAATTTGACGGACTTTTCACACACCACCTCTTTGTCCTTGAAGTCATCCCAATGGGTGGAATAGGATGAAACATTTTTACCCAAGGATTGAGATTTAAGAGGGGGAGCGGAAGATGAGGCAGCCCCTTTCCCCTTTGAAGCGGTTTTCTTGGATTTTAAAGGGCGAGGAGGAGGTTTAGCTTTTCCCTTGGACCGATCACTCCGCCTCAAGGGGAGCTCATCTTCACTCTCTTGGGAAGACATTGAAGAAACAACAAAATACCCTAAATCACTCCTAGATATGAAAGGAAGAGATTTAACAAGGAAGGATGAGAGTGAATTCCTTACCAATGAAGTGAGAATGGAGAGGAGCAATGTAAAGGAGGTTAGAAACTCTAATCTTGCCAAAAATCACCTTGGAATCACCTTGGAATGCAAGAGGGGGAGCTGGAGCAGCAAATGGAGGTGAGAAAATGGAAGGAGTGACCTAAATGAGCTCCAACTGTTTATAAGGACCCCCCCCCACGGACGGCTGACGCACAGGCAGACCGGTCTTAGGGTTGCACGACCGGTCGTGACCGGTCGTGTGGAGTGAAGCTGGTGCGACCAACCATGTCTGATGGCAGCCCGACCGGTCTTGACTGGTCGGATGGCGTAAATACCTTGAGACCAGACAGGTCTTGCTGAAGGCCGACCGGTCGTCTGTCACATTTTAACACCTTTGAACAGCAACAGACTGGATTTTGCACTGGATTTGCTGGATAGAAGGTCTGTCCTTTGGTCAGATCATTAGCTTTTAAAACCAAGTACCCTTACCAAGGATACAACACCCATGGTCAAGATGTACCAAGGTACAACCCAATACAAAATGAGGGACCCTTAAAGGTCCAGATTTAAAGATAGAAGATAGAAAATGGGACTATGTTCCCGAATATACGTAGAGAGCAATGTGAAAAGAGGCAAAGGTCCTTAAATATACCTATACAGAACGGATAGAGAGGCTTATTCCTCAAATATTACCTGCAAAACATACACTTGTTAGGTAAACTAGACACACCCAACACCAATGGACTTCTGGAGGTTCGCAAAGCGAACTGAGTCCAAAGGTTTCGTTAGGATGTTAGCTAGCTGATTCTCGATAGGCACATGTTTGAGAGATATTATGTGATCTTCAACCAATTCTCGAATAAAGTGGTGCCTAATATCGATGTGCTTAGTGCGCGAGTGCTGAACCGGATTTTTTGAAATATTTATGGCACTAGTATTGTCGCAAAATAGAGTCATTGTGCCTTGTTTAATCCTATAATCGGTCAAGGTTTGTTTCATCCATAATAATTGGGCACAACAACTTCCAACAGCAATATACTCTGCTTAGGCTGTGGATAAAGAAATGGAGTTTTGTTTCTTACTATGCCATACCACAAGGCAATTTCCAACATAAAAACACCCACCGCTGGTTGATTTACGATCATCCATGTTTCCAGCCCTGTCGGCATCTAAATACCCTGCAATATCTGTAGATGAATCAAAGGGGTACCAAAGACCGTATTCTGTAGTGCATCCTGCAAACCGGATGATTCGTTTAACAGCGGTAAGGTGAGATTCTTTAGGATCAGCCTGAAACCGAGCACAAGCACCTACACTAAATGCAATATCTGGTCTACTAGCAGTGATATAAGAAGACTACCAATCATGCTTCTATAAAGATGTTGATCTACACTTTTTCCTGCAAGGTCTTTCGATAGTTTAACAGCGGTGCTCATAGGTGTAGTGTAAGATCGACCAGAATCTAAGCCAATCTCTTAACAAGATCTTTAGCATATTTGGCTTGAGTAATGAATATACCTAATGCAAGTTGTTTTACTTGTAGCCCTAGAAACATGTTAAGTTCTCCTGCCATACTCATCTCAAATTCTGATGTCATTAATTTAGCAAAGGAGATGGACATTTTCTCACATGTGAATCCAAAAACAATGTCATCCACATAAATCTGGGCAATCAACACAGAATTCTCGGCTTCTCTTATAAAGAGAGTTTTGTCAACGCTCCCCCTAGCAAAATCATGGTCTATAAGAAAGTGAGTTAAGCGTTCATACCATACACGGAGAGCTTGCTTGAGTCCGTAAAGAGTCTTTTTCAATCGGTACACTTTGTGAGGATACTTAGGATCAATGAATCCCTTTGGTTGTTCAACATACACTTCCTCATCAAGAATACCATTCAAGAAGGCACTTTTTACATCCATTTGAAATAGTTTGAACTTTAAAGCACAAGCAACAGCCATAAGAATTCTAATAAACTCGAGTCTAGCTACAGGGGAAAATGTTTCATCAAAATCAATACCTTCGATTTGTGAATATCCCTGAGCAACTAACCGAGCCTTATTTCGTATTACATTTTCAGATTCATCGGATTTATTCTTGAAAATCCATTTGGTTCCAATAACATTTTTCCTTTCAAGCCTGTCGACCAGATACCAAACCTCATTTCTAATGAATTGTTGAAGCTCTTCCTGCATTGCAAGGATCCAGAATTCATCATTTAGAGCTTCATCAGCATTTTTTTGTTCTATTTTAGAAGTGAAACACAGGTGACTGTTGACTACCTCCAACTGTCTCCTGGTTTTGACACCAACGCTAGGATCCCCAGTGATTTGATTGAGGGGGTGATCCTTGACAATTTGTACATCATCAGGAGCAGTAGGGGCATTTGGAGATGAGGGTTGTTTATCAGATTTTCCTATCTCACATATACCCTCATCTTCTTCTTCATCACCTGGAGACACAGATTTATCCAGGCTATCATCTACAGTCACATTAATTGACTCTTGAACTGATGAGGTACGAAGGTTGTAGACACGAAAGTCTCTACTATTTAATGAGTACCCTAAGAAGATACCCTCATCACTCTTGGAGTCAAACTTTTCTAAATTTTCTCGGTCTCTTAGAATATAACATGTACTACCTAAGACCTTAAAGTATTTCACATTTGGTGTCTTTCCACACCACAGTTCATAAGCAGCTTTGTTTAGACCTGCCCTTAAATAAACTCGATTTATAATATAGCAAGCAGTGTTTACTGCTTTGGCCCACAGATTTTGCGCAAGATTCTTATTATTAAGCATAGCTGTGGCCATATCCAACAATACTCGATTTTTCCTTTCAGCAACACCATTTTGTTGAGGCGTTTTGGGTGCTGAGAACTCATGGTGAATACCCAATTCATCGCATAATGCCTTCAAATGATGATCTTCAAATTCACCGCCGTGATCACTCCTAATTCTTGCTACCATGTATCCTTTCTCATTGTGAAGTCACTTCACTAGTTTTTGGAATTCTTCAAAAGTGTCAGATTTTTCTCTTAGGAAGGCGACCCATGTGAATCTAGAGTAATCATCAATGACTACAAAGAAGTATCATTTTTCACCTTGGCTAAGTACCCTGGTAGGACCAACTAGGTCCATGTGTAGCAGTTCAAATGGTTTTGATGTGACCAGGATAGAGGTTCTCTTGTGTGCAACCTTGATTTGTTTACCTTTTTGGCATGCGATGCACACAGCATTTGGTCTTTTACCCATCTTTGGTAGACCTCTCACCAATTTTTTCTGACTCAGTTTAAACAGATTTCTATAATGTACATGACCGAGTCGATGGTGCCATAGTTCTGTTTCATCCTGAACGGCCGCGTGACACATGGTAGGGGAGCTTGAATTGTTGTGATTTTCTATGACATAGCAGTTGTCTCCTGTGTGTAGACCTTTCATGACTAATTTTCCTGTGGAGTTCAGGATCTTGCACATATCTTTGGAGAGGCTTACTAAGTGCTCTTCATCACAAATCTATGAGATACTCAGTAAGTTGTGTTTAAGGCCATCAACATACAGCACATTTTCAATTTCAGGCAAACCTGGCCCCGTGATGGTTCCTTTACCAATGATTTTAGCCATGCTCCCATCACCAAATGTGACAGACCCACCATCAAATTCGTCATATGCACAAAATTGAGATCTATCACCTGTCATGTGTCTAGAGCAACCACTATCCAAGTACCATCTAGGGGTATTCCCAGCTTTTAGGGCAGTATGAATGACCAAACACTTGTTCTTTACAACCCATTTAGTTGTTGTCCTTTTATGAGGAGTATTCTTATAGTGAGATTCTCTAGTTTCTTGGGAGAATTAGATTTTCTTTTTTCACGCAAGAGAAGAGCAGTTTTCAAATTCAGCATTTTAACTTGCTCCAATAGTTCAACCATCCTCTTATCCTTCCTAGGATAATTCTTTCGAATATTTCCTCCTTTTGGTGAAGTATGCATGGGAGGATAATTCTTTCGAATGTTTCCTCCTTTTGGTGAAGTATGCATGGGAGGATTCCAATAAGCTTGCACATTTTTCCCGGTTGGCACAAATTTACCTTTCAAGTTTCTGACCGAATTTTTGAACACCATGCACTCAAACTTTAAGTGGCCAATGTCTCCACAAGCATGGCAAATAGGAGATGCTTTGGTTTTACTTCCCGATGCACCATGATCTTTTCTTACCATAGGATGGACTGAGATAGTTTTTGAAGTGTGACTGTCATAACCCAAACCTCTTCTGTCCATTGGCGATCTTACCACACCTAGGAGTTTTTCAAGGTTTTCTTCTCTTTGGGTGAACCGTCTTCTGGAGTCAACGACTTGACACTTAAGACGATCAATTTCAGTGTTCGCCTCTTTGAGTTCTTTCTCAAGTCTAGCATGCTTGTCTAGAGATTCACCACTTATGAGCTTTTTCTTTTCTTGTTCAAGCTCATCATTTTTCCTTTTCAGTTCTTCTAGATCTTGACCCATCTTTTGATTCTCAATTTTCAATCCGTCAAGATTTTTTGTCAATTTGTCGTTTTCAGCCTTCATTTGGCCCAACTTTTTAATGGTATTCATATTTTCAATGTATAGTTGGTTATATACCTCCTGAAGGCCTTCATCCTCATTCTCATCATCACTCAAAGAATCATTTTCAGTGTTAGAGGATTCATGATCATCAATGTCTCCGGTGATCTTTACAATGGGCTCAATTTGAGGCACAATATCAGTGATGGAGGCCATTAAAATTTTGATTGAACCTTACTCCTCCTCACTTTGGTATATGTATGATTTTGATTCAGATTCTTCACTTTCATCCCATATAGCCGCCATTGCCTTTTTCTTGGCCTTTTTATCGGTGCACTCGGATGTAATGTGACCAAATCCTCTACACTTGTAGCATTGAGGATTTTTTGACTTAAAAAATTTTCCTTTGTTGTTCTTGGAGTAAAAAGGTTTACCCTTCTGGTAGGGTTTCCTTCTAGAAGAATTTCCCCTAGTTTTGAAGAATTTTTGAAATTTCATGGCCATAAGTGCCATTTCTTCTAAGTCTGGATCTTCCTCACTTTCACATTCAGAGTCTTGTTTCTTGTGAGAAGATTTCAGGGCTGTACTTTTGGATTTGGAGGGAGTTTTGAAACGTAGCTCATAGGTTTGAAGGGACCCTAGTAATTCTTCAACTTTCATGGTATTTAGGTCCCTACATTCTTCTATGGTAGTAACTTTGGAAGAGAATCGTTCTAGTAGGGATCTCAGAATTTTCCTACACAGTCTATTCTCCGGAACAGAATCCCCCAAGCTCCACATTTCATTTGTGATCTTGTTCAGTTTGGTATAGAAATCAGTAAATGTTTCATGCTCCTCCATAGTACTGTATTCAAATTGTGTAGAGGGGCACTGAAGTTTTGAGCTTTTAACACTGCTTGTTCCTTCATGAGTAACTTCAAGAATGTCCCATGCCTGCTTACTGGTGGTGCAATTTTGAATCCGACCAAATTCATCTTTAGATACTGAAAAAAAATAGCATTCAGGCCTTTGGCATTATGAACACGTTGAGCTTTATCATAATCGGTCCACATCGCCTTATCTCTTGGCCTGAGGACATCCGGTTCACCTTCCTTACATATAGTGTCCATTGGGGGTTTATATCCAATATCAATCATGTCCCTCACGTCCGAATCAATAGATTCCAAAAAGATGCGCATTCGGGCTTTCCAATATGGATAGTTTGACCCATCAAAGAAGGGAGGCTTAGTAACGGATGTAGAGTCCTCTCTAGACATATTTTCAAGTTCTCTTAGGATCTTACTCCGGGTTTTTAAACCTGAGCAGAGGAACTTGCTCTGATACCAATTGAAATTGCGGTTTTACCGCTTGTAGAGATACTCAGAGATATGCCTAATGTCCTAGAGGGGGGTGAATTGGACTTTTTGAATTTCCAATTCGTTGAGCTCTTAATTGTGCATATTCTAACCCCAATTCATCACTCATTATGCATGGTTTCATGATTTAAAGACTAATCTAATGCATGGATTTGTGATTGTAGGAATGAGAAGGAGACTTCACCAATTCATGGTTAAAAGAGTCACTTTGTATGCATTGAAGATCAATATAACAAGTGACAAAAGGTGGAAGAAAGAAGCAAGAAAGAAAGAGAAGAGATAAAGAAGAAAAGCTGAAATTTGTTCTTAGACCTGTCTGTAGACCGGTCGCTAGACCGGTCGCCAGACAGGTCGACAGTGTATTTTTTTGGACTGTTTTTCTCATCTTAGACCGGTCACCAGACCGGTCGCCAGATAGGTCGAGAGTAGTCCAGAAACACGAAAACTCTCTGGACAAATTCTGCAGTTTTGAGACCGGTCGTGCAACCGGTTGTCCTCAGCCTCAGACCGGTCGTGCGACCGGTCGTCCATGCGTAAACAGCAGTTTCTATTTTCGGGCGCCGAAATTCTCTGCGCAATTGCGTACTTTTACGCGAAATCTGGAAGTTTCTTACGCAAAGGACACCTCCAAGCTATAAAAGGACTTCTTCTCTTCATACCAGAGCATGCTAGGACGTGGGGATTGCTTGAGAGACGGATTCTACTTCGAGTTTCTTAGTTTTCTTCTTGTTTTAGTAGTTTTTATGTTTTTTGAGGCTTCTAGTTCAAGGATGTTAGAGATGAACTAAAACCTCTTAGCTAGGGCTAAGAGGTGAAGCTTTTGATTTGTTTTTGATGGATTAATGCAACCTAGGTTTCCTTTTTATAATTTAATTGATGAATTTTAGTTAATATGAGTTTGAATCAAGTACTAGTTGGGTTTTTACTTTGATCTCTTGATGACTCCAGGCTCATGTGATTCTTAGTGATCCTAACTTAGTAATTTAGCTTCTGAGCATTGTTTATGCTTGTGTAGTTCATTGATCTATCATCGACTCCAGGCATGGTAGATTCTTTGATTGCCTTGTATGCAATGGCCTGATTTTCATGTGGAAACTCATTCAACTAAAGTTCTTATCTTTTGTAGTAATCTGAAATAACTGTTTGTTGATTGATTTTGATTTAATTAGAGTTCTAATCATTAGTTGTAATCAAGTCTAGTGACAGGAATTGATGAAAGCTATGGTTGTGAATCTCAACTAGATTGAAAAGAGGCTTGGCCTACACAATTGAGTGTGCCAAAGGCCTGAGTATTATTGTGGGAATCAAATCAATGAATAAGCACTTGTTTTGGATAATTGCTGATTGAACCACTCTATATTCCGATCGGATAGAGATATGAATTCGATTCCGAATGAGTTATGAGAGACCTAGTTGTGTTGATGCATTGAAACTTATCAAAAGTGGATCCTTGGCACTCTAGTGCTTTTTTAGATTGAAATTACTTTACACATTCATTGTTTAAACCCAAATTGCTATTTTTCAGCTTTAGTTCTTAATAGGATCTTAATTACTAGTTATTTTAGACAAAATCTGAGAATACCCATTCATAAATCTCTGTGAGAACGATACTTGGTCTTTTCGAATTATTACTACTTCGCAACCCTACACTTGGGGAGTGAACACAATTACAATTAAAACTAATCAAGTCAATCTTAGCAACCAAGATTATCACAATAACATTCCAGGCAATTATATGATGAATTTGTATGCAAGGACTATCATAGGCATTTCATCAAACAGTTATCATTCATGATTGACTAAACCATTCAACACATAGCAATCATTCAATCTCACAATGCACAACGATTTATAATGGTTCGGTTTCCCTATTCCACTCCCGGTTCACGATCTCAACCTATGAGACCACCGGATTTCACTATAGTCTTGGTTTTAAATCAGGTTAACCATCAACCTTGACATCCTTTGATCTAGGACCGCGTTTACCATCCGCCGATGGCCCAATCCAGGGACTTGACGAGTTTAGATCTCAAACTCTCACCAATCCTAATCCAAGGACGGTCACGTACACTCCCGCTGGAGTTTCCCAATCCAGGGAATAGTGATTCAATAAATGGACTCTCAATACTAGACATACCTAGACGATTGAGTCCCGATTCGATGCCTTTGATAAGTAGCTTCAGCTCCACGTGCTTCAGCTCCTCTTTGTGCTCCCAAGATCAGCTACCGATGCAAATAATGTGATTATGATTATGCCGGGTAGTTGGGAGAGAGTTGGTCAAGTTCCTCTTGCCTATTTAATGCAATGGTTATGAGGGAACTACCAAACTTCAAGCATTCAATGGCTATAAACGACCTCATAAAGGTATTTCGAAGGTAGGTCAACCATGAATGAAGATCTTGAGTTCATACTTCAAACTGAGCTTTGAATACTCAATGATAAGCCATTAATGGCTAGGTTTGAATGATGAACTCAAGGGAGTTAAGAGCAAAGAGGGTAGGAGGATGTGAGTAAAAGCTCTCTCTCTTAGCTCTTGAAGGGTGTTGAATGCATGCCATGAAAGACCACAAGTTATGGCTATATAGAGCCCCAAATGCTGGCCCCAACGGATCTAAAACGGTCACGTCCGACCTGTCAGAGAGGGGTCTCAACCGGTCGGATGAACCGGTCGTAATTCAAAATGGTTGGGCCATATCTGGGACTGACCGACCGGTCAAGACCGGTCGGTTTACCCTACTGGACATATACAAAGAAATAGGCCGCCGGTCAAGACCGGTCGGCAGAGCTTGCTGGACAGATACATAAAACAGACCGACTGGTCAAGACTGGTCGGCTGCCTACCTGGTTAATGCAACATGGCTGCTTGACTGATTTGATCTTCTGGCCGACCGGTCAAGACCGGTCGGCTATCCAGCTGAAAGCATCACAGCAAGTCACTGACCATATTTGATATTCCTGGCCGACCGATCAAGACCGGTCGGCTGCCCAGCTGCATTCATCACGGCAAGCTCTGTCTTGAGTTTATGAGCCTGTCCGACCGGTCAAGACCAGTCGGCTGTCTAGACAGTCTTATTGCAGCAAGCTTGCTGGAGGTTTCTTGAAGTACTGGCCGACCGGTCAAGACCAGTCGACTGTCTAGATATTCTTGTCACAGCAGGTTTGCTGGGCCAAGGCTTTCAACACAGCAGCGGATCACTTTCAAGCATGAAGTGATAAGGTGCATGGGGTCCAATGTTTGGACATATCTTCAATTACGTTTTGCACCAGCCATGGACCACAAGTCTGATCAACTTGTGCAAGGGTCGAGAGGGAATGGGATAAGATAAGTGAGTTATTACGCCATTTTTTGATGTTTTGGGTTTCCTATGGTCGATCTATATGCAACTTACCTGAGATCTTGTTTCAGCTTGAGCTTGAGCAATGGAAGAAGCATAGTCTTCAAGTCTTTGATCTTCAAATCTTCGACCGGGGCTCACACGACAAGACACGACCAACCAACACGTCAATTGACAAAATAAAGTGTACTAACATTCTTCACATCTTCTCAACACAGTTTTTAAGTGCATAAGGCACTCATCAAAGTTACAACCAAATACTGAGAAATCATCCATAAAAACTTCAAGAATCGTCCCCACCATATTAGAAAAAATACTCAACATACAATGCTTCGATAAGCGAAAGTGCCAAATAGACATGTGAATGTTGTCTTCTCTTGGTCTTCTAAGGCGATTTCTATTTGGTTATACCCTGAATACCCATCAAGGAAGCAAAAATGGGAATGACCTGCCAACCTTTCTAAAATTTGATCAATAAACGGTAGGGGGAAGTGGTCTTTCCTTGTGACTGTGTTTAGTTTCCTGTAGTCAATGCACATTCTCTAACCGGTAGTGACTCTGGTTGGTACGAGTTCAATATTGGCATTGGCTACGATGGTTATTCCGGATTTCTTAGGCACCACTTGAGTTGGACTCACCCATTGATTATCGGATATTGGGTAAATGATACCCACATCCAAAGTTTCACCACTTCGGCCTTAACCACCTCCTTCATGTTTGGATTGAGGCGTCTTAATTTGTGGTTGCCTAAATGTCTTGGCATTTTCCTCAAGGTGTATGCGATGAGTACAAATCAGTGGGTCAATGCCCTTGAGATCCGCAATTGACCATCTAACGGCGCTCTTATGTTCTATTAGATTGGTTATTAGCCTGCTCTCTTGTTGCTCATCCAAGTGGGAAGAAATCACCACCAAATATGTCTCATCTCGACCTAAGTATACATATTTTAAATCACTTGGTAATGGTTTTGGGTCGACCTTTGGTGCCTTGATATTAGATGGAAGAGGCTTATTCTCGTTTAAGGGTAAAGGTTCAAATAGTGCCCTCCATCTTTTGTTATCAAGTACCGGCATAACATCCAAAATGCCATCCATTTTTCGTATTGTGTCATCATTCATCTCATGAGAGTGGGCCAAACATGCCTCCAAAGGGTCGGAATAGAATGTCAAGGAAAATGTATCCTCCACGAATGATTCAATCAAATTTATCTCGTGGATCTCGTCATCAACTTCCCGTGGTTGTTTGCATAAATCAAATATATTCAACTCGAGTGTCATATTTCCAAAGGACATTTGTACAAGCCCTTTTCTACAATTGATAATCGCATTTGAAGTAGCTAGAAAAGGGCGGCCAAGTATGACGGGAACTTGAGCATCGGTACCTATCACGGGATATGTATCCAAGACAATAAAGTCCACTAGGTAGCAGAATTTATCAACTTGGACCAAGACATCCTCAATCACTCCTCTTGGTATACGAATAGATCTATCAGCAAGTTGGAGTGTGGTTTTGGTGGGTTTCAATTCACCTAACCCAAGTTGTTCATAGACCGAGTATGGGATGAGGTTAACACTTGCCCCTAAATCGAGTAAGGCTTGTTTGATCCGGTAGTCACCTATGATGCATGAGATGGTGGGACTACCCGGATCCTTGTATTTTTGCGGCACCTCTTTTTTTATAATAGCGCTCAAATTCTCAGTCAAAAGTACTTTGTTGTGAACATTGTGTTTTCTTTTGACTGTACACAATTCCTTTAGAAATTTGGCATAGGATTAGAGCTGGACACGAACTGAGTTTAACCGTTTGGATCGACTCGGTAAAACCCTGTTTGAACAGAAAGACTTATTGTTCAAACACACATGGTGTGTTCAAAAAAAATTCAATTAAATTTCAAACATTGTCCTGTTCGACTCGACTCGAACTCGAACTCGAACTCGACTCAACTCGTTATGTATATATATATATATATATACACACACACACACACACACACACACACACACACACACACACACATATATATATATATATATATATATATATATATAGAGAGAGAGAGAGAGAGAAGAAGAAGAAGAAGAAGAAGAAGAAGGGTGGATGAGAAATAAACATGACTGTGAGCCCAGGAAGGTTTCAATGGGGGACATCATTCTCCTCACTGTTTCTTGTGGTGTGGTCCATTTGTTTTGTATTTGCCTCATTTCTTATTTAATGCCTTAAAATAAGCTGTACAAATGGATGGATGAAGTGGATAAAACAACTACATCATGGTGGGACACACAGAACGAAAAAATCGGTATTTATTATTCAATAATACAAAAAATATTTTCAAGCGAAAAAAGCGAAATTGTTTGAACTTGTTCGAACTCGTAAAAATTGTTCGAAATCCATATGTTCGAACATGATTGGGCTAGACCAAATTGAGTTCGAATAGAGCCATCATGTTCGAATGTTTGTTCGAACACACCCACTCAAGCAGCTGAACAATCCAATCTAGTCCATGTTCGACTCGGATTAGATCGTTGCCCACCTCTACGTAGGATGATATTTGTTTTATAGCATCCAACAACGGAATGTTGATCTTCACTTGCTTACAAACCTCTAAAATTTTCAGGTTTTTGTCTAAAGGTTTGGGTGAAATCAACCTTTGGGGAAACGAAGCAACCAGCTTGTATTGCCTTTCCGGTTCTTTCTCGTGTGGAGTATTGTTTGGGCTATTATCCTCTTTGGAAATTTCTGGATCATTAGGCTTTGGGGCCTTCACCGGATTAGATTTATCAATTATTTTCCACTCCTCAAGGTGGTGATAGCTTGAACATGCTCTATATGTTGGGAGGACGAGCTTGTGTCTTGTATCTCAAATTGGGTTCTTGGGTTAGGAAGAGGTTGGGCAGGAAGTGTGCCTTTCTCCCTAACACTGAGATGAGATTCAACTCTAGCCATTGAGGTTTTCAAGTCATTAATGGCTTGAGATGAATTTTGATTGAATTTCAGTTGCTCTTGCATGAACCCATCAATTTTCAGAGAATTAGTCCTATTATATTCAGCTTGAATCGATACGAATGCACTCAACATCTCCTCTAGCGTAGCTTTCGGTGTGATTACTAGGGATGGACCTAGTAAAGGTTAAGCTTGAGGGGTGTTGTTTGCATTCGCAGTTGGTCCATTCCTCCAACTGAAGTTAGGATGGTTCTTCCAACTAGAATTATACGTGTTTAAGTTTGGAGCACTAAATGGGTGTTTAACTGTTTATGACATTTGATTGTTCTTGTAAGATATCTTAGAATGCAGAAATTGTGGGACAATCTTGTGTTGCATGTTGATTTTCGGCACCAATTCCACAAACAATTTCAACGTCGTTCGAGATAGTCGTCTCTCCTTTCTTCAATCCATGGCCTCGACTTTTCTTGTGAGGCTAGCCACACATGCACTTATGTTATCTTCTTTTGAGAGGACATAAATTCCTCATTTTTCCTTTTGTTGGCTTGTCTTAGAATTTATTGGTCTAGATGTATCCCAAGACTGTGCATTCTCAGCCAATTCATCAAAATAGTCACATGCTTCCTCGGCTTCCTTATTCATGAATTCTCCATTGCACATCATCTCTACGAATTGGCGCATGGGTGAAGTCAGTCCTTCATACAAAAAGCTTATTACCCGCCAAATTTCATAGCCATGATGTGGGCATGCATTTAACAAGTCCTTGAACCTCTCCCAACATTGGAAGAAGGTCTCATCCTCTTTTTGAGCAAAATTCATGATAAGGCGCCTCAACATGATTGTTTTATGAGTAGGGAAGAACTTTTTAATGAACTCCTTAGTCATCTCAATCCATGTGCCAATTGATCTTAGCCTTAATGCATGAAGCCAAACCTTAGCTTTCTCTTTAAGGGAAAAAAGGAAATAATATGAGTCTCACCACATCATCGAATACATTTGCAAAGTGCATTGTGGCTATCACCTCATCAAATTCTTTAAGATGTTGATAGGCACTTTCGCTGTCTAGTCCATGGAATTTTGGAATGAGTTGGATTACTCCCGGTTTCAAATCTATGTTCCCTGCATTAATTGGAAAAACTATGCATGAGACAATGCTCGCTCTTGCAGGTTGCAAGTAATCACGTAATGTTCTAGGTCGGGGAACATTCTCAACCACATTCTCTCCCGTTTCGGTTTGGTTTTGGCCCAGATTTTGATTGGCCATAGGGTTGGGTTGATTTTCAGCCGTACTTTCAGACAAAATTGGAGAATTTAAACGTTTCTTAACACGTGGCTCCCTATCAATCCCTTCAACAATTCCCCATTCACTAATGAGTTGGTTATTAGAATCCCAAACCCAATGTGGCATGCAAATCTCAGAAAAATAAAAATAAAAGAAAAAGGGTTAGAAAAACCTTATTTAAAGTGACTATGTTGACTCGTAGAATTCCGGGAAAAATAAAACAAAGCAAACAAACTAAATTAATAAAAGAATCCTAAAAATCTCAAATAGAAACTATTTTTAGAAATTTTGTGAAAAACTATGAAAGTCCCTGGCAACGGCGCCAAAAACTTGTTCCCTTCCCCAAGTGTAGGGTAGCGATGTAGTAATAATCTCGGTAAGACCGAGGTCGATCCACAGGGACTTGTGTAGGAATTCACAAAACACTTCCAATGGTTTCTAATTAAGAACTAACTAAACAGGATTTTGGAATTGGGTGTAGATAGATATTATGAACTGAATTGAATGTAATCAATAATAAAAAGCACTAGGGGTTCAAGGATCCACTTGTAGCAATCCTTGATGTTTAATTTACTGTGATTTCTCACTTACTCAACTACAATCGAAATTAAATCCTATCTAGCTGGATGATAGAGGAGTTAAAACAACAATCTGCCATATGTATGATTCATGCACATGATTCCCTCAATTCAAGTTGGGACTTGAGCATACTCAATTGCATAAGTCAATCCTAATTCCAATAGGTTAAGATCGCAATCATAATCATCATTAACTTCTATCACAAATTATAACTAGATCATGATTTGAACTTGATTCAAATCACATAAACAATCACACATTAGCAGAAATTCCAGAAAAATAGAACTTTTGGTACGAAGTTCCCACATGAGGATCTAAGGTCTAGAGCATATTGAATCTGATTCCTTAGAGCGTACAGGTCTAGAATAATTCAAAACAATTAAGAACTCAAGCAATTCTTCTAAACATCCATGAGTCATCATAAGATTAAGAAAAAGTACTTAGAACTTTATTGAAACTTCAACCATTGTTCTTCATTATTAATCCAACTTGAAACAAAATCAAATGAATTGAAACATCTTAGATTCACTACAAGCTTCACCTCTTAGCCTGAGCTAAGAGGCTTAGTCGTTCATGATCCAAAGAAACATGAAAGCTACTAAGAAAAACATAAAAACTAGAAGAACAAACTAGGAGGAGTTGTAGAACTTCGGATCCGTCTTTCGCCGCCTCCCACCATGGTAATTCTCTTCTACGATGCCTTAGGAATGAGCTAGAGGAGTCTTTTATAGGTTTGGAGCCCTAGGTACGAAGAAACTTCGAGAAATCCCGCAAAAATAGTGCTTTGCGCAACAAATTTCGGAGCTTGTAGAAGAAGCTTTGTTACGCAGTCGACCGGTTGGACGACCTGTCTCAAAAGCAGAAAAAACATCCAGAGAGTTTTCTGCCCAAAAATTTAATTCAACGATCGGTCGGACGACCAGTCTGAGCAGTGGACGACCGGTCGGATAATCGGTCTTTAGTAGATTCTTCTGCCTTCTTTCTTCTCTCCTTTGCTTCTTTCTTCCATGCTTTGGCGCTTGGTGTTTTGATCTTCAATGCTTGTAAATAGCATCTCTAAGCCTTCAAATGATGACTTCTCTCTCTCATTCCTACAACCACAAAACCATGCATTAGTAGGGTCTTTAATCATGTATTTTAAGCATAGTTATAAAATGGGGTTAGAATATACACATTTAAGAGCTTAACATCGGGTATTCTTTCTCGACTCTCTTGGCTGCGTAAATACAGTCAAGCATGCATACACTAAATTGATAAGTACATACCGGCAAATACGTTCACCACACTGCTAATTTATTGCGTGTTTTTCAATAATTGGTAATCCTTATTAAGTACAGGTTAAAGCTTTGGAAAAAATCGTTGATACATGGGAATTCAACACTGAGACATTATCGTCGTGGAAAGTCATTGAACGTCCAGACATACCTCAACAATCAACTGGGTATTAATCAATACCAAATTTGAGTTTGCAGTTCATCAATACGTTTGGTATATGACTATAATTGAATAAAACGCTCATATTTCTTGCCCATTTAGGTTTGATTGTGGAGTTTTTATGATGAAAAAATGTAGAGTGCTGGAATGGTTCACTGCAAGAACCACATACATGCAGGCATGTAAAATATGCATTTAGGTTCACGTACAGACATTTCATTGTTTATCATACGAAAATGTCTTACCTATTATTGTGTAATAACCTATTAGGATGACATCCCACGGATACGACTGAATATAGCGGCTGATATTTTTTGTGACGTTCACAATGATTTGAGGACACGACATATATTAGGCACGCCCGTGAAAGGCATGTGAGGAGCTGCGCGGGGTCTTTTTGAGCAGTTATTTTTTAGGGTCACTGTTTACTTAAATTTGTGCACTGCCTCTTGTTGAACCTCCGATTTATAAATTGCATAGCCCGCTACATCACATTATATGCATGGTTTTCATGTTTAAAAGGCCCATTTAATGCTTTATTTTCCAACTAGATGAGAGATAGGACTTCAAATCTAGTTGTGTATCTTGCTTGGATTGATTGGATTGACATGGGATTACTACAAGTGGATCCTTGAATGCCTTAGTACCTTTAAATTACTGTTTTTCATTAAGTTACTATTTTAGCATAATTCCTTCAATTGAATCTCCAAATTGCTGAAATCCTAGTTGCTGGAATAAGTTAGAAATTGTTCTCTAATTCCCTGTGGATCGACCTCGGTCTTACCGAGATTTATTACTACATCGCAACCTTACACTTGAGGCAAGCGAACGAGTTTTTAGCGCCGCTGCCGGGGAATTTAGATAACGGTTCTAAATTGTTTTTAATGGCTATAGAAGTAGTTAGGATTTATTGTTTTCTTAGGATTAGTTTTTCTGCATTCTAGAACTAACAAAGTTTGTTTTATTTTGTAGAAAGTTCTTCTAGTTCAAGCAAATCGGTACTATCCTTCCAACTTGAACTCTTTTAGTTTTTTGTTTTTATTTTTCAGATTTTAGGATTTAGGATTAGTTCTGATCTTGGATTTTGTGGTTTATGTCCCGTTGGGAACGAGACCACAACAATCGTCTCCAATCCAAAGGTTGTTTAGTTAGACCACTATCCGTTCATAGATGAATCTGAAAATCTGTAGAACATTGTGATAATTTGGGGAGTATGGATCAAACACCTTTAAGGAATCCCCCCCCCCCCCCCCCCCCCCCCCCCCCCCCCCTCCAACTACATTCGCAAATCAAGAGGGAGTAGGAGAGAATGAGGTACATAACGTTCCTCCAATGAGATCACTACGGGACTACCTACAACCGGCTCGTGCAACTACACCCTCTTGTGTGGTTCTACCACCAAGCTAGGGAAAATATTGATATAAAGCCGGGTGTGATTCAACTAATACCAAAGTTCCATGGGCTAGACTTTGACAGCCCATATTTGCACTTAAAGGAATTCGAAGAAGTGGTGGCTACCTTGCAATACACTAATGTTCATTGAAAGAAAGGGCCAAGAATTGGCTTCACTCTCTTAGACCACACTCGATAGGGTCATGGAACGAGATGATCTGGGAATTCTTGAAGAAGTTCTTCCCGGCTCATAAAACGAACACCCTTCGAAGAGCCATAATGAATTTTTCGGCTAAAGAGGGTGAATCTTTCTTCCAATGTTGGGAGAGGTTTAAAGACCTCCTGCTTGCTTGCCCACATCATGGCTACAAGAGTTGGCGAATTATAAATTTCTTCAACGATGGATTAAGTTCCAATATGCGCCAATTCGTAGAGATGATGTGCAATGGCGAGTTCATGAGCAAAAATCCAGATGAAGCTTGGAGTTATTTGAATATGTTGGCCGAAAATGCCCAATCTTGGGATACCTCAGATAAACCCAATAACCCCAAGCCTACTCAAGAGAAAGAGAAAGGAGGGATCTATATCCTCAAGGAGGAAGACGACGTGAATGCAAGGATAGCTAACCTCACAAGGAAGATCGAGGCCATGGAACTTAGTAAGAGTGAAGTTCTAAAATCCAATGAAGCTATTGAGACCATATGTGGGATTTGTCTCACCAATTTACATGCTACGCAAGATTGTCTTACAATTCCTGCATTTCAAGAGGTGTTACATGAACATGCAAATGCCACACATGGGTATTAACGGCGTTTCAATGGACCGATGGGTAATACGTACAATTCTAGTTGGAAGAACCACTCAAATTTCAATTGGAAGAATGCTCCCACGGGCAATCCTACCAACTCTCAAGGAGGGCTACCCATGCAAAATATGGCCCCACCTCAATTCTCAATGGAGGATACTTTGAAAGCGTTTATACAAGGGCAAATGAAAATTAACCAAACAAATCAGCAAATGTTCCAAGAACTTAAAGTCTCGGTTGATGAGAATAAGGGATGCTTGAATGCTAAGGAAGGGACCTTTCCGACCCAACCTCAGCCCAATCCAAAACAAGTACATGAAGTAAGCATTCCTAATCCCCTCAACCAATATATGGAGCAAGCCAAATCCGTCACCACTCTTAGAAGTGGTAAACAAATCGACAAATCTATTCCAGTGAAGGCCGACAAGCCTAATGATCCGTAGCCCCACAAGAAAGGGAACGCATTTATAAGCCCGTAGCACCATTCCCTTCGAGATTGGTTGCTCCAAAATCTCTTCCAAACTCTCATGATATTTTAGAGATTTTCAGACAAGTCAAGATAAACATTCCCTTACTTGATGCCATCAAACAAATCCCCTCTTATGCCAAGTTTCTAAAGGACCTATGCACAACTAAACGCAAATATAATGTGCAGCAAAAGGCCTTTTTAAATGAGCAAGTGAGTGCCATTCTCACTCAAAAGACCCCCCAAAAATTTAAAGATCCCGGTAGCCCCACAATCTCATGTATCATTGGAGACTACCGGATTAAGCGTGCATTGCTAGATTTGGGGGCAAGCATAAACTTGATCCCATACTCGGTATATGAGCAATTGGGTCTTGGTGAATTAAAACCCACCAAAACCACGTTGCAACTCGCTGATAGATCCATCCGTGTACCGAGGGGGAATAGTTGAGGATGTTCTAGTCTAAGTTGACAAATTCTACTACCCGATAGATTTTATCGTCTTGGACACACAACCGGTTCTAGATGCTAGCACTCAAATACCGGTGATCTTAGGCCGCCCGTTCCTTGCTACATCAAATGCAATCATCAATTGTCGAAACGAGGTGATGCAATTATCCTTTGGGAACATGACATTAAAGGTGAATGTGTTCCACTTAGGCAAAAGGCACAGGGATGTTGATGATGACGAGCTCTTCGAGGTAAACATGCTTGAATCTTTTGAAGAAGAGCTCCTCCAACTTGAACCACTAGAAAGCTTGGAGACATGCTTGGCACATCTCATGGATTCCAAAGACCCCATCACTAGTGAGATTGTGCAAGCATTGAACATTGAGAGATCGGTAGTTGGTACTAGCCGGTGGAGGCCCCATTTTGAAAAATTGTCACCAACCACGTCAAGGCCTCTACCATCTAACATCAAACCACCGAAGCTTGACCTTAAACCATTGCCATCCGAGCTTAAATATGTATATTTGGGTCAAGAGGAAACATTCCCAGTTGTCATTGCCTCTCGCCTAGGTAAAGACCAAGAGCTCAAGTTGATTGAGCTACTCAAAGAACATAGGGGAGCCATAGGTTGGACAATAGCGGATCTCAAAGGGATAGATTCTTCAGTTTGTACTCACCGTATACACCTCGAAGAAAATACAAAAACGACTAGACAACCTCAAAGGAGGCTAAATCCAAACATAATGGAGGTTATCAAAGCCAAGGTGCTAAAGCTACTAGATGTGGGTATCATCTAACCCATCTCGGATAGCCAATGGGTGAGTCCTACTCAAGTTGTCCCCAAGAAATCTGGTATTACCATCATAGAAAATGCCAACAACGAGCTTATACTGACTAGAGTAACCACCGGTTGGCATATGTGCATTGATTATCGGAAGCTCAACACGGTCACTAGGAAGGACCACTTCCCTCTCCTATTCATGGATCAAATTTTGGAGAGGTTAGCGGGTCATTCGTATTATTGCTTCCTAGATGGCTATTCCGGCTACAACCAAATTGAGATAGCCCCAGAGGACCAAGAGAAAACCACATTTACATGCCCGTTTGGTACCTTCTCATACCGAATAATGCCATTCGGGCTATGTAATGCACCCGCTACATTTCAACGATGCATGTTAAGTATTTTCTCGGACATGGTGGGTGAATTTCTTGAGGTGTTCATGGATGATTTTTCTATTTTTGGTTGTACTTTTGATGAGTGCCTCAATCACTTGAAGTTGGTCTTGATAAGGTGTGAGGAGAAGAACCTCGTTTTAAACTGGGAAAAGTGTCATTTCATGGTACAAAGAGAAATAGTCCTTCGACATATCATCTCGTCCAATGGAATAGAGGTACACCAGGCAAAAATTGACATAATTTTCAACCTACCACCACCCAAAAGCATATACAATGTGCGGTCCATCCTTGGACACGCCGATTTTTACAGAAGGTTCATAAAGGACTTTAGTCATATCTCTAGGCCCTTATGTAACCTTCTCCAAAAGGAGAACCAATTTGAGTGGAGTACTGAATGTCAATTAGCTTTTCTAAAGCTAAAAGACATGTTGACAACCGCTCCTATCATGCAACCACCGGATTGGTCCATACCTTTTGAGTTAATGTGCAACGCGAGCGATTATGCTATTGGGGCGGTGTTAGGCCAAAAGAAGGACAAGAAGCCCCATGTTATCTACTACGCAAGTAGGACCTTGAATCCTGCCCAAGTTAATTACTCGACTACAGAGAAAGAGCTCCTAGCCGTTATCTTTGCCTTGGACAAATTTAAGCCTTACTTAATAAGATCCAAGGTCATCGTTTACACAGATCATGCAGCGCTTAAACACCTTCTTTCTAAGAAGGATGTCCAAGCCCCGTTTGCTTAGATGGATCCTACTCCTGCAAGAATTCAATTTGGAGATCAAGGACAAGAAGAAAGTAGAAAATGTGGTGGTGGATCATCTATCCCGCCTAGTCCTACCTAATTCCATAGACGAGTCACCTATTGAGGACTCATTCCCTGATGAGCAACACTTTGTTGCTATGCATCCACCATGGTACGCTGACATAGCCAATTATCTTTCCACAGGTACGATGCCGATTCATTAGACTGCACAGGACAAACGTAAATTTCTAAGGGAAGTACGCAGATTTTTCTAGGATGAACCTTTACTGTTTAAATATTGCCCAGACCAAATTATAAGGAGATGTGTCCCTGATGATGAACATAATTCCGTCATCTCCTTTTGCCATGATCAAGCATGTGGGGGTCATTTTTCCGCTAAGAAAACCACTGCAAAAATTCTGGTGTGCTTTTTATTGGCCCACGCTGTTTAAGGACACCCACGAGTTTTGCAAAGCATGCGAGCATTGCCAAAAGTTAGGAGGAGTGTCCTGTCGAAATATGATGCCTCTTACCCCAATTCAACATCTTGAAGTCTTTGACTGTTGGGGCATCGATTTCATGGGACCATTCCCCTCATCTTTTGGACATGTCTATATATTGCTTGCCGTAGACTATGTGTCTAAATGGATAGAGGTTATGCCATGTAGAACCAACGATCATCGTACGGTTCTAAAGTTCCTAAAAGAAAACATACTTTCCAGATTTAGGACGCCTCGAGCCATCATTAGTGATGGTGGTTCCCACTTTTGCAACAGGCCTTTTGAAGCCTTAATAAAGAAATATGGCATTAGGCATAAAGTGAGTACCCCATACCACCCACAGACAAGTGGGCAAGCTGAAATTTCCAATCGGGAAATCAAACAGATTTTGAAAAAGACAGTGAGGCCGGATCACAAGGATTGGTCACTAAGATTAGATGATGCGCTTTGGGCTCACCGTACCGCTTACAAGACCCCCATTGGAATGTCCCCTTATAGACTTATTTATGAGAAAGCTTGCCACTTGCCTGTGGAGATTGAACACAAAGCCTATTGGGAAATTCGGGCTTTAAATTTTGACATTGACAAGGCTAGCTAGCTTCGCAAACTCCAATTAAATGAGCTTGATGAGATCCGAACGATGCTTATAAGAACTCGAGAATTTACAAGAGTAGGATAAAGGCCATTCATGACAAGCACATCTTCAGGAAATCTTTCCATGAAGGTCAGAAAGTGCTCTTGTACAATTCCCGACTTCATCGTTTTCGAAAAAATTACGATCTCGATGGACCGGCCCATACATTATTAAAGAAGTTTTTCCTCATGGGGCTGTTGAGATAGAGAATGCCGCAAATGGTAATTGTTTTAAAGTGAATGGACAATGCCTTAAACCATTTGTTGAGAAATTCGATTCAGAGGATATGTCCATCACTCTGAATGATCCTGTGTATCAGGATGACTGATCTCCTAGTCTGACGGAGGTATAGTGTAGGTAGGCCTAGTTGTTTTTTTCTATTTTAGTTTTACTGTTTTAGTAGGAGTTAGTTGTTGGAGTTGCAGACTTCCATGATTGACTCTCTCAGGTATTATTGTTCTCACTCTCTTATATTTCACCATTGCTCTCATGTTCATGCTGCATTGTACATCTTTTTACATTGAGGACAATGCAAGATTTGGTTGGGGGTGAGATAAGATTCCTCATCTAGCAGTTTGCAACATTTCAAGCATCATATGTGCAAATTTTTTTTGAATTTTCTAAAAATTCAAAACTCCTTTAGAAAACCTTATTTCTATGCATTCGAGATGATATGAGTATAAGAAAATGAGATACGAAGTGAGTGATGTTGTAAGTCTTGAACTTCTCCTAACATAATGGTTTTATATGTGAATTCCCCTATTTATGTGATTGATAGAAAATTTGAACACTCTTACACCTAGTTCACATTACATGATTTTCATGGTTAAAGGGAGTATGTGATTTGTGGATTGGTTAAACTTAGATTTGAGGTGTTGAGGAATCAAGCCGGGGTATTTTGTTCATCCTTGTCCATGGGAAAATAACGAAAGATATGGATTTCTAAAAATCCTATCTAATTTAAAAGAAAAAGGAAAAGGAATGATGAAATTGGGAATGATGGAAAAATGGTGGAAAATTCCGAAAAGGGCTACCTATTACCAACCGGGGGATGGTCTACCCATAACCAAAGCCAGGAGATGGGCTTAGTGTGAAAGCCGTCGGAAGGACGGTAAGGTAAATTCCTGTCATTGGCTTGTTGTTGCTCTATGCACCTTGAGATCTATAGTTCAGTTGATCTATGAAGAAGATAATCCCAGAAACTCATGAGATGAACTTCCACTATGCACACTAGGTTGAATTTTGTTCGAGTTCTTCTATTTATCAATCAATCAACGGGAATTTCATATGGACACTTATTATGCTTTGAGAGTTTAAGGTTTCAACTTCTATCACTTGATTTCTCCAAATTTTATACTTATATGTCTTAGAATGGATAGAAACATAGTTCTGAAGGAGAGTTGGTTTTGGAGGTTTGAACTTATTCATGCGTGTTTTGCTCGGGACTAGCAAAAAGCTAGTTGGGGGGTGTGTTGAACCTCCAATTTATACATTGCATAGCCCGCTACATCACATAATATGCATGGTTTTCATGTTTAAAAGGCTCATTTAATACATGTTTTGTGATTGTAGGGATGAGAGCGACTTCGCCCAATTGAAAACCAAAAGGGGGACATTTAGGAGCCTTTGAGGAAGGATGAAGGAGGACCAAAGAAAGAAGAAAGCAAGGAGGGAGAAAAGAGATGAAAGAAAGGAAGAAAAATGCAAAGAGAATAGGCCAGACCAGTCAAGACCGGTCGACCAAGGGAGCCAGACCGGTTAAAACTGGTCGGCCACCCTGCTGGAAGTCACTGGACTAAAGTCCAGACAGGCTCGACCGGTCAAGACCGATCTGCCATCAGGACAGTCAAGTCCCTGAACTCTCTGGACGTGTAACATACACAGTCCGACCGATCAAGACCGGTCGACCCTGCGTAAGACAGTGACCTTTCCAAATCCGGACTTCGAATTTCTTTGCGCACTGCGTATCCTTACGCAAAATCGAGATGCTTCCGACACAGTAGAGCTTCCCCACTATAAAAGGACACCTAGGGGCTCTTCCTAGGGGATCAAAGAAGCTAAGGATGTCGTGGGAGAGGAAGGAAGCCAGTCGTGGAGCATCTGCAACCCTCCAAACTCTGATTTTTCTATGTTTTCTAGTTTCTTTTATGAGTTTTAGTTGTTGTATGACAATGCTCATCTAGAATCTCTCAGCTAAGGCTGAGAGGTGAAGCTTGTAGCCAATTTCATGTTTGATTCAGTTTAATTCAAGTAGTTCTATTTCAAGTTTGGATTTTGAATGTTCTAGTTCTTAAAGTTGGTAGTTTTAGATTCGAATTATAGTAATCCTTGAGCAGGCCATAGTCCATAGGCATGGTTGTTACTCCGAAGGCTATGATTTCGAATTCTACATGTGTTGAATGGGACTAGAACTTGGAAGTTCAACTTGAGTGGGATTGAATAAGTTTAATGCTTTATTTTCCAACTACATGAGAGATAGGACTTAAAATCTAGTTGTGTATCTTGCTTGGATTGATTGGATTGACATGGGATTACTACAAGTGGATCCTTAAATGCCTTAGTACCTTTAAATTACTGTTTTTCATTAAGTTACCGTTTTAGCATAATTCCTTCAATTGAATCTCCAAATTGCTGAAATCCTAGTTACTGGAATAAGTTAGAAATTATTCTCTAATTACCTGTGGATCAACCTCGGTCTTACCGAGATTTATTACTACATCGCAGCCTTACACTTGAGGCGAGTGAACTCCTCTCATTGTTCAACTGAATTGTTTTATGCTGGTAGGTGACAGAAATAGCGACGGGGAGGTACGTGCTATCATTCTCCTAATTTGGTTATGGTCGTGCTAAGTAGTTCATTTCTTAGGAAAAAAAATACGAAAATAAGATCGTAATTGTGCTATGAACATCTGTAAATTCAATTCGCAGTTTGTAGGGCGTACTGATACAGAGATGTTCGCAAACATCAGGGGCATATGATAAAGAAATATAGTCCGGACAGCGGGGTCGAGATGCGCCGTCGTAAACCCTAAATCTGCAGGTTGCGCAATCGAAGGTATAAACCATATAGCCTCTTAGAAGGATGCGTTATTGGTTGACCATCATGCCGACATACTGATTGTTTAAGGAATTGTATGTTATAGCACAAACAAAGATGGACGATGGCTGCAAACTCCTTCCTCGGCCGAGAAAGCACGTTACCCGAGATTTCATCATGAGGCAATGTAGCAATTTGAAATGCTGAAATGTCATATGAATATGATGCCAGAGGTTGACGTTCAACATGAGATTGGAATGCTTTTTGAAAATATAATTCTAACACTACAGAACTTTTGGTACCATTTGAAAATGTATAAAATTTATATTCTATGAATCATGCATGAAATTTAATCGATGAACATTTTCTATGGCATGTCTAATTGCCTCATACTTGATGGAATGTCTAATTGTCTCACACTTGATGGAATGTCTAATTGTCTCACACTTGATGGATACTGTTAAAAGGTGTGTCCCACTTGATGGAAATCTATTAGATCAGACCCATTGTTGTGATGGGTGTATGTAGCCATATTTGGTCCTGCAATCCTCCACACACGTATGTCTATGAAACCTCACCCACAATTTTGTACTACTCCGGATGCAAATCAGACTAGCCAACTGTCGAATCCATGTTGAGTCTCATGGGATGATCTTGAAAGTCTCAACTACAAGCCTCATTATTCGGTTGTGGCGGATCATGTTAAGGCCCACCTAGCAAATGGTTGTAACCACGCATAATTCATCAGTTATTTCTAGCGTGGTTGTACCATACGTGAGTCCAGATCTCCTGTTGGCCATGGAGTAAACTGAAGTCGGTACCCCTGCCAGTGCTTATAAAATAACAACATTTTACTACTTGTTCACATGCATGTAGGGGCCCACCGTGTTGGTTCACCCAGCCCTTATTATGTGAGCCCCACAGTTGTTGTAGAATAAAGTTGGTCGTCGAAAGATGTGATTAGAAAGTGATTGAGAGAAGTCATTATCAGATTGTTCGATAGCGAGCCTCCTCCGTTTATAGTTCATCTCAGATCCCCGAGCAATGTCATCCGATCAACATGCGAGCAGCTCGGCTCGTGACCACTCCCGTCATGAGCACTCCCGAATATGACCACTCCCGTTATGAGCACTCCGGACATATGACCACTCTCGACATATGACCACTCTCGTCATGAGCACTCCTGACATGTGAGCAGCTCCCGAACATGCGAGCAGCCTTGGTCTCTGGTCTCTGGTCTCTGGTCATGCGAGCAGCCCTAGTCTCTGGTCTCTGGTCTCTGGTCTCTGGTCATGCGAGCAGCCCTGGTCTCTGGACTCTGGTCTCTGGTCATGGGAGCAGCCCTGGTCTCTGGTCTCTGGTCTCTGGTCATACGAGCAGCCCTGGTCTCTGGTCTCTGGTCATGTGAGCAGCCCTGGTCTTTGGTCTCTGGTCTCTGGTCATGTGAGCAGCCTTGGTCTCTGGTGAGCAGCTCCCGTCATATGAGCAGCCCTGATCTCTGGTCTCTGGCGAGGACGTCCCTCAGCTCATAGTACCAGCAGCCTATATATGCGAGCAGCTTGTCTTGCGAGCATCTTCCGAAGTGCGAGCAGCTTTAACTACTGATGATCAGCGATGACATCCCTTAGCCTATAGTACCAGCAGCACGTATAGGCCGATTTTAGGCTTATCTTCGTCTACGGCTCCATGTCTCAAGGGATCGCTATCAAGGAACGTAATTGACCAGATGAGTAATTGGATTAGATTATTCCTTTATCTGAGGATAAGCAGGATAAGCACCTTATCCCATGAAATCAGTAGATGATCTCGGTATCTTATGTAACAGAATGGGACATTCAGATCTATATAAATAGATGGTTTCATCAATGAGAAGGTACACAATCTCTAAGCCTACATTTCACACTTCATCTTACTATCACAGTACCCGTACTGACTTTGCCATCGGAGGGCCATAAGCCGGGCCAACCGGCGGTGGTCCTAACCTTTCTTGGTGATTGCAGGTTCCCCAATCTACACCATGCATCTCCGATTGGAGGTCAGACGACGAACAATCAAAGTTGGTCTCTGACCAACATCTGTTAGCCAATTTTTGGTGTTAACAACAGTTATAATGAGATGCCCCAAAAGTTAGGCCTATATTGTCATTAGGTGGAAAAGTTAATGCTTAAATTGAATGCTATTTATTGTTCTTTGACATACTGTTTACGAATGAAATATTGAATGATCAATTTTGTTGCTTTCTTGTTCTAACCGCTTTCGTGTGGCAATGTTACAGGTTATCATGGCGGAATATTATTATGTAATTTTACGTGGACGGCAACCTGATATTTACATGTCATTAGAAGCATGCAGGCCACATATACACGGTTACAATAATCTAGACTGCCGCGTCTTTACCTCTATCCATGATGCGTTGTCAGCTTGGGAAGAGGAAGGAGCTGCAAATACAGCGCCGGATGACGGAGATGCAGAATCAGGATCTCGAACGAAGCTGCGTCTTATCATGAACTGACTAACGGGAGAGGTTGGAGCAGAGATTATCATGAACTGACTTTGCCTCACTCTTGGAATGCTGATACTCATGGTCCTAATGCTGTCTGCATATCTCAATGTTAATTGATCTAAGCAGCCTTAATGCCGGCATAAGTAGTCATTTTTTGTCTTTTTGGAACAGTCGTTCAGATATACATATATAATGGTGATGTATTGCTGGTATAATGTGGTTTTGAAGGCCATATCATTGATGTAAAGTGAACATGATATGGGAATGCGTAAACGTGGAACACTGATGTAGAAAATAGACAGTATCTAATATAAGATTTTGGTTTATTTGGTCTATGTGATATGAGGGTAGTCGGGATGGTCTCCATCGATGTAGTCCATTAAAAAGTGGATGCTTACATGTGGATGTAAACCGTCTGCTATGGATGAATGGTGTTTTTATAATAAACGCTAAAAAATAGAAAATGTTTAAATAATATAAACTGATTGCTGGCATAAACCTAACAGAACCACCATATGTGAGATACCGATTTGCAACTTCCCACCTGCCCTTTATTAGTTACTCATCTACAAGCTACAATCAAGCATATTATACGATAGTTTAAGGTAATGGGGAAAAAGAGGAAACTTAAATTAAAGTACACATTTCAGTCGAGTCAATCAGAGAGACTTGTTAGCGTCAATGATGTGTACTTACATTAACGTTGACAGTACTGGCATTCCCTATTTCAATCATGAGTCGAGTTAGATGGCTTTCCAATTATGTTTTCATCCTGGCTAATTCAACTTCTTTCTTCGAAATCCCTACTTCCTTTTTTAGAATTTTCACCTCCTTCATCAGCATGTCCCGCTCTTTCAGTTCAAGATCTCGTCTCACTTTATCGAGTCTTGGAGAGACTACATTACTCGAACTAATATATAATTGGGTTGGATCATATTCATCACACCAACAAAACCAACCGCTATGCTATAATTAGAGATACATATTCACCTCAAATTGCCAATAGAGGGCTAAATACTCTAGAAATAAATAAGAGTTGAACTGTAATGAAGTATGTAAATGTACCTATATAGGACACTTGTAAAATAACCTCCTTGGATTCGCCTGCGTCCTTGACATCAAGACCTTACATCAGGCCTGATTGCGAACGCATACGATAAGAGGCAATTCTCAAGGTTTGCGTTCGTCCATTAAATGTCCTGTGTCTACGTCAATTTTCAGTAACCTTCTTAGCAACCATATTTTAGATTCTTACAATAAATATACAGTTCTTTGAATCATCTACATCAGTCATATTATCAATATCCTTTATGCACTTTGTGGACATAATTGAGGACATCCGTTATGCAAGTTATTTGAAACAGTAACAGAAGAGCAAAAATGAAAGTGTACGTACGGCAGTATCTTACTACGTAGCGTTATAAGAAAATAAAAAAGAAACACATCGTTTGCATCTATAAGGTAGAAAAATTCATCGGTGCCTTAGCAATTTTCTTCGATTGTTTGCTTTTTTCCTTTCCCTGCCCTTTCTCCTTCCACGCCTTGACTCGCTTGTTAGAAACACATCCCTTCGTCTTCACAACATCTGGGTCCCGGATCGTATCGTGCACATGGAGTCCATCGGAATCATATAAACAACTATTTCATCCTTCATCACGTCCATGCAAACCATCACCACTGCCAACACCAACGTGATGTTAGAGTTTCGACAACAAGTCTCGCAAGCTTCCAGCAGCAATTAGGGTTGTCACGCCCCAAATTCGGTTCTCGACGTCCATTCGTTGTAACCCGAATTTAGAGGTGGCAGCCTCCGTAGTACCCCGATCTCGGATCCTAACCCTACACGTTAAGTTCCGATCCTGGGATACCACAAGGAGGATTTTAGGGTCTGAAATTTTTTTTTGAAAACATGAGCATCACAATATGAGTACCATCAAAGACAAACACAATATTTCCACTAAATCTTTTCGTTTATATACAGTACTGGAAAGTAAATACACAATGCGTAAATATAAAAACTGTGCACACTTCGGCACCTCCTGCTACTGCACTACAAACTCCAAATCAACGTTGCTGATATACTCTGGTAGAACCTGCAGCGTAACAAACGCGCATAAGCTTCGAACGAAGCTTCGTGAGTGCGTGTGTGCGTGCACAATGCGTATGACAAGCATGATAAATATCAGAGTAAGCAGTAAAGCATGATGAGAACTTTAAACCAAGACTTCGCCCAATTAGGCTACACGATCATGTGATATGAATAACCAGTCTATCACGGCTATGCAAGCATGCAATACATATAACTAGCCTACCATGGCTATGCAAGCATGCAATACAGGTAACCAGCCTACCAAGGCTATATACTCCTACTATGCAATGGCCTACAGGGCCTAGTGTCACATACAATAATCCAATGCATGTATGCAAATCACCACATCTCAGTACAGTGGTCCAGATACGAACAGTCATAACGCGATCACGTAAGCAATGCAGGAATCGGAACTGGTAGCTCGCCCAGTGTGGTAGCTCGCCCAGGCTTACAGCCTCGCCCACATCACACCCGCCCACATCAGGACCGTCCCACACCATACAGAACATCAGTCACATCACTGATACCAATACCATCTCTGAAACGGAACATCACCGGGGTCTCACAGACCTCACTACTCACCAGTAGAATGCCAAAGCCTATCTGGTGCAATAGCGGACCTACTTACAGCTGGTCAAACTCAACCCCCTTTGCCAACACTCTTCCGGCAGGTTAGGTCAGACCTCCTTCCAAACTGACCACGTGCAGTGGATAACACCGCCGTTTGGTATTCGGCATACTGGTGTATGATTAAACCACCCGGTCCTTGAATGGAGCACCCACCTTGGTACCAACGGGATCAGGGACTTTCACCCAGGGACATCTATGGCATCCTGTTTAAAGATCACATATTTCCGGTGTTCCTGCAAACCACGATGGAGCTGTGGTTGCAACGTAGTAACCATGCTATATGCGGCACAAGCAGACGGTGCGAAATGCAACCATGCATACAAACGTGGGACGACATGCCCGTGCAAGTCTCCAAAGAGCACCATAAAACTATATGGTCTCAAACACAATGTCACCGTCAGCTGGTAACGAATTGCACGACAATCACGACCGATATGGCCGGTTGATACAAGACAATCAGATGAGCCAAGCATTCATGATGCATGAGTCAAGTATACAGTATGAGTGCCAACAAGTAGTTCATCTACCACGATGGCTATAAATCAATCTAGTCCAACCTATTTGAGATATGATTAAGATGAGGGGACACATATGAATGATCGAGTCATAGTGCGGGATGTCGCTAGCCAGGGAATCTCGCACCAAGGGCTACAAGGTATGCTAAGCTATTCCTACCATACAGTGTAAGTCAGGATGATAGATTCCTGTCCTCGAATAGTCCCATACCTATTGGAGAGGTTTGCGATAGAGAGCACGTGAATTACATTTGCGCGACTACATCTCGAATGCTTTATGAATGCGTTTATGCCCTAGTGGTCCCCAACTAACAATGGTGATTCGGGATGCATACTCATTACACATGCATGGTGGTCGTCGAAGCATATAGTATAAAGATCACATATGAGTATTCCAAATAACACTACGTGTGGCAACAGACATACTAAAAATAGCATAAAAGATAATTCACTTATAATACAAAGAAACATAAAGAGATAAGACTCTAAATGGATGGTATACAACAACACAGATGGTCCAACAACTGAACGGTGTGGATTAACCTTCAATATTTAGATAACCCAAATGGAAAGAAAATGATTGAATACACTACCGACACATCAAAGGTAGAACCTACTGGAGCGGCAAGAGTAGAATACCCAAAGTCATGCCGAGACCCATAATCATGTAGTACCGTTGGGATAAACACAATAATGGTCCAAAAAAGGAATGTCATAGAAGGGGTTGCAAGATAGACATGACATGACAGAGGATTATAAATGGTAGGGAAATCTGCGATAGATGGTCAATACAATGAGGTCCAAAAAGGGACGACAGGTCTAACCTCATACTACAAGATAGGCTCCATATAATGGATGGCCTAGATGACATACGAACGTCGAGGATGAGCCCCATACTCGTCCTATAGGTAAACGGACGGTGTGGATGAGATATACACAATATAGTAGTCTTTAATAGTTGGGTACAAGGGTAGAAGGGGTGAGTCATATGAGTATACAAGCTGAGTTACTAAGATCAATCAACATGGTGAGTCAACAAGGTAGGTCAATAAGGCAGGTTGACAAGGCGGGTCAACTTGGTGAGTTAACAAGGTGAATTGACAAGACGGTTCAACAGGGTGAGTTTAAGAAGGTAGCCCTGTGACTTGGATCAAGCAAACTCTAAGGATGACCTTTAAATAAGGGTTTGCTCAACTAATCATCAAGGTGGATCTACGGAATGGACAATGCGGTCATTCGAACACACACACAGTAAGGTGGTCCCAAAGCCATCATGTACATAACATGCTAGGGTCCATTCATTTGGATGGTTTGGATCAAGCACAAAATTAAGGCGGTCCTTATGGATGGCCGACATACATATCGCACCATGGAGGCCAATAGCTGACGTGGATAGAACACATGCATAACAAGGTGGACCCGTGGTTAGGTATAACCGCACAAAGGAGTGGGGAAGCCACATACATCAATGAGCCCCAACAGTTTGGGATCAACCCGATATTTGTGCTTTCCCACTAATCAAGTGAGATGGCAATTAAGCACTATGGTGGGGCCCGCACACCACACGTGTGGAACCCCACCCATGGTTGTGTGATTTAAGAACAAGGAGAATGGCAAATAAATATAATAAATGGGTCCTGTAAAGTTTCCAATGGTAGGCATTCAATCACCCTTATTTCTATGTGTGGCCCACCCAAAACTGGGCCCCACGCCCCTGCCAAGAAGAACGACACGATATACTTAACATTCATCAAGGTGGGACCCAAAGTTGGGCCCCATCACCTTTGGTTAAATGGAAAAATAAACATTACAATGGCCCCAAGGAAGGTTTCAAAGGCGGGCATCAGTGGCCACGATTTCCTACAATGTGGTCCACTTGAGGTTTGTATTTACCTCATCATGAGAGCCCACGGCCCTAGAATAATATGAAAAAGCAGATGGGCGGCATACATAAAACAGATACATCGTGGTGGGACCCATAGAGCGTAGCACCCAAATGGGCCCCAAGAGTTTTGAATCAAACTAATATTTTTGTTTCCCCTTCACCCATAGCCATGTGATCTTATGAACAGATTAAATGACAAATAAACATCACTGTAGGGCTGGGATGATTTCAACGGTGGAGATCATTATTCCCACTGGTTCCTGTGGCATGGCCCACTTGACATTTGGATGTGCTTAAATTTTGGGCTCAGCCACTAAAATGAGCTGGAAAAGCATGTGGGCGGAATAGATAAAGCGTATACATTTTAGGTGGGTTCCACTAGTGGACCACCTGCTGGGCAGCCCAGCTAACACACGTGAGAGCCTATGACCAGGTTGGATCTCAAATAAACATCATGGTGGGCCATAGGTAGGTTTCAACGGTCTGTCACTGCCCTCACTGTTTTCTTCCAAGTGGGGCCCACTGGAGATTTGGATCTGTCTCCTTCTTGGGGTCATGCCCTAAAATGATCTCCCCAAATGGATGGACGGTGCGGATATAATACATACAACACGGTGGGACCCACAGGGTGGCCCACCTGCTGGCACCCCACGACCCCAGCGTCCACGGACGCTGGGTTCTTCCAGCGCGTCAGAGACGCCTCCTCCTCTCTTTCTTTCTTTTCTTTTTTTTTTTTTTTTTTTTGTTTTTGTTTTTCAATGGTTTTCGCCCAATGGGGCCTACATAAGAGCAATCCACCCCATCTAACGGTTTCCTCGGCTCATAAGGAACTCATAGAGTCCTATATTGGGTATGTTTTGGGGGCTACAAATATCAAGGTGGGCCGAGGAAGTTCAGCAGTACAAATCGTCTCCCCACTGTTTCATACGGTGCGGTCCACTTAAAATTCAGATCGGCTTCAGATTTGGGCCTTGGCCCTAAAATGATATGGGAAAACAGATAGACGGTGTGGATGGAACACAAACATCAAGGTGGGTCCCACGAGTGGGGACCCCACTAACCCCTCCAGCGTACGCTGGACGTTTCCAGCGTCTCTGACGCTGGGACGTCCAGCGTCCATTTTTTTTTTCTTTTTTTTTTTTTCTTTTCTCTAGTTTATTTCAGGTGGGGCCCACTTAGGAAAGATCCACTCCATCTATCAGGTTCCCCATCTCATGGGGGACCCAATGAACCCAATATTGAATAGTTGAATTGGTCTACAAACATCCATGTGGGCTGAGGAAATTTTGACAGTGGAAATCATTCACCCCACTGTTTCATGTGGTGCGGCTCACTTAAGATTTGAATCTGCTTCATATTTGGGCCTTAGCCCTAAAATGACATGGGAAAACAGATAGACGGTGTGGATGCAATAAAATCATCAAGGTGGGTCCCACGAGTGGGGACCCCTTCCAGCCGTCCTGACGCTGGACGGTTCCAGCGTCCCAGACGCTGTGAACGTCCAGCGCTGGACGTTCTTTTCTTCTTCTTTTTTTCTTTTTTTTTTATTTATTTATCAAGTGGGGCCCACTTGTGTAAGATCCAATCCGTCCATCAGGTTTTACAGCTCGTTGGGAACCTAATGAGCCCAATATTGGGCAGGCTACGGGGCCTACAAGCATCACGGTGGGCCACGGAAGTCCAACAGTCCACATCATTATCTCTACTGTTTTCCTATGGGGTGGTCCACCTACGATCTGGATCTGCTTCATTTTTGACGTCCAGACATAAAATGGGTTGGAGAAACAGACGGACGGCTTGGATCAACTACATACATCAGGGTGGGTCCCACAAGTGGGCCAGCCGTCAAAGCCCAAAAGGGACTTCACCCCAGCGCTGCTGGGCAGCAGCGTCCTCTGGACGCTGGCTGTCCAGCGGCATCTCCTTCCTTTTTTTTTTCTTTTTTTTTCTTTTTTTTTTATATACTTTAAGTGGGGCCCATATGTGTAAGATCCAGCCCATCCATCTCATTGCCCAACACAAGGTGGGCCCAAGAAAATAAAAAGAAAGGTAAACCAGAAAAAGGGGGGGGGGGAAAGATTGCACTCACAATGATGGTTGGACGGTTGGATTGCCGATCGGACGGTCCGGATGATGATCGGGGTCCTCCAAGCTTGATCTTCACCTTCAATCTCTCTCTTTCTCTCTTGATCTCCCTCTAAATCTCTCTCTAAATTCACTCAATCTCTCAAATCTCTCTACTTCTCTCTCTTCTTTCTCTTCTCTCTCTCTCTCTCTCTCTCTCTCTCTCTCTCTCTCTCTCTCAAATCTTGCAATTGAGAAGGCCACCCCCCCCCCTACGTATGGCTCTTGTATGGGAGAGGGGGGTACTTTAGGTGATGATGATGATGATGGGATGGGAGGAATGGGTTGGAGTTGACTTTGGGAGAGAGGTATGGGTTGGAGTTGGTGTGTGTAGGTTAGGGTAATGATAGGGGTATGGGTAAGGGTGATGTTGATTGAGTTGACATGTTGTTGGGAATTGTGCAAGTGGGGCCCACGCCACACGCGCGTTGCGTGGCCCACCTCGAATTGCACAAACGTATGCATCTTACACACTGGGTATCGCAATGGGGCGTGTCGCGCGGCGTTGGAATCGTGGCGCCCACGCGGTCGCAAGGGTACAAGTCTTAGGTCGTTGCGGTACTAAATCAGGGTCGCGATCAAGGCTCTCTAATCTGGTCCATCCGGGACGTACCGGTACCGGAAACTAAGCGTACAGAGGGCAATTCAGGGTACGGGTCTTACAAGGGTCGCTTCACTATTATTGTATACCATCTGGGGTATTCAAAACAATAGCTCCGTCAAATGTTTGAGTTGTCTGTTATGGTTCTCCTCCACACCTTCGCCTTGGTGGGATCCGATCAATATGTCCCACCGTGGTCCGCGTGTCATCCTCTCAGAATATAATGTTGAGGTAACTGATGTATACCAACAGATCTGAGGACAGCAAACAAGTGATGACAAACGTACCCCCTACACTTGAACATCTTGCAGAAGCACATGTAGTGAATGGTGTCCTTCAAATACTTCACAACCTTAGCATCATTGTGAACTGCAGAGTGTACGACTTCATACAGGATAAAGTCAATGGTCTCGCTGAAGACTGATACCAAGTATGCAGAGCTTTCATACATCTCAGTCTGTAAAACATAAAAATGTATGAGTGTGTAGAGTTTGTGCAGTGATTCCTCCATAGACAGGGGCGTTTTGGCATTCATTTGATAGTTCTTTGTGGTGAAGTCAGCCGCTATCTCCGCCTCATGTCTTTGAAAGATTCCCTTCTCAATCAGTCTGACGAGGTCTACGAGCATCATCTTCAGTCTGAGATACTTATCAAAATATGAATGTATACTCTCACTCCTCTGGTTTGTTGTCATATTCGCCAAGAACACCCCTCGCGCAAATACTGGGACCCACTTCTTACGGATCTTGTATAGAGAGCACAACCACTCATTACCTTCAAGCTTATATCTGTCAAGGAAATCAAACCAATTCTCTTCAAAGTCATTCACACTATCACTAGCATACACACATCGTTTGAAGTCATCTAGAAAGCCATCATTTTCCTTGAAATAGTGACCCAATTTATTCGAAATTTTCTAAAGAATATGCCATAAGCATAGCCTATGATGCATATTTGGAAATACTTGCTTGATTGCACCCTTAATGGCAGTATCTTGATCAGTGATGCTACTAACTGGTGCTTTTCCTTGCATTACAATAAAAAAATTGCTCGAAAAGCCATATAAAGGATTCTGTTCTTTCGTTGGAGATGAGTCCACAGGCAAAAACAACAGTCTGGTTATGGTGATTGACACCAACGAATGGGGCAAATTGCATATTATATCTGTTTGTTCTATAAGTGATATCAAAGCACATAACGTCGTTAAATGCCATGTAATCAATTCTCGACCTCCCATCACACCAGAATACCGATACTAGTTTTCTCGATTCGTTTCGACGCTTTGAGAAAAAGAAATCCCGGTCCAACTTCTAACACTCACTTAGATAGTTACACATAAGAAGTGCTTCATCCCCACATATCTTAACATGCATGTCTCGAAACACATTCTTCACATCTGTTCTGGTGAAAGGTGTTCTCTCGTATCCTCCATTCGAGTCTACTTTAAATTCATGTGCTAAAGAGGGTCTAATAAAAAATCGCTTGCAGTGGTAAATAAATTCCCGAGTCTCGTCGTCTACACTACGATGGGACCTAAGGAGATGTTTTTCTCTTGAGGATGTCATATCATGGTTGTGTTGTTCAACAAAATCTGAGATTGTCCAAACAGCAGTAGGATTACGAGCGAAGGCTATCTTCGCAGGACAACCAACTCTACTTGATGGACAGCTCCTCTTTATCTTACCCTCAACTGAACCTTCATGAGCCTTTGATCTATTTACACCTTTTGAGCAGCAGAACGTACGCCATATGATTTGTCCATTACGACCTAACCTCCTCGTCTGATTCTTACGGGTGCTAAATCCTACCATCCTCACGTAATCGTTATAAGATCTGACCACCTCCTCCTCAGTATCAAACTCCATTCCGAAACGAGGCTTGCAGTCATCATCCATGCCATCAGTCATTTCACAATAATCTTCATCACTTTCATCATAAATTTCTACTTCGCTTATTGACGAACAATCCATTACATGCGCCAAACAGAAGTAATATCTTCCGTTAAGTGAATCTGAGTATAAAGTCAACTAGAGACGAATTGCAGGAGTTAGGTAATTAATCTTGAGGATAGTATGGATACCAACATAGTACTATTGCCAACAAAAACATAATTCTTGACAACTGACAAAAATATTTACATTAATGAGAAAGTAGAGAAGGATATAAATATAATTAACCAGCAACAAAAATGATCGTTCATTAAGGTCTACATGATCACTTATGGCCCACTAAGGAACAAACTCTATCAAGTTCTGATGTCATGTACATCCACATCACACAAAATAACACACATCTATCAGTTCATGATATCAAGTAATGCCGCGTTACGTATAAGAAATGACTAGTACATTGTTCACATATTATGTTCTGCTACACCACTCATCAGTTTCACAAGAAGGACAAAAAAAGCTTCTCCAATGTCGGATCCATTGTCAACGTTGTCAAGGCATGGTTAGTCATTGTGTTCAAAATCTGATGAGTTGCCCTCTGTCTCATCCGACATTTCTGATTCTGATACGCAGAGTGGATTGGTCATTGTATTATAAACCAAAACCCTAAACACGCAGTAACTCATCCTATTGTTCTCTTTCTTAGGCCTTCCTAAATCCATCTCCATTTCTTCCATCGAATTGCGTCGCATGTATTGTGCGCGTCGTTTGGGAATTCGAAGTTTCATCCGTTTACATGGGGCTATCAGGCACTCGACAGTACCAACTTCCCGCTCCCACTCACCCATCCTTCTAAGCATCTTGTAACTGGTAGCTATAATGCGCGAACCACGACATGCACTGTCTGAAAATGGGGTGGTTGCCATTTCGCAGGCGTATGGTGTATGTAGGTTAGGCCTTCGGGAACGACGTCGGTTGACTGTCATTGATAATGAGTGTTTCGATCTAATAATCAAATAATATACCGAAGCAGAAAGGGTGATACATTGTACAACCCAATCGGCGACGTCTATTTCTTTGACCCCTAAATTTATCTCTACAAATCGATTCTCAATTCCACTGAATAATGAGATCTAAGAGGGGAAATCAAGTGAATATCAACTTATATGGAAAATAAGATAAATCAAATGAGATAGAACCTACACAATTGATACTGGAAATAAAATTTCTGGAGACTTGGTGAGACTCCAAACAGGATGAGATGAATGCGGATATCGACTGAGCAGGACAAACACAGTAACTCTAAGGACGAGAGGGAACGGCTGTTTGGTTTTGAAGGTGAGGAGAAAAAAGGGCGCTCCGAGGACGAGAGGCAGGATGCGAGGCAGAGGTTGGAAAAAGGGGGAACAATTAGGGTTTTCTTCTAAGAGGACCTACACCTAACTTCAGCACGCGCGATGATGAGTCACCACACATGTTGTGCCTTTAGCGTGGGTCCCACTTTCGGGAAAGCATTTCTAATCCAGCGTAGTATTAGTGGATCCAGGGATTCATTGAGGTTGGTGGATCTATGAACGAGGGACCACCATCATGTACTTTCGTTACATCCAGGCCATGTATCTGTTTTGAAAACTCATTTTAGGGCATTATAACCTAAATAAAGGAGATCCAGATCTCAAATGAACCACTCTTATAGAATATAGTGGTAATCCAACATTAAAAACTTTTGATCAGACCCAAAAGTTTTCGATCAACCTCATATTTCTGTGATCTCATCATCCAGGTCTTTGTGTCCTGAACTTAGACGAAAAATAAACATTCCGCAATTAATGTATACTCTGTTCAAGATCCAACCTTTATTTGTCAAATCTGACAAGAAATATGTCATACACCTTCTCCATGGTGAGAAAGCATGACAAAAGGTTCCATCCCCATTAGATGAATATTTCATCGCAACATTCCACTTTACACGTATTCTCCTAAGAACGTCCTGGGGGATGTGATCTCAGTTCCCTCCCCAATCCGAGTGAGCCATAGCCGACAAGAAATATATCGATCGACCTCTACATGATGGGAAGAAGCATAGGACAAGATTCCATCCCGATCAAATGATTATTTAATCGCATAATTCCACTTCACATGAATTCTCCTGCAAATCACCCAGTTGGTGCGAACCCACTACACGACCTGTCCTGACGGAGTGAAGTCGATGGAAAAAATGTTACTGCCCTCTCTACATGGTACAAACAAGGGCAGCACAAGATTCCATCCACATCAGACAAATATTTCATCGCATCATTCCACTTCACATGAAATCCATTGCGTATGTCCCGATTGATGTGAGCTCAGTTCAAGCACCTTCCGAAGGGGCCAAACCGACAAGAAAAATGTTGTACATATTCTCCATGGTGAGAACAAGTATGAGTGAAGGTTCCATCTCCATCGGATGAATGTTTCATCACAAAATTCCACTTCACACGTATTTTCCTGCGAACATCGTGGTCGATGCCAACCCAGTTCTTACCTTATCCGGTGGGGCCAGAGCCGACCCAAAATGTGTCGATCGCCCTCTCCATGGTGAGAACAAGCATGACAGAAGGTTCTATCCCATCGGATGAATATTTCATCGCAAAATTCCACTTCACACGTATTCTCCTAAGAATATCCTGGGGGATGAGATCTCGGTTCCTGCCCCATCCAGGCATGCCACAGCCGACACCTAATATGTTGATCGATCTCTACATGCTGGGAACAAGCGCAAGACAAGATTCTATCCCGATCGGACGATTATTTCATCACATCATTCCACTTCACATGAATTCTCCAGCAAATGACCCGGTTGGTGTGAACTCAGTACATGACCTATCAGGACGGAGTGAAGTCGATCGAAAAAATGTCGCTGCCCTCTCTACATGGTAAAGAAGGGCAGCACAAGATTCCATCCACATCAGACAAATATTTCATCACATCACTCCACTTCACATGAAATCTCTTATGTATGTCCTGGTTGATGTGATCTCAGTTCAAGCACCTTTTGAAGGGGCCGAACCGACATGAAAAATATTGTACATCTTCTCCATCTTGAGAACAAGTATGAGTGAAGGTTCCATCTCCATCGGATGAATGTTTCATCGCAAAATTCCACTTCACATGTATTCTCTTGTGAACATCGCGGTACATGTGAACTCGGTTCTTACCTTGTCCGGTTGGGCCAGAGCCAACTCGAATTGAACGCCCTCTCCATAGTGAGAAGAAGCACGACAGAAGGTTCTATCTCCATCGAATGAATATTTCATTGCAACATTCCACTTCACACAAATTCTCCTACGAATGTCCTGGTCAACGTGATCTCAGTTCCTGCCCCATCCGGGTGGGTAAGAGCCAACTCGAAATATGTCGATCGCCCTATACATGCTGTATACATGCTGGGAACAACCGCAGGAGAAGATTCCATCCCGATTGGATGATTATTTCGTCGCATCATTCCACTTCTCATGAATTCTTCTGCAAACGACTCGATTGGTGCGAACTCAGTACAAGACCTGTCCGTGCGGACTAGAGTCGATGTTTTAAAATGTCGCTGCCCTCTCTACATGGTAGGAACAAGGGCGCACAAGATTCCATCCTGATCAGACAAATATTTCATCAAAACATTCCACTTCACAAGAATTCAAAAGATCCTACATCTTCTCCATGGTCAAAATAAGAGCGGAAGGAGATTCTGTCCCCATCGGATGAAGATAATATTTCATCAGCGTATCACATTCCACTTGACATTACTTCTCCTACGAACTTCCCGATCGTTAAGAACTGAGTTCTTACCCCGTCCGGGTGGGCCAGAGCCAACTAGAGTCGATGTGAACTCAGTTCCTGCCCTATCTGGGTGGGCTAGAGGTGACTATAAATATGTCGATCGCCCTCTCCATGGTGAGAACAAGCAGGAAAGAAGGTTCCATCCCCACTAGATGAATATTTCATCGCAACATTCTACTTCACATGTATTCTCCTACGAACGTCCTGGTCGATGTGAACTAAATTCTTGCCCTATCCCAGCATGCCAGACCCAACACAAAATATATCGATCTCCCGCTACATGCTGGGAACAAGCCCACGATAGGATTCCATCCAGATAGGACGATTATTTTGTCGCATTATTCCACTTCACATCAATTGGCCCCCCAACGTCTTGGTTAATGTGAACTCAATTCAAGACTCATCCAGGTGGTTCCGAGCCACCAATATACGTCGTGGGGCCACTCCATATTCGGGACAAGCGTGGTACAAGATTTCATCCGGATTGAAAGAATATTTTCTCACATCATTCCACTTCACATCAATTAGCAACCGTCAAGTGAGACCCCAAACTACTCACCTAAACCTTCTCGAATGATGTGCGATCAACTTCGGTGTCACAAAAGGGATTCACCTGGCCCATAATTTTACCGACGGGCTTTATAGTGCTCTGATAAAGCTTGATAGCAATTTTCAAAACAAATCAGATGAAGATTACTCAGGTCACATATCGGACGATCACATCGAACAACTTCACATCACCGCATTTATGCACAACTCTAAATATGAACTAAGTTTGGGTCCTCTATAGACCCGATTCGAGCTGAAAGCTCTTTAGCAAGCTCTATATGGTCTGACAAAGTATAACACCAACGTCAAGCGGAATCATACTAAGATTAAGTCGCATCATACCACTTCACATATCCTCAGTACTACACTTCCCCGCTTGATGTGAACTAAGTTTTGGTCTCTCCAACAGGCCCATTCGGATTCGAAATCTATTCAACAAGGTCTTCATGGTCCGATGAAGTGTAGGACCAAATTTAAGGCGAATCGAAAAAGAAATTTGTCACATCAAACCACTTCATATAACTTCACCCATATAAGGCCCAACTTAATGTATAGTCTATTCAGGACCATCCAACTGTCCTTATACAGTCGAAATTTTCGAAAATGCTCTTCATGATGCAATAAAGTGCGACACAAAATTTTGGGAGCATTAGACGAAGATTAGGTCACCTCATACCATTTCACACCAATTTACCCCAACAGTGCCCGATTAGTATGAACTCGGTTTATGTACCTTACGTAGGCCTCATTTGGCTCATGTTTCTACGACCACCATGTGATGGTGCATTTAAGCTCGACACCAAATTCGACCCGATTTGAAGTGACATTTCATAACATCAAACAACTTCACCTTAAATCATAATAACCAACATATTCTATTTTAATTGGGTAGTAGACATTCAATGCACACTTCTTCAATTGGTGTGGCCCACTAGAATGTTCGATTTGTTTTGTTCTTTTTTTCCCAATACATAAAATTTCGTGTTGAAATGGATGGACAAAGTGGATCAACGATACACATTAAAGTATGTCCCTCATTGATAACGCATGTACACCCATTTGTAATTTTTTACAACCTACCGAACCTGCTTACACATCATTTCATGTCATTTATGTTAGACATGGATGGTTTGAACTCAGTGTGTCCCGTAGTGTGGACACCATCTTAACCTATATTTTCTAAATCTTAATGTATTATTTTTCAAACATTCCAGAAAGTCAAGAATATAAAATTTGTGAGGTTGATCATATCATTAGAAACGGAATTTTCAAGCTTGATGGCTCAATTTCCACTATTTCAACTATTATGGTCCAATTCAATTTTATATTTTCTTAATTTTTCATTTCTTGTTCTAATATGACCTGTACAAATGGAACAACGGTTGAGATATATAATACAAACATCAACATGGGTCCAACAGATATGGTCGCATCGTATTCGGGGGAGCCGCTGGCTAACCAAGTTAATTGATTGACTCAGTACCGGCAGACAATATTCGCACATGTATGTGTGCCGTTACATTAGTCAGACAATTAGGTTTCTTCAAAATCCATTCCGATAATTAAATTATATAGATTGTGTTTGAAAATACCTGAAAATATGAGAAAAATATAATGATAGGGTGGACCATAAAAGAGAGGTTGTTCTTAATGGTAAAAAAAAAAAAAAAAAAAAATGTTTACACTTCCAGTAATCCAGAAAATATTCAGAATAATCTGATTTTTTTTGCCAATGGACGAAAAGTACACCAGCAACAAAATAGACCGTGTCGATCTTTAATGTTAAAAAAAGTGGGCCCCGTTTCAATCTTCATAACGCAAACTAGAAATTGGATGGCAAACCGGTAATTTTTAGAATGTAAGGGGGTGAATATCAAGGTGTGTAGATGCTTTTTTCAAACCACTGCAAGTAGCATTCCTTATTTCAATAATGCCAAAAATGCCGTTGTCAAAATTGGTGAGGGGACAGGATGATTCCGTTGCTCTCATGGCCCACCAAAGATCTCCTTCAAAATCTCTTTTAACAATAGATGAAAGACTATTTCGATGGACGTGATGGACGGATTAGATGCCATGAACAATGTAGAAAACGTCAAAATACAGGTATTTGTAGGATAAGCTTATACTACACTGTTGAGTAGTAGATCCGGTCTCAATAAACAAATGTACCAAGCAGCAAAGGGGCTGAAGCTGAAGCATAACTGTGATGTTCTCTGTGCAAGTAAGCATGTCAAACCTGTGTCAACAATGGTAGGCTTATCCCCAGCTGTGAGAGTTTTTGAGTTTTTGATTCAATGAAGGTTATCTTCCCCGGGATGTCAATGTCAAAAAGATGCATCTGTGATCCAACACCTTGTATCAAAATTTTATTCAATGAACCACATCACAGAGTATTTTGAGCATGAAAAGAAAGCTTAATAAATACCTTTCTATGTTTAACCTTCAGCTTTCCATCAGTTCCAAATACACAACATGTATTGTACAGCCGATCACCTGAACGTTCTGGTATGGATCCACCAACTATCATCATCCGCCTGCTGCAAGCAACTTTAGACAACATAGAAGATGACGGAGACGCATCATCACCAGCGTCAATATCCTCAGCATACACAGGAAAGCTATCATTTGAATATGGACTATTCCATATTTCCTAGCACGAAAGAGACCAACACAATGTCAAACCAATATCACTCCCCAAGGAAAACGAGATTTCTGATCGTCCATAAAGCAGAAAAGGAACAACTATTTGACCTGACACAATGACACCATGATTATGAAAACACAATAGCCAATACAGTATTATCAAGAAAGAATAAGACTGGTAGCCTATTTTGTTCGGTGTTGGAGATTTTTTTATTTATTTATAATACACAACAGAATATGAACCAGGCAATCATGTTTTGGTTGATTACACACACCAACACATATTAATGGTGTACACAAACTAAGAATTATGAAGCCACTCACCAATATAAGGCTGTTAAGTCTAATTCATCAAAATTGTTATGAAGTTAAACAAAGAGTGCTTTCATATATTAAGAGGTTGACATTTACCAGAGAAATTTTTCTGGTAAAGGATCCCTTTCTTTTTCAGAGTTACTTGATGCTCTGGCAGAAAATGACACTCGATACACAGGCACTTAGAAATTGTGCACGTGCTTATGGGCCCACTATCACAAGTCACAGTCCCAAAATTAGTTTGGTTGACCAAACCTAACCTCTCATTCGTGGACACTTTGTTTGTTGAAACAGGATCAGCTGATATATTTCATTTATCACTCTGTCCAATAAATGCCCACCAATCCTATAATCAGATAATCAAATAAGCATAATTTTTTAGTTGAGGATACATCTTAATTGGGACCCCATAATGCCACATGCAATTTCTATGTAGTTCAGTGCCTGCGTATCATCCTCACACTGCCAGAATTTCTCTTTCTGAAAAGAAAATGAAAGAGAACAATTGCAGGATAATCTGAAAAAGTGAACCTATGGTTCATTGATCAAGACCATTGGTCTGTTTGGCTCCATTGCAGATGGAGCATATCCCGAAAGCCTCCTTGATAAGAAAATACCATCCTAACCATTGCATAATTGATGGTTAAAAAAGAGAGATGGCAAATTGCCCTGAAAATGTCTCAAGATTAATGGATAGAATCTCCTAATTTGGAGAATGTTTTGGGCATGGTCCATCCACACCGGGGTGAGTAGCATAGTTCCAAAACTTGAAAACTCGACTTGATATATAGCAGCGTCAGGTTGACTAGAAGACTCAACCTGAATTTTGAGGTTTATGCAATTGGTAGACCTTAAATAGGGTATGCATGTGCCACATTAGCATGTGCCTCGATCTCCCAGATTTGACACCACCTTGAATTGGAAGTCTCTATATGATATTTGGCATTATCCATGTTATATTTTTTTTCACTGCGATTAAATTTTGAGGACATCAAAGCATGCATCTTGTATATCAGATCCATTTTACAATTATGCCATTAGAAATGGGCAAACCTTTACACTCGATTTCTATTGCATTTTGTTTACTGCTTGGATGCTCCACTCATTGAGATCCTACTGTTTGCTTCAGTTTTAATTTACATCAATTGTCTTAGAGCCACTAACCGGAAACTCTTTTTTTTTTTTTTTTCCTCTTTTCATGCATGTTCATTAGGATGGCCCCAGAAATTATGCAGTAGTTACATGGATATGATTTTAAGTGGGTGACTATTAACCATGTTAGTTTATTTCAGCCGGAAAGATTTTAAAACTTAAGATTTCTTTTGTGTTTTCAAGGCAGACATTTGGTCATTTGGAATAACTGCTTAGTAGGCTATTCATGTCTATATTGCACTATGTTTGAAATTGGATCTTATTTTTCATCATTAACTTCATGGTATCCTCCTATCCCAAACCAAGCTCTAAACACATTTCTAATTTCTTGTCAATAGGAAGCTCAAGGTAAATCCTTTCTTGGAGAGGAAGCATGTTTCTATCCCAAGGTAAATCTTGCTCAATTGCATCATCATCATCATCATCATCATCATCATCTTCTTCTTCTTCTTCTTCTTCTTCTTTGTATATTGGATCATTCAAGATTTTTGACATTCATGGTGAGGGGAATCGTTTCTAGCCACATGCATAGGTCAATGTAAATGAAGTGTGTACAAGGTGATGCCAAAATGTTCGGTTGAACCATATATGTCTCCCTAATCACATGCTTTATCTGAGTCTCTTTCAACTGTTGGAGTTCATTCATGACTTGTGAGTGTTGGCAAAGGACTCGAGTCCTTACCATGAATGTACCAAGCAGCTGGTTGTGTGCATCTGTATGCAAAATCATCATGGCATTAATTTTAGTCTGAATGCAATGCGTAAATTAAGTTGAATGAAATCGATCTTTAAAGTGGTATGTAACACTTCAACTTTGACGAGTGCGGGGATGGCCTTTTGAGAGTTTTCAAATGGCCTAGTTGAAATTTTATCTTGGATGGATGAAAAACTGACTGCATGCAAATCATATTAATTCTTGTGACTATATCAATAATTTTGCAGGTTGTATGGCATCCGTGCAGGTTCAATTCCTTCCTCTTTGGTGAACCTAGAAAGCTTAAGCGAACTGTAAGTTCTCAAAACTTTGAATTGAGTTGGTTGGATATCTTGTATTTTTATAAATGTTGTTAATAGTTAGTTGGATGATGAATGGTACTTGTGATTGAGAATGGAAATAAACAACATATATATATATATATATATATATATATATATATATATATATATATATACAGAGAGAGAGAGAGAGAGAGAGAGAGAGAGAGAGAGGATACCTTGTTTAGGGGGACATGATATTCTTGTAGCTTATGGTATGGTGCCCCAATATTATATTACTAGTATGTAGTAGATAATACTAGGTTAATCACATTTGAAACTTCCACTTGGCTCTTGCTATTCAATCTCAAGAATTTTTCAACGTTAGACATTCAATTGACATTGTTTCCTATGTTGTGGTTCACTTGAGACTTGGATATGCTTCAGTTTCAAGGTTATGGCTAAAATGATCTAACAAGATTTGGATATGCCTCAATTTAAGGGCACAAGAAATTAGGACTCAAATAACCAATGAAATTATACTAATTGTTATTCTGGTAGTTTTGTAAATAGAGTTTAATAGCATGCTTAATCATCTCTGATACATTTATATATAGACCATAAACACGAGAAATGATCACACACTGACCCCTGTAATTGAACTTCCACATAAATCCCCACCTTTCATTCTTGTAAGGCATCTGAGCCGCAAAAAATATGGGTCGCACCATGAACATTTCATGCCATCAAAATTTGGTCCATCGACTCACTAGGTGAGAGACACACTTGCATTGAGTTGCACCATTGGCTTTCGATTGATTTCAATGATGTGGCCTGCCCATTGAGTGGATCAACTTGATTTGCATCAATCGATCTTCATGAGTGGGCCGCTTTAATCTATGGGGATGTGTATGTGAAAGTTTATGTGATCATTTCTCTTTGAATTGGGCACCCATATTTGTTTAGCTAGTGTAGTCTTTTTTTGAGTTAAGCATGCCACTACATTTGGCATTAGCTCCACTGCCTTTAGAAAATTGGGTAGAAGAATTGATAGTGACAAGCACTTCGCCTGAAGCAATTTCATTGGTGGAGGTATAAATATTGAGATGCTCGCTGCAAGCTTTTATCAATAAACCAGAAAGTTCAACCCAATTATCTAATGAACATGCCAACTTCTTTGCAACAATTTGAGGCGAAATCTCAAAAGGCTAACCATTTTGAATTGCATCATTCTTTGATGACCCTGATTGGTGAACATTATTTTTTACTGACTGCAAACGTCTTAAGGCCTCTACAATCTTAAATGAATTGCTGCTTGCATACAATATATAGTGATGCGAACATCAATCCCTTTAGGGTTTATCATGCGAACGACGCATGCATCTCTTTGTCCCGATGAAGGGCTTGGATTGTTTGTGACGAGTTGAGGAGCATCGAAGACCTTACACATGTAGTCCGAGACATTTGAGAAGACCCCACCTTGGGAAGACACGTGTAAGTTGCTTGGAGGAGATGATCGGACCGTTCGATCGCGATGATGATATGATCGGACCATTGGTTCGTCATGGCTCGCTTTCATCGTGCCATCATAGGAAGCCATCGGGCATCTTAGATTTGCATTTATTATATGCACTTTTACTTATTTGAATTTTGGGTATGTGTGTGCACGTTTTTTTGTGCGAATGTCTTTTTTTTAATTTTGTTAGTAGAGGTATTTTAGTAATTATGTAATTATGAATTTTATAAGGGTGTTGCCCTAAACCTTTTTCATTATGTTATTGATTGAATGAAAGAAAGCCTTTTGGTGCCTCCTCCCTCTCTCTCTCTCTCTCTCTCTCTCTCTCTCTCTCTCTCTCTTGTGGATCTTCATCTTCTCTTCTCCGATCTTTTTCTTCTCTTTTCTTCTTGTGCCCCTCCAACCTTCTTCTAAGGTAAACTTATTTTTCCTTCATTATCTATTTCTATTCTCTCACAAATCTCGAACCCTAAATCTGAGAATTAATCCAAAACCCCAATTCCTCATATTTTCAAATCCCTAATCCGATAAATCCTTTGATCCCTCGGACTAGTGATTCCCATTGGGTGCTTGGGTTATAACCATGCAAGATCGGGAGGTTCCATCCCTCACCGGATCCAACCTATGCATTATTTGAATTTCTTACTTCGTGGTTATGATGATGGCCCGCTCCATTGCATGTCTCTTTGTGGTTTTCTTAGTTTATGATGGTCGATGTTGAATTTTTAGATTATTATTGATCTTTTATTTTCGCTGGATTATATGTGTTCATGAGCATGCATCATAATTAGGGCATCCTACATCAAATTTGGTATCAGAGATTATGCTTTGCATGGTTATGTTTAGATCGAGTTACCAAATTAGGGTTTTTATTTTTAGGTCTGTTTTAGAAAAGTTCCAGATTTAGAAAGTTTTCGATTTTAACTTTCCAAAATTTGAAAGTTTCCTAATTTGGAAAATTTTCAGATTTAAAAAGTTTCCAAAAATAAAAACTTTCTATTTTTAGAAAGTTTCTAGATTTGGGTCGTAGTGTCCAGATTTAGTGTTTACCAAATTTAGAAAGTCTGATTTTCAAATTTTACTATTTTTAGAATTTTTTCCATTTTTTGGAAAGTTTCCAAATTTAGGAAATTTCCTGAATTAAAAAATTCTAGTTTGGTGAGTCTAGGGTTAGTAAGTTCATCAGTCAAGCATCTTCATAGGAATATTATAATCATATCATCCATATTGTGAGTCACCCAGTCCGTAGAGTCTCTCCGTAGTGAAGGGAGTATAGGCGTTTGAGATCTTCAGGACCATTAAGTGTTGTCGTATGACCTTCGAGACCCAATGGAAAGCCGAACTCCAATGAGTTAGCCTACTTTAATGGTCACATAGACCCACAAATATTCCTTGTTGGCTTGAAGACTTGTACTATTTTTTTTATTGGTATGATATGTCGAATTATAGTCGAGTGAGATTTGCCAAGTGGAAATTGGAGGGCCAAGCTAAGTCGTTTTGGACAGATTTGGAGCAACAAATTGATAGAGTTGGGAGAGGCCTGATCTCACAATGGAACGAGATGAAAGAGCGTTTAAAAGAAAAGCATATTCCCATCTCTTATCAGTCAAAAGCCCTTGGCTCAGAAGAGAGTTGCCCCACCTTCCTGTCCAAACACAGAACCAATATGGTCCCCTCCTTGTAAAGTGGTCTAACCCATCATTAAGAAAACCTCAACTTTTGAACAAGTTGAGGAGTGTTTAACACCAATTATATTTCCTTGGGAGCGAGATAATACCGTGGTGAATGGCAAGTTAGAAGGGTCTAAACATGATGTTTATGAAGTGGAAGAATACATGCCTAACGTCAGTAGTGAGGAAATGGAAGAAATTGAGGCATCACTCATCATCTTTGATGATGCAGAAGTGTGTGCTAGTGATGAAAAGGTCGAAGAGTTTGAGACCGCATCACTTCCAAGTGTCACGTGTGATTTGATTGATGCAGTCTCCCAATCTACGTCTCTTACCGTGGTGAACACAAATGAAATTTAAGAAGAGACTAGTGAGGATATGATGGTAGACACCCACATGACTTGTGATATCCCACCAGATAATTTATGGGATGAATTTTCACCCAAATGGGACATGCAACACACAATCGATCTTGTCCCTGGGTCGATCATGTCAAGCATTCCTCCATACTAGGTGAACCCTGCACAAAATACAAAAATGCAGCGTCAATTTAATAAACTTCTCGGGAAAGAATTCAATAAGGAAAGTTTGAGTTGGAGTTTTGTTTTGTGTGCCATACCTACCCTTTTCACATTAAAAAATAATGGCATATGGTGCACATGAGGGCATATCCTAGCCGTCTACAAAGCTTCAGTCAAGTGTCACGCCAACTTGCGACGTATTCACTTCATGGTGGATATGATGGCCAGAGTCCCTATCCCGCATCTTGATGACATTTTGGACATAATAGCTGATACAAGATCTGCTCAAGACTTGGTATTAATATATAGTGTGTGTTCTCAAGTGTTGGGATACCTAAAAATCATCCTTGTTTATAATACTTATAATGAGAAATTATGTGTCACCCATGAGAAGTGTCCTTTTGTTTCAGTTTTTCAAGTTCTAGGTCATAGGATTGTTTACTTCCATAGGATTATTTATTTCGAGTTCATTGCTTTTTTAGAGAGTCTTTTAGTTTCACCCATGTCTGTCACCCAAAGGTCTTTAGAGTCAGCCAATGCATTTGCACGACACATTCATGAATTGCATACATATATTAGACAGCGGATTAATAGAAGCAATGATAGTTATATACTTTCAGCTGACTCACATCGTAAATTGCAAGATTTTCAGGAAGGAGACTGTAATGGTGAGGATAAGGCCAGAGTGGTTCTCATAGGGTACCGCTAAGAAATTACAAGCACGTAGTACTGGACCATTCAAAGTATTGCAAAGAATTGGGTAATGCGTATAGGATAGACCTTCCACCTTAAATGGGCATTAATCAAACGTTTAATGTAGACGATCTAATCATCTCCTCTAATCCTACCATTGATCCTTCCCCACCCTATTACTCGAAAGGAAGAAATTGAATAGATCATGGATGAAGAGATAGTTTCCACGAGAGATAGAGGTTTCAGAGATATCTTGTCAAGTGGAAGAATAAACCACCGTCAGAATCTACATGGTTGACAAAAGCGGAATTGCAAAGAATTGATCCAAACTTGCTAGAGAGCCACAAGAGCTTTATCTCGATGGAGTAGAGCTTTTCTCAGCCGAGGAGAATGATGCAAACATCAATCCCTTTAAGGTTTGGATCATGCGAACGACACATGCATCTCTTTGGCCCGATGAAGGGCTTGGATCGTTTGTGACGACTTGAGGAGCATCGAAGACCTTACACATGTAGTCCGAGACATTTGAGAAGACCCCACCTTAGGAAGACATGTGTAAATTGCTTGGAGTCTTAATGGGCTAGGTTTTTCCTAGATTTATAAAATCATTTTTTAACCATTGCTTTGATCACAACCATTAGATGTGGCCCACGTAATATGTTGTTACCATTATGCAAAATGTGCCTTACTTATCGGGCACATCGAAATGACGTGACCATTTCTCTTAATGGGTCTTTTTTGAAACGTTATGATTTGGGGTTTGATAAAAAGGGGGTTAGGGTTTCAGCAATCATCTAAAAACCTTTTCTCCTTGCTATCATCTTCTCCATTTTTCATCTTCAATTTGAAGAACAATTTTCTCTAGGCAATGGGAAGGGTGGTGTTACGTGGTGGTATTGGTATTAGGTTCTTCCATAGCTTGTGCACACTGTAAAGGAACGTTTCTGGGGAGTTGTATCTCGTGGGTAGATGCGTCGGCAACCTTCTACACCGGTTCTTTGCACTAAGGGGTGCGAACTATCTCAAAGATAATGACAAAGTATACGCCTTGACCCAGTGCCAATTGTGTGAAATATCAATAATTTGTCTCTGCCGGTGGAGAAAATTCACATACCAAGTGTGAGTTTCCTTTACGCAGATTTCTTTCAGTCACTTATTTCCCATTTCCATTGAAGTAGAATCAACATCTCCTACTGCTGATGCGAGTTTACCTCCCACTTATGTCATGCCTTTTCTACTTTCCCTTGTATTTCCCTAGTTTTCCCTCAATCCATACTGCTCATAGATATTGATGTGGCTATCTAATTATCAATCCATGGCCCATCAATTAAGTTGAAAAAAGCTTAGTGAAGTGGAGTTGTTGAATATTTTTCTTAGCTTGAAACTAATGTTAAATCTATGAGATGATGAGGGATGGCAATGTGCTGAGCCTAGCAATGCAAAATCAATACTTTAAATAAGCATGAGCTGGTTGGCTCGACCTTGACTAGTTCAAAGTCTAGAATGAACTGACTCAAGGCATGCCTAGTGCTGCCTGTTACTGGTCATTTAGGAGGCATTTGGATCATAAGTTACTTAAGATGAGCTACTTATGCGTCAAGTAACTTATCTTGGTTTCTGCTTATTAAGATGAAGTATTAAGTAACTTTAAGTAAAAAAGTTACTTGATCATAAGCCAAACTTATCTCAAATAAATTACCTATCTACTACTGTAAGTAGAAAAAGTAACTTATTTGGAGGATAAGTTGTTGGGTTAGTTCCACATCGGTTAGGGGACGATGAAAAAGTAACTTCATATACTTTAGGGTCACTCCACCTAATGAGTTAACCTTTTGGGTGTGACACAACAAAAGGTTATCCATCCAGGTTCATGCCATGGTGGTGCCCATGCCCTAGGGGGTAAGCGAGACCAAGTTTCGAGAGCCCCAAGACCCACGACCGAGGGGGTAAGCCGAGATCAAGTTCCGAGAGCCCCACATCCATTTGGGGGGGGGGGGGGGGGGGGTTGTTGGGTTATTGGGTTAGTCCACATTAGTCATTGGTTGGGGGTGATGAAAAAGTAACTTTATATACTTTGAGGTCACTCCACCTAATGGGTTAACCTTTAGGGTGTGACACAACATGAGTGACCGCAAGTCTGATTTTACTGTTGCAAATAGTGCTTTGTTGTATCACTTGAAACACTTGGGATGTTTTCGACTTATTCATGGCTTATGCTTTAGGTTGGTGTGGTCCTTGGTGTAATATTGAAATGTTAGGTTGACCTTTTGAGTGGTGTAGATTCCTTGGTGTAATATTGAAATGTTGGGTTGACCTTTTGAGTGGTGTAGATTCCTTGGTGTAATATCGAAATGTTGGGTTGACCTTTTGAGTGGTGTAGATTCCATAGCATACAGTGTGTTGGAGGTTGCAAACCAAAGTAACCTGTAACAGCCGACCTTGGATTTTTGAAAGGTCACATTGAAGCAACCGATAATAGTTGCAGCAAGCTTTAAGAATTTGTAGCAACCATTGTAATGGCTAACTTAAGGGAGAATAAAGAGTCTGTAATAGAAAATAGAGTTAAAACTATGTTTATTTCTATATGTTTACGTTCATGTAGAGAGTTTATAAAAGGAGTGCTATGTAGAATATACTTGACAAGATATATAGCAATAAGAATATTTTAATTTCCTTCTTTCTTGTGCAGTTAGTTTGAATTATCTCCCAAGGCATTATAAAGCCAAACGAAGTGGTATCAGAGCTAAGGTCCTGTGAAGATGGCTACCATTATTCAACCTCAAATTCCAAAGTTGTCAAAAGACAACTATGAAAATTGGTGTTTTCAAATGAAGGCGTTGTTTGGGTCACAAGATCTATGGGAAATCGTCACTGACGGGTATGTAAAGCCTATTATGGAGCAAGAAGTTGGCTACACCGCCGAGCAAAAAGCCATCCTCAAAGAACCAAAAAAGAGGGATAAGAAGACTTTGTTTCTTATTTATCAAGGGTTGGATGATTCAACCTTTAAAAAGATCGCCGAAGCAACGTCAAGCAAAAAAGCATGGGAGATTCTTAGCACCATCTTGAAAGGCAGCGAACGTGTGAAATGGGTTCACCTACAATCTCTTAAAGCCGACTTCGAAGCCGTACACATGAAGGAAGGTGAGAGCATTTCTGACTACTTCTCAAGATTACGTGTAGTCGTTAATAATTTAAAAAGAAATGGTGAAAAGATCAAAGACATTCGGGTCATTGAAAATGTTCTATGATCCCTCACAACCAAGTTTGAACATGTGGTTGTAGCTATTGAAGAGCCGAAGAATCTTGAAAAACTCTCGATCGAGGAGCTAATGGGATTGTTGCAAGTACATGAGCAACGTGTTAGTGCACTTTTCCGTGGCATACTAGTGCACCTTGTTTGTCAATTACTTAGGTCAGTGAGTTTAATGTCGGTTGAGCTTAATGAAGATAAAGACCAAAGACTCAAGTGGCCCTGCTACATCAAGGAAGAAGAAACAGATAAAAGTGATGCCTTGGTGTGCCTTAACCTTGACCAAAACCTAACCCATAACCTCTTAGATGACTTGGACCAACTAGGTATACCCTTAGTCATCATCATTAGTCTTAGAACTCCATGAAAAAACATGATAAGTTAGACTAATTTAAGAGGTGGAAGCTGCTGTAAACAAAACAGCTCAAAACAGCAGTTTCCAATTGATCTCCGATCAATCGGACGTTGGCTCCGATAGGACTCCGATCAATCGGACAGAAGCTCCGATCAATCGGATAAAAGCTCCGATCAATCGGAAATTTTTCTAGCAACCTTGAAAATCCACTAGACATATTTCCGATCAATCGGACAGTCTTCCGATCCATCGGAAGGGGTCCGTCCGATCAATCGGACAGTGTTCCGATCAATTGGAATATCTTCCAGAGACTTCACTGGATAGATTTTCGATCAATCGGACTTGTCTCCGATCAATCGGACAGGTCTCCGATCAATCGGACCTTCTTCCGATCAATCGGAGACGCGCGAATCTGTCCGTTTTTTTACCGTTGGAAGAAAATCTATTTAAAGATGGGTGTTCGTTTTTGAGCTGGGAGAGGGGATTTTGAGGAGATAGAAGCCACCATTGCTAGAGATCATTAGAGGCTCTATTCCAAACCCAAAGCAAGTCATTCTCCTTGTGTTTTCATCACAAGCTTGGGCCATTCAATGGTATCTTGAGAATAGACTTGTACCCTCTTGATTCCTAGGGTTTAGACACCTTAATGATAGTTAAATCCCTTGTCTAAACACTACCTAGGAGTCCAAATAGGTGTATTCCTCTAGAAAAACCCATTTCCTACCATTTGTAGAGGATTCACCATTCCCTAGCACCTTGGGCATCACCAATGAAACATCAAATGCAAGGTAGCTGATCTTGGAGCTGAAGCCTTGGCAAAGCGGCGGCATCAAAGATCGGGGGAGCACAAGGGGAGCTGATTTAAGCACGGGAGAGCGAGAAGAAACAACCCTAAGCGGCGCTACAAAGGGGCTCAATCCGACAAGTAAGGTTGTCTTGTTAGGAGTCCATCCACTCAATTCCCTGTGGGAGTTGAGTGTAGAGTTTGTTTGACAAACTCGACTTAGGGTCGTTAGCCGATCCTTGGCCTATTAGTTGGGCCTAAAATCTAGAGACGTCAGCCGTTCCTTGGCACGTTAGTCAGCCTAAACAGAGTCTCCAAGGGGGAGCCACCAACACGGGTGCAAACATGTAGGTTGGGAGGAACCTGTAAACTCCTCGGTTGGGTAGATCCAAATTAAAACACCTTGGTTGGGAGGAACCAGATTTAAACTCCCCAGTGAATGCCGGTGTGCTCAAAGGGGTTGAGTACTTGAACCGGGAGTGGAGTAGACAAGTAGTCGAACCACTATACATCCTTGTGTTTTTTATTGTTCTTGAGCACATTTCTCCTTATGCATTGCATTTAACTTGTTAATTATGAATGCTTAGTTAGGAATGTATGCTAGGCACTTGATAGTGTAGACACCCCACCTTCAGCTACACTGTTGGTAGAGATAGCTGGTTGAATGGAGGACCATACCCCCAAACCCCAAGCCCAAACTCAGCCGAATTCTCCCTTGTAAGCCCCATTCCATAGCCCAGTTCAAGCCTGAACCCAGTCAACCCAGTCCTAAACACCACCCTGAAAAACCCCCCAGAAGAAAAGCCAGTCAAAAAATCCCCAAAAAAAAAGTCAAACTTGCTGAGTCAACCCACTGAGTCAACCCGCTGAGTCAACCCGCTGAGTCAACTCGTCGAGTCAAAACACCGAGTCAACCCGTCGAGTCAACCCGCTGAGTCAAATCACCGAGTCGACCCGCTGAGTCAACTCACTGAGTCAACCCACCGAGCCAAACAGTGGCCCATAGCAGGCCGCCCAAACCACCGCTGAATCCCAAGAAACGGCCGTACGGGCGGCCCATAGCAGGCCGCCCAAACTGCCGCTGAATCCCAAGAAACGGCCGTACGGGCGGCCCATAGCAGGCCGCCCAAAATAAATTACAGGTTCTGCCACTGCCCGCTGCTATAAATACCCCTAGCCTCTTCCCATTTCAACACACAATCCATTCCAATCCAGCCCGGGTCCGTTCCAAGCCCTTCTCCGCCCCTTTAGCCCATCTTTCCACCAGGGAGAGCCCGAGTGAGGAGAGTCTAGCCCTGGTCCAGCCCAGCCTGACCACTGGTCCAAGCCTCCCAAGCCATCCAAGTCTTGATCCAGCCACTCGAAGCCAACCCTTGCGACACCTCCGTCCATCCAGCTACTCTTTTTCCAGCATCATCTCATTTGCATCTAGCATAAGTGCAACATTTACTTTTCTTCCAACCCCCCTGCTTCACTACTAGCACCTTGATCCGTCAAGTACACATGCATATGTCTTTATATTAAGCACCTGTCAGTTCGAGCGTATGCTCTGGGCTTGCCCGTTGTTGGAACATGCCCATCAGAAACTCTTACTGTTCAGACCCGCATTCATGCATCATGTCATTCATGAGAATATACGAGGATTAAATTAGACTTTCAAGTATTCGATCGATTCTGTGAAGTAGAGACCGTACTTCGGTACGGGCAGTGTGTGGGGTGCTTAACCTCTTCCCACCCTGTAACCGTGATCCCTTACCTTGAATCTCTGACCGCAGATCAACAGGAGTCATTTTAGAGGAAGGAATCTTCGGATTCCCTTCTCTAACGTTTCTACGGGGTCTAGCCGACTGTAGATTCGAAGTAACTGGCTAGTGGCGACTCTGAACTTACTTAAACATATCCAGCTTAACACGACAACCAAACAAAGCCCTCGAGAACGAGGCAAGCCAGTGGCACAAACGGCGATTTCGCACTCACGCACCTCTTCTTCTTCTTCTTCCGAAAGGAAAGGGAGAACGACGTCGTGTGGGAGCGCAGGAAAATCGGCGAGGGTCCACAGAATGGCGACTCTGCTGGGGATAAACTAGTCCCACTAGTCGTGATCCGACTTGAAAAACGGAATCCCTCCTATACTTGAAAGTCATTAGTCCTCATACAATCTCATCTGCATAGCATTCTACCCAAAACAAAAAAATAGAAAATCCCAAAACCCAAAAAAAAAAGTAGTGCATACTTCCCACCATTACTCCTCCAAACTAAATCACCCTGCCGACATGGCTCTCCCATTCCCTATACCTGAGGCTTCCTCTCCACTGTTAAACTCGAGTGAATCCATATCAATTCCTAGCATCCAAGAGCTACAACAAAGCATGAAGGCCATGCAGGAAATGCTTCTCCGATTCACACAAGCCCAGGCTTCAGCAGCCAGCAATCAAGCTGGTCCAGTTCAACAGCCACAACAAGCATCTCTTCCAGCCTCTAGTTCATCCCAACCACAACCGCCAAGGATCACTCAGGACTTTCGATACCCTCCTAACAGGAGCCTTCAATCAGAACAACCCTCAACCTCAGGGCATTTCTTCCAGTATCCTCCTGCGAATTAGAGCCATTTTCAGTCACATCCCACAACCAGAACTCCGAACCAATTCCAACATCCTCTTCCTAATGAGAGTTCCAACCAATTTCAATATTCTCCTGTGACTGGGATTTCTTTGCAGTCTCCTTTCTCAGCTCCAGTCCAACAAAGTCCCTATAATGGGAGTAATTATCAGGCCCAACCTCCTTCAAGCAGGAATCATAGGAGCATCAATGACACCAATTATTACGAAAGGGGGCCAGCTCAGTCTTGGCAAGGGGCAAGATCTCCTTCATCTGGTCCATCCGAAATAGAGCAACTCCGAGAACAGATGCGAGAGATGAAGAGAAAGTTGCAGAAGCAGCAAGGGGTGGATCTTCCATCCACTAAGTTTAGAGATCTTTGTCCATTTCCTGATGCAATGGTACCTCAAGGCTTTCAGGTACCAAAATTTAAAAGATATGATGGGACAGGGTGTCCTGTAGACCACTTACAAGCTTTCTGTGGAGAGCTTAATGCTGTGGCGGGCAATGATGGAGCACTCATCCGCTTGTTTCAAAAATCTCTGAAAGACGATGCCCTGGATTGGTACACATCATTGGACTATCATCGCATCAGGACTTGGGAGCAGCTCTCCCATGCTTTCGTCAACAGATTCGCATACAATCTTAACATGGCACCCAGGAGAGCAGACCTCGCAGCTCTCAGGCAAAGGAGCGATGAAATATTTTCAGCTTACGTTGGACGGTGGCGGGCCATGGCCGCTAGAATGAAGACTCCCATCGACGACGAGGAGCAAATCTCCATGATCGTCCACTCGGCAAATCCAAGTATCTCTGGATACCTTGTCTCACATCCATGTGCGAACTTCAACCAACTCATCCGCGCCGGGGAACAAGTCGAAGCCGGAATAAGGGCTGGGATGATCTCCCCTTGGTGGCCTCATCAGGCTTCTCCAATTCAACCGATAGTGGAAGAAGAGCCTACTGCTGAATACGAGAATGATAACGGAAGTGTCCTCATCTCCCATCCAATGGAAGAAGATGATCTTGACGCCTCTACCGAAGGTGCACTATTCCTCCCTCAGCATGGACAACCGCAGCAACAGCAACAGTCAAGATGGAACTCACAGTTCCCTAATCAAGGTTGGCAAGGGGCACCCCTAACCAGTCAGGTTTCAGAACCCCTCATCCTGCAAGGGGCATCTCCAGTCGATCCAGTCTCCGCAATGCAAGGGGCACCTCCTGCCTATCCAGCTTTCACCAGCCAAGAAAAGCCTCCTCTCCAGTTTATTCGTGCCATCAACTCTAGTTCAGAGTTCGAACCTCTCATCCTGCAAGGGGCATCCTCAACTATTTCAATCCCAGAGCCCATCATCATGCAAGGGGCACCTTCAGTCGATTCAATCTTCGCACCCATTTCTAACCATGGGCACATTCAGCCCATCTCAGTCAACCAAGGGGACAATCTCCCTAACACAGCATCAGCAAACCAGGGGCACAACCTGCCCGTCTCAGCAATAGTCAGTCAGGGGCACAGTTTGCCCACTCCAGCTTACCAGGGGCAAAACCTGCCCGTTTCTCAAGCAAACAACCAGGGGCACAACTTGCCCACCGCACCTGTCTATTTGGCTTCTACTTCAGCCATCGTCCTCCAAGAAGAAGACCCTTCCTCGGACAGCATGCCACATGCCCTAGCAGAATTAGGGCCCAGCTTCAATTATGTGGCCACTATCGAGGAGGTCGAAGGGGAGATTGATGTCCAGGTTCTGATCAATCCAAAAACATCAACCATCACTCTCCAGGTCTTGGACATCTCAGCTTCATTCCATCTCCTTTCTGATCGGACCTGGTTTCACAGAATCGGTGCCATCTCTTCAAATCTTCACCGAAGGGTCAAGCACATCTTTGGAGATAGGGCGATCACCATCATTACCGATCCCGGACAATTTCCCAAGGTAGAAGCATCCAACCTCCGAGAGCCTACCATCCCAGCCATGGACGTACAACGCTCTAATGGGGAGGTCTCATACCATCACAATGCAAATTATTTCCCTCGCGCATGTCCCATCGGATCAAACTACATCTTCCTTCCTGTCGAGCATCAAAACTTCTACTATCAGCTCGAATATCACGACTCAACCCGAATCATGGGAGTTCAAGAGAATGTGGATAGAGAAAGACTGCGATATCGGCCTACTCAGATAAGGCACCGAAATTTCGGAAGAAGACGGGGTCATCAAGAAGAAGGGAACCTCTGCATCGTCACACCAATCCAGTTTATCAGTGCAGGGATTATCTATCCTGATGATGGGCTGGATTCCACCTTCGATGATCAAGCGAGCAGATTGAGTCTGATAGGGTTGCCCAGAGAAGACGTAAGCTAGGGGCAGGAATTTCCCCTGATCGATTGGACTGCTGTTCTAGTCCCACCTCAGTCGGATGAACCCGAAGAGCTGCAATTCATCGGGGACGAACCAGGAGAAATCGCATCCGACACTGAATCGGAGCCCAATTTCAGATCTACCATGATGTTTGGGCACAACACAGAGGGTTGGCCTACTGATCCCTCTGGCCCTGCCTCCTGAGGGGAAGGAGTGCAGGGCAGTAACAGGTTTATAGTCCCCATGACGGCACAATAAAAGCCGACAGTGCTCGGCTCCCCGAGCCGAATCAAGCAACATCTGGTTCACATCGCCGTCTTGCTCGGGTCCTTTACAAAAAAAATTTCAAAAAAAACAAAATCAAAAGATTCAAAAACCTAAAACACCAAATATTTCAAAATTTCAAAAAAAAAAAAATCAAATTTTCACAAAGTCCAAAAGTTCAAAAAAAATCTAGATATTCACAAAATTCCAAAAAATCAGAAAATCTTTGAAAAAAAAAAAAAACTTTTTCAATAAAAGTGTCAAGTCTGTCTGTCAAAGCACTTGAGTATAAAGCTGACTCATAAGATTTCGATCTAGAGTTGGACTTCAAACTCAAGGGTCTGGATAAAGCCAAATGATGTGGAAAATGATGAGCTGACTCCCAAACTTAGAGGGTCTCCTCGAAAGTTCGAACCAAAAGCTGATGTCATCTCAAAAATTTTCAAAATTATAAACCTAGGATCTCCTGAGACCCATAAGGAAGTGTGCATTGAGAATCCTTGTCCCTGAAAAATAAGCAGAGAATGATCGAATTTTTGAAGTCATGACTTCCCAATCTTTACGTCCTATGAAGACTTATCGATCAAAAACTCATCAAGCCTATCAAGAAGATGCTGCGAAGACTATGCTTGCATTCCATGTTGGAGTGTGCGACTTGACGAATGATCGAAGAAACCTCACGACTCGATGAAGACAGATTGTTGCCAACATGTCAGAAAGCACTTCAAAGTGTCAGCAACATGCACATCGGATCCAGGTGTGTGCTTCGAAATTCTTCAACCTGATAACGCTCCAGCTATTCCCTGTACGAGGTATCTACATCAGCAGAAGGATCGACTCGGCATCATCTAGCGGTCATACGCATATACTTGGGGCAATCGATTACAGCACAAAGTGGATGAAAGTAACGTTCTGCTCTCGCACGATAATTCCCATGGAGAATGACATCATCAATTGTTAAGGGTTCCCACATGCTATCAACATTGGCAATGGGACATCCTTCGGAATCTAAGGACGAAGGAGTTCCTCGAGAATCTTAAAATCAGAAGACAAGCCTAAGAGTTCAACTTAAAATCCCGTCAACGTGAGTGCTGATGAAGAATGAAGCCGAAGAAAGACAAGTCATATCGGGTTTACAACAAGCACTGCTGCATCTATCAGACTCAAGGGGCAAGCCCCAAGAATCAAAGAAGTTCTTCTGGGAGGCACCGTTCGACTCACCAACCTGAGGGGTAAGGATCTTCCAGAGCCAATCAACGCCGACAACATGAAAATCTCTCACAGGTAAGCCAATCCAACCTTATCAAGAGTTACATTAGTAGAGCTGAAGTCAAGAGGTCAAGGCTTAGACCTCTGAGAATCCCTTCCCGTCCACCAATAAGTGTTCCAAATAAAGGGTTCAAAAGCCTCAAAAAAAAGAAGAAGAAAAAAAAAGAATGTTGCAAAAAAAAAAAAAAAATGGGGGGTGTTAAAAAAAGAAAAAGAAAAAAGGAGGCACACAACCCACCAAAAAAAAAAAAAAAAAGAGAAGAAGAAGAAGAAAGAAAGAAAGAAAGAAAGAGAAAAAAAAAAAATCGACCCAAAAGAAACACATCTATCCATCCATCCATCTCAAAAGGGTCTGTAGCTAAGGCCGACAGCTCTGCCATTGTAACTTAAGATAAGGGCCGAAAGGTTACTATCGGCCAGCAACGACGGATTCCTGACCTCTGGGCGCCGCAGTTATTCAAAAAAAAAAAAAGAAAAAAAAAGGAAAAAAAAGAAGATATGTGTGCCTAAACAAAGAGGGCGGAGTGAAAACCCGAAAGGGCGCTCCGAGTAAAAACAGTGGGCACATAGCGGACTTGGTGAAAACCCGAAAGGGCGCCAAGGGTAAAAACAGCATAGCTGCCAAGGGGCAGGCAAGATCAAATACCCGGGACGTGGTGAAAACCCGAAAGGGCGCCACGGGCAAAAATGACGGGTAAGCCGGACGCAGCGAAAACCCGAAAGGGCGTTGCGGGTAATAATGGCTAAGAAAAGAAAAGAAAAAAAGAAAAAAAAAAAGCAGGTACATGAGAGATCCAAGCGACATGAAGATTCAATGGAAGCAAGGATGGCGGCTATGAGTCGAGAATTCTTTCAAGATCTGCCCAAATTCTAGGGGCAGGATACCATTGCGCATTATCTTAAGGGGACCAGGACCCTTGGTGAATAATTAAGAAAATCAAGTATGACATCAGGCTGAGTCAAATATTCTGATTCCTACATCTAAAGGCACAAATCCGAATCACGCATAAACAGATAAGCACTTGACACAAATTTTTACTTCATGATTTGTATATATTTTTAAAAAAAAAAATTTCCTTATTTGTATATATGCAAAAAAAAAAAAAAAAAAAAATCTCACAGGGCTTTCAAAATAAACATCCCCCAGCCAGTTCACGGAGTGCCTCGTACAAACGTCTCCCGATCATTCCTCCCAGAAGGTAAGTATCTCTCTTCCTACTTTGATGCTTCAACATTTTTGCTAAAGTGCTTTCGCTCCTCACAGGTACCAGAAGGAAGTCCAGGATCAGCCCATCTATGTCCATCGCGACCCCATCATCACCATCGATCACATCATCCATGTGGTCCACACTCAAATGATGCATAGCCTCACCTATGTCCCATCTCCCCATCCCATCCATTCCTCCCATAATGAGGGGCCCATTCAAATCTGAAAATACAGCCATCCCACCATTAATGGAACTATTCAAAGCTCCATCAACCACCATCCCAAGCCCCTCATCAATGCTTCCATTCAATGCACCATCTCCACCATCCATTAAAGAAATCCCTCCATCATTAAAGCCTTCAATACTCTCTGAAGTGTGGGACCCACCATGAACAGCCCCCACAGCCCATAAATCCCCACCATCCATTGCCCAGGAAAGCACAAAGCAAGATGAGGACAAGATGATGATGAAAGAGGAGACAAAGAGAAGATTCATTGTTGGAATCGAACCTGAACGTACACAGCAGGTGGGGACAGCAGCAACAGGGACCAGAGAATGTCCGAGCACGAGCCAGCCCAGGCCGCTCAAGAGACGAGCCCTGGGCGGCCTGCCCTGGGCCGCCCGTACGGACGCGGTTCCCCTCTCTCCGCGGGATTGGCTCCAGGGTTCTTGGTAGGTGAGGCTGATAGTCCACGTCAGCAGATGGCACTCCATGGGCCGCCCAAGGCTCCGGTCCACTCCAGATTTTGATTGAGGTGAATCAAGATCATATAAAACGTGCCCCACCGGTCCAATCACGAAGCAATGCGGCCAGAACATGGTTGATTAAGTCAAAGAGAAGGAAAAGCGATCAAGTGGGGGCCACAAGCAATCCAAGTCATTCCAAAGACTAGATCATCATGATCTGAACCATGGAAGAGCTCGCATGGGTCATCAAGTAGCAAGGCCAAGGGTTTGATCATCAAAAGAAGGGTCAGAATCCAAGATCTAATCATCAAGTGGGCCCACAAAGTCAAATCAAGCGATCTGAGACGTTCAAGCCATCATCCACACCATAAGAAGCCTTCTTAGCCTCACAAATCATCAAAAGAGGTGCCCCAAAGTAAAGCCAAGGTCGCAAGTGGGCCCACAGGGCCGAATCTATCAATCTGAACCATTCAAGGGCTAAATCATCAGGATCCAAACCATTGGAAAGCTTACACAAGTCAGGAAGCAGCAAGATCAAAGGCATGATCATCAAGAGAGAAGGCCGGAATCCAAGATCCGATCATCAAATGGCCCGCAGGGCCAAATCAAGCAATTCGGACCACTCAAATCACAGTCAGCCCCTTCAGAAGCCAAAAAAAGCAAGGTAAGTATGCCCAACCCCATCAACTGGGTCCGAAGACCTTAAACTACGTCGGGATCAAGATCCCGAGGGATTTTTAATAAAAATGGGTATCGATCTCGACCATCAAAATCAGAATCGATGACCCAGAATATTTTTCAAAAAAGAAAACAAAAAAATGTCTTCCCTCTTGTACATGTTTTGGGTCCGAAGACCTTAAACTACGTCGGGATCAACGTCCCGAGAGATTTTTAATAAAAACCAGCATCGATCCCAGCCTTTCAGGCCAAGATCTGATGATCTGGATCATTTTGAAAAAAACAAAAAAAAGTGTTTGCCCCCTCTTGTACATGTTTTGGGTCCGAAGACCTTAAACTACGTCGGGATCAACATCCCGAGAGATTTTCAATAAAAGCCGGCGTCGGTCTTATTTGCTCACATCAAGATCAATGACTCCGGACATTTTCAAAAATCATAAAAATATATTACCAGCCCCGTTTTTAAAGTTTTGGTCCGAAGACCTTAAACTACGTCGGGATCGACATCCCGAGAGATTTTCAATAAAAACTGGCATCAGTCTGGATTGTCCATCCGCTGACACCGGACTTTTTTCCAAAAACAAAAAAAAAACATGTTTGCCCCTCTTTTGTACAGTTTCATGGTCCGAAGACCTTAAACTACACTGGGATTAATTTCTCGGGGGACCTTTCTCGCTTTCAACTAAAAACCGGCATCGGCCTCGACCGTTGGGATCATGGTTCGATAACCCGAATCATTTCAAAAATACCAAAAATATTTTAAAGCTTTCCATAAAAACCAGTATCAATCTTGATCACCCGAGTTGAAATCTGGAACCTTTTCAAAACAAAAAAAATATATATATAGATACAATATAAAAAAAAATGATTCACCAAAAATTTCAAACTACACAAATTCATCCCCAGCGGTCCGAAGACCTAAAACTACACTGGGATTAACTTCTCGGGGGCTTTCTTTCCTAACCTGTTCCAGACATGGCTGACACTTGACCGTACGGGTGTCTGGAATCTTTTATACAGGTAAGGGCTGAGGCGTGCAGAACTCCGCAATCCTGTTCGTGTTGAACGCACCGTGATAGACAACCTTGATTTGGAAGTCGCTGTTGAAGCTGACGGATGTTCCCTGTTCCTAGAACTCATGAAGGGGATTAAGGCTGTTGGGAGGTGAAGCTCACCCTCACGGAATTGTGAGCAACGTAAGACCCCAAACTGGATTGACTAAGGGAAATGTGAGGATGTGGCTCATTTTGTGGCCGAAGGAGTCCGTCGGACGATACGTGGTCTATGTGCATTGCACATGAGGAACAGGCAACTTTGTGGGCGTGTTGACTAAAAACCCTCAAAATTTCCTCATCCGAAGATGTAAAACTACGGCACTTAACTGTGTGAGACTCGTCTTGCTCGCTGACGTAAAATGGATCGGGTACCTTACCAGCAGTAGAAGCTGGAAGTGGATGGAAATTCCACATCTTTTCCCTGCATTTCAGAAAAATCACAAAATACAAAAAAACATTGCAAAATCACCTCTTCAAAAAATCACAAAAATATTTCCCTTGCTTTCAATCAAATATCTGCAAAAATCACAAAAATATTTCCCTTGCTTTCAATCAAAATATTGTCAAAAATCACAAAAATATTTCTCTTGCTTTCAAAGAAAATATCCTCAAAAATACAAAAGTATTTACTGTGTTTTCAATAAACCAATCTCTACCCTCTCAGGTAAAGATTCGGACCACATATTTACAAAAATCACAAAAATTAGCATCCCCAGCACTACAATTCAGGAGTCTTGAACTCCGCTCACTTCACAGAATGAGATGACGGATCCAATCGCCAGCAAATTGGAATCTTGACCAAAACGGGCAACCAAACACCATCTCAATCACATGTATGCCCAGAAGAACATCTTGAAGTCGAATGATATCCTCGTACATTCTCATTAGCAAAGAAACAGCATCTTGGGACGATGGACCTGATCGACCACGGGTCGGGATCTTGACCAACCCGCTGTCCAAACCTCCGTATCAAAAAGAAAAATCCCCAAGGGAGTACAACCCTGCAAGCAATAAGCTCAAAATTCTCTGCATCTCCAGCAAAAGCAAAATCATCAAACGAAAAGAGAATGAGCCAAAGCCATGCATTCATCATGCATCTCCATGCATCAGCATCCATCGCATCAATCATCATGTTTACCTGCTTTCAAAATAAAAGCCGGTTAGCCAAAGACCCCACAGGCATCCCTAGTGGAGGCACGTGCAAACCAGATTTCCATTTCAAAAAGACAAAAAATCTTTCTATTTGCAAATAAAAACCCCACGGAGTATCACTCCCCAGAGTGGGTATCTTTTCAAAAATCCAAAAATATTTTCCAGTAGAGCGTTCTGCCTCCAACACATCAGGAGATCTTCCATATCTCTGGGTAGGAGCCGACGCAAAAATCAAATAAGATCCGATGTCTCGCGGTTTCCCCGGAGATCATCGGATCCAATGCACCCAAAGTACGGTCGAACTGAACTCCAATGCCAGTGCGGTCGTACCACATGCCAAGATACGAAAAGATGAAAAGCCAAAAGGCTCGGTCAAAGAAACCATTTGAACAGGTGGAAACGATGAATTGTAACCCAAGTATCAAAATCAGCAGATTGGGTGGAAAGGGTTCACCCGCACATACCTAGGCGTGGATGCCTGAAGTACCTTGACTGAGTCCAAGTCGGCGTAGTAGAATCCCGTAAGACTATCTGACGCAGGGCGTCTAACCACTTTGACAGTCAAGCGAAACAAGTACTCCTGGAGTGATCTGGGAAAACATCAAACATCACACAATCAGTCTCAGGGTCAGCATCCTCGTAAGACTAACGGACGCAGAGGCTCTGCTGTACCTTTCCGATGTTAGTACCGATCGGGAATGGAAGGGTTGCGATTGGGTACCCAGGTTGCAGCAAACTGCAGGGACAATCGCAACGTTTTCTCCAAACTCTCGCGGTATGTGCGAGTTATCAAGTTCCAGACAATCAACTGACTCAGATACAAAGGACAACAAAGATTCCAGACCACAATCAAGGAAAGAATGAATTGCAAACCAAGCATCGAAACCAGCAGATCGGGTGGAAAAGCCCACCCGCACATACCTAGGCGTGGATGCCTGAAGTACCTTGACTGAGTCCAAGTCGGCGTAGTAGAATCCCGTAAGACTATCTGACGCAGGGCGTCTAACCACTTTGACAGTCAAGCGAAACAAGTACTCCTGGAGTGATCTGGAAAAACATCAAACATCATACAATCAATCACAGGGTCAGTAACCTCGTAAGACTGTCGACGCAGAGGCTCTGCTGTACCTTTCTGATGTTAGTACCGATCGGGAATGGAAGGGTTGCGATTGGGTACCCAGGTTGCAGCAAACTGCAGGGACAATCGCAACGTTTTCTCCAAACTCTCGCGGTATGTGCAAGTGAGCGATCTCCAAACGATCAACTAGCACAGATGCGAAAGCAAGCAAAGATTTCAGACCATGATCTATGAATGACCGGGTCAGAAGTGGGGTGTCCACTCGCTTTGGCATTCGGTTGCATGCAACCTCTGCCAAAGAGGGGCATCTGTAGACACCCCACCTTCAGCTACACTGTTGGTAGAGATAGCTGGTTAAATGGAGGACCATACCCCCAAACCCCAAGCCCAAACTCAGCCGAATTCTCCCTTGTAAGCCCCATTCCATAGCCCAGTTCAAGCCTGAACCCAGTCAACCCAATCCTAAACACCACCCTGAAAAACCCCCCAGAAGAAAAGCCAGTCAAAAAATCCCCAAAAAAAAAGTCAAACTTGCTGAGTCAACCCACTGAGTCAACCCGCTGAGTCAACCCGCTGAATCAACTCGTCGAGTCAAAACACCGAGTCAACCCGTCGAGTCAACCCGCTGAGTCAAATCACCGAGTCGACCCGCTGAGTCAACTCACTAAGTCAACCCACCGAGCCAAACAGCGGCCCATAGCAGGCCGCCCAAACCACCGCTGAATCCCAAGAAACGGCCGTACGGGCGGCCCATAGCAGGCCGCCCAAAATAAATTACAGGTTCTGCCACTGCCCGCTGCTATAAATACCCCTAGCCTCTTCCCATTTCAACACACAATCCATTCCAATCCAGCCCGGGTCCGTTCCAAGCCCTTCTCCGCCCCTTTAGCCCATCTTTCCACCAGGGAGAGCCCGAGTGAGGAGAGCCTAGCCCTGGTCCAGCCCAGCCTGACCACTGGTCCAAGCCTCCCAAGCCATCCAAGTCTTGATCCAGCCACTCGAAGCCAACCCTTGCGACACCTCCGTCCATCCAGCTACTCTTTTTCCAGCATCATCTCATTTGCATCTAGCATAAGTGCAACATTTACTTTTCTTCCAACCCCCCTGCTTCACTACTAGCACCTTGATCCGTCAAGTACACATGCATATGTCTTTATATTAAGCACCTGTCAGTTCGAGCGTATGCTCTGGGCTTGCCCGTTGTTGGAACCTGCCCATCAGAAACTCTTACTGTTCAGACCCGCATTCATGCATCATGTCATTCATGAGAATATACGAGGATTAAATTAGACTTTCAAGTATTCGATCGATTCTGTGAAGTAGAGACCGTACTTCGGTACGGGCAGTGTGTGGGGTGCTTAACATCTTCCCACCCTGTAACCGTGATCCCTTACCTTGAATCTCTGACCGCAGATCAACAGGAGTCATTTTAGAGGAAGGAATCTTCGGATTCCCTTCTCTAACGTTTCTACGGGGTCTAGCCGACTGTAGATTCGAAGTAACTGGCTAGTGGTGACTCTGAACTTACTTAAACATATCCAGCTTAACACGACAACCAAACAAAGCCCTCGAGAACGAGGCAAGCCAGTGGCACAAACGGCGATTTCGCACTCACGCACCTCTTCTTCTTCTTCTTCCGAAAGGAAAGGGAGAACGACGTCGTGTGGGAGCGCGGGAAAATCGGCGAGGGTCCACAGATAGGCACATCCACACTCATAAGATGTACTTTCACTACCTCAAGTAGACTTGAACTTCTTGATCCATCCTCACTCAAGTCTATTTGAGTAGCATAGATTAGGTTCTTCATTAGCTTAATCATTTAATTAATCTATGTTTGTTCAGACTAGGTTGTTTATAGCTTTTATCATATGCTAGTCTTTTGATTGGACCCACTTAGGCTTGGAAGCCAAAGTGTTATCGCTTACGTAGTTCAATTTGTTAAATTTGTTAAGTAGGCGAAAAGATTTTAAAAAGGTCCTAATCACCCCTTCCTATAGGTTTAGCCATAATTCTAGTTGCTCTTTAAGCTTCCGCACGTGTATGCATAGGGTGTCGTGTTAGACTACCCGACGCAATTTCACAACGTATGCAAAAGAATACCAGTTCCATGGAACAAGCATTAGAGTCAAAATTGACCCTAACTGGGCAAAAGGCCGGTCATGGAAGTTCACAACGTGGTGGTCGTACCAATAGTAATCGTGGAAGAGGTCGAGGGCGATGAAATTATCAAAGGTTATGGCTAAAACCATTAGAATTATACCAATTTCCATGGAAGTTGAATTATTAGAAGCAGATCCATGCGTAGTCATGGAAATATGAAAAATATTTAATGCTATAATTGCAACAAGTTCGGCCATATACCTCTGATTGTTAGAGCAAAGTGGATCAAGATACACAATCTAACTATGTGGAAGCATCAAATCATGAAAAAGAAAACTCCACACTCCTACTAGCATAAGAAAAGGGCGTGTGATCAATAAGACATGTGGTACCTCGACTCTGGTGCAAGCAACCACATGTGTAGAAACAAAGAACTGCTTGTGGAGCTCACAGAAGATGTTCATGACAACGTGAGTTTGGGAGACTCATCAAAGGTCTCCGTGAAAGGTAAGTGAAAAGTTAAAATCTATCAAAAAAATGGTGTGCCGAATTTTATCTTAAATGTGTTTTACATACCAAACATGAAAAGTAATATCCTCAGTATTGGCCAACTCCTTGAGAAGGGGTATGTCATACACATGGAGAACTGTTCTCTCTCTATAAGAGATGCACACGGGAGACTTGTGGCTTAAGTCCAAATGGCGAAGAATAGCATGTTCCACTCTAAATTAACACAAAAGCTGAGAAGTGCCTTCATGGACTCGTGAAGAATGATTCACGGAGACGATATCTTCGCTTTGAGCATCTCCATTTCAGCGGCTTAAAGTTATTGTCTTCATCAAGCATGGTACATGGCTTACCTGCTATTGAAGCTCCAGAACGTGTGTGAGGTATGCACACTTGGCAAGCAATAAAGGAATTCTTTTCCAAGTTGAGTCTCTCGAAGAGCAAAGGAATCATTGCAGTTGGTTCATACTGATATTTGTGACCTACTTGAGACACTCTCTCTTGGAGGTAATAAATACTTTATTACATTCATTGATGATTTTAATAGAAAGCTATGGGTGTACTGTATCAAAGAAAAATCTGCAGCTTTTACTATCTTTAAAAATTTCAAAACTCCTATTGAAGTGGAAAGTGGTCACAAAATTAAAGTACTCAGGTTTAACAGATGTGGAAATTACACCTCAAATGCATTATGAGATTATTGCAGGAAGCAAGGCATTAAGCAGCAGCACATTGCAGCTTACACGCCATAGCAGAATGGCATTGCAAAACGGAAAAATCATACCATTCTCAAAGAGAATGGACTGCCAAAGAATTTCTGGGGAGAGGTAGTGGCATGTACTGCCTATCTGCTGAATCAGTGCTCGATAAAGAGCGTTAGGAACATGACACCACAGGAAGCGTGGAGCAGCTACAAACCGAACGTGGCGCACCTAAGAATCTTTGGGTATGTCGCCTATTCTTAAGACCCATAGATGAAAAGAAGGAAGCTCGATGCTCACGGCGAAAAGTGTACCTTCATCGGATAAAGTGAAGAATCCAAAGCTTACAAGCTCTACAATTCACTAACCAATAAATTAGTGGTGAGTAAAGATGTGGTCTTCAGCGAGAAAGAAGCTTGGAAATGGAATGAGGAAGAATTGGCCAAAGATATTCAAGTCGAAACAGAAGAACAAGAAGAAAGGCATGACTGTCACGAGAAAACACCCATAACACCCTCTTCGGCTGCATCATCAGTACACAGAAGTCTAAGAGTACATTAATCCATATTTCCTGGAAGTACTCCATCAAGTCAAAATTTGGCAAGCTCTTTTTCACTCATGACACTTATCAAAATGAGAAATCTAAACGACATCTATGAGTAAACTGAAGAGGTCAATCTTTTTTTCCTGTATGCAATTCATGAGCCTTTGACATTTCAAGAGGCCATAGAAAAGGATTGTTGGAAAACTATTATGAAAGAATAAATCCATGCCATTGAGAATAATCATATTTGGGAGCTGACTTTGCTTTCTCAAGACAAAAGGACTATTGGTCTGTGTTGACCAACCTGAAGGCTTTGTAATGCAAGGGGAGGAACACAAGGTGTATCGGTTGAAGAAAGCTCTCTATGGGTTGAAGCAGGCTCCTCATGCCTAGAATGCTCATATCGACGACTATCTTTAAGAGAATGACTTCTCCCAATGTCCATATAAGCATGCACTTTACATCAAGAAGAACGCTTATAGTGATATGCTCATAGCATGCCTTTATGTTGATGATTTGCTGTTTACAGGAAATAGCCAGCTGATGTTTAATGAATTCAAGAAGGCCATGTTTAAGGAGTTCGAGATTCCGATAATGGACTTATGTTTTTCTTTTTAGGCATCGAGGCGAAGCAACAAGATGGCAACATTCACATATCTTAAAAGGAGCATGCAAAGGAACTTCTTGAAAAGTTCAAGATGGCCGATTGCAATACCATGAATACACTTGTAGCAACGGGCCTGAAACTGACAAAAGAAGAAGAAAGAAGAAGCGTGGACTCAACTTTATTCAAGACTCTAATTGGAAGCCTAAGGTACCTCACAATTACAAGGTTAGATATAGTCTACAACGTTGGGCTTCTAAGTAGATACATTGAAGCACCAAAAGAATCACACTGGCTTGCTGCAAAAAAGGATCCTCAGATATATTAAAGGATCTATGGAATTTGGTCTCTTCTATCTATACAATAATGAAGCAATGCTGTATGGATACTCAAACAATGATTGAGAAGGTGACCAAGATGAAAGAAAAAGCACCACAAGATATGTTTTCTATCTCGGGTCGACTGCTTTCACATGGAACTCAAAAAAGCTAAGTGTGGTCGCTTTATCTACATGTGAAGCAGAGTACGTGGCAGTATCGTCCACAGTCTGTGAGGCGATTTAGTTGAGAAACCTGTTAAAGGAGCTAAATCATCCGCAAGAAGGATTCACAGTCATATATGTGGATAACAAGTTGGCAATCGAGCTCGCAAAAAATCCAGTGCAACTTGGACGGAGCAAGCATATTAATACCAGGTATCACTTAAGAGATCCAGTGAAGCAGAAAACAGTGAAATTGGAGTACTATCATACTGCTGAACATGTGACAAATATTTTCACCTAGGCACTACCGACTGATGCATTCAGACGACTAAAGTCAATGCTCGAAATGAAGCCAGTTTTAGTTTGATGGGGAGTATTAGAGGTTGCAAACCAAAGCAACCTGTAATAGCCGAGCTTGGATTCTTGAAAGATCACATTGAAGCAATCGGAAACAACTGCAACAAGCTTTAAGAATTTGTAACAGCCATTGTAATGACTGACTTAAGGGAGAATAAAGAGTCTGTAAAGGAGGAGTCAGGAATCCAATGTGTGTGGAATTGCGATAAACTTGACTGTGTCCATTGGTTTGTTTTACAGCTTGACGAAAACCTAGCAAGCTGATGTGGCTGATTTTTCATAGCACGACGAACTCTATGACAAGGGATTCATGATGGACGGCTTGGATCATTGTCTTCCTGTCATGTTGTGACCTGCCTCCTGTACATAAGTTGCCTTTGCGGCAGGTTACAGTCTGCACAGGATAGACTATTTTGTTAGTTTTGCACCGTTTCCAAAATGAGGTGGTTCATCCACTTCAACACCGTGTTCTAATGTACACTAATGTCAACCATCGATATCATGGATTCACAATTGGATGGAGAGTATCTCTAAAATCATAGTTAGGCTTCATTGATTATCCTAAATATTTGATTTTCAGAGTTGAGTGCTAGCCATTTTCATTGATTATCTTAAATCTTTGATTTCCATAGTGGGGGTGGCTAACATTATGACGTGACTAACAGGGGTGGGTGGGTGCACTAACAATGGGGTGTGTAAACTAACCCATAAAAATAAAAAATAAAAAGAAAAATTCAAATACAGATAGTGAGTTTACAATAATCAGTTCTGTGTAAGTGTTTTATGATGCCCATAGGGCATAGATCTACAATATTTATGGTTCCGATCATTGGATTACTTAGCATGTGGGACCCACACTACAAGAAAAATGTACTTTACCGGCAGCCATAAGCGCCGGTAAAAGTCCCAAAAAGCGCTGGTGAAATGTTTCCTGGCGCTTTGAAAAGTGCCGATAAAAGTGCCGTCGGGAAATGATTTCCCGGCGGCAACCACACTTTCCTGGCGTATTTGCTAGGCGCCATGAATGAGTAGGCTTTGCTGGCGCCAGTTTGTGCTTGTGCTGGCACTTCTGCTGGCCACCGGGAAAAACTAAAAAGCGCAGGTAAAGTCTACTGAAGCGCCGGTAATAGTCTACAAAAAGTGCCGGTTAAAGGTTTTAGAAGCACCAGTAAAAAACGTGCAACAACCGGGTTAGAACCTGTACTTTTTTTTTAAAAAAAACCTAATGGATGTTACAATACAGCTAATAATGAATATTAAAGAAAAATTGTATTGCTTTACAATAAAAAAAATATATACAATAAAAATTGAATATTGTCCAAATATATAAAAATTCTCGATGTCCACTCCCAGCTTGGCCCCACTTCATGCATGTGCTTGTCTAGGAACACGGATGGCACCGTTCAGCTAATCGTCTTTGCAATCCATATCTCCGCAATCCACTGTTGGGATGCATCCAAACGCTCCCTTAGCATGACAGAAGCACCAGAAAATTTTAGCCCATACAATTCAATGATTATGATATTCATTAGTATCCATGCTAGAAAGAGGCTGCTGTGATAATAGAGATGGACAATTTAATATCAAAATAGGCGGCTGAATAGATCTAATGTAAATATATGGGTAAAGCTAAAGACATTTGAGCACCCAATCATGCAATAGTGGGAGAACAAAAAAGAGACCTAGGAGCAATTAATGTCAACTAAAACCAACTCAGAAACGTGTGTTCGGCTGCTCCAAATTGTGCATGTACCATTGTGGTGCATGTGCATGTAATGTTGCTGCTGCATGTGGTGTGTGGCTCTGCAAGTGGCTTTTGCACTAACGAGCTCTTACTTGGTCAGCTTTCATGGTTTCACTTTGGTGTTATGACCAAATACCCTATCAGCCACCCATTTTGTAAATAGATAAATGAGTAAATGAATTTGTAAATCAAAATCAACATTTCATTAAAGAGTAAAAGTTCTACTTTTACCTTTGAAAGGTGCATAAACTATGATGGCAAAGTAGCTGGATATTGACCACGGTGGTCCCACCTAGTATTGATCATGCATAGTGACACCATAGCATGATATGCTCTACATTTCTGAGAGAAGCATGGGTTACCAAAGAGAAATGTTGAGAAAAAAGAAAGAAAAACACCATAAAGTGAAAAAGTTTGTGCAAAGTATGCTAGTGTGTTTATATATGTGTGTGCATGCATGCATGTTCGTGTGTGCACGCATGTGTCTATAAGACCAACTGGTTAGACCACAAGTTACCATCCACCTGGCAAATAACTTCCACCCTGTTAATTGTCTGCATCATCCAAATTGTCCAATAGGTTGGCCCAACTGAAAAACCTTGCAATCAAATGGTTTGTTTTGAGAAGAGATCTACATCCAACATCTTTTGATGATCCAATTAAATTCTATTATCATTTTTTTTTTAAAGAATGATAATAGAACACCTCTAATACAACAGAAGAAGGAAAAAAAACAAAAGAAAACAAAAGAAAAACATCCAGATTTTAAAGGCCAGACAGAATAACTTAGAATCATCTGTCATAAAAAGAAAAACGAAAGAATACTATGATGGCAGTTTCATCGTGTGGCCTCACCAGTCCAGTGATGAAAGGACGTAACATGAAGAGAACAGAAAATGTACGGAAAGTTCACATAGAGAAGACTACTAATACAATCAGTAGATGTTCAAGACAGAATCAAGCACAAAAAACAAACAAAGTAATAGGTTAAGAAAATAAAAAAATAAAAAACTATGACTATTACATGATTCTGAAAAGAGACTGTTTGATCACAAATGCACACAATGAAAACAAAAACTGACCTCACTCAACCCTTGGGCTGCTCCAGAATGTTCAACGTTGTTATTATTAGAATTCAATGTATCTGACAGTCATGGTTCAAATCTTTATTTCATGGTTCTCCTCACAATGGTTCTATCTTAAGATTTCTTTACAGGCAGAATTTGGAGAATGATCACCATGAGAATGAAGAGCTTAACTGGAAAGTTGTAGGTTCAAGTATTTAATTATTCTCTATTATTATCTAATTGTTTATCTATGTCCAGTTTTACCTTTTTATGTTCGCAGCCTAAGGAAGAGCGATTTCTATTGGTGCCAATTCAGACTTGGGCTAAAAGATGCTACATAGTAAATGAAATACAAAAAACAAAAGAAAAATGAAAAAGAAAAAGACTAGCACTAAGGTGTGATCAGGTTGCACTGAGGATGTGACTAGGTTGCAGATCTTCGTTTCTGCGTTGGGAAATCGAGAGCGAGGGGGGGGGGGGGGGGGGGGGGGGGGGCTTTTTTAAAAAGAGGGAAATGAAATCATTTTTTTAATTGACCTTTTTTTGCTGGCGGTCCGTTTTTACGTTCTTGGCGACCATAGGATAGTGCCCATGATTCATATCTAATCCTGCGGTTTATGTTGGTCGACGGAACAAATGCGCCGGCAATTTGCATATTTCAATTCGAAGCCGGAACACATACTTGTGCAAAAGCCTACCGTGCACTCAATTTGAAGCCGCTCATCTTCACTCTCGGGGCGGTGGACCTTGTGAGTGCATTCGCTTCACCATTCCTACTCAAAACCACTCTACAATCACCCATATTAGCTACATGCAACTCCTAATCCTACAAAAACACAGTGGTTGTGCAAACTCCACTACTCACGCCCTGTTAACAAAACCTAATCAATGTAAATAGCATTAATCTTTCAATAACCAGCAAGTAAATCTATCCATCTTAACGATGTCCCTTGAATTATGCTAGGGAGTGTCAGCTTGATCCAAAACTTCCATGGCCCCAAGAAGTTTTTAATGGTGGGCACTCAATCCCCACTGTTTCGTGTGGTCCACAAACAATGCCTTTGTGACATTACTCTATTCATTGGATTTGCAAACTGGTAGAAAGGGTAGGAGCCAAAAACTAGGCAGATCCAAAGCTTGGGTGGGCAACCCACACACACAACAATGGCCGGTTGTACTTTAAATGGTTTGCATTCAATCCTATGTCTCCTGTGATGTGGCCCACCTAAGTTTTGGATCTGACTAATTTTTTGCCCTTAACGTCCTTCCATGAGCACTCACTAAAGGATAAATGGAGTGGATGTCACATGAACATTACCATTGGCCCCACCAAACTTGCCTGTACAAATGGTTTTCCTCTCATTCCACCAATGCCTGTGGTCAACTCCACCAAAAAGTGTCATGCACTGCTGCATGTTGCACAAGGTAAATGCTATAAAATGGTGATTACTCTAACAATAATAAAAGACTTGATGACTAATGGTCTAATTGAAGTTATAGCCTTTAACAGAGAGCGGAACAACTTAAAAAAAAAAAAAAAACAGAGAGTGGAACAACAAAACAGGATTTATGTAGCCGAACCCAATTACTTAGCATAGCTCCTTCCCCCACCCTCCATTCTTCTAATCTACCCAATCTTATTTATAAAACTTGCATGAAATAGAGTGCCAACATCAACAGCCACATCTTCAGAGATGGGAATGAATGTGAATACACAGAATTGCAGGAAAGCTTGAACAAACCTGATCAATGCCTCCGGTAGTCTAACTGTAGTTCGATAAGCAACTCTACTTCCAGGAGTTGTATCACCTCTACGAAGAGTTACATATGAATCCACAAGCAGTTTTCTAGCTTCTGAGCTTAGCTACATGAATCAGATATCTGTTAGCAGGTAGATGGAAAAACATAATCAAGCTTGTCTCAGGAAAACAAAGCTTATTTGAAGGGAAACGAAACGAACCTTGGGTTTCAGAGTCTTAGCATATGCAAAGGTTGCAACAAGATGTAGCAGTTCTGTTAACCAGTAGTTGTAGCAAGTTGCAGGGCTGCAGAAATAGGGAAATGAGTGAGGAAGACAAGAAAAGTCAATGCACAAGAACTTGCTCCGATATCAAATAATGTGAATCCAAAGGAGAGTTCTCTCCTCCAGCATTAAAGTGAGAGAGAGGGAGATGAACCTCCGATATAAGAGTGGAGTGAGAGAGATGATGGTCGTTTGGGAGAGATGAGGAAACGGCGCAGGAAACCTCATTACCGAATAGATAGATTAGTTATATTGCGAAGCCCTTCCCTATTATATGTGCAAGCAACAACCAGGAAACCAAATGAGTTCCCTAGCGGTCTTGTTTCCCACTCTAGGTAACATCCATTTGCTTCCCCTACAGTTCAAACTGTGCCCATTCAAGTTCACAATAAACACTCCAATGATGAACGACTAAAATCATCTTATCAGGGAGATTTTGGATCTTGGGTCATCCAATCTATGACATGACAAACAGTTTTAACCACCAAAACATTCCCTGTTCAGCCATTTTATCAAACAGTAAGCATGCATGAAATACAGGAGGTATTGCACAATGGGGTTTTTAGTTTTATGGCCGTAATGGACTTCATGGCCATAAAGACTTCGGAAAACATCTTAAAAACCTCTTCCAATTCCACCCCACGAAACCTCTGCTCGTCCTTCTTGAGAATTTCAAAACCCCTTTGAAAAAACCCACCTCGCATGGCAAAACCAGGCCCCCGGACGTATGGAATCCGAACACCTCTTCCGCTTTCTTCAGCACGTTTGGAATCCGAACTTCAGAGCCAATCAGATCTAACTCTAAACACCTATAAAAAAATTCTGAAAACGAAACTTCCCTCAAAATGTAATTTCTGCAGGAAACCCTCCGCCAAATACTTCGACTCCAACTAGATCTGCTCCAAGCCGCATCCAAAACCCTAAAAACCAGAGAAGGGGGAGAGGCTAAAGGAAACTCAAACTAGATCTTTCCAAGCCGTAGATAGAGAGGGAAAGGGAATGGGGGCGGAGGGCGCTGGCCGTAGACAAAGAGGGAAAGGGAATGGGGGTGGAGGCCGCCGGCCGTAGATAGAGAGGGAAAGGGAATGGGGGCGGAGGGCGCTGGAAGAGAGAGAGAGAGAGAGAGAGAGAGAGAGAGAGAGAGAGACAGAATGGTTGAATAAAAGGGGGCTAGGGTTTCGATCATTTGAAGCATACGATTCCCCCAAACGGCCGAGGCACTTATGAGGGCGCTCGATCCCTGGCGACCACGTGTAGCGCCATTGATCCCTATATACGCTGGCGCTCCGTATTGGCCGCCGGAAAACATACGCCGGTAATGCGGCTTTTTCTAGCCACATGCATAGGTCAATGTAAATGAAGTGTGTACAAGGTGATGCCAAAATGTTCGGTTGAACCATATATGTCTCCCTAATCATATGCTTTATCTGAGTCTCTTTCAACTGTTGGAGTTCATTCATGACTTGTGAGTGTTGGCAAAGGACTCAAGTCCTTACCATGAATGTACCAAGCAACTGGTTGTGTGCATCTGTATGCAAAATCATCATGGCATTAATTTTAGTCTGAATGCAATGCGTAAATTAAGTTGAATGAAATCGATCTTTAAAGTGGTGTGTAACACTTCAACTTTGACGAGTGCGGGGATGGCCTTTTGAGAGTTTTCAAATGGCCTAGTTGAAATTTTATCTTGGATGGATGAAAAACTGACTGCATGCAAATCATATTAATTCTTGTGACTATATCAATAATTTTGCAGGTTGTATGGCATCCGTGCAGGTCCAATTCCTTCCTCTTTGGTGAACCTAGAAAGCTTAAGCAAACTGTAAGTTCTCAAAACTTTGAATTGAGTTGGTTGGATATCTTGTATTTTTATAAATGTTGTTAATAGTTAGTTGGATGATGAATGGTACTTGTGATTGAGAATGGAAATAAACAACCTATATATATATATATATATATATATATATATATATATATATATATATATATATATATATATACAGAGAGAGAGAGAGAGAGAGAGAGAGAGAGAGAGGATACCTTGTTTAGGGGGACATGATATTCTTGTAGCTTATGGTATGGTGCCCCAATATTATATTACTAGTATGTAGTAGATAATACTAGGTTAATCACATTTGAAACTTCCACTTGGCTCTTGCTATTCAATCTCAAGAATTTTTCAACGTTAGACATTCAATTGACATTGTTTCCTATGTTGTGGTTCACTTGAGACTTGGATATGCTTCAGTTTCAAGGTTATGGCTAAAATGATCTAACAAGATTTGGATATGCCTCAATTTAAGGGCACAAGAAATTAGGACTCAAATAACCAATGAAATTATACTAATTATTATTCTGGTAGTTTTGTAAATAGAGTTTAATAGCATGCTTAATCATCTCTGATACATTTATATATAGACCATAAACACGAGAAATGATCACACACTAACCCCTGTAATTGAACTTCCACATAAATCCCCACCTTTCATTCTTGTAAGGCATCTGAGCCGCAAAAAATATGGGTCGCACCATGAACATTTCATGCCATCAAAATTTGGTCCATCGACTCACTAGGTGAGCGACACACTTGCATTGAGTTGCACCATTGGCTTTCGATTGATTTCAATGATGTGGCCTGCCCATTGAGTGGATCAACTTGATTTGCATCAATTGATCTTCATGAGTGGGCCGCTTTAATCTATGGGATGTGTATGTGAAAGTTTATGTGATCATTTCTCTTTGAATTGGGCACCCATATTTGTTTAGCTAGTGTAGTCTTTTTTTGAGTTAAGCATGCCACTACATTTGGCATTAGCTCCACTGCCTTTAGAAAATTGGGTAGAAGAATTGATAGTGACGAGCACTTCGCCTGAAGCAATTTCATTGGTAGAGGTATAAATATTGAGATGCTCGCTGCAAGCTTTTATCAATAAACCAGAAAGTTCAACAGGGGTGGGTGGGTGCACTAACAATGGGGTGTGTAAACTAACCCATAAAAATAAAAAATAAAAAGAAAAATTCAAATACAGATAGTGAGTTTACAATAATCAGTTCTGTGTAAGTGTTTTATGATGCCCATAGGGCATAGATCCACAATATTTATGGTTCCGATCATTGGATTACTTAGCATGTGGGACCCAGTGAGCAGCAATGCTAGCTGGATGGGCGTGGGGTGTGTGTGTGTGTGTGGATGCGTGTGTAGAAAAAAAAAATCTATTAATCAGATTGGTTGCATAATTTTGGTCCTTTGATTGGCTGACACTTGTACAGAAATATGACCATTTGATATTTTCAGTTTGAACCATCCAATAAATGTCCAATAATCTGATAATTAGATAATCAAACAAGCCTTTTTTCTTTTATGACACATCAAAACTATAAAATACAATTTGAACGGATTAATTAGTATTATTAATCTGTTAACCATGTAATTCTAAGTAATTTAGAAGTGCTTCTGAATCATCCTTCAGACTCTGCCAAGGTATCAAAGTTTTTCTCTTTATTATCTCATGAAAGAGATGGTTACTGTTTGTGTTGACGCAATTGGCCACTTAACACACGTCTTGGAATCAATGCAGTCAATCTGGTAGGTCATGAAAACCCTTCCATCACGAAAGGCCTACCACTGGAAGATGCTCACCTTATGGAATGGACTTCGGTGGAAGCTCATTGGATGGAAGATGCTCAAGCTTTTATTCCATGAAAGAGGTATTCACTGCTATTTTAGATGTGGTCTGATTCATTGTTATTCGCCACCTTACACACGGCTTGGTGAATTGAGTCAGTCAATTTGGTGGGCCCATCCATTAGAACCCTTAGTTACGGAAGGGGCTCCCATTGGATGATGCTCACCTTATGGTCAAGTTTCATTATGGAAGTCCACATGTCGGATAACTGGAATTGCACCATTGATTTGATTTCTCTATAGCAAAATCTAAAGAAGCCCCACTACATGGGTGGCTACAGATCTTAAAGTATGATCAGTTGCTACAATCCGAAGATTGCACACCCAAGTGCAGGTAGCGAAGTAGTAAAATACTCGGTAAGACCGAGGTCGATCCACAGGGATTGGGGTTAAGAATACTTAGAGGAATTAGTTTAGGTGAGTGAGATGAAATCTGGTTTATCCACGAGAGTGGAGCAAGTTGTGTGTGGTGAAAGACAAAAATAGAAAAGGGGCTAAGGCATCAGGGATCCACCTTTGATTCATTCACAAGATTTGATTTATTGGTCCAGCTATAACTCAACTGGAGTTGAATAAAGATTCATTCCAATCGGAAGATGAAACAGTTAAACCATTGCATATTTCATAAAAGATGGTGATCTGAACCGATTGATTTGACCATGAAGCACTCGTTAGTTGATGTAGGGAATTCCAAGCATCCACTGTGCCCGGAGTCGACAATGGATCAAGGAATTGTACAGATCAATAACTTTGCCAACAAGTCAACCGATAAGATCACAATTCATACAATCAAATGCATACTTACAAGATAAGAGGCTTTGATTGACCGATCCAACCGTTAAGATCTCGCCTATCGATCGCAGGGAATCCAAAGCATCCAATGTGCCTGGAGTCTACAATGGATCAAGGGATTTTACAGATCGATGACTTTACCTGCACTAGCTCGATGACCGTAGGGAATCCAAAGCATCCAACGTACCCGGAATCGACGATGGATCAAGGGACTTTATCGATCATGAACTAGCTAATTGGTGTGCAAGGGATCACAAGCATCCAACGTGCCCGGAGTCGACGATGGATCAAGGGGCTTGCACAACAATAGCGTCTGCCGAGGTGGATAACCAAACCGATCAACCAAGAGAACTCCCACATTTACACCACACAATGTTGAACCAAAAGAACCATATCTTGCAAATTTCTTCAAAGGCTTCACCCCTAGCCTTAGTTAGAGGTTTAGCCAACCATGCTACAATGGAAGACTAAAACTCAATAAGAAAATTCTACACTACTCTACACTACAAATGAAAAAAAAGAAAGAAAACTAAAGAAGAGAAGAGAACTCTTGGATGGGATGATGAGAATGAGAGGGAGAGGAGCTTCTTTTATAGCCTTATGAGGAGCTCCCAAGCCTAGGTGGCACACCAAAAGTTTCTTTAGGTTTGGGAATGGAGTTAGGCTTGGAGTGCCCAAAGCAAACTTTGCTTTTAGGTTTGGGCTTGGAGTTAGGCTTGGATGGACATGTGGCAAGAAAAGTACTCCAATCCTAGGTGTCACTCCAAGCCTAAAGCAAACTTTTCTTTTAGGTTTGGGCTTGGAGTGAGGCTTGGATGATGAGGTGGCATTCCATGCCTTACACATGTGTGGGGAGAGAGAGAGAGAGAGAGAGAGAGAGAGAGAGAGCTCCTCTCTTGCTTGCAAACGTGTGGGGGGAGAAGAGCTGCTGATGATGGACGTGGGGGCCTTGGACGGCTGGTAATGGATGCTGATGGACAGTTGGAGTTCTACTGGACGAACGTCCACTGCTGCTAGACGTTGAAGGTGTTGCACGTGCGACAGGTTGCTGAAGGATGGTGCTGGAGATCTCCAGCTACTGGACGTCAACTGAAGATAGAAGCAGCTGTTGCTGCTTGTGGTGCTGAAGATGGACAGTCCAGATGTTGTGGACGTTGGAGATGGACGGTCCTGCAGTGGTGGTTGGTCCTGATGAAGCAGCTGCTGGATGGTGATGATGGGTGATCTGTTTGAACGTCCAAGAGCTGGACGTGGACGGCTGAGGAGGTAGGAGCTTCACCTGCTGGATGATTATGATGGGCTGAACCTCAGCAGCTTGATGCCGCTGTTGATCTTGCTGCAGTGGCCCCGCTGACGAGTTGAATGGATGGTTGGTGGTGCAGCTTGGAGATTGAAGGACGGCCTAACGTTCCAAACTGTTGAATTGGATGGACGGCTGATGGATGATGATCAGCTGGGGTCCACCACATCTGGATGTGAAATGGACGGTTGAGCTGAAATGGATGAGGGGATGGGGTGTTGCTGGAGGTGGATTCTGGATGGACAGTTGAAGATCATGGTGATGGTCCACCTGCTTTGGACGGCTGGAGAATCATCGTGATAGATGATCTGATGCTGGGGTCCACATTGATGAATGGATGGACGGCTAGAGATGGACGGTTTGAATTGTCCTTCATTGGACGACTGATGATTTGAGTGTGTGGTCCATCTGATGTAGCTGGAGTGAAGGCAACTGCAGTGGTCAGATTGCAAGTGTGGCTGAGATGCTGATCGTTTGAGTCTTCTTGCACGTGCTGGAGCTATCTGGATGGTCCAATTGCTGGATGGTCTTGATCTCTGTTGATTGGACCAGCAGCTGGATGGTGGTTGAAGCTTGAGGGTGTTGGACGCTAGAGCTTGGTGTGTTTGATCGTCCACCAGCTGGAGCAATGGACGGCTAGGATGGAGAGTGGATGAGGAGTAGATGTGGACGGCTGGATTCCAGCTGAGATGAACAGCTGCTGCAGAAGGTGGGTCGTTCATTTGCTGATCTGCACGTGTGGCTGAAATGGAAGGTCAGCTGCAGGTGCATCTCTGTTGCACGTTGTAGTGGTGCAATCATGGCTAGATAATGAACAGTCGTTCATTGCTGGACGCTGATCTGATGGTGGATGAGTAGTGAATTCTTTTTTTAGCCATCCACCATAGAAAATGGTCCCGCAGACTTTGATCTTTCTGGCTTGATTTTCGTCAGGATTACCACCCACTTGACATTGACCACTTTTAGGCCTTAAAACGTCCAGATTGGCCCAGTTCTTGCCCAACCTCTCCTGAACACCTGAAGACAGAAAATTAACCTAATGAGGGATAATTAACCAGAAAAACAATGATAATGCACTTAACAACCAGGGTTAATTATACAATATTAGGTACTCATCACACCCCCCAACCAGCATTTTGCTAGTCTCGAGCAAAACATGCGAAAATAATCCAAGGATTTTTCAAAATACTACAATCAATCTTATCCTTGACAGTTTTCACCAATCAAAACCATCTCGAGACTTAACAAGATAAAGAAAAGAAAAAGGGTTAATGTATTTATGTGATCCTTCAAGTTCTTTAAACAGTAGAATTTCCAAGGCATATAGTTTTGAGAATATGTAAACCTAGATTCTAGCTACTTTAGTCAACAACCTAATTGAGTTTAAAGCTTTAATCATTCAATAGAAGCATTCTAAACATTGAGTTCCATGGTGCACGGTGAAGTCTAGCCTTAACACAACTAGGAGTTCAGTCTTCTACTTTCATGTTAACACTGATGATTGAAGAGAATGGTCAGATCAACCAAATCACTGATTCCGAACCTTGCTGCTGTTCTCTTCTTCTTCTTTTTTTTCAACTTTTGATCTCTTTTTTTTTTTTTTCAATCAATAACCGATAGCCGAAGACTCCAAAAGGCTCACTTCGTACTATGGTAATGTTTTGTAATGGTAACGACAATGGATGAAAATCCTTGCCCCAAATTACTGTGACTATTCCTCTTTTTTTTCATTCTTTTTTTTTTTTCCAAAGTAGACAAGGATCTCCAGGCTTGGCTCCTATCACTCTCAACAATCATCAAGTCAACATTATAGTATCAAACTCAAATCCTGGCAGTGCAAGCCAGATGTGAACTGTGAAAATTCATGACTCAATCAATGTTTATCATTTTCTAATAGAAAATTAATGGAAAGAACTCAATTTTGAAATTTATTGAAGTAACTAAAACTCTAGGCTTTAATATTCTCATTACTGGATGCCTTTTCATTCTACTATTCAAATAATTTCAAAATCATATGAATTCATAGGAATTTTTTTTTTTTTTTTAATAGCATAAGACTAGAAAATTTTAACAACATTCGGAATAAAATTCCGCAGGAATTCCCACCCCCCAACCTAAATTCGACATTGTCCTCAATGTTGAAAAATATGCAATGTAACATAATATGAGAGCAACAACAAAAAAGAGGAGTCAGTGAGAGAGTACCTGAGAGAATTATTAAAGAGCGAGTTTATTCATACCTAATCATAAGCAAAGAGAAGAAATCCTAATCTAAACTAATCTATCCTAAGAAAGCAGGGAAATTGATCTCCATCAGACTAGGAGATCAATCAAGGGAATAGACTGGAGCAGGATCATCATGTATTTCAACAAATTTCGCATTAAGACCATCCATAGTCCTGCTTGGTAATGTACATGGGTGTTCTTAATCATTATGGGCCAATAGAAATTCTCACCACATGTATGAGAAAAGGAGACATCATCAAGAAGATATCTCCTTAATGCATTAACTGGGCAATGGTTTATCAAAAACAGATCTTCCCAGTAATGGTCCACTTCAGTCTGAAAAGACCAAAGCGATGGAGAGACTTCAAATGATTCTTCAAATGGTGGTGTCTTCTCCGTACGATTAGAATCTCCTGGTGTTTCCACAATAGATGGTATTAAGTGAGAATCAGTGGGAAACATCTTTTCATGCACCGGGTCTTGCAAGGCGTTCACTATTTCTTGAATCATGGGATCATTCGAATCTTCAAAGTGAGCCAAGCAATCTTCCAAAGAATTAGGACACTCAATACAGGAAAACTCTTCATCCATAATGAAATTGGGTATGTCAACTTGATGGATTGTATCAAAATCACTTTGTTGGGGAATTTCCATGGCATGATCATTAACTAGAGGCTCAGAAGAGATTAACCTTTGGGGAAACGGGACTACGGGCTCATAAGCACACTCTGAGTCTTCATCTTGTTGAACATCACCAATCATATTATCACCCTCAGATTTTTCAAATTCCTCAGGTTCGTCAACCTTCATTAGAATCTCGTCATTGTATCTAAAGGTAATAGTATCTCCGTCACGCTCAACAAGTATATCGGAAGAATTGAAATCAATCACCTCGAGTTGTTCAATTAGGTTAGACGGAGGTTGGACTAGGGAAGTCTCTTCCTCCGTCTCAGTGAGGTGTGATTCCATGTGCTCAGTCAATGTTTCCATCTCATTGATGATTTGCGAGGTGCTTTCCATTTGCAACGTATCCTCGAGGGTCTTTTTCGGTGGAGACACATAAATAGGGGGCCCTTGGGGATAGCTAACATTCATTGTTGGTCCGTCTCTCCGATTGGAATTTTGATAGTTCCGCCAATTAGGTTCGTTCGCATTGTATGATGGCGCATTATATGGTTGTTGATAAGCATAGCCATACAAACAATCACGCATCGACTTAACTGGTGGAGCATAATATATATTGTTCTCATCCCAATACTCACGCAATGTTTTAACCGGTGGAACATGATATACATTGTTCTCACTCCAATACTCACGCAACGTTTTAACCGGTGGAACATCGTATACGTTGTTCTCACTCCAATACTCACGGAGCGTTTTAACCGGTGGAACATCGTATACGTTGTTCTCACTCCAATACTCATGAAGCGTTTTACCGGATGAAAATTTACGTGTATTGTTCTCATGTAGATAATCACGCATGGAGCGTTCCTTACCATTGTGCTTTGATTGCCTTTCATCTTCTAGAAGAGTTTTAGCGTATTTCTGTGTCCACTCATCATATATGGGCATGATAACACTCTAATGAAAATAAAAGAAAATCTAGAAAGAATAGTAAAAGAGGGAAATAAGGGAGGATATTACCGGAGAAGAAGAATATACAGCTATGGGTAATCCCTAAAAATAAAACAAACAAGTTAGTAAACTATTGACAAGATATACATAAACCAATTCCAAAAATATTCTTAAACCGATGCCAATCCCCGGCAGCGGCGCCAAAAACTTGCTACAATCCGAAGATTGCACACCCAAGTGCAGGTATCGAAGTAGTAAAATACTCGGTAAGACCGAGGTCGATCCACAGGGATTGGGGTTAAGAATACTTAGAGGAATTAGTTTAGGTGAGTGAGATGAAATCTGGTTTATCCACGAGAGTGGAGCAAGTTGTGTGTGGTGAAAGACAAAAATAGAAAAGGGGCTAAGGCATCAGGGATCCACCTTTGATTCATTCACAAGATTTGATTTATTGGTCCAGCTATAACTCAACTGGAGTTGAATAAAGATTCATTCCAATCGGAAGATGAAACAGTTAAACCATTGCATATTTCATAAAAGATGGTGATCTGAACCGATTGATTTGACCATGAAGCACTCGTTAGTTGATGTAGGGAATTCCAAGCATCCACTGTGCCCGGAGTCGACAATGGATCAAGGAATTGTACAGATCAATAACTTTGCCAACAAGTCAACCGATAAGATCACAATTCATACAATCAAATGCATACTTACAAGATAGGAGGCTTTGATTGACCGATCCAACCGTTAAGATCTCGTCTATCGATCGTAGGGAATCCAAAGCATCCAATGTGCCCGGAGTCTACAATGGATCAAGGGATTTTACAGATCGATGACTTTACCTGCACTAGCTCGATGACCGTAGGGAATCCAAAGCATCCAACGTACCCGGAGTCGACGATGGATCAAGGGACTTTATCGATCATGAACTAGCTAATTGGTGTGCAAGGGATCACAAGCATCCAACGTGCCCGGAGTCGACGATGGATCAAGGGGCTTGCACAACAATAGCGTCTGCCGAGGTGGATAACCAAACCGATCAACCAAGAGAACTCCCACATTTACACCACACAATGTTGAACCAAAAGAACCATATCTTGCAAATTTCTTCAAAGGCTTCACCCCTAGCCTTAGTTAGAGGTTTAGCCAACCATGCTACAATGGAAGACTAAAACTCAATAAGAAAATTCTACACTACTCTACACTACAAATGAAAAAAAAAGAAAGAAAACTAAAGAAGAGAAGAGAACTCTTGGATGGGATGATGAGAATGAGAGGGAGAGGAGCTTCTTTTATAGCCTTATGAGGAGCTCCCAAGCCTAGGTGGCACACCAAAAGTTTCTTTAGGTTTGGGAATGGAGTTAGGCTTGGAGTGCCCAAAGCAAACTTTGCTTTTAGGTTTGGGCTTGGAGTTAGGCTTGGATGGACATGTGGCAAGAAAAGTACTCCAATCCTAGGTGTCACTCCAAGCCTAAAGCAAACTTTTCTTTTAGGTTTGGGCTTGGAGTGAGGCTTGGATGATGAGGTGGCATTCCATGCCTTACACATGTGTGGGGAGAGAGAGAGAGAGAGAGAGAGAGAGAGAGAGAGAGAGAGAGAGCTCCTCTCTTGCTTGCAAACGTGTGGGGGGAGAAGAGCTGCTGATGATGGACGTGGGGGCCTTGGACGGCTGGTAATGGATGCTGATGGACAGTTGGAGTTCTACTGGACGGACGTCCACTGCTGTTGGACGTTGAAGGTGCTGCACGTGCGACAGGCTGCTGAAGGATGGTGCTGGAGATCTCCAGCTACTGGACGTCAACTGAAGATAGAAGCAGCTGTTGCTGCTTGTGGTGCTGAAGATGGACAGTCCAGATGTTGTGGACGTTGGAGATGGACGGTCCTGCAGTGGTGGTTGGTCCTGATGAAGCAGCTGCTGGATGGTGATGATGGGTGATCTGTTTGAACGTCCAAGAGCTGGACGTGGACGGCTGAGGAGGTAGGAGCTTCACCTGCTGGATGATTATGATGGGCTGAACCTCAGCAGCTTGATGCCGCTGTTGATCTTGCTGCAGTGGCCCCGCTGACGAGTTGAATGGATGGTTGGTGGTGCAGCTTGGAGATTGAAGGACGGCCTAACGTTCCAAACTGTTGAATTGGATGGACGGCTGATGGATGATGATCAGCTGGGGTCCACCACATCTGGATGTGAAATGGACGGTTGAGCTGAAATGGATGAGGGGATGGGGTGTTGCTGGAGGTGGATTCTGGATGGACGGTTGAAGATCATGGTGATGGTCCACCTGCTTTGGACGGCTGGAGAATCATCGTGATAGATGATCTGATGCTGGGGTCCACATTGATGAATGGATGGACGGCTAGAGATGGACGGTTTGAATTGTCCTTCATTGGACGACTGATGATTTGAGTGTGTGGTCCATCTGATGTAGCTGGAGTGAAGGCAACTGCAGTGGTTAGATTGCAAGTGTGGCTGAGATGCTGATCGTTTGAGTCTTCTTGCACGTGCTGGAGCTATCTGGATGGTCCAATTGCTGGACGGTCTTGATCTCTGTTGATTGGACCAGCAGCTGGATGGTGGTTGAAGCTTGAGGGTGTTGGACGCTAGAGCTTGGTGTGTTTGATCATCCACCAGCTGGAGCAATGGACGGCTAGGATGGAGAGTGGATGAGGAGTAGATGTGGACGGCTGGATTCCAGCTGAGATGAACAGCTGCTGCAGAAGGTGGGTCGTTCATTTGCTGATCTGCACGTGTGGCTGAAATGGAAGGTCAGCTGCAGGTGAATCTCTGTTGCACGTTGTAGTGGTGCAATCATGGCTAGATAATGAACAGTCGTTCATTGATGGACGCTGATCTGATGGTGGATGAGTAGTGAATTCTTTTTTTAGCCATCCACCATAGAAAATGGTTCCGCAGACTTTGATCTTTCTGGCTTGATTTTCGTCAGGATTACCACCCACTTGACATTGATCACTTTTAGGCCTTAAAACGTCCAGATTGGCCCATTTCTTGCCCAACCTCTCCTGAACACCTGAAGACAGAAAATTAACCTAATGAGGGATAATTAACCAGAAAAACAATGATAATACACTTAACAACCAGGGTTAATTATACAATATTAGGTACTCATCATCAGTCCATGGCAGGAAAGAACTTGGGTCTTTCAATGTGTAAATAAAAGAATGTAATAAAAGAAGTTTTCAATGACTTATTACAGAGCAAATAAATAGATTCATAGTTCCAAAACCAGAAAGCTTAATTCAACTCCATGAGAATCAAAATTGATTCATAGAAGGCTATATTGTAAAAACTAGTATATTTAATTCATTGAGAATGACAAAAATATTAGTGTTGAAACAAAATAGTTGAATATTTTTATTGGTAAGATGTAGATATATTAGTGTTGAATTAATGGAAATGATTAGGGCTGACAATGGGGTCGAGCCTGGGCCAGGGAAAATCAATATTTTTAATAGGCCAGGCCCAACCACAGGCTTCCTCATTGCCGTCCATTGTCAGCTATTTGGACCTCTAGTTGGATTGAAACTCGGTGCGGTTATGAGTGACCTGTAGGCTAATGTTGGTGCTGCAACGGTGCAAGTGGTTCACCGGCGGAGACTGCTCGTGGTATTTTGTATTGGTGTCTAACTTGTTGGATTGCCGGTGCTGTGGGGCCCACCGTGATGTATGTGTGTTATATCCACACCATCCATCCATTTTTCGAGCTTACTATAGGGAATGATCTAAAAAATGAAGCAGATCTAAAGCTTAAGTGGACCACACCACAGGAAACATTGGTGATTGAACGCTGGCTATTAAAAACTTTTTGGGGCCACAAAAGTTTTGGATGAAGCTGATATTTGTGTTCTCCCTTTTATCTAGTTCTTTTTTACCTTATCAACAGGTTGGATGGCAAATAAGCATCACGGTGGGCACCAGGAAGGTTTCTTCTATGGGTGTCATTATGCCCACTGTTTCCAACCATGGTGTGGTCTGCTTGAGCTTGGGATCTGCTTCATTTTGGGGGTCATCTCTAAAATGAGGTACGTACCAACAGGGATGGACGGCATGGAAACAAAACACATACATCACGGTGGGCCCCACGGTGCTCCAGTGGCACGATCACCAGGGAATCCTCTTCCCCTGTCGTATTGAACTGTAAAGCTTGACCTTCCAATGTGGCATGAACGTAATCGGTGGATCTGGAAGTTCTTCCTACCGTTGCGAGTAGATTTGAGATGTCTGAGGCAGATCTCACGGTGTAGATATTTGATTTAAAAAAATATATTTTAACCATCAGCGTCATTGACATTAGATAGTCCCATTCATCAATTTTATTCAGTTTTCCACACAAATAAAAAAAGGCTGTGACCATCCCATCAAAGCTTGATTTGGACAATCTTACCGTCCAAAAAGTAGGAAAACTATTTAGATTGTAATCAATTGATACATCTTCATTTCGAGATAGGGGATCGCTTTTCCCTCCTGAACTAACTTTTCAAGATGGTGGAGGATACACGGCATCCCTTTTCTCCCTATACTGAAAATTTTTCAATGCTCAGATGAGATACCGCGTTGCTTTTCTCAGTAGACTTTTGTTCATATTGGATGAAGACAAGGAACAACAAGGAAATAAAAGTGTAAGCCAACGGTCACCATCCAATGAGAAAAGTCTTCTCCAAAATGGGTCCTCAGTGGAAGAAGATCGTAGATTTATACATGTGTCATGTGTACAGTAATCAGTGCTAGTTGATTAACACTCTGTTATCAGGAAATTTTATAAATCATAGTGGTCCAGTATTACTTGCACTGACCTCATGCTAATTATGCCACGACCGTTACTCTTCAATTCCATTGTAGAATAAGCTTATTGATGGGGTGTTCCTCCTCGTGTGGAGAGGAGAGAGTGCAGTTCGAGGGTCATCAGGTGCCCGACTAGTCTCGGTTAGGCGACTGAATTAAATTCATTCCGAATGGCAGTTGATCTTTGGACTGTTTCGGACACTCTCAAGCGATCAATATTTTGGTGATCAAGCGCTTGGAGCTGTGATCGGGGGCTCGACCAGGCTAGGTCAGGTAGCCGAAATTTTTAGATAATTTTTTTCATAACTCTCTAGACAGTTTTGCCTTTTATCGGACGCCCGACATGTGCGTGGACTGCGAAATGTTGTTTCTTATTTGAGCTCTATCTCTTGCAAAGTGTTATATGAACACTTGCTAATCGAGATTAAGGTATGTCTAAGGTGTGTGTGTGTGTGTGTGTGTGTGGGGGGGTGGGGGGGGGGGGGGAACAAACGACATCTCGATTTCTCCTACGTCCTCAGATCCGGTTAAATCTCTCAGTTTCAATTCTCTTTGATTGTTATCCACCCTTGTGGGTGAAGTTTGATTGAATCCAAGCGGGTTGTGCTTGTGATCACTGTGTAATATCCTTTTACACAGTGGATTATTGATTTGGACGCCCATGGTTTTTACCTCCATTTGAGGGTTTGCCACGTAAAAATGCCTTTGTGTTCGTGTGGCTGATTGTTTGCTTGCATTTCCGCATTGCTATATCCAATAATTCACGGTAGCTAGAGTGCGAGATCCTGAAGTTTTTTGCATCCCCCCCAACAAAATTAGTATCAGAACGTCTAGGTTGTGTAAACAGACAGTGGGATCAGTGAGAATTATGGAGGGTAGCTCATCAAGGATGATCATCCTCAATGGGTCAAGCTGACCCATCTAGAAGGCGAAGATGGAGGACTACTTTGTTGTAAAGACCTGTATGCTCCAATCACAAGTGAATCGGCTAGACTGAAGGATATTGTTGGGGTCCAAAAAAGACGTGTGCACATGAGAAAATCTCATCGGAAATAGACTAACCTCAAAACACACAAACCTCGTTAGCGGAATGGAACTTGGACACCCACGTGGCCATGTGTCGGACCCCTTGGGTCGAGCGCATGTTGCCACAGTAAGTTAAGAAGTCCCATAGAGCTGTTGAATAGAGGTAGACTCCACCATCAACCTGAGCGCACGTACGTGTGCCGGGCCTGTAACAAAGTTATAGTGGGACCCACCTAGTACAAGCCATTTCGATAGCCCAACCAGACCGAAATGGGCCATGTGGACATGCGCTCGATGTGAAGTGGCTGATGCGTATGGTCCCATCTCCAAAGGTGAGCCATGCATCGAGATCTTTGAATGGAGCCCACCGTCTCCCACGACGCATGCACCGAACTCGAGAATGTTAGTGCATTAGTGCACCGAGCCCGGACCGACTCATGGCATCATGCGCCAAGCTCGCCATGCGCTGAACCGATATGACCAACCACAACATGCACCAACCTCCCCACCATACGCCGAATGTTTTCTATAAATACCCCATTCGACCTCATTTGAAGAAGATTCAAGAAACCTTCTAAAGAGAGAGTAGAAACCAGAGCCCTCTACAACTACAAGTGCCTAACGATCAGTGCAAACAGGTCATCTGTCTTCTCACCTACCCAACTATACATCACCGCCAAGTGCATGCACTCGACCTTGCAGGTAAACCCAAAAGGAGGAACACCCGTGCACCCGTCGCATGCGCCAGAGCAGCTGGCAACCCTTGATCGCTCCCACAACTTGGTGACATGTGCCGCCCTCTCTGAGGAATGCGTCAAACATTTTACGATGGGATGCAACATTTTCCCTCTTCGCTCGAAATGTCTCATACAGAGTCCCTCTATCCCGTGACTCGACTCCTATTATAGCACCAGTTGTTTGATCGTCAGAAAGGACTTTTGTCTTTGTGATGTAACCGAATGTTGCATGGAACCGTGCAATCACCATCGTCAAATCACGCGATGACCCCTAACCCAAGGCAGGCTTACGCCGAGGGAACTATGGAACATCATTGGTGGTAGTGCTGAGTTGACACTTTGGCTCACCAAAGGTCAATGCAGAGGATTTTCACACATCCACAGCCGACTGATACTTCGGTCAATGCAGGAGTAGAGGTCAAGTTCTCAGCCTGACACTCCACGACAGAGAGGGGGGTCTCCTCCAACCTCAAATCGAAGGGGGCCTCCTCGTCCAAGATTTCTTCAGGGGCCTTCCTTAAGTCGGATTAAACTTCCCAGAGGAGAGATTCCCCCATTGATTCTCGCCGGATAGATTTCGTCTAAGAAGAAGCACCGGCATCTCTTGGCTCCAACATGACTCAACTCCCAGCAACAGAAAATGAAAGGAAGAAAAAAGGAGAGGGAGACAGCGAATGAAAAGGACCCTAGAACACTGGGTCAAGAAAAAGGAACATACTGGATCAACTCCGGAGTGAAGAATAGAAGTGCAGGATTGTGGACAAACTCCAGCACAGAATTTGGATGCAATGAAAGGAATAACAGAAGAAAGAAAAGACGGACAAAAGGAAGGAAAATCCGAAAATCTTCCTAATTCTCACTTTAATACTTATCTACATGCTAGTAGTGAGCTCGTGCTAGCGTCACGTGTCATCACAGGATGGCCTCGAAAGGCAGAACGATGCAACGGTTGACCTGCCCCAACACACGCTGCGCCCTAATTGGCCGAGTTGACAAGCAACGACTTCTCTGACACACCTCCTCCATGCATCACTCATCCATTCGTACGAATCGCCGAAAAGATGCCACGTTGTGCTGTAATCATGACGACGGTTCGAAATTTGAATTGATGCATTCAATGCGACCTTCCCACCCATTTTACTGATGGCAACAATAGTTAAAATTCAAAAAATGGCTAAGATCAGCTTACCTCTTTAAGTCTTACTCCCAAGTTGAACAAGACGGACTCGAGAGTAGAGAGCTACTGTTATGGGTATAATCCGAGATGACCTCGGGTCACGAGGAAAACCCACGGGCTCAGGCACAGGTCCTTGAGCTAACACACTGGTGTTGACTGCATGACGGTCGACCATAATAGGAAGAGATCGAGCTGAGGACCTGAACCAATATGACAATAGGATGGCCTTTACGAAGGATATTTTGGATACATCAAAGACAAACCCGAACCAGGTTGTCTACTGACATGGCCGATGAGCAGAGAGTTTAGCCTTGGCCTATATTACTAGCGAACCAGAATGGAGGTGCATGAGAGTCCAGGGACGGCTCTGAAAAAGTCGGGACTCGTCCTCAAACGTTACAGTCGTAACCTATGCCCCCAAGTATCACGCTGACCTCAACGAGCATAACTCTCCTGATCATGGCCCTTAACGGCTCGTCAATATCCTATAAATAGAGGCACTCACCCCAAACTTAAGCACAAATCTACTTTGCAATTGCCTCTACATTCTCCTTCAAGTCTGTTTGACTTAAGTATTGAAGGGCTAATGGCTGGACCCCGACCACCCTCTTAGTTTTATTTGTACTATGCAAGACAACACGTCAAGATCTAGTTCGCATACTTGAAGTATATCAGCAGCATCCATCCATCCAAGGTGGAATTCAAGTCATCTCATCCGTTGTCCAATTTCCAGCAAAAACAGGGACCATTTTCAATATTAAAAAAGATTAATAATAATAATAATAATAATAATAATATAATGGAAAACTGGCACCCACAAAAATCATCCGATCATTTCTTATTACTATAACCCCTCAATTCATCAATGACCCAGAATCCACTCTATATATTTGTCTCCTCACTTTGGCTTTCCTGCGTTCAAAAACTCTAGAATGAAGCTCCCTCCTATGACCCTACGGGCAATTTGGTCATTTCTCTTTCTCTTTTCCATTAATGTTCCGTGCTTCTTCGGATCTGCCCCTCACTTCTCCAACGAAACCGATCTCCTTGCTTTGCTCAACTTTAAAAATCTGATAACCGACGATCCTCTCCATTCCTTGAGATCTTGGAACCATACTCTCCACTTCTGTCGCTGGCATGGTGTCACATGCGGTGGTCGTCGGCATCCTCAAAGGGTGACTGCCTTGAATCTCACTGGCCAGAACTTGGTGGGCCCCTTATCTCCCTTCATAGGGAACCGTACCTTCCTCAGGAGAATCGATCTCGCAGACAACCGCTTTCATGGCATGATTCCTGAAGAGATTGGCCGGTTGTTCCGCTTGCAATATCTCATGCTGACCAATAACACATTCACCAGAGAAATTCCAGCAAATCTGACGCATTGTTCGGAACTCAAAGTCCTTCATCTTTACGGGAATCAGCTCGCAGGGAGGATTCCGACTGAGCTTGGCTCTCTGTCCAAGATCACCAGATTGGCCCTTGGTTTCAACAGTCTTACTGGAAGCATTCCGCCTTCACTCGGAAACCTTTCGTCTCTCACTTTTCTTTTTCTCTCAAGAAACAGTCTGAAAGGCAGCATCCCAGACGACCTTGGTCGGTTGGTGAGGTTAAGCGCTCTTGCGATTGGTGAAAATGAAGTGTCAGGTAGGATTCCGCCCCTAGCTATACAATCTCTCCTCTATTAACTTTTTGGACGTAGGAGGCAACACATTGCATGGAAATCTTCCACCTAATTTAGGCCTCACTCTTCCTAATCTTAAAGGGCTTTTCGCCCGGGCAAACCAATTCACAGGATCCATACCTCTTTCATTATCCAATGCTTCCGGACTTGGACTTATTGACCTTGATACCAATAGTTTTAGAGGTTCTGTGCCTATGAATTTTGGAAGCCTCAAGGGTCTGTTGGTGTTACGTTTGTGGGGCAATGAGCTTGGAATTGGAAAAGCTCGCGACTTGAGTTTTCTCGATTCTTTGACCAATTGCAGTAGCTTACAAGTGCTGGAGGTAGGCGATAATCATCTCAGCGGTTCGTTGCCCGACTCCATAGCGAATCTTTCTACACAGTTGACAACTCTATTGTTAGGGAGTAACAGGATATTCGGAAGCATCCCATCTGGGATTCAGAATCTTGTCGGCTTAACAGCGTTGGGTATGAGCAAGAACTTTCTGACAGGTACAATTCCCATTGGTGCTGGGATGCTTAACAAGGTGGAGGGACTTGACTTACATGCAAATGAATTATCAGGGAAAATTCCATCTTCCTTGAGCAACATCTCCAAATTGTTTGGACTCAGTTTATATGAAAACAATCTATCGGGGAGCATACCTTCAAGTCTTGGTAATTGCATAAACCTTCAATTCATATACCTCCACAAGAATAACTTCAGTGGTAACTTACCCAAACAACTTTTCAGCCTTCCATCTTTGATTGAACTTACCCTTGATAATAACTCCTTTACCAATACTCTGCCACTGGAAGCTGGTAACTTGAAAGCTCTTGGAAGATTCGGTGCTTCTAATAACAAATTGTCGGGCCAAATTCCAAGTTGGCTAGGCAATTGTCTCAGCCTAGAGTATCTCTGGTTGGATGGGAACATCTTTCAAGGATCAATTCCTTCAGCATTCAGTGCTCTAAGAGGCCTTCGATCCCTGGATCTTTCACGCAATAACTTGTCTGGGGAGATTCCAAAATACCTGGAGAAGCTTGATTTAGAGTATCTAAATCTATCCTTCAATGATTTGGAAGGTGAATTACCAAAACATGGGGTCTTTGGAAATTCCAGTCAAATTTCAGTGTTGGGAAACAGTAAGCTTTGTGGGGGTATTCAAGAATTAAAATTGCCTCCATGCTCTAGCCAAGCTTCCAAGAAACGGGGCAAATCTCTTGCTTCAAAAGTAAGAATCTCAATAGTTGTTGTTGTCCTGGGTCTTATCTTACTATCATGTTTCTTTGCCACTCTTTATTGGATGAGAAAGTCCAGAAGGAAACCTTCTGCTGTGCCTTCTGCAGAGGATCCTATTGTGAACGTGTCTTATGCGGAACTCTTTAAAGCAACAGATGGGTTCTCTTCTGCTAATTTGGTCGGCACTGGAAGTTTTAGCAATGTATATAAAGGGATTCTAGATTGTGTGGGAAGTATGGTAGCAATGAAAGTCTTCGACCTTCAACGACAAGGAGCTCTGAGGAGTTTCATTGCCGAATGCGAAGCCTTGAGAAACATTAGGCATCGGAATCTTGTGAAGATCATAACTTGTTGCTCAAGCATTGATTTTAAAGGCAACGATTTTAAAGCTCTAGTCTACGAGTACATGCCTAATGGAAATTTAGAGAAGTGGTTGCATGGAGATGGACATGACCAGCTGAGAAGGAACTTGAAGTTTACTCAAAGGCTAAACATAGCTATAGATGTGGCTTCTGCACTGGATTATTTACATAATCATTGCCAGACGTCGATCATTCATCAAGATTTAAAGCCGAGCAACATTCTTCTCGATGATGACATGATTGCTCGTGTAGGTGATTTCGGGCTAGGCAGGTTCTTATCTGAGGTTGCTCAAACTAGCTCGGTTGGAATGAAGGGATCTATTGGGTACATCGCTCCAGGTAACAATCTTATTAACTTCCTTACACACGCCCACTCTGTTTGCCTGTTGGTGATTGGACATGCGAGCAAAGTAGGGGTAGGCCCCACTGTGATGCGTATGTAAAATCCACTCCCACCAATAGACGTGGCTACCTATGTTAGGCCCAAGGCCAAAAAATCAAGCTGGTCCATACCAAAAGGAGACAGTTGGGGGAGAGGGATGCCCACCCTTGATTTTTACGTTGCCAACTGTGAAATCCACTTTGACCATTAGATGCATTATTCTAAGCTAGATTTAGGGCCAAAAAATCAGGCTGACCGGTGATTTAAGTAGGCCACACCAAAAGAAAAAGTTAGATAGACGTCCACCCTTGATTTTTACAAGATCCACTGTGATGATAATATGAAATCCATTCGAACCATTAGATGGAACACTAAAATTGGGCTTGGGACCCAAAAATAGATCCATTTGTGATTTAAGTGGGCCATGCAAAGGCAAACAATTTGAAGCGTGAGTGTTGCCATGTACATTGTTTCCAATCATGTGGTCCACTTAAATTAGAGATGGCGCTGGCTTTTGGGCCCTGGGCCTAATATGAGATGATGCACCTGGTGGTAAGGGTGGATTTTGGTATAAATATAATAGTAGGGCCCATAGGAGAGATGGTTTGGTGGGACCATCACTCATCTCTCTAAACCACATGTTATAGATCACCCCTGTGGATAACTTCCAACCTTTGATATACTTCCAACATCCAATCCATGCAATAGGTTTTCTGATCACGAGTATTTCCATATGAAAAAAATAAACTCCATCCACTAATTGAGGAGGCCTATTCATCAATGACAAGATACTGTTTTCTAGGTGTGACCTGCCTAATGAGTGGATGGGAGCTGATTTTTTTTTTTGCACTAAGTGATCATCATGGGTGGGGCCAACCTATTGGAATAGTTGGATGCATATCGAAATTCACTTACGAGGTTGGAAGTTATCTGATGGGTGGAGCATAATTTATCCTCGAAACCTGACCTGTCTCTACACACACCCTAAAAGGTGAGACACACCCCTTTGTAATTGTATAGATAGATCAAACATGTTACATCACTCGAAGGGAGAGAAGGTATTCAAGTACCACGCATACCTTTACACGTGCCTACTTGAGTGTGTGAAACAAGTAAGCCCCAGCCCCAGCCCCAGCCCCAGCGTGAAGACAACTATGAGCATAAGTAACGCTGGTGCACTCATTAGGGTATTTTTAAGGGTTATGCCAGTATACTGATTGAAAGCCTACAGTGTCCGACTTCTGCATACGAGCATCTCACACTCACATCTCTTACAATTACAAACTTACCATGTTAGCAGTATTTTGCCTTTAGAGCAGAACACTATTTATTTTTATTAGTTAAGAAACTACAGATGATAAGGCTTCAATGAGCATATAGATATCAATTAACATACTGAATATATATTTATTTAAATGAGCAATGTTCCTATAGGATGTTGCATTTCTTCTTTCACATGTTTCACCTGCAATGCTTTCTTTTCTAGCAATAAATTTTCACAGCTTCTCAATTATGCATTTCTGTGGATTTTTTATTTTTATTTTTTTAAGTTGATTGAGCTATAAATACCAAGACAAGTGAACATTAGACTCTTGCTGACGTTAGGCAAGCCACAGTCGTATTGTGAGTCAGACCGTCGGCTCTGTTCCTTAATTTTAATGGTTCACGTTGCCTGACGAGTGGACCATCCTGCTTTTGTGAGTCAGACCGTCGGCTCTGTTCCTTAATTTTAATGGTTCAGGTTGCCTGACGAGTGTACCATCCTGTTTTTTATCTACCGTTATCTTTACAGTGCATCCCACGCATTGGACGGCTTGGATTTTCTACATAACTGACATGGGCAGGGAAAAATGTTGTCAGGTAAACGTATGCTTACAACTAGGGCTGTCAATGGACCAGGTTGGCCTGACGGGCTTTCAGGCTTGGCCCACCTTGGGCCGGGCACGGACTAAAGTATCATGCCCGCAGGTCTGGTTCGGGCCTAAAGAATAAGTCTGTTTTTCAAACAGGCTAGACTTGCACTAGCCTGTTTAAAAACCCATCAGCTCGGCCTGACCGGAATATATTTTTTAAATTTAAATTTAAAATAAAATACTTCCCTCCTTTCAAAATTTAAATCTTACACAAATATTCTTCAAAAATCCATCTTCCTCCAAAAACTCCTTTTATTTTATGTGGTGTTGATGAGTTTTTTATATATATGAAAAGGCGTAGGATTAAAGAACAGTTCTCTCTCTATGTGAAAGTCCTGGGCTCGAGTTGGGTCAGGTTCAGGCCAGACCTTGCATTCTTATCTTGGGTTGGGTTTGGGCTAGACTATTGTGGCCCATCACCGGCCTGGGCCAAGTTTGGCCATATGTTGAGAGAGGCGGACCAGGTTTGTACTGAGCTTGGCCCAGCCCTAACCCAGCCCATTGACACCCCTGCTTACAACATCAAATTTCTCAATTTAAAGTTGTCTGGGTTATTAGATGGATGGATTCTCTTTGGGGCACACGTACCAGGCACTCATGAAATCCTAGCCATCCATGAGCTAGGGGCCATTTCAAACATGTAGTGACATTATGCTTCCAGGTTGAAGAGGAAGACGTGTGTACGTTGATCAGCCACTTGTACCTTGGACACCATGTTTTTCTAAGCTTCCAAATTTTCCCATACTTTTGGCTGATTAAAGGATCTTCTTACTGTATTGTCTATTGTCTAGTATTTTTATAGTGGGTCCCACCTATTTGACTGGCTTAGGTTTTTATACGCCCCATATATGGCTGAGGCCTGTTCTTTAGGTGGGCTCTAGCAAGTGTGTTGCCTTGGCCTGACCGTTCTTGTGATAAAGTAGGCCAGTACTATTGTACATTGAACGTGGAACACAGGTAAATCTTCTAAGTGTCCTTTTTTGGGCATCCAATTTTCACTGTGGGATAACCTGAATGGACGAGTGAGATGTCATACAAACACCATAGTGGCCCCACACACTACCTAGTTGGATGTACAACTAGTTGGGTAAAGAAATTTCTGCGAAAACCCGCTCTTGCTAGAACTCATGTGAACCCTTTGAGAACATGTATGTGATGTGTGCACAAATTCCAATCTGTCCACTAGATGAGTTACCTTGTAAAACTCCTAGGGCCCAAAAATCAGGTGGGATACAACAAAGAGGAAAGGGATTCCCACCCTTGATTTTTATCGGAGCCCACCTGAATTGCAAAACACCGTTATTTTTTGCTTTTGCTCAACCCTTCATCTAAGCTAAATGAAGGTCTATATGGCCTGGATTGCGTGCATACACCATGTGGAATGAGGTTTGCTAAGCTACAAGTTCATATGGGAGCCTATTTTACAGACCATGCAAGCGTAAAAGTGATGCATGAGTGCCATCTAATCGTCAAGTAGTTGACCTAGACCAGATTCAAGCCTGACCTGAGCCTATATCAAAATCAAGGAACAAGGACCCAATGGCTAACCGAACCCGATTTTATCTGGATCCAAGTCTTAGAAAAATGACCTTCAGTTTTGAAGGACCCACATGCAGCAAGATTCAAACTTGGTAGCATCAAAATCTCATTGATTTTAAAGATCTACATATACCAAGCAGTGGCTATTTACACCTCACATGAATCGCACCATAATAAGGTATAAAGAAGTCTTTTTTGATAATATCTTTAGTCATGAATCACACCACAATAAGGTATTAAGAATTCTTTTCTAATGATGTCTTTAGTCAAGATATGTGTTACATAAAAATCATAACAATAACTCGCATGTTCACTTGATGATTGAGGTGCTGAGTTCTTTCATTTGAGTAGTAGATTCTTGTTCAATGTAGAACATCTTTGCAAGAACTTACTAGTTCATAGCACATAAATTGATATTAGAAATTTGGATACTTAAAATAGAAAAAATGAGCATTACTTGTTCAAATAGAATATTCTCTCTTATCTCTCTCAAATTTCAACCTTTGATATTATTTGTATCTAAATGGTCACTGACATTCCAATATGAGATGTATAAATTACAGAGTATGCGATGGGCAATAAAGCATCTACACAAGGAGATGTTTACAGCTATGGAATCCTTCTATTGGAGATGATCACTGGAAAGGGGCCAACTGATGACATGTTTAAGGACAATCTAAGCCTTCATCATTTCACTAAGTTGGCTTTGCCTGAACGAGTAATAGGAGATTGTTGATGCACAATTGCTTATAGAAGAAGTTACTCAACACAGTGAAAATCATATCAATAGAAGAAACAGAATGCATGACTGCTTGATTTCAATGGTCAAAATTGGTGTGTTGTGCTCTACAGAATCTCCAAGAGAACGAATGTTGATGAGAGATGTTGTTGCAAAAATTCATGCAATCAAAGGCTTGTATCTTGGGGCCGAGATTCACTAAGACGAGCAAGTTAGGTTGCAAATATAAGATGAAGGTTTGTCTTACCTTAGACATTACTAAGTTATTATTGATAGTTACGTTGAGAAAGATTTCAAAATAAAATGAGTTTGTTGAATACTTTTCTAAACAAGCTCTAGATATATTTAGCCTTGTCATAAGATTGTGCTTGTATTGATAGTGATTATATAAGAAGATGTGTTTCTTTTTCTTTGTTTTATCTTGTGTTGGGCGAAGGGAGATTGTATCATGAATTTAATAAGAAAAAAGACATCATATTATTATAATAAGAATACTATTGGGTTACTAAGATGTTTAATCACTAATATATTTTATGCAAAGTTTTAAAATGATATTTCAATCTTAAGGAACTAGTTTAGCTGTTGGACTACCAACTTCCAACTTGATATTAGTCTGATGAAGTATTCATCCAATGAGTCCCATTATGGATAAAAATAAAAATAAAGTAGAGCCATTTCAACGGTTCACATGTCCACCATGGTGGACATGAGATAAATTGCACAACGGCACAATGATTACATTCAACTAATGAAGTTCTTTTACTTAATGAATGTGAATAGCTGCTCTATTTTTAGATGTATATTGAGTCACCACAAACAAGATGGTTAGAATTATCAAATTGTAGTATTCGTTGAGATATGAACAGTAAAGATAGAGTGTGAATAATAAGTGCATTATAACTACCTCTCTCCCTTTGGAAATATGGATTGATAGGCACTTGAGAGGAATTCACTTCTTCCATTGGAAGAAATATCGACAGAGGTTTGCAGGGAGGATTAGTACAACATGGCGTCAGAAAGTACATGTTTGTTGGGCCCACATGTGAATAGAGCCCTGTCCATTACATCCAATCACACATGCCAATGTGGAGTATGTGCAACATCTAAGTCTTACAATAACCGAGCCACACTTACTAGTTATTGTGACTAAAAAAAGGCCATTTCACTACTTAGGTGAGAAAAAATGTATAAGACAAATGAGCATCCTCAACAATTTTAGAAGTTAAACAGCCTAATGGATAGGCCAAGAACATCCAAACTCCATGCCTACATAATGTAGAGCTTACGTCTTGGGCCCTTGTGCTACATTGGCATGCATGTTGCTTATGGCTCGTAGGGCTAAATGCGTGTGGGCTTGGCATTTGCAATCTTGGAAAACAACTTGAGAAAAAGATTCCAGATTTTTAATCAGTAGGTGAAACTATTTAGAGATTCGATCTTAAAAATCAAGCCATTCCACACTCAAGTAGGCCACCTTACACAAAAGCAATAGACAACCGCTTGTTTTATAGCACACTTAAGAGTGAGTGAAATGGCTTGATTTTTAATTTAAAAAGATCTCAAAAGATGTAACCATATGATAAAATCTTTTTCGTAGAGACAACAACAATTTATTGAAAGCCCACCAGAAGGCGGGAAAAGAATACAACGCTAGAAAGAAACAACAACCATAGGAGTAGGGTCACGCGAGACCCAACAACTAATGAGGCCAATGACAACCCTAATAACCCCATCCACCGAGGAACTTCCGCCTTTGAAACATTGGTCATTCCTCTCTTTCCAAATTGCCCAAAAGATAGCCAAATTAAATAAGGAGCCTCCATATCTTTTTTTCAGCTTTCCCACTACCCCCACCATGCCACACCCACATGAGGTTCTCCTCCGACTCTGGCATGACCCACATCATATTAACCTCTTAAAGGAAGAAATTCCACACCTTCCGAACAAAGTTGCTATAAATAAATAGATGGTTTATCAATTCCGCATTCTCTATACACATGAAGCAAATATTAGAGAGAATGAGAGCCCTACGCTGAAGGTTATCAATTGTCGAAATACGACCTCTGCTCACCAACCACCCAAATGCCACTACACGAGGAGGGGCTCCATAGTGCTAATATGGTGATAAGGATGACATGGACCCGAAGTACCACCTGGATCGACTATCAACAAGAAAAAATAATTGACTGAGAAAATATCAGAATGATTTTCTTTCCGAAACATAGAGTCCTCCTCCATGGGGACATGCACGACGAGTTTAAGAAGTTCCAAGAGACTAACAGAATCGCCTACCTCTTTGTCCGTGAAATTCCTGTGACAAGGAGGCACTAAGTCCCGGAGCCACCACTTGGAGTATAGCAACGAGAAATCAAGATTGAGCGATCCGAGGCGAGTAATGCTAATCTCAGGAAGACATCTTGAAGAGCTCTATCACCATGCCACACACATCCAACCAAAATCGAATACAATTCTTGTTCCTAAGAGAGAAGCCAATACCCCTCATAAACAGATATTCCGTAGCCATTATACCCTTTCATAAGCTGGAAGCTTAATAGAGAGAAGACTTTTTGACAAACCACCCTCCCTCCTCCATCCCATATTTGTTAGCAATGACTTCCCTCCATAGCCTATCCGATTCAATGTCAAGTCTCTAGTGCCACTTGCCAAGGAGAGCCGTAAATCTCTAATCCCCATGCCCCCTGCAGAAAGCAGTTTGTACACGTCCTTCCATTGGTGAAGATGAAACTTTCTATCGTCAGAGTTTCCTTTCTAGAGGAAATCCCTTCTCAACTTCTCTAAGCGGTCTACCACCGACCCAAGGCATTTGAATAAGGTCATGAAGTAAATAGACATGTTTGAGAATGTCGTTTTAATGAGCAACAGTCTCCCACCCAAATAAATATACCTACAATTCCCAGAAGTTAGCCTTCTTTCGATCCTTTCAATGACCTTATCCTAAAGATGCAAAGGAGGCTTACCTATACAAAGGGGTAATCCTAGGTATGTAGATGTAAAGGAACCTTTCTTGCAGCAAAACAACATTTGCCAACCGACCCAAATCTTCATCATTAACGTGTATCCCCAACAATTCACTTTTAGTGACATTAATCCTCAATCCTGAAACTGCCTCGAAACAAACAATGATTTTGCGGAGGTTATCCATACCTTCCACTTCGCATCAAAGAATAAGATAGCATCATCCGCATACTAGAGATGGCTTATGGTGCATCCATCATCGGAAACTCTAAAACCATCTAGAAGACCATTCTCCTCCCCCTTGAAAGCATCTTGGTAAGCGTCTCTCCTAGAATCACAAAGAGGTAGGGGTATAGCGGGTCCCATTGCCTTAGGCCCCTGGAAACCTTAAAGAAACATTTGAGAGAACCGTTGATTAAAACTAAACAAAAAGTCATTTGCACATAGGATTGAATCCAACCCGTCCATTTGATACCAAAACTCAACTACCCCAATGTTCACAACCCCATGTGTAGGATCGCAATGTAGTAATAATCTCAGTGAATCTGAGGTCGATCCTTGGGGACTCATATGGGTATGCTTTTAAAACAATCAAGAACTAGAATTAGAATTAAAAACTAATTAAAATTGGATTTGAAATTTGGAATTTGTTGAAATAATAATGAAATTGAAAGTTTTAAAGGATTAACAATAAAAGAAAGACACTAGAGCACCAAGGATCCACTCATAGCCATTCTCAATGCCTAATTTACTTGATTCGATTAATAACTCAACTGGAATCGAACTCCTATCCCTATCCAGTTAGATAATGGAGCAATTATATTATAATTCAGAAATCATAAAATAGATTAGAACTATAATTGAACTAGTTTTCTCTTTAAAAACAATGTTACTGATTGTAGGGAATTTAAAACATCTACCATGCCCGTAGTCTATGGTAGATTAATGAATTTTATAGATCAATCTTTTACAAAATAGGTAAGTAAGTAATCTCAACCTTCCTAAGCATCTAATGAGCCTAAAGTCATCACTAGATCAAAAGTAGAACCAAAACTAGAACATTATTCAAACCAATATCAATCTCAAGTTCACCATTGAGACCAAAATTTTGAATCTAAGTAAACTAGAACAGTCAAAGACGAACTACAAGCTTTCCCTCTTAGCCCTACTTAAGAGGATTAGTTCATCACTAACATGATTAAACGAAAACTCTTCAAAAACAAAACTAAAACTAGAAGAAGAAGAGAAAATCTAAAGTAGAACTCCTCCACCGATGGATTCCTTTTATCCTCCATGTCTTAGATGTCTTTATAAGCTTCGGAGACCTTTTTATATAAGAATTTTTACTGCTACCTCTCAATTTGCGTTAGTAATTGAACACCGACATCGTCCATCGGTCGGTCAAAGTTGGACGTCGATCAGCTGATCGAGCAGTTATTTGTCCAGCAACCGACTTTTGAATCGAGTGCATTCGTTTAAATGGCCGAAACCTCCAAAAACAGTACAGAGAGTTTCTTTACAAAATTTGATTTTTCCAAGTAGTCATCTGCAGGTCGACCAAGTCTATCGATCAGCTAAAATGTCTAAAAACACTCCATTGACATCCAGCCCGAATTCTGTAAATCTTAAAGGAGTTTCGACCCATCGGCCGACCGAAATGTGTGTCGACCAGTCGATCAAGCTAGTCGACAGGCCAATAATTGCTATTTTTTTTCCTTTCAAACTGTGGACTTTCACTCTTTGATTTATTCTTTCTTTAGCTTCTTGGCTTGGTTTAGATCAACTTCAATATGTTTTTAAACATACACAATTGTCTTTATTCTCTTCATTCTCTCCATATTCCCTACAATCATGAAAACATAATTAAGTTAGTTCATTAAACACTTTGATTCGTGTAAATGAAATGTGGAGTTGGGGAGAAATATGCACAATTCTATACTCAACACACCCCCACAACCAGCATTTTACTAGTCCAGAGCAAAATATACGAAAGACATCCCCAAATCTCAAATTTTATTCTCCTTGAGAAGAATAAATTCCATGCAACTAAAGGTATACGAATAGTGAACTTTAGAAACTCAAGCAATAAAACAATTGCAAAACCTAGATTCTAATGTAACTAGTGAGTCATCAAACCAAGTTCCACATCATTAATTAATCATTATAACTAATTCAAATTGAATTCTAACTCAATGGTCAATAAAAGTCAGTTTTGCAGTATAGAGTTAACAAAGATAATCACTATGAAGTTGTCAGATCAACATTTGCCTAAACCAAAACTTGTCTTACTATTCAACCAGAGATTTTTCAAACTTCTTTCTTTTCCCCCTTTTTTCAATCGACTACTTTCACTCTAATCTCATTCCTTTTTTATGGTCATAGGTAGCCCTTTTTTATACTTTTCTTTTCCTTTTCAATCTTTTTCTTCTTCTTTTTTTCAATACCTCTCTTGAACATGATGGAAAAGTTCTTCAGGCTTGGTTCGTTGCACTTTTAAGTAATCATCCAGATAACCCATAAGTTTTAGGCTTTGCTTTAAAGAACCTAAGTTAGACGTGCAATCGTGAATTCTAAATTCTAGGTTTCAAGAGTCCTATTACTATGCATCTCATTATTTCATAATCGTATACACTCCAGTGCACAAAAAGTCAAATTTCCAAAAGAGTTTTAAAATCTGAAAATTAAAAAAAAAAATAGTTCAAAATATTAAAATAACTGATAATTCCATAGGAATCTCACCCCTAACCTAAAATCTATATTGTCCTTAATGTAAAAAGTATGCAATGCAACACAACATGAGAGCAACAAAAATAAAAGAGGAGTAAGAGAGAATACTTAAAAGCGATGAAAGTAGATGCACCAATTTTCCAACTAAGAAGGCTCTTCCAAAATTCTAAATACTAAAACAACTAATAAAGAAAACATAATCTATTCTATCCTAAGAAAGCAAGGTAAATGGTTATGAGTCCTCCATCAGGCTAGAAGGTCAATCCTGGTATACAGGATCTTTCAAAGGCATAGACATGGCCTTTAAAGAAAAAATCTCGATAAATGACTTGAGACATTGACCGTTCACTTTGAAAATGTTGTCATTCGTCGGATTCTATATCTTAACAACCCCATGAGGATAATCATTTTAACAATGAAGGGGTCGGTCCATTGAGATCTCAACTTTCCGGGAAATAGATATAATCTCGAATTATAGAGGAATTTTTTATTTATCGTAGAAGTTTTTCGAAGGATGTTCTCATCTTGGAACACCTCCATCCTCTCCTTGTAAATTTGAGAATTCTCATATGGTTCATTTCGGATTTGTATAAGTTCATTGAATTGAAGCTTGCGCAGCGAGCTAGCTTCATCAGAATCAAAATTCAGTTTCTTTATAGCCTAATATGCCCTACATTCCAACTCCACGGGCAAGGTGACAAGCCTTCCCATAGACAAGTCTATAGGGTGACAAACCAATTGGGGTCTTAAAGGTTGTACGATAAACCCAGAGTGCATCAGTTAATCTCAGAGACTATTCCTTGCGATCCGGGTTTACTGCCTTCTCAAGAATGTGTTTAATCTCCCTGTTGGATATCTCAGCTTGGGCCGCTTATCTCTGGGTGATAGAGGGTGCTCACTTTATGCGTAATACCATATTTCCTCATTAATGTTTCAAACAGCCTATTGCAAAAGTGGGACCCTATACCAATGATAATGGTTTAAGGCGTTTCGAACCTAGAAAATATTTTTTTTTCAAGAACCCAATGACCGTTTTATGACCATTATTACGACATGGAATAGCCTCAACTCATTTGAATACATAGTCAACAGCAAGAAATATATATACATTCTTGAAAGATGAGAGGAATGGTCTTATGAAATCGATGCCCCAACAATCAAATACTTCAACAATTAAGATGGGATTTAGCGACATCATTTTTTATGGGGTATTCCTCCCAATTTTTAACAAGTCTCACAAGCCTTGCAAAACTCATACATATCCTAGAACATAGTGGGCCAATAAAAGCCACACTCCAAAATTTTTGCGATGGTCTTTTTAACGAAAAAGTGGCCACCACACGCATGAGAGTGACAAAAGGAGATGGACATTGTGTTGCTCATGGTCTGAAACACATCTCCTTATAATATGATCTAGAAAATATTTGAATAGGTATGGATCATCCTAAAAGAACCTACGTACCTCAATGAAGAATTTATTTTTATCTTGCCTTGTCCAGTGAATAAGAATTGTACCTATAACAAGATAATAAGCAATGTCCGTATACCAAGACAATTGGGAGAGTTTGAAAACTTGTTCATTAAGGAACATGTAATTTATCAGTACCACCTTAGTGGAATTAAATAAAATAAGACTAAAGAGATGGTTAGCTGCCACTATGTTTTCTACTCCTTTCTTGTCTTTAATTTCTAAGTCAGAGTCTTGTAGTAGAAGGATTCATCTTAATAAGCGGGGCTTAACATCCTTCTTAGAAAGAAGGTATTTCAATGCTGTGTGGTGTTGAGCCATGAATTGTGCATATCTGAACCCCAATTCATAACATAATTGCATATTTTAAGTTATTAAAGTTAAGGACTTATACTTGTTTTTATGTTTGTAAGTAAAAAAGAGAGATGACATGAATTTATTATTAATTTAAAGGACTTAGAGTGATTAGAAGATCAAGCTTTAATGAGCTAAAGGAGTGAAGAAAAAGCCCTAGAGGAATCAAGTTAACGACCTAGAATGGCCAGAAAAATGAAATTGCAGAGCTGTAGTGCTAGAAAAGAAAGATGCAGAACGTTCAAAAATGACCCTGAAATATTACTGGACAGAATTTTTGATCAATTGGAACTCAGTTCCGATCAATCGAAAAATCAAAATTTCATGACTAAAAACTTCTACACTCCTTGGACAGAACTTCCAATCAATCGAAACTAACTCCGATCGATCGAGGTATCAATCGAAACAATTCTGATCGATCGAAGTATCAATCGAAACTATCTATAGTTATGCAATTCTAGAAGATTCCAAGTCGGTGGGCAATTTCTTCTATAAAAAGCCACCTCCACTCTCTTCCCAAGGCATCTAGGAACGTGGGGAGCAAAGAGATCAAGACCTAGGAGGCTTCTTAGCCTCCTATAACTAGTTTTTTTTTCTTTTCTTAGTTTTAGTTCTAGTTTAATATGCTTTCTTTTAGTTAACCTCTTAGCCATAGCTAAGAGGTGAAGTTTATAGTTAGTTTCAATATTTATTTTGTTTATCCAAGTACCTTTTCTTAAACTTTGAATTTTGAAGTTCTAGTTTGAATAAAGAGTGGAGTTTTAGATGTTTTATGAGAGTTCATGTACTTCAGACATGAGTTCCTTGCAATTCTCTGAGATTACCATGTTTGGATTAATTAGAATTGAATTGTAGTAACCCTGAAGGATGTCATGGCCTCTTAGCATGGCTGTTACTTTAAAGGCTACAAGTTCAAGTTCTATATGCTTCATTAGAACTAGAAATCTGATTTCCAGATTTAAGTGGGACTGTTTGTGCTTGAATGTTATATCCTCCAATTAGATGAGAGATAGGACTTTGATTCTAATTGTGTTGTGCTTGGATGAATGGATTGGTATTGAACTACTACAAGTGGATCCTTGATGCTCTTGTTTTTCTCAATTATCAATTTTTTCCTGTTTTATGTTAAAAACTGATTTCATAAACTTCTTAGATTCTAGTTATTAGAGTAGTTGGAATTGTTTACCTCTTTCCTTGTGGATGTTGAGCTCTTAATTTATACATATTCTAACCCCATTGCATCACATGTTATGCATGATTCACATGTTTAAAGTACCTATCTAATGCATGTTTTCTGATTGTAGAAATGAGAGAGAGACTTCACCTATTTAATGGTTAAAAAGACATGATTAAAAGCTATTTGATGATGGTTGAAGGTGGGCCAAAGAAGAAAGAAGAATCAAGTAAAGAATAGAGAGAGAAGAACAACAAAAATCAACAATTTCAAATGGTCAGACCAGTCAAGACCAGTCGGCCACCCTCTGCATCACACTCCAGCAATTGCTGGCGCTTGCTGGACCAAGCCCAAAATCGGTCCGACCGGTCAAGACCGGTCGGCCAGCCACCTCTGACTGGTCATGACCGGTCGGCCATGTACAAAATTCAGCAAATTTGATTTTTCCAGCAGCTTGTCTTACAAGTTCCGATTTTTCATACACTACGTAACTAGTTAAGCACTTCTGGAAGATTCTGAGGCGATAGAGCTTCAATGTTATATAAGGACACCTAGGGCTTGATCTAAACTCATCATAGAAGGCTTGGGAACTCGTGGGAGGTGAAGAAGATCATCGTGGAGCGTCTGCAACTCCTCCAATTTTGATTTTTTATGCTGTTTAGTAGTTTTTCATTGTTTTTAGTTGAAGCATGATGCTCGATAGACATTCTACACAAGTAGTGAAGGTACATCTTGTGTGGGGATGCCTATAAAGTGCCTAGCATGCATTCCTATCAATCATTCATAATTAAGCAATTAAACAAACAATGCAAAGATAGAATGTGCTCAAGAACAATCACAAACACAAGGATGTATAGTGGTTCGACTACGTGTCTACTCCACTCCCGGTTCAAGTACTCAACCCCTTTGAGCACACCGGCATTCACTATCGGAGGTTTTAAATGAGGTTCACCTCTCAACCTTTACACGGAGGTTTTATCGGTTCACCTCTCAACCGTATCCGGAGTTTTAGACAAAGGCTAACTCTCAACCTTATCGCACGTTTACTCCCGTGTCGGAGGCTCCCCCTTGGAGACTTAGTTTAGACCCGGCTGACGGGCCAAGGAACGGCTAACGTCCCTAAGGCGAGTTGACAAACAAACTCTAAAATGGACTCTCAAATAAGACAACCTACTTGTCGGATGAGCCCCTTGTTTAGCGCCGGATTGGGTTGCTTGATCTCCGCTCTCCCGTGCTTCAATCAGCTTCCCTTTGCTCCCTCGATCGTGCCGCCGTTGCGTCGCCAATGCCTCAGCCACATTCGATCAAACACCTTGCATGCGATGCCTTGAAATGCCCAAGGTGCTAGGAGGATAGGTTTAAGAGCTCTACAACTTAATGGGAATGGGTTGCCTAGAGTCTCTTACCTACAACGATCTCATCTTCGAGTTTAGGACATGGATTTGCCAATCAAGAAGCTTCCTAACTCTAGAGATCAAGAGGGGATGAAGGTCATCTTCTTCATGAGCTTGGAATGCTCTTAATCTTGTGTTAAAGCACAAGGAAGATGCCTTCCATAGGTCAAGGAATAAGCCTCAAAAGAACTCCTTCAATGGTGGCTTTCCTTCCTCAAAAATCCCTCTCTTAATGCCCAAAACCGGAGCACTATATGTAGCAAAACATAGCCCCAACGGTCATAAAACGGGCAAATAACGGTCATAAAGCAACCTGTCCCGACCGGTCATGACCGATCGGAGCCCCCTGCTGGAGAACTTCAAGTGCATAGGCCACAAACATGGGCCGACCGGTCATGACCGGTCGGACCCCCTTACTGGACTGCCCAAACACATTAGGCCGACCGGTCATGACCGGTTGGCGCTCCTAGCTGGATGGCCTGGATAGTGAAGAAAGCCAAAACTGGCCGACCGGTCATGACCGGTTGGCCCACCTTGCTGTTTCCCTTCTTATGTGAAGGCCGACCGGTCATGACCGGTCGGCTGGCCTTATGTAAATGCAGCAGGGCTGCTGGCCGACCGGTCATGACCGGTCGGACCAGCCTGGTTCTCCCCACATACAAGCTGCACTCTACTTTCTTCAGCCTGTACATAAAGTCCTAGGATAGGTTGATCAATTGGGACACCTAGGGCCTATCAATGATGCCTAAAGGGTTCTAAATATGGTCAAGGTCATCAAGGATACAAAGGGGATGGGTTTTGGTCGAGGTTAAGGCACCAAGGCATCTCATATACCTGAATCTTCTTCCTTGATGCGGCTGGATGTCTTGAGTCTTCGGTCTTCGTCTTCTTTGGGCTCCACCGACACTAGACTCACTGACGTAAGTGATTGATAAACAAGGTGCACTAGTATGCCACGGAAAAGTGCACTAACACGTCTTACCTAGGGCTAAGAGGTGAAGCTTGTAGCTAGTTCTAATGTAGAATTTGTTTGATTCAAGTATCTTTACTTTAAGTTTCAATTTTTAAGTTCTAATTTGAATAAAGTTAGTATTTTTGGATGTTTTATGAGAGTTCATCTGCTTCGGACATGAGTTCTTGTAATTCTCTAAGATGGCCATGTGTGGATTGATTATATTTGAATTGTAATAACCCTAGAGCATGTCATAGTCTCTTGGCATGGCTGTTACTTCGAAGGCTACAAGTTTGAATTTTATGTGCTTCATTAAAACTAGAATCTTATTTTCTGACTTAAGTGGGATTGTTTGTGTTTGAATGCCTAATCTTCCAATTAGATGAGAGATAGAACTTCGAATCTACTTGTGTTTATGCTTGGATGAATGAATTCTCATTGGACTACTACAAGTGGATCCTTAAGGCCTTAGTTTTATTAATTATCAGATTCTTCTTAAGTTGTTGTTTTCCTTAATTCTTAAAATTTGATTTCAAAATTGCTGAGACTGAAGTTGCTAGAAGAGTTTGAATTTGTTTACCCTAATTCCCTGTGGATCGACCTCGGTCTTATCGAGAATTATTACTGCATCGCAGCCTTGCACTTGAGGCGAGCGAACAAGTTTTTGGCACTGTTACTGGGGAATTAGGTTAAACGGTTCTAAATTGTTTTAGTAGCTATAGAATTAGAATTAGTTAGGTTTTACTGTTTTCCTAGGACTAGTTTCTGATTTTTTAGAACTAACATCGATTACTTTGTTTTATAGGAAATTCTTCTAGTTCAAGCGAATCGAGTAACATCTTTCTAACTTAGAACTTTTTCTATATTTCAGTTTTACAGCTTTCTAGTTTTTCTAGATTTTAGTTTATTTACAAATTTTTGTTTTAGGATCTAGGACTTAGGTTTAGTTTTTAGTTTTAGATTTTTGCTTGTGTGGTTTATGTCAGGTTGGGAATGTGACCACGCAAATCATCTACAAACCTAAGGTGGTTTAGTTGAGAAGTTTGATTCAGAGGGTATGTACATCCCTCTGAAGGATCCTATATATCGGGATGATTGATCTCCTAGTCTGACGGAGGTATAAAGTTGTAGACACCCCACCTTCGGCTACAAGGCTAGTTGAGATAGCTGAATGGATGGAGGTTTATACCCCCATACCCTATATCCAAACCCAATCAAACTCACCCTTGCAAGCCCCAATCCATAGACCAACTCACCCCTAAACATCAGCCCGAAAAACCACCCATAAGAAAAATCAGTCCAAAATTCCTAAAAAGCCAACTTGGTGAGTCAACCCGCTGAGTCAAATCACTGAGTCAACTCACTGGGTCAGCCCAATCCTTGCACCCAGTCGACTCACCTTGTCAAACCCATCTTTCAAACCCAGTTGACTCACCTAGTTCTGAGCCGCAGTTTCGGAGTAGCTCCAAACCTCGAACTTGAGGCTTTCTTGCTTCAGGTTCGGAGGTCGTACGCTCCGAAGTTGGAGCAAAGTAGCCGTACAGGCGGCCCTTAGAGGGCCACCCAAACCTATTTACAAGAGCTACCACTTCTCACAGCTATAAATACCCCCCTCCCATCTTGTTTCAGCATCCGAAAAAAAATCTACTTCTCACCTCTCTAGTCTGAGAGCTCCGAGTCCATCTCCACCCATTTTAGTTCATTCCTCCACCAAGGAGAGCCCGAGTGCGAAGAGTCTAGCCTTGGTCCAACCCAGCCTGACCCTGGTTTAAGCCTCTCAAGCTACCTATGTCCCGATCTTAGCCGCTCGAAGCTAACCCTTGTGAAACCTCTATCCATCCAGCTACTTTTATACCAGCATTATCCCATTCACATCTAGCATAAGTGCAACATTTATTATTCTTCCAACCCCCCTACTTGTCATTACACCACGAGCACTTAATCAGGTCATAGCGTATGCTCTAAGGCTTACCGGTTAGCCCAAAACTTACTCATTAAAAACTCTGACCGATCAAACACACAACATGCATCTCGCATAAATCACCTATCAGTTCAAGCATATGCTCTGGGCTTGCCTGTCTGATCGGAACATGCCCATTAGAAAATCTTACTGTTCAGAGCCATATTCATGCATCATATCATTAATGAGAATGTACGAGGATTAATTCAGACTTTCAAGTATTAGTTCGATTCTGTAAAGTACATACCGTACTTCGGTATGGGTAGAGTGGGTGCCTAACACCTTCTTACCCTATACTGTGATCCCCTACCTTGAATCTCTAACCGCAGATCAAAAAGAGTCATTTAGATGAAGGAATCTTCAGATTCCCTTCTCTAGCGTTTCTACGGGGTCTAGTCGACTTGAGATTAGAAGTAACTGGCTAGTGGCGACTTTGTTCTTATACAAACTCATCTAAACATATCCAGTTTAACCCAAAGATAACACGACAACTAAAAAGCCCTCAAGAAAGAGGCAAGCCAGTGGCAATGACGATTCGCGCAACCACCTTTTGAAAGGAGGGTTGGAAGCACGAAAAGGCGAGCGTCCACAAAATGGAGACTCCACTGGGGATAGTGCTAGTCCCACTAGTCGTGATCCAACTTGAAAAACAGAATCCTTCTTATACTTGAAAGTCAATAGTCCTCATACAATCTCATTTGCATAACATTTCATCCATAAAACAAATCCCAAAACCTAAAAAAAAAAAAAAAAAAAAAGAGTAGAGCATACTTCTCCACCATTACTCCTCCAAACCAAATCACCCTACCATATCCAATACAAAACCGCCATGACTCTCCCATTCCCTGCCGTCGAAATACCTTAGGCTTCATCTCCACAGTTAAACTCGACAAAATCCATGCCAACTCCTGGCATCCAACAGCTATAACAAAGCATGAAGGCCATGCAGGAAATGCTTTTCCGATTCACACAAGCCCAGGTTTCAACAGTTAACACGCAGGTTGTTTCAGCATAACAACAACAGCCATCATCTCTTCCAGCCTTCAGTTTGTCACAACCACAGTCGTTAAGGATCACGCAGGACTTTTGAAAACCTCCTAATGGTGGCCTTCAATCAGAACAACCCTCAACCTCAAGGTATTTCGTCCATCAATTTCAACATCCTCTTATGGCCAGGGTTTCTTTGCAGTCTCCCTTCTTAACTTCAGTTCAATAAAGTCCTTATAATGGGAGTAATCGTCAAGCAAAACTTCCTTTAGGCAAGAATCATATGAGCATCAATGACACCAATTATTACGAAAAGGGGCCAGCTCAGGCCTGGCAAGGAGCAAGATCTCCCTCGTCTGGTCCCTATGAAATTAAACAACTCCGAGAGCAGATGCAAGAGATGAAGAGAAAGTTGCAGAAGCAGTAAGGGGTGGATCTTCCATCCACTAAGTTTAGGGACCTCTAGACCTTTTCCGATGTAATGGTACCTCAAGGCTTTCAAGTACCAAAATTTAAAAGATATGATGGGAAAGGGTGTCCTGTAGACCACCTACGAGCTTTCGGTGAAGAGCTTGATGCCATGGCGGGCAATGATGGAGCATTGACCTGCCTGTTTCAAAAGTCCTTGAAAGGTAATGCGTTAGAATGGTACACGTCACTGGACTACCATCAAATCAAGACTTGGGAACAATTTTCTCAAGCATTCGTCGATCGTTTCACGTACAATCTTAACTCAGCACCCAGAAGGGCGGATCTTGCTACCCTGAGATAGAGAAATGATGAGTTCTTATCAGCTTACGTTAGACGGTGGCGTGCTATGGCTGCTAGAATGAGGACTTCCATTGACGACGAGAAGAAAATCTCCATGGTCGTCCATTCGGCAAACCCGAGTATCTCTAGATACCTTGTATCACACCCATATGCAAACTTCACCCAACTCATCCGCGCTGGGGAACAAGTCGAAGCCGGAATAAGGGCTAGGATGATCTCCCCTTGGTGGCCTCATCAGGCCTCTCTAGTACAACCGATAGTGGAAGGCGAGCCTACCAGATATGAGAGCGATAACGATAGTGTTCCCGTCTCCCATCCAATGGAAGAAGACGATCTTATCGGCTCCACCGAAAACACATTATTCCTCCCTCAACATGGACAACCGCAGTAGCAGCAACAACAGGAGAGATAGAACCCACAGTGCCCTAATCAAGGTTGGCAAGGGGCACCCCCAACCAGTCCAATCTCAGAATCCCTCACCATACAAGGGGTATTTCCGGTCAGTTCAGTCTTCGCACCCTAAGCGTGCAAGGGGCACCTCCTACCTATCCAGCTTTCATCGGCCAAGAAGAGCCTCCTCTCCAGTTTATCCATGCTGTCAACTCTCATTCGGAGTTTGAGCCTCTCATCCTGCAAGGGGCACCCCCAGCTATTTCAATCACAGAGCCTCTCATCCTGCAAGGGGCACCCCCAGTTATTTCAATCCCAATCATACAAGGGCACGTCTTGCCCATTTCCAACCAGGGGTACAACCTGCCCATTGCAGTCAACCAAGGGGACGATATTCATCCCAGTATCACTCAGTTAGGGGCAAAACCTGCTTGCTCCAGCCAACCAAGGGCACAACCTGCCCACAACATCCAGCCAGGGCACAACCTGCCCATCTCTCCAGCAAACAACCAGGGGCACAACTTGTCGGCCTATTCGGCTCCTACTCAATCCATTATCCTCCAAGAAAAAGATCATTCCTTGGACAGCATGCCACATGCCCTAGCAGAGTCGGGGCCCAGCTTCAATTATATGGCCACTATCGAGGGAGTCGAAGGGGAGATTGATGTCAAAGTTTAAATCAGTCCAAAAATATCAACCATTGCTCTTCAGGCTTTGGACATCTCAGCTTCATTCTACCTCCTTCCCGATCGAACCTGGTTTAACAGAATCGGTGTCATCTCTTCAAATCTTCACTAAAGGGCCAAGCACATCTTTAAGGATAAGATGCTCACAATTTTGGTGGACGTCGAGCAAATCTCCATGATAGAAGCGGTTGAATTTCAGGTTCCTAATATCCAAGCAATAGACGTACAATACTCTAATAAGGAAGTCTCACACCAAAGTCTCGAGTTTCACAATGTGAATTACTTCCCTCGCGCATGTCTCATCGGATCGAACTACATCTTCCTTCCTGCCGAGCATCAAACCTTCTACTACGACTTGAATATCAAGACTCTACCCGAATCATGGAGGTTCAGGAACATGTGGATAGAAGAAGACTGCGATATCAGCCTACTTGGATTAGGAAACCAAAGCGCAGAGGTATCAAGAGAAGACGGAATTATCAAGATGAAGGCAATCCCTGCATCTACACACCAGTCCAATTTATCAATGCAGGGATTATTTATCCTGATGATGGGCTGGATTCCACCTTCAATGATCAAGCGAGAAGATTGAGTCTGATAGAGTTGCCCAAAGGAGACTCAAACAAGGGGCAGGAATTTCTCTTGATAGACCGGACCACAGTCCTGGTCCCATCTCAGCCAGATGAACCCGAAGAGCTGCAATACACCAAGGATGAGCCAGGAGAAATCGCATTTAACACCAACTCGGAGCCCAATTCCAGATCTATCATGACATTTGGGTGCGATGATGAGTGTTGGCCTACTGATCTTTCTGGCCCTACCTCCTGAGGGGAAGGAGTGCAGGGCAGTAGCAGGTTTGTAGTCCTCTTTACGGTGCAATAAAAGCCGACAGTGCTCGGGCCCCCTAAGCCGAATCAGGCAACCACTGGTTCGTATCGCCATCTTGCTCAGGGTCATTAAAAATCTCAAAATAAAAAAATAAAAATCAGGAGATCTAAAAGCCCAAAACACCAAATGTTTCAAAAAAAAAAATTAAATTTCACAAAATCCATTAAGTTCAAAAAATCCAAATATTCACAAAATTCCAAAAAAAAAAAAAACCAAAAAATCTTTCAAGGCAAAAAAAAAAAAAAAAAGACAAATCTTTTGTTTAGTCTGGCTATCAAAGCACTTGAGTATGAAGTTAACTCATATGATTTCAATCTAGAGTTGGACTTCAAACTAAATGGTCTAGACAAAGCCAATGAAATGGAAAATGATGAACCGACTCTCAAGCTAAAGGGTGTCCTTGAAAAGTTCAAGCCAAAAGCTAACGTCATCTCAAAAATTTTCAAAATTGTAAATCTAGGATCTTCCGAAACCTTTAAGGAGGTGCGGATTGAGTATCCTTGTCCCTAGAAGATAAGCAGAGAATGATTAAATTTTTGAAGTCATGACTTCCCGATCTTACATCCTATGAAGACTTGTCCATACTCGATCAAAAACTCATCAAGCCTATCAAGAAGATGCTGCCAAGACTATGCTTGCATTCCATGCTGGAGTATGCGACTTGACGAATGATTGGAGAAACCTTGCGGCTCAATGAAGACTGATTGCTGCCAGCATGTCAAAAAGCAATTCAAGTGTCAGTAGCATGCACATCAGATCCATGTGTGTGCTTCAGATCTCTACAACATGACAATGCTCCAGTTATTCCCTGTACGAGGTATCTACATTCACATAAAGATCGACTTGGCATCATCTAGGCGGTCATGCGCACGTACTTATGGTAGTCGATTACTTCACAAAGTGGATGGAGGCAACATTTTGATCTCGCACAATAATTCTCATGAAGAATGACATCATCAATTGTTAAGGGTTCCCACATGCTATCAACATCGGCAATGGGACGTCCTTTAGAATCTAAGGATGGAGTTCTTCGAGAAGATTAAAATCAGAAGACAAACGTACGAGTTCAGGTCACTACGAGTTCAAGTCAAAATCCTATCAACGTGAGTGCTAATGAAGAAGGAAGCCGAAGAAAGAAAATTCATATTGGGTTTGTAACAAGCACTGCTGCATCTATCGCACTCAATGGACAAATTCTAGCTGATATAAGATGACCCGACGATCAGAGAAGTTCTTTCGGGAGGCACCCTCCGCCTCACCAACCTGAGGAGCAAGGATCTCATAGAGCCAATCAACACCGATAACATGAAAATCACTCACGGGTAAATTAATCTAATCATGTCAAGAGTTACATTGGTAAAGCTGAAGTCAAGTGACTAAAGCTAGACCTTCTGAGAATCACCATATCCCATCCCCCAATATGTGCTCCAACAACAAGGACAAAAAAAGAAAAAGAAAAAGAAAAAGAAAAAGAAAGGAAAAAAGAAGAAAAAGAGAAAATAAGAATAAATAAGAGCGCAAAGTTCAAGAAAGAAAAAAAGAAAATGAAAAAGAGAGAGAGAGAGAGAGAGAGAGAGAGAGAGAGAGAGAGAAATCGACCCCCCAAAAAAATAAGTACAATAACCATCTCAACTCCCTCATCCCTCTTAGAAAGGTTCTCAGCTAAAGTCGACAACTTTACCATTGTGGCTTAAAATAAGGTCAAAAAAGCGAGCCAATTGGCTGTCAAGATCATGAAGATCATGGAAATCCAAGCCCTCCGCCGCTATCAAGATCATGAAAATCAAAAGAAAAATTAAAAGAGAAAAATATGCCTAAACAAAAGGGGTGGAGTGAAAACCCGAAAGGGCGCTCCGAGTAAAAATAATGGGCACATAGTAGACTTGGTGAAAACCCAAAAGGGCGCCAAGGATAAAAACAACACAACTGTGAAGGGGCAGGCAAGATCAAATACCCGGGACGTGGTGAAAACCCGTAAGAGCACCACAGGCAAAAATGACGGGCAAGCCGGACGTAGTGAAAACCCGAAAGGATACTGTGAGTAATAATGGCTAACAAAAAAAAAAGCAGGTATATGAAAGATTCGGGTGACATGACGATTCAACAGAAGCAAGGATGGTGGCCATGAGTCGAGAATTCTTTTGAGCTCTACCCAAATTCTAAAGGCAGGATACCACTACGCACCATCTTAAAGAGATCGAGACCCCAAGGTGAACAATTAGTGAAAAATATAGATAAAACTGTCTAAAGCATGGTTATGTGAGATAACTGTTGAAAAATAGTATTAAAACTCTAGACTTTTTAAGATTCAATGAAAATATAGTGGATCCTTTAGCAAAAGGCCTAGCTAGGAAAAGAGTGTGGAAAATGTCAAGGGAGAAAGGACTTAAGCCTATTTAAATTTAAGTCACTAAAAATAGTAACCCAACCTAAGAACTAGAGATCACAATAATTAGATTCCATGGAAAAAAATGTTTTCATGTGGTTCCTATTTGAAATGCATTATGAAATTGTAGAGAAATCACTTCTCCAGGTCCCACTCTATGATGCAAATAATTTTATTCTTTATAACAGGTTAAGGTTGGGTTCAACCCATAATGAGTTTATAGCTTATAAGATTGGGTGCCAGTTGTTACAGAGATACCCTTGATAAACTCACCTATATGAGTGTGGAAGTGGGCCGCTTCTTATGAAAATTCAATTAATTCTCTAAAGCGCTCATGAAACCAAAATATTGCACATGATTGTAAAGTGCAACTCTGAGCGCCCAGGAACTCTTAATGATTGTGTCTCTCGTTTTTGGTCTATACTAAAGGAATTTAGTTTCAGACGTAGTTCACTATTTTCTTGTAGTCCAAACATATTTCAGTAAGTGAGGTTCAAGACAATTCATCACCTTCATTGAAGCACAGTAACACTTCGTTATGTCCAGATCTTAATTTTATTTTTATTTTGAAATAAATGGGGAATTGTTGATATATTTCAAATAATAATAATAAAATAATTATTTTTTTTCAATTCACATTCGAAAATTAAATTTCATTATTAATGCTTAACATTTCTTACCATCTGTCCTTTATTTTGACGAGGCCCACTTATGATTGGACCATTTGAATTTTGAGAAACATATGCCATAATGGCTAGCCATCAATTGCAACAAGAAACAGTTAGAAACGTCTGACCGTTTTTTCACCTTATGGAAAAAATATACAACAACTCCAATAAAACAAAAACAAAAAAAAAAAAATGCATGTTTACTCTTTTTTTTCTTCGTTATGGGCATTCGAAGATACTCCAAAGTTGAGTGGTGTAAGTAGAGGTGGGCAACGATCCGGGTCAGACCGAGGTAGCCCTAGTTTGGTTTGGCTTGCTTTTGTGCTACCCCAGATTGTGGATTGGCCTGATTTGGGTTTCAAGTCGACCCATGCGGCTCGAGTTTGGTTTGCTCTAGAAAAATTTGGTTCGAGCCGGGATCAGTTTGGTTAAAAATTTTGAATTGGGTTGGGCCGAGTTTAAACAAGTGACAGTTTTTTTTAATAAAAAATAAATTAAAAAGTTAGAAAAAAACAAAAAAAAAAAAATACAAAAGAATGTTACCACATGATGTTCAACATCCTCCAAAGAGTGCAGCTTCAAAATAGACATGTAAGAGCCTTTTCCAAATAAAAGTGCACAAACATTATTTTACAAGTGTAAGGAAACGATGTGCATTCATCTATATGTATTATGTATTATCGACATCATGTATATGTATTATCCACGCCATCCATCCGTTTTTACATATCATTTTAGGACATGATCCCATCTACGAGCCAAATCAAACCGAGTTGAATCAAACTAAGCTTCGAGCCAAGTCGGTACGTCCTTGGTTTGAGCTTGGTATGTTTTTTCAAACGGGCTTGACTTGGAGGCTTGGTTTGGTTTGAACTTCTATTCGAACCAATCCAAGCCGAGCTTTTTCAAACCAATCCGAGCCGAGCATTCAAGCTGGCTTGGTTTGTGCCAAGCTCTAGGTGTAAGGTATTGGGTTAATCTACAACCTGTGCACGCCAAGGACAACAAAGTTGGGCATTATATCCTGAAGGTAGTGTGTCGAGGAGGAGCTTACCGTATTAGGCAAGAAAAACTGAGGGGCACGAACTATCTCAAAGGCAATAACTATGTCCGTGCCTCACTAAACCAAAAATACATATTCTTACTTTTTTGCAACTATCCTAACCAAGTGTTAAATCCTAATTATTCTGTGCTTTTTTTAGTTTATTCCAGTTTGTTTTCCAAATTTATTCCAAAGGGTAGGTTGGAACTAAGGCTGACCCTATAAATCAAATTTACAAATATGCTATGCATACAATTGGTGAGTTTATGTTTATGAACCATCATACTCTCATAGAGAATTGAAAATTTTCTATGGCATACCTTTGTTAAATAAATATTATTCGTGAACATCTGCCCCACAAAACTATCCATCATATGCATAGACTTAAATAAATGCACCAACATAACATTCACAATCTAAAACGGGTTCATAAATTTAGCCAGTTTATAAATGCCTGCTTTCTTCCATCATGCTAACAGAGTATGAAAGTTCTTGATATTACTATATACATTACTAATACCTTATAGTTACTAATGCCCATGTGCTACATAGCACCCGGGAAATGAGTCACCCCGTGCTTTCATCATTGGCCCTGGCACAAGCCAGCCCGAATAGTAGGTCTAGATTTCAAGCCCTGGCGCCAAGTTTAGTGGCCCAGGCCCTAGATCTTCAGGGCCGGATCACCCTGGCCCACTGCCACCCCCACTAACAGCACTGGAGCATCTAATGTCCCGTCTATTAGTTGACGACCTGTTGAAGAAAATATAAGAGAGATCTTTGGTGCATGGGTCATCCCACGGTGGGCCCCATAGTATCAACAGTTTTGATGACTTAACAATAGGCCTCACTTGTACTTACTGAAAACCCAAATAATACTCTACAAACTCTTGTGCTGACAATCATATGATACCTTCATAAGAAAAATAAATAAATACGGACCAGCAAGACCCCATCTGGACCTTGTATTATTCAGTCTAGGATTGGCCAGTGCATGCATTTGAGAGCTTTGTTAAGCCCACACGTGCCAGCATTGCATATAGATCCGATATCCAATCCATCCATAAGTTGTTCTTCCCTTGCAGATGTTTTCCCAAAAACAAATCCGGTCAACTAGCAGGTGGGCCCCATTACTGGAAACAGGAGGGCAGGTTAGAAAACTTCAGCCAAGCTTTTAACAGCCATACATTAAACTGTGGCCCACCTGACCAGCGGATGAACTTGATTCTTGGGCTAGAGCATGAGTACAATGGTGCCGTTGTGATGGATGGATTGGATCTTGGACCCACTTTCCATGCTTACACATGTATGGGTATAACAAAGCTCTGCAATTTAAACTAAGACCCCACCAAATGCCCCCCTCTTTATGGCACCGATCAAGTTCAAAATGCATGTAATATCCAATCCTGGATTGATCAGTACAAGCATCCAAACAGTCCGAATAGCATTCGACAAACACAGCAACCAACAACAATCTCTTTTGCATTCGCAAACAGAATTTAGAATATACACTGAAAAATATCATTACAGCAGGCAGACCAAAAGCAATCCTCAACAGTCCACTATTCAAACTTCCACAACACTTTCTTTTTATTCTCATATTGACCAAACTCGAGCCAAAGCAGAAAACTTGGGGTGATTGGATTCAAGGAGTGCTGAAACCAACTTCCCACATTACGTATATGCTATACCATCTCTCAACATGTAAAAGTATAATCCATATCTACAATACCTCTACCAAAATCCAATACCAGACATTAATCAGGACATAGGCAACGAGAAATGCTAACCATGCTTGGCCCATCTCCCTCACCAAATGGTGATCCATACTGTTCATCTGTAAGTTCAATTGATGATCAACCATATTGCAAAATATCACTCATCAAAATTAGAAATAATGATCAAGAACAGCAGTTTCAAACTCACCTTCCCACGGACATTGAGGATCTCTGATCCATTTGGATTATACACGGCAGTTACTTCTAGACATATCTAGACAATCATGTGGTTGGGCAGAAGGATGCCCGTTCTGGGTTAAAATTCAACGACTCTGTCCATATGAGCTCCCTAATATCATCTTCGCTGAACGATGCCTGTTCGAAATCGAAGAGGAAAGGAGATGGGCAGGTGGGTTCTTCATTGATCTCATGGAGACTCGATAAATACTGATGCTTCAATGCTTCATCGACTTCACAATCACAAGAGCATCAGAAAACAAATTCGCAAAAAACAATAGCAGATAAAGGGGAAATGCTAGATTATTGCCATACCAGTTATTCGTTTGCATGGATCGAAAACAAGCATTCTCTCCAAAAGATCAACAGCCACAGGATCAACATCTGGAAATTTTTGTGAGAATGGTTCCTTCGGGAACTTTGGAAGTTGCATGACATACCGCCGAGCATTATCACTTCTTAGGAACCCAAGGTCCGAGTCTTCTGGTGAACCCAAGAGCTGTTTAAGAAAAACAATAAAAGCATAAGGATACCAATGAGCAGCACAATATTTCCAGGGCATTATACAATCTCAGGGCGAACAACCAGCATATTAGCTTGGGCCAACAGTCCATACATTTGGCAATTTTCAATGACCTAGAGTACTCATCTGGTGGGCTGAAAGTGTATATTCTTCCTGTTGCATGCAGACTGTTGGCCATATCTGGTTTTCACTTTTAACCATCAATTTGCAAGCCAACAATCAGATGGTTAGGATCATCTCATGGTGATGTTTAACAATATCATCCATCCACAAAGGGGCCCCGAGATGATTGAGTCCAGCTTTCTGAAAGTGAAAGGTGGGATCCACCTGTACAGAAAGTTGGCCTGAGCTAAAACGCCATAGTTCAATCCAAGAAGCAATTCAGTATGAAAGAAGTGGCAAGGGTCTGAAGGGATTGTAACCTCTGTTATAAGCCTCAACTGTTGGACATAGTCTTTACCAGGAAACAATGGTTCTCTTTTGATGATTTCCATGAATATGCAACCGACTGACCAAATATCGATGGCAGCAGTATACTCTGAACAGTTAAGAAGCAGTTCTGGAGCCCGATACCAACGCGTCACAACATATTCTGTCATCAAATCCGTTTCTGATGTGGTTCTCGCAAGCCCAAAGTCGCAAATCTTGAGGTCGCAGTTTGCATTGAGGAGCAAATTGCTGGGTTTCAGATCTCGGTGCAGCACATTTGCAGAGTGAATATATTTCAGACCCCGTAGCAACTGATACAGAAAATACTGCCAAAACAGATAGGAAAATGACTAAAAGACGAAATGCTAAAAGAAAATGGAAGTGTGCTGCGTGTAAAGATGCATGTGAAGCCAAAAAAATGGGAAACCAGTCTTGTGCTTGTTTTGGGTGAGATTGTGATGGTGACGAGAAGAATAAGAGGAAGAAAAAGAACTAAGAAAGAAATAAAAGTGTATCATTTTGGGAGCAATGCTAAAACCAAAAGAGAAGTTTTTAGTTCTATCAAAATAAGATTAATGATTTTCCAAAGATCAAAGATCCTCCCATCACCACCTTTTGTAGGACACCTCTCCCCTGGATGCATGAACCATTTTCTCCCAATACAACTTCCAAGTACAACTATTCACGCCCAATGTTGTTAAAATCGTACAATTTATGATTCGAATCATATTGTATGGCCGTACAATATAAATCGTACTTGTGAATCGCATTTGGGCTTGAATCATATGATTTTATCGTGAATCGTACGATCCAATAATCCTGACAAAAAACCGGCAGTGTCCGGTAGAAAATTCGATTTATTTTATTTTATTTTTTCTTTTGTAATTTTTTAAGGCTTTTGGTTTTAAAACCTATTTAGGCCCCACACTCATTAGAATAGTACATATTTTGCAACTTTTGAAATATTTTGGAAACTTTAGGAGGTTGTGGACCATAGGAAACTTAGAGAAAGAAATCAACATATCTTTTTCGTCACTCAATGGAATTGAACGCCACTTGGCTTGTTGCATTCAATTTTTACGTTAAAATAGATAAGAATACATGTAAAATATTCAACTACTCCTTTCTATTTCATTTCTTTCATATATTGGTAAAAATATGTTTTTTTCAAAAAAGAAAAATAAAATATTTTTAATTTTTTTCATTTTTTTTTCAATATTTTTGCAATTTTTTTTAGGGATTTTGTGTTTTAAAGTTATTTATGCCCCCACATAAATTATAATATCACTTCTTTCCTTTCTTTTGAGAGAGTGGTGAGATTTGGAGTTTATGTGGGCTTAAATGTTTTTTTTTTCCAAAAGTTTTCTCATTTATTTCAAATTTTCACTAGTTTTTTCATTTTTAATTAATTTATAATCTTCGATGTTCGTGTGGGGCTTAAATAGTTTTTTCCTTAATATGTAGGCTTGTCACTTGTGTGTAGCCAGGTTGGTTCTTTTTTAAGATTGGAGATGGGAAAGAAATCGAAGACCAAGGACAATTATCTTACATGGGATTATTGTTCAAAGATGGATGAGAACAATAATCTCCACCTAAGATGCAATTTTTGTGGGAAGGCATATTGGAGAGGTGCATTTCAAATGAAACATCACCTAGCCTGAACGAACAAGAATGTAGCAATATGTCCCCAGGTCAGTAATGAGATAGATAGCAGAAAATTTTAAGAATTTATTGAATGGTAATATTAGTGAGAAGAAGCAACAAGAAGAAATGGCCTATGATGTTGGAAGGGTTCCTACTATTGATGATGTCGATGAAATGGGTGGTGGAAAAGGAAAAAGAACAATGGATGATTTTATGGGAAGAAAGAGTGAGCCAAAAGAAAAACAACAAGCCACTCTAAACAAAATCTGAAAGAAGGGAAATAGAGATAGTGTGTGCCTATCTATTTCTCATTTTATATATGTGAATGTTCTGCCGTTTAACCTTGTAAAGAGCCCATTCTTCCACCTATGATGGAAGTGGTTGCTGCATTTGGGCGGGGATTGAAGCTTCCATCGTATCATGAAGTAAGAAATAAATTTTTGAAGATGGAGGTTGAGTAGATAGAGAAATTTATTAATGTTTATAAGAAGGAATGGGGGAAGACCAGATGCACGATTATGTCAGATGGGTGGACCAAGGAGTGAATCGGTCGATTACAATATTTTTTGTTAATAGTCCAATTGGTACAATATTTTCGAGATTTGTTTGTGTCCGATATTTTAAAAAATAAGGACAATTTGTTGGGCTTACTCGAGTCAGTTACTGATAAAGTAGGCGAAGAGAACGTTGTACCTGTGGTTACAGATGGTGTATCTGCCTATGTGAAGGCGAGTCGTTAATGAAAAAGAAGACATTATTTTGGTCTCCATGTGTGGCCAATTGCATAGACTTAATGCTTACAGACATTGAAAAGATGCAAGTTCATTTAGAGACCGTAGCGAAAGCAAGGGTTATAACAGTCTATATTTACAAACATTGTTGGGCCTTCAATTTAATAAGGAAGCAAGCAAAGGGGGGAGTTAACTCGACCGGCCGTAACACGATTTGCTACGTGTTACTTGACTTTGAAAAACATTCATGAAAATAGAATTGGCTTGAGTCGATGTTTACTTCAAAAGAATGGGAAGGTAGCAGCTTCTCCAAGACCGTAAAGGGGGAGTATGTTTAAGACATAGTTTTGGCTGATGTAGATTTTTTGTCCTCTATCAAGTTTACTTGAAGACCACTTTCTTATTAGTCAAGGTGTTACAGCTAGTTGATTCAGATGAGAGGTCGGCCATGGGATATATTTATGAAGCAATGGATCGGGCAAAAGAGGCTATAGCAAAAAACTTAAGAGAGGTGAAGAAGCAATATTCAACCATATGTGAAATCGTAGACCAAAAGTGGATCTTCAATTGCATAGGCCCTCACATGCGGCGGCTTATTTCTTAAATCCTAATTTTTTGTATAATGACAATTTTCATATAACTTTAGAGATTACAACCGAACTGTATGACTGTATTCAAAGAATGGTCACTGATTCACGGTAAAGGTTCATCATTGATGAGCAAATGGATAAGTTCAAAAGGGCTTATGGTTTATTTGGAAAAGAGACGGCAAAATTAACTAGAACGACAAAGCAACCATATAACTTTACTTACAATTATTTTGCTTCTTTGAGTTTGATGGTGTGCCTTTTGTTTATATAATTATATATGATTATATTTTAGGTTTATGGTGGAAGAGTTACGGAGACGAGTGTCTAGAATTGCAAAAGCTAGCTATTCGTATTTTAAGTTTGGCATGTAGTGCTACTGGTTGTGAGCGCAACTAGAGCATTTTTAAGAAGGTGAAACATTATTGAATTCATTAATCAACTTATGAATTCACCGTATAGTGACCAATAGCCATACATTATTACATTCATTGGCTTGCAGATACATTCAAAGAAGAGAAATAGACTCAATCAACGGATATTGAATGCACTCGTCTTCGTAAAATATTATCTCTAGCTCAAAGTCCATCATGCAAAAAAAGAGGACCAACTGCTTGATCTTATATGCTTATCAGATATGAAATCTAATAATGAATAGATCATGGAGAAAGAGGATCCTGCACTTCCTACAGATAACACGTGGATGGACATAGGTGAATGTTTTGTCGAAGGATTGGAGGATGTGCAAGGTATTGGTGGATCTACATTAAGATCAGATGGGCGACGTAGTATGATTTGTATTCTTATTGTTTAGTCTTATAGTCTTATTAGTTATTAATTAATAGTCTTATATTATAATGAATTTTGCAAAAACTATCTTGTAGGTCCAAGAAAACTTGCTATTTGAAGTAGTGCTAAGGGAAAAGTGAAAGTGGTAGAAGAGGAAGAATATGAGTTTATTTCAACATCAAATTCTGAAAGTAAAGATAATGTCAACAATGTTGACATTGTTGGTGATGAGGAGAATGATGATGGCACGGCCAACAAAGAATGGATTTGTTTAGACTTTTTATTTCCTTTTTTACTTATAAAAATAAGTTAATAGAGAATACATCATACATGTAAATGGGGATGGAGAAAATGTTATTTTTTAAATCATATGGAAAATTTACATGTACATGGGATGGGAAAAGGGTTATTTTTTTAATTTGATTATGACATGATGATACAACACATTGACAATGAATCAATGATACAGCATACATTTAGTATATAGTTAATCACATTTTAGACTAAATTGTTTTTGTTTTTTGCATATTCGTGACAAGATTGATGTGCTTTTTAATTTTTTTTATTTATATACAATTTTTATATTTTTTTTATCACATGTTTTATGAAAATATGAAAAAATCTTACGATTTATGATACGATAACGATTATTACAACATTGTTCACCCCTTATAAAACTTCCAACTACAATTATTTACTCCTAATACAACTTTCAATTACAACTATTTATTCCTAATTGACTTCCAACTACACTACTAATAACCAAGTCTCTTATGAACTTTAAATAACAACTTTCCAAGAAGATGAAAACTTCCAACAAACACATATTCCAAGTGCAGGAGAAATAACTACATGCAAATTCAAATTAAAAAATGGCAACAACGTCAAATTATACCTAGACCTGTAAGTTCACGTAGTGTCGTCCGCCTAAGTTTTGGATCACGCTAATTTTTGTATATTCACTTCATCCTTGTGAGCTCCACCTGATGAACGGGTTTGATGAAAGATAAACACCATTGTGGCCCAACACAAAAACCTATGTTTAGCGACCGATCCCAATTGTTCCATGTGGAGCGGCCCACCTGAATTGTCTGACTGATATTTGGCCCTAGGGCCTAGCATTGAGGACGACACATGATGGATGGAGTGAGTGTAACACAAATAACATGGAGGGCTCACAGAGCTTGGGTGTTTTACACTAATGCAAAAGGGGATTCATAGAGCATTACACTCCTCTTATGGGCCCAGCTCATATGTTAGTTCACACTTTTGAGAAATGGTAATGATTCATCCTCAGAAGTAGCACCGATGTCTATACACCCGTCCAAATCATCAACATTGTGGGTTCAATTGTGGATGGAAGCATGGAGCATATTTCTTAATAACACATGCCAACATCTCTAAAATTTTACGAATCAAGAAATCCTAACCACCCAATTAATGGCTATCAAATGGAAGTTAAATAGTGATTGGTCCAAATTAGAAGGGAAAAAATTAAATGGTTAGTACTATTTTACATAGTTCAACCATTACTCTAGATTGCCTTACAACTATGCATGTGTATGGTTGAAGAATCACCACTATTTTTTAAAGGGTACGAAACTAGCAGAGAAGTCTATCCCTTTTCTGTGTATTCCAATATACTTTTAAAGTGCATCACGAGTGCACTTAATAGCCTAGTGCCAAACTGCAACATCCAAGCTGCTCATTTCGTTGGGCTCATCATGACCATGCACAGGAGTATTATTAAGTCGGCCTCTCATCTCCTAGGCCATGCAAGTACATTGGTGTGTTTATCAATCTATTTAACCATCCCTTCTTTCGCATATCTTGGCCACTACTTAGAAGATCTGCTTTCTTTTTTTCCCATGAGACCTTGGCTTGAATCTTGCATGTTGGTATGTGGAGTTGTGGGTGCATGAGTAGGTGCACTCAAGCCAGTATATGTATCTGGAATCTCTTGAAGGGAGAAGGCGATAGAGATAGTAAGAGAATAGGGGGTATATTATAGTTTTTTTTTTTCTTTTATAATTGCAGGGGCTGGTAAGAATGGGCTTTCTAAGTAGTGGGGTTTGTTGGAATGCAAATACGAAGACGGACAAGTTGGAGGTTAAAGCATTGGGAGGGGCTAATTGGTCCTTTTCTCATATAGTATTCATGCACTGAGCAAGAAGTTGACATTGATAACTGTCACTTCAATTAAGTTTGCTTCCTTTCATCTTGTCCATATTGGGACTTGGAATATGCATCACCTCAAGTTACATCAGCATCAATCAAATATGGGGTAGTTATTCGATAAATTGGCAGAGTATGCCAGCCATGTACATGCACTCAGCTATTGCATGTGGTATATATTTTACACAATCTGAACAGTCCAACTTGTAAGCCCCACTGTTGATAGGTCGTACCCTCAAGCCAGATAGATCAGATGATCCTTAACTGTAATTAACAGAATTTGTTTGTTGAATTTGCACCAATGATTATTTCTCATTTTAACCTTCCATTCATGTTCACCAATCAGTCGATTAGAATCTTCAGTTCAGTGTAATTGTTGGTTTCTGACCCATCTCAGTTGGGGGGGCAAGATTTGGACTGCCTAATTTGAGTTACATGTATGCAACATCTAAAATTTCTTTGTACATGCATGTGAACAATGAGACTCTGCCAGAGTATCAAAGTTTTTCTCATCAAATATGATGTCTCATTTCATTTATACCGATAACTTTTCTCCTTACGTACAATTCCACATAGCAGGCGTACAGTTCACAGACATTTTATCCATAGAATCCCACATGCATCAAAAACCTCTGCTCTAAGAGCTTGTTTAGGAGCTTGTAAATGGAGGTAAATGGGAAATAGAATTGGGGGTAAATGAATTGGGAGTAAATGGCTTACTCAGTTGTGTTTGGATGGGAGTAAAAGAAATGCATTTGAAATCCAAATATTCTATTTGGACGGGAGTAAATGGGAGGAATTAGAATGCATTGGAAATTTCCAATATATTCACAAGAACATATGTGATATCCCAAATTAGTGTACATATGTGATATTTAACATAATGATCATAATAAGCCCAATGAAATATTTACTTTAGCCAAAATGTGAAAAAATTTAGCCTCGGGTAGGACAAAAAATGTAAGATCACAAATAACTTGCCAATGTTTTTTAACCGTTTATTTAGATGGCCAACCTTTGGACGGTTTAGATCATTCTATTGGTGTGATTTTGGTGATGTAGCCGATAATTGGATTGTTTTGGTGTATCATCAACGTCCCACATTGATGTAGTACAAGAACCCCCTGATGAAGGTCGTGGATCAAGCACATTCCTATTGCACATGGATCGGAAAAGATCAAGAAAGAGTCGACAAAAAATCGACAATTTTCGCATGGATAGACCAAAAGGTGGGCCGTAAATCGGCCATAACTTTTGATCCTCCCGGGACACACAGCATATGGATTTCTACTAAAATTTCATTTTGGGGTGAACCGACCCGCTAAAGTGGGTCGCATCCGTTCGTTTCGCCAGAAAACGCACGGTTACAGCAGAAAAAACGGGATTTTAGGAAAACCCGTTATTTTTAGTAATTCTGATTTTTCGTTTGTTTCCTTCTTTTTTTAAAGTTTTTGTTTAATTAAAAGTTTCTATTTTTATTGAGCAATGAGTTTTAGAAAGAGTCTAATTAACGGTAGTGTTTAATTAGGATTTTACTATTTTTAGTAACTTTCTATTTTGGGAAACTTATTATTTTTAATAAGTACGAATTAGGGTTTAATTTATTATTTAAAAGCATTATAACCTCTCATTATTATTCAATCAATTATCTTATATTTTCTAGGAATTATTTCCGTTATCCTTTTGTTTATTCAAGTTATCTACCTAGTGACAGAGATGGTGTTCTTCTTACCATGTCCCCCTTGCGTTAGTGGTATCAGAGCGAGGTTTATTCCTCGGGACGATGTCATCCAATGAAGGGTTGGATCTGCATCCCAAGGAAGGTGCTCCAAGCGATTATGTCACAGCGACAACTTTCGAGGCAGTGCAACGGGAGAACTGGTTGGTCCTACAAGGTATACAAGCAACCCTCGACCGGATTGCAGCATCGCTAGCTCCGCCCCAAGCCCAAGGAGACCAACAACCACCAGTGCTCGCTATACAAAACAATCCTGCAGTCCGTAGAGCGACCCAGGTGGATCGTCGTAGGGCTACACTAGACAATTCAGATCCTAGCGATGAGGAGGTCGAAGACATTATTGTACGACGACCTGCGCAAGGAGACGATCGTGTGGACCGAACAAAACGTGAAATACAGTCCACCATCATCTCAGAGGTTATTCACAATTCTTAGGAGGTGGAGGAGATCAATACCTGTTGAGCTCTCAATTATATACATTTTAACCACTTTTCATCACCACATTATGCATGGTTTTTATAATAAAAGACCTATCTAATGCATGCTTCTTGTGAATGTAGGAATGAGAAAGAGATTTTTTAATATGATGCTAAAAGACTTACATTAGAAAGTCATTGAAGATCATGGAAGAAAAAAGAAAGGAATATGAGCCAAGTGGAGTGAAGAAACAAAGAAAGAAGAGAATGAAAAAGAGAAAAATCTGTCAATTGAGTGGACCGACCGGTCAAGACCGATTGGCCATCAAGAAGGAATGCCACTGGAGCTGCTGGACCAACCCACAGATGGGTCCGACTGATCTTGACCGGTCGGCCATGCACTTTCTGATTTTCGGATTTCAAACAGCAGGCAGTCCCATTTTTTGTTTTTCGAACCATTTCGTGGGGCCCATTTTGATGATTATTGCAAATCCAATCCGTCCATATTGAAGATTAGCTCGACGTCAAAAAAACCCAAGTGGTTTCTTGTCGATTGGAGATACAAATTGACCGTGGCAGCCAAAACAATATTAACTGTCTAGAAAGTTTCCTGATTCCGATGCTCAACTCTGGAATGGTCCAGGTGGCCCATCATTGATGATATGAAGAAGATAATCTAACCATCTTCTAGACCACATCTATATATGAATACCATAAAGTTTCAGATCAAAAGGATGTGTGGTTTGATCGTACCGGTTGAAGAAAGATGGATCATCGCAAATTTTATAAAAAGCCCTAAGTGTTCTAATTTTCACACCCAATTCTGTAATTGCTTTGGACAATCTAATCCGTCCATCATCTAGAGGAGGAAGGTTTCTACTAATCTTTCAAATTTGAGATCAATCCAACCCCTATACACTCCATAGCGTTGAAAGCAAGATGACTGGTTCTCGAGGTACTCAAATTGCGCGATTTTGAGAAGCGGTCGCTTATATGATTGGTGGGCCCATTCAGAAGGTAATCTTAGAAATTTAAACCGTCTATGAGGAAGATCAAGTTTTAGGGAAGTTACAAATCAAATTTGAAGGCAATCATTGGTTAGGTCGTACGAAGCGAAACAAAATCTGTTATGTTATTGTACTCTTGTTGTATTATAAAAGGAGGTACTCTTTTCTCTTCCAAGGCAGTCCAGGACGTGAGAAGCAAGGAGTTTAAGTACTAGGAGGCTTCCTAGCCTTTTACAGCTAGTTTTTCTTCCATTTCTTAGTTTTAGTTTTAGTTTTTCTATGCTTTCTTCTAGTTAACTCTCAGGTAAAGCTGAGAGGTGAATCTTCTTAAGTTTTTAATCATGCTTTGATACATTGATTTTGGTTTATGCTTTAAGTATTAAACAATTCATTATACTTTGAATAAAGTTGATAGTTTTAGATGATTCAAGGAGTTTGTGTGCCAAGTACACGAGTTCTTGTTGGATTTCTAAGATTAATCAGATTGGCTTATAGGTTGTTGATTGATGAAAGCTTTTGATTCGAGTTCTCCATGGATCAAAACAGTGGAATCTCTATTAGAACTATGATGGAAAGTTCATGTATCTTGTGTAGAATTTGAGACAATTGGCGTTGCTTATTAAAGTTGGTTTAATTAGAGTTCTAATCATTGGTCGTAGTCAAGTCTAGTGACAGGATTTTATGGGAGCTATGGTTGTGAATTTCAACTAGATTGGAAAGAGGCTTGGCCTATACAATTGAGTGTGCCCAAGGCCTGAGCTTTATTGAGGGAATCGAATCAGTAAACACTCATCTATTTCAAATTATCTGTGTGCTTTGATTGTTATATCTACTAGCTGGATAGAGATAGAAATTCGATTCCAGTTGTGCTTTGAATCGAATCAATGGATTGAGCATGATTAAGACTAAAAGTGGATCCTTGATGCTCTAGTTTCTCAATTATCAGATTTTTCCTGTTTTATATTTAGTTCTTAAAAACTGATTTCATAAACCTTCTTAGATTCTAGTTATTAGAATAGTTTGAATTGTTTACCTCTTTTCCTGTGGATCAACCTCGGTCTTATCGAGAATTATTACTACATCGCAGCCTTGCACTTGAGGCGAGCGAACAAGTTTTTGGCGCCGTCGCCGGGGAAAAGATTAAACCGTTCTAATTATTCTAGTAATTATAGAATAGTTTTAGTTAGCTAGGATTTCAATTTTTCTAAAAGTAGATTTTCTAATTTTTTTTAGATTGCTAACTATTTTTTTATTTTAATTTTGTAGGAATTGTTGCTGCCATAGTTCTCACCCTCATTGGATAACATCTCCCCATCTCTTTTTTTATTATTTTTTGTTTTTAAGATTAGGGTATTTTCAATTCCTTAAAATTTCATTATGACTAATTGGACGGGTAGTGCATATGCATACCTCTTGGAAGATGAGATGCCGGCCCATGGGATTCAAAATTATTGTGACCGGGATCCATCCAAGCATGAGTGTTTTAGATCCAAACAACCTCCACTTACCCCCCCCCCCCCCCTTAAGACGATGCGTGATTACATTAATGAAAGCAATATACATGTTGAAACACAGCGTAAGACGATGGGGGAGTACCGAAACGAAGCAAAATTAAATAATGATCATCCAGGGAAAATATTATGTGATTACCATATTGAAAATAACATGAGTGTTCCACCAAATATGGTAGGTGTGCAACATCAAAAGGAACAGTTGAATAGTGGCCAACCGGTTAAGACAATGCGTGATCACTTGTATGGATATGCCTATCAACCATCACATAACTCTTCATTCTACAATGCGTATGGTCTTAATTGGGGAAACCACCATTCTCCTTGTTCAAGGAAAGTACCAACTGTGGTTATTAACAATCACCCTCAAACGTCTTCCTCTTGTAATAACATGTATATACACAAATACTTAAGGAATTATGGAAAGAGTATAAAGATGAACAATCAAATCAAGCCTACTCGTCATCTTGTGAAGACGTTGAGCCTGAATTTGAGGGTATCGAATCAACCCCCTCTAATGAGGAGGATGGGGCGATCCAAGTCTCACCTTCGGATATAATGAATAAACTTTTAAAGAAGATCGATCTCGATGATCCCAATATCATCATCAATTATGGTGAGTCCACTATCTCTTTTGGATACTTTGCACTTAATGATGAAGAGATTTCAATGACAGTTGACGAACCCGAGAAATCCATAAAATCTGAAAGCGATAGTAGGGTTACCTACAATGAGAGTTCAGTGGATGCTTATGAACCTATGGTTTCTTTTTCTCAAGAGCATAATGATTATGAGTCTTTAGAAGATATGCATGCTAGAGAGATGGCCGAAGTCAATCTTTTTTAATCCTTCCACCAACAACACATGCTAAATTCTATTGTGGAAGACCTCCCTTTGATTGAAAATTTTGTTCCTTTGGATGATGAGGTGGCACAATCTGAAATTTTAAAAGATCAACTAATGTTAGATGATGTGCTTACCACTATATCTGAAGAATTTTCCTTGGAAGACCTCTCTCTAGAGAAGAAATTCCTTACCATTGAAACAGAATTTCTTCAATCATTAAGGGAGGACGAAGACCCTTCATCCGACTATCTCGATTTCCTAGAGATGCTTGGCCCACTCAAATGATCTTGATGATGAGATGATTAAGGAGTTTGATAGTTTGTTAGACACGATGTTGGTGCCTGAAGAACATCATACCACTGATTTACACTCTTTACCATTGTTTGTGGAAACACCGTGCAATTTTGAAATTGTGGAGGGGACAACCCTAACCGATGAATACTTGATAAACGTCTCTCCACCATCATGGGTTCTTCAGCCCATTGAAAATTCTGACTGGGAGGACCCACTTTTAATCAATCACAACCTAATTAAGAATTTGAAAAGATATCTTTTTGTTGCTCTTATCTCCTCCTTTCATGCATGTGGTGCATATAAATATTGAATTTTAATGAAGAAAAGCACCCATGTTTACTATCATGCAGGACTTTGGATGGTCCTCATGAGAAACTTATTGAAATTCATGAAGGTCCTGCTCAAATTTAATCATGTAGTCGATCTGCCTAATCAAAGGTAGGTAGGTAGGTTAGGATTTATTTTTTGCATTTAGGATTGAATAAGTCTCATGGAGACAATGGAAGATGCTAGAATTGATCAACTTGCTATCTCAGGTACTCTCATTCTCACTCTCCTTTGTTTTATTTCATTTCTCTCATGTCTTGCATATTACATATCTTGTTACATTAAGGGCGACGTAAGATTTTGGTTGGAGGGTAAGATTCTTAAGATAAATCTATGCTAGTTTTTGTGACATTTCGAGCAATTATGAAGAAAATTTTCAATTTTTCTAAATTCAAAACTCTTTTGGAAAACTTTATTTCTATGCACTTGATATGTTATGAGTATGAAAGAAAGATAGATGAAGTGATTGATTTTAAAAGCATTGAATTACCTGTAATATGATAGTTGTCTATATGAATTCCCCTATTTATTTGATCGATAGAAAGTTTGAACACTTTTGAGTATAGTTCACATTACACGATTCTCATGGTTTGAAGGGATTATGTAGATTTATGGATTCGTTAGACTGAAATTTAAGGTGTTGAGGAACCAAGCCAGGGAACTTTGTCTATCATTGTTCATGTGAAGTAAGAAAAAGAATGGAAGATATGGATTTCTAAAAATCCTATCTATGATTATAGCGAATAGAAAAATTGATTATTATTGAATATTTGTTGATAAATTTCGAAAATGGCTACTTATTACCAATCAAGAGATGGTCTACCCATAATCAAAGCTAGAAATGGGAAGTAGTCTGAAAGCCGTCGAAGGAACGGTAAGGCAAACTCTTGTCATAGGCATTTGGGTGATCTGTACACTTCTATATCTTTACTTTCGCCAGTCTATGAAGAAGGTAATCCTGGAAATTCATGAGATAAACTTTCACCATGCACACTAGATTATACTTATTCGGATTCTTCTATTTATCAATTGATCGGTGGGGATTCTATATGAAACACTCATTATGTTTAGAGAGTTTAAGATTTCAATTTTTGTTACTGAGTTTTTCTGAATTTTGTACTCATATGTCTTGGAGTTTATCAGAGCATAGTTTCCGAGAGAGAGTTGGTTTTAAAAAGTTCGATTTGTTTCAAGCATGTTTTGCTTGGGACTACCAAAAAGTTGGTTGGGGGTGTGTTGAGCTCTCAATTATATACATTTTAACCACTTTTTATCACCACATTATGCATGGTTTTTATGATAAAAGAACCTATCTAATGCATGCTTCTTGTGAATGTAGGAATGAGAAAGAGATTTTCTGATATGATACTAAACGACTTACATTAGAATGTCATTGAAGATCATGGAAGAAAAAAGAAAGGAAGATGAGCTAAGTGGAGTGAAGAAACAAAGAGAGAAGAGAATGAAAAAGAGAAAAATCTGCCAATTAAGTGGACCGACCGGTCTCGGCCACCAAGAAGGAATGCCACTAGAGCTGCTGGACCAGCCCACAGATGGATCCGACCAGTCTTGACCGGTCGGCCATGCACTTTCTGATTTTCAAATTTCAAACAGCAGGCAGTCCCTTTTTTTATTTTTCGGACCATTTCGTGGGGCCCATTTTGATGATTATTACAAATTCAATCCGTCCATATTGAAGATTGGCTCGACATCGAAAAAACCCAAGTGGTTTCGTGTCGATCGTTGCTATAGATTGACCGTTGCAGCCAAAACAATACGAACTATCCAGAAAGTTTCCTGATTCCGATGCTCAACACTGGAATGGTCCAGGTGGCCCATCATTGATGATATGAAGAATATAATTTGACCATCTTCTAGACCACATCTATATATGAATAACTACATAGTTTCCGGTCAAAAGAATGTGTGGTTTGATCGTACCGGTTAAAGAAAGATGGACCATCCAAAAAGATTCCAATTGCGCAAATTTTATAAAAAGCCCTAAGTGTTCTAATTTTCACACCCAATTCTGGAATTGATTTGGACAATCTAATCCACCTATCATCTAGAGGAGGAAGGTTTCTACTAATCTTCCAAATTTGAGATCAATCCGACCTCTGTACGCTCCATAGCGTTGAAAGCAAGATGGCTGGTTTTGGAGGTACCCGAATTGCGCGATTTTGAGAGGCGGTCACTGATATGATTGGTGGGCCCATTCAGAAGATAATCTTGGAAATCTAAACCATCTATGAGGAAGATCAAGTTCTAGGGAAGCTGCAAATCAAATTTGAAGGCAATTAGATCATTGGTTAAGCCGTACGAAGCGAAACGAAATTGGTTATGTTACTATACTCTTGCTATATTATAAAAGAAGGTGCTCTCCTCTCTTCCAAGGCAGTCAAGGACGTGGGAAGCAAGGAGTTCAAGTACTAAGAGGCTTCCTAGCCTCCTACAAGCTAGTTTTTCTTCATTTTCTTAGTTTTAGTTTTAGTTTTTCTATGCTTTCTTCTAGTTAACTCTCAGTCAGAGCTGAGAGGTGAATCTTCTTAGTTTTTAATCATACTTTGATACATTGATTTTGGTTTATACTTTAAATATTGAACAATTCATTATAGTTTGAATAAAGTTGATAGTTTTAGATGATTCAGGGAGTTTGTGTGCCAAGTACATGAGTTCTTGTTAGATTTCTAAGATTAATCAGATTGGCTTATGGGTTGTTGATTGATGAAAGTTTTTTATTCGAGTTCTCCATGGATCAAAACAGTAGAATCTCTATTAGAACTATGATGGAAAGTTCATATATCTTGTGTAGAATTTAAGATAGTTGGCGTTGCTTATTAAAGTTGGTTTAATTAGAGTTCTAATCATTGGTCGTAGTCAAGTCTAGTGACAGGATTTGATGAAAGCTATGATTGTGAATTTCAACAAGATTGGAAAGAGGCTTGGCCTATACAATTGAGTGTGCCCAAGGCCTGAGCTTTATTAAGGGAATCAAATCAGTAAACACCCATCTATTTCAGATTATCTGTGTGCTTTGATTGTTATATCTACCGGCTGGATAGAGATAGAAATTCGATTCCAGTTGTGATTTGAACCAAATCAATAGATTGAGCATGATTAAGACTAAAAGTGGATCATTAATGCTCTAGTTTCTCAATTATCAGATTTTTCCTGTTTTATATTTAGTTCTTAAAAACTGATTTCATAAACCTTCTTAGATTCTAGTTATTAGAATAGTTCGAATTGTTTACCTCTTTCCCTGTGGATCGACCTCAGTCTTACCGAGAATTATTACTACATCGCAGCCTTGCACTTGAGGCGAGCGAACAATACCTCAGTCATAGAGGAGAGGGAAGAAGAGTCTGAAATTATCACAGACGTTGTGGAGTCAGCTTTGCAGGAATCCATGAACATCTTAGAAGATGCCCCACCAACGTTGCTGGAATTCAAGGCGATCATGGACACCGAACTTTCTGATGAATTATTCCTTATGCAGGAAATTGTCATTTCTCAGATAAAGCCAACCTTCGATGTGCTAGAGCAGTTTGCGATTTTTCATGTTAACATCGAGCAAAAGATTGTGAAGTTTGCTGCAGTATGCCAGGGAATGGGCAAGGATATGAATCGCGAACCAAGCTCGTTGGAGAATCAGAGCACGAATCACAGGCCAAGGCCGTGGAAGAAGTTGAACATTAATCGTAGCCCTAACCTGAAGCGAAACTTGAGGACGAGTTTTTTCAAGTGAGGTATGATGTAGGACAAGAACCCCCTGATGAAGGTCGTGGATCAAGCACATTCCTATCGCACAGGACCGGAAAAGATCAAGGGTCGACAAAAAATCGACAATTTTAGCATGGATGGACCAAAAGGTGGGTCGTAAATTGGCAATAACTTTTGATCCGGGAGGAGTTACGGAACGTACAACATATGGATTTCTATTAAAATTTCGTTTTGGGGTGAACCGACTCACTAAACATGCGGTTACAACAAAAAAACAAGATTTTAGAAAAACCTGCTATATTTAGTAATTTCAATTTTTAGTTTGTTTCTTTCGTTTGTTGGAGTTTTTGTTTAATTAGGAGTTTCTATTTTTATTGAGCAATGAGTTTTAGAAAGAGTCTAATTAGTGGTTGTGTTTAATTAAAATTTTAATATTTTTAGTAACTTTCTATTTCGGAAAACTTACTATTTTTAGTAAGTACAAATTAAGGTTTAGTTTATTATTTAAAAGCATTGTAATCTCTCATTATTATTCAATCAATTATCTTATATTTTATACAAATTATTTCCGTTATCCTTTAGTTTATTCAAGTTATCTACCCGGTGAGAGAGACAGTGTTCTTCTTACCACATCCTCCCTGCGTTACACGTGTATGACGGACATGTAAGCAGCGACAGCTTTGTTTACCTGTGCGACTCTCCGAGGGAGCTCAAAAAGGCATTTCACCCTATTTATTCCAAATCCTCTCTCAAAAAGAGGATTTCATTTACATGCCCATTTACTCCCATTTCATTTCATTTACATGCATTTACTCCCATCCAAACACACCTTAAGATTCAATCAATTCTTTAGAATGTTAGTAAAAACTTACTTGGCAATGATCAACTGTCAGCATCTGGCTTGAGCGTATTATCTGATGGAGATCAGTATCCATAAGCTCATATACAATATAAACATCATTGAAGTTTTCCCTTTCTGGTGGCTGTACAACATCCTTGATCCGGATAATCTGCAGTATAGAAAAAATCCAATTTAGCTCATGTTGAGTAGAAACTCTGCAGATTGCAGTACAACCATGGTCTCAAAACTCAGCATAATCAAGTTGGCACAACTCCAGTTCGGAAGATTAGCAGTCCAAGACAATGCTCTAAAGTACATAAATATTTCCAACTGAGTGGGGACAAGTTGTAACAGTTTCAGTCCCCAGAAAAGTTTCAGAACTGAGTTTTGATTCCTTGAATACAACCCTGATAGTTATTAAAGAGTTATTACAGATTTACAGTGCATGCCAACAACAACCATTTCTTAATAATTTACATGCAAATATGCCAATACAGATATAGTCAATAGCATTTACTTGTGAGAAGGGCGGAGGATAGAAATCATAATTTTAACTGATGACAAGCTAATGACAACCATTTATGTAATTTCTTTTGACGCTTTTTAGCAGCAGGATTGAAGGAGCAACATAAAATCAGATGATTGGAGACTGCAACCGAACTGATTGCTAAGGATCCGGAGCAATGGATGGTAAAAACTACAAAAATATGAAATACCATAAGCAAACTGACGCATCTTTATTTTAAGTACATTTTCATGCTCCATGTGGCAAAGGAGTTTGATTTCTCGCAGTGTTCTCTTCGCGTCAATCCTGTTGTCAAACGCATTCCCAATTTTCTTGATAGCAACCTCTTCTTTCGTCTCAGAATTTTTTGCAGAGCTGTAGAAACCCAAAAATAAAAATACATAAATAAATAAACACCCTAGTTCATACAGAGATTATAGGAAAACACAAGTCCTTGATGTAAAAAGGCACAATCAAAGGCAGTGTTTTAAATAGCTACGCTATGTAGCATGTAGCTTACACTACGTAGCATAGCTTAGCCTTAACGCTACATAGCTCAAGAAAATAGCTCAAGTCACATGTAGCCTATGCAACTTATCACGCTCCATAAACTAGGCTACACGCTACATGCCTTACATTACAAGTTATTTTTTATTACAACATTAAAATCGAATAATATTTTTGATGATTTGTTACATTTTTTTATTTTCAATATTTAATGCTTTTAGTAAAATGATATTAGTAATAGTATTAAATTAGTTTTGTTGCTCATTGTACTTAGTGATTACCCTTTTCTATTACTTTAAGTCATGTTTGGTTGCACCAAAATATCATGAAAATTTGCTGAATTTCATTATTAATCAGTCTAATTTGGTGAATATCATGGAATTAGTGCAACCAAGAACAACCTTAATTAAAAATCTAGAAGTAACGTGTAGCTTACGCTACACACTATGTAGCTTACGCCCCACGCTTCAGAGGGGTGAACGCTACGCTACACGCTATTCGCTATTTAAAACACTGATCAAAGGTATGGCATAAGCAACATGGTTAAGGGGGGCTTGTTGCATAAGCATGAGTGGGTTGTAACGTGTTCGATGTTGGGGACATTCAACAGGTTGCCATGCCTGTATGAGACATGGACAGTAGAAAAAATGACAAGCAATCGCATAAGCATGAGTGGCAACATGTTTGAAGTTGGGGCCATTCAACAGGTGGCATACCTATATGAGACATGGACAGTAGAAAAAGAGACCAATAATCCACATTCAAAGAACACTTGAAGGTGTCAATGGACTGGCCTGATTTGTTTCTTAGGGCATGCTCGTGGTAGGCTCCACCTGATGAAAGGTTCAGATCTGTCAAGCATGCCCCAGGTGACCCGCGTGCAACAGGGCACCTTCTCCATCCCAGTCAAGCAAGTACCATTCCCATTCTCCACTCATATTATATATGTTATTAATACTTCAGAAATGAACTTAATTCTAATTCAATGAGATGATGTTCAGATCACACAAAACATCAATAGTTTCTAATAGTGAGAGTCAACAAACAATTTCGTCTCTTGCCATTCTGAAATAGATGAGAATGAAGATAACTGCACTGAAAATGCCAACAAATGGTAATATTGAAATCCATATAAGAACTTTTGCAAGTCCAAATTAATTGGAGTATGAGGACATATACCAAACACAAAACAAGCGACACAGATGATATGATAAACAGCCAAACCAAAGAAGGCCTTCCAGGAAATTCAGGTTTCTGCCATTACTTGTCCAACAGTTGTGATTGGTAGAAACTTGATTTTAAGCAATTTATAAATAAACATGGCTTACTGATAAATCATAACCATGCATAGGATATGCATGGTGCTGAAATATTAAAAGCCACACAAATCTCCATTGGACTTTTTTTTTTTTTTTTACACATACCCACACGCCACATGGGCACTCGAACCCATGACCTCAATGTTGAAATTCACAGAGTCTACCACTAAGCCATGAGTAAGGACCCAATCTCCATTGGCCTTGTCCTTATTTAACAACAACATCATCCAACCAGCAATTACCACTGGTAACAGCAGCTAGAAGAAGTAACCATGTACCTCTTCTTTTCGCACCCTCTGGAATGGGCATAGTGCCACGCATAGTGGCTGATGGGCATTTGAATTTGCAGCCACTGGTTTACCAGTATTTCACTAGCTTGTTAAGAGTTTAACACACAGTGGTTCTTCTGATCAAGTGGGTGTTTGATACTGCTAGTTGGATCAGTTTTATTTATCGTTTGAGAAAACTTTGATACTCTGGTAGAGTATGATGGTTGATATATAGGCACTAAGAAATTGCACACATGGTATACTGGTAACTTAAATTAAGCCATCCAAATTATGGGCCCTAGTTTAGATGGCTTGTAAATGGAAAATTATATCAATTTGATCTCCCGATTGGTTGCTCGGTGAACATATAATAGATTGAAAATGGATGATTAATGAGTGTTTTATGATTTCTGATTTATTTATAATTTTAAAAGAGTCTTTTTTTTAAGCAATCAGAGAGATCTAACGATTTAAGATATGACTTGCAATTTGATACAATTTGACCACCATTGGATTTAAGATACAGTTACAATTTTGACAACATTGGTACAAAACAAGTAACAGGAAAACCATTCAATGCCCAACAAAATAAATCAAAAGAAAATAGTACACAAAGAATTTGAACATCTGACCCAATGCTACTTATCATGTGCTCCCATAAAAATCAGACATGGAACTATATATTGATGATCCAGCCTTTCATCTTGTGAGCCCTTCAATGCATGGGCCACGATCTATAAACCGCAAAAATTGCATAATTCTAGCTTCCGAATTGAATGCAAACCATTACTAAGATTCTTTTCAGCATCCATTTGCAAGTTACCCATCAAAAGGTTAAGATAAGCTGGCAAGAGTTTTGGGCCCTAGCCCATCAACAGCATCCATACCATCCGACCTTTGTGTCATGAAAGATTTTTTGTGGGAGCACACGACAAGTAGCATTTTCCATGGTGCATAAGTTAGAATCTCACCAAGAAAAAATCATATAAAACAAACACAACCACATCATCCAAAATGACAGCTAATCAGCAACTCAAATCAGATCAAACTAGCAACACCGGGGTTGTTTGGATGCCTGTAAATTGAGTTTCCTGTAAACGAAATACAAGCAGTGTTTGGATGCTGAAAAATGCCTGTAAACCATTTACAGGCTGTAAATCATTTACATCTTTTAGCTGCAAACGAAATCCCTCCGAAAAGTTGTGATGTCATTTATCTGCAAATCATTTACAACCTAGCAGCTATGATTTTGAACTTATAGCTGCAAATGATATCCCTCTAAACAATTCACACGCTATCCAAACAAAGACAACTATTTTTCTGTAGACAAATTACAGCTTAAAGCCAAAGAGGACAGTCTGTAAATGATTTACACCTGCAAATCATTTATCACTTACAAAATTTACAGGCATCCAAACAAGCCCAGAAAGAGAAAAGAAAATCCAATATCGACTCACCAACTCTCTAAATTCCAATATAAACAACACGGCCATTATGGAAACCAAGAAATGAAGAAAACCCAACAACCATCTTAAAGAAATTCAAGAAACCATTACCACACAATGCCGTAAGCGCCTCGGCCGATGGGTTGGATCGGAGGGACGTATTTGGCGGAGACCTCGAAGAGATTCCCAAGAATATTGTAGACTACATACTTCCCACCATGAGTAGGAACTCCTTTCACCTCCCTCAAAACCTCAGATTCCTCTTCCATTTTGGAATCTTAATTCAAAAGCAATGCCAAGAGAAAGAAAGAAAGCGAGAGAGAAAGAGAGAGAGAAAGGAGCGTTTTCTTCTTCTCTTTTCTGGGTGAGGCAAGTTTTATCGGAGAATGACTTTTTATTTTGGGGTTTGGAGGAATGAAAGGGGGAAGACAAATGTGTGACCGCGGCGCTTTTACTTGTCTTTGTGAACAATGAGGAAAAGTGTAAAAAAGACAGAAAAAAAGAAAATTTACTCCTGCAGAGTGTGATAGTTCATATACATGCGCTTATAGAATATACGTAATTGAGCAGTCCAGAAAGTGGGCCTACCTTTAGATGGGTTATGAACCAAACATCAGAGTGGATTTGATGTTTTTTCATTGGCCGATTAGTAAACTTTTAACGGACGGTTAGAAAATGAAGAATGTCGACGGTCGGTATTCAAATTAGAATTTTTAAATCAATTTGATTCTGAAGTTATGAATTACTTAGATTGAGTCCCACTATTTGGATGGTTTGATTTGATATATACCTATGGTATGATTGCGTCCCACTAGTTGGATGGTTTGATTTGATATATACGTATGGAATGTACGGCGTCGGTGAGTGCATGCGCATAAACTAGGAAGCGGATTGCGTCCTGCCCCGGCCTGCACGGAATCGTTCCAAGCAGGGGTTCTATGGGCCCAACGTGGTGTATGGGTTTCATCCAAGCGGTTCATCCATTGTTTCATGTCATTTTAGGTATTTAGAAAAAAATTGAGGCAGATCCAATGGTCAAGTGGACCACAAAGTGAATATTTAACTTCCACCATTAAAATATTCTTGGGGCCACAAAAGTTTTGGATCAAGATGAAATTTATTTCTATCTCTTCATCCAGATCTATGTAACCTTATGAACAGGTTAGATGGAAAATAAACATCACAGTGAGCCCTAGGAAGGTTTCAACGGTAGGCATCATTATCACAGCTGATTCCTTTGGTGTGGTCCACTTAATCTTGGATCTGCCTCTTTCTTTGAAATAATACCCTAAAATCATCTGGAAAATTGGATGAAGGGAGTGGATAACACCCATAAATCACTATGGACCCCAGAGAGCCCCCTAACTGGACTGATTTCCATTCAGGCAAGGGCAGGAATCAATCCGCTTCCTATATGAACTATCACTTTCTGCTAGCGTATGAAATGACCACTCCAGTGTGAACTAAGTTATAACCACTCCAGTCGCACGATTTTCCTGCACTGCACCTGTAACAGGGAGCCTGTGCAACAGAATAATTTGTAGGGCCGACCATGATGTCTGTGCAAAATCTATTCTGTCCGGCCGTTTTATCAAGTCATTTTTATGACGTGAGCTAAATATCACCTAGATTAAAAGATCAAATGGGCCACATCACAAGGAAGAATGGGGATTGGGACATCCACGATTGAAAAATTCTTCGACCCACAGAATCTTAGGATCAGGATGGTATTTGTTTTTTCAATTCATCCAGATGGGAATCATCTTATCTACGAGTTGGATGGTATATAAACATCATAGTGAGCCCAGGAAGGTTTCAGTGGTGAGTGTTTCCATCCACACTATTTTGTATGGTGTGTGGCTCTCTTGTAATATTGGACCCTAATTTTTTGAAGTCATGTCCTAAAAGAGATGGAAACTCTTACGGACGGAGTGGATGCAACATGGGTATCTCGGTGGACCCCATGTGTTGTTGTAGTAAATATGCGTTTGACGGAAAGAGACTTTGAAGGCGCGTTTGGAAAAGTAAAAGGAAAGAAAGAAAGAAAGGAATCATTGACGTTTTGATATTTGTGGGGGAGTTTTGCGGGACGTGTGGGTTTGAACTTTCAAATTTGAATAAATACGCATTACTCCTCTGCCCTACTGAAGTCTTACACATGCAAGGAGTCAGCTACTCCTTTGTGGCCCACTGCACCACATCAAAAACCTTTTGAAAGGTGGGTCCCACCATTTAGATGCCTTTTTATGAAAAAAGAGATTATCTAATAATCAGGACGTGACACGTGTAAAATAAAAAGGATGATTAAAGAGATAGTAATCACCTGTATACAATCAACGTAAGGCACGCTCAGATCAGCCTATTTTTTTACAGGATGAGTAATCAACACGACGGGGTCCACATGATGATCCGATCTATTGGGATTCTAAATCCTCTAATATGGACAGTTTGATATCCCACTGCACGTAAGAGTGTGCGGTGCTGAAAACACTCTTGAGGGAACATCGTGGATTTGCAAACACTGGTTAAAAAACGAAAGAAAACTTCAACAATGACAGGGCAAACAAGCCTAAGCCACAATGAGTGGAAGCGGATTGGCTGGTGAATCCTACACCAGCGAGGTTGCTGGTGTAGTGACGTCATCAAGTTATGTGGGTCCCACCATGAGGTACTTGTTATATCCAAACTGTCCGTCCATGTTTTGGGATCATTCTAGGGCTTGAACCAAAAACTAAGACAAATCCAAGGATCCAGTGGACCACACTGCAGAAAGCAGTGGGATATTGAACATATACCATTGAAACCTTCTTGGAGGTCCTAGAAGTTTTGGATCAGTCTGATATTTATTTTTACCCTTCATCCAAGTCCATGTGAACTTATGAATAGTTTGGATGACAAATAAACATCATGGTAGACCCTAGGTATGTTTTAACGGTGAGAATTAAGGCTGCACACAATTCAATTTATGATCAATTTATCAATTGAATCGAATCGAACAAATCGAATCAAATCGTTTTCAAAGATCAATTCAATTCAATTTTTTAAAAAAGAAAAAATTCAATTTCAATTTTCAGTTCCGATCGATTGAATCAAATCGAAAATTGAATTGAATATATATATATATATGAATGAAATAGATACATCATAGTAAGTTTTATTTATGGTGTCCATCTATTTTTACATCTAAATTTAAGGAATTTTTAAAAAATTAGTAAGATATATATCTCATATTACTACACCACAACAAAACAATGGAGATTGAAGGTCCACCATTAAATTCTTCCTATGGCCCATTGTAATGTTTATTTGCCATCCAACTTGTTGATAAGGTCACATAGACCTTTAGGAAGGGAAAAAACAAATATCAGTTTAATATCAAACTTCTAAGGCCCCAAAAAGTTTTCAATAATAATCGTCAATCCCCCACTATTTTCTTGTGGTGTGGTCCACTTGGATGTCTCATTTTTGGGATAATGTCATAAAATCATATGGAAAATGGATGAAGGGCCTAGATAAAACACATACACCATGGTGGGGCCCACAAAGCTTTGAAACCACCCTTCTGCATATCTGCGCCCACCCAAGTGTCCAAGATGAATCAGATTGCGTACTTAGTAACTCAATGCGCTTGGTGTACTAAGTAAACTCTGTGGGGCCCATAGTGATTTATTCATTTTATCCACTCCGTTCATCCACTTTAAAAGATAATTTTATGGCTCGAGCCCAAAATTGAACCGTATAGTGGCACACACCACAAGAAACAGTGTGAATTGAACCTCTACCATTGAAAAATTATTGTGGGCCACAAAAGTTTTAAATCAAGCTGATATTTTTGTTTTTCATTCATACATGTCTACTTGATCTTACGAACAGGTTGGATGATAAATAAACGTCACTGTGGGCCTTAGGAAGGTTTCAACGGTGGAAATCATTATTCCCACTATTTCATGTGGCATGGTCCACCCAAGTTTCGGATACGCTTCAATTTTGGGCTCAACGGCTAAAATGAGCAGGCAAAACGAATGGACGATGTGGTAAACCAAATGCATTCAAAGTAGGCCCAACTAAGTTTACTCAGTACGCTAAAAGTGTACAATTTGAAGTTCACCCAAGAGAAAATTAAGTGTTATGTTAGTAACAACTTAATGGGTGTTACCCCTATTTTATGGTGCTTACCTTGATGTATTTTTTTGTATATCCATTACGTCCATCTAATTTTACGTCTCATTTTAGGACATGATCCAAAATTATAAGAAGATCAAATCTCAGGTGGACCATACCAAGAGAAAGAGTGATAAATAACCATTAAAAACATTTTTCGAGCCTTAAAAGCTTTGGATCAATATGACCTTTCTAATTTTCATATAAGGACTAGTTATTATGTATATGTTTTCAGAAGTATTTCTACTAATATTATTATTTGAAGTACTATAAAATCCAAGCTTACAAAACCTATAAGTTTTCAAATTGCAATGTGTGAAAAATCGAATCGAATTGAATCGAAAAATTCATCAATTCAATTCCAAAAAAATTAGGTCAATTCAATTTCAATTCGAAATTCCAAAATTAAGATCAATTCAATTTCAATTTCAATTTCAATTTCAATTTTAAAAATTTAAGATCAATTCAATTTCAATTTCATCCAAAATCGAATTGATTGAATCGATGTGCAGCCCTAGTGAGAATCATTGTCCCCACAGCCTTTAGTGGTGTGGTCCACTTGAGTTTTGACTATGACTCATTTTAAGTATCATGCACTAAAATGCTCTCGCCAAATGGATGGACGGTTTGGATATACTAAATACATCATTGTGGGGTCCACAAAGCCTTAATCTTCTTTGAACCCTTCATACAAACGGGTGCGGATCAGCTAGTCCATACATTTGGAGAGATCATTTTATGGCAAGAACCAAAGAATGAGGAAGATCCAAAGTTCAAGTGGGCCTCACCAAAGAAAACAGTGGAGATTGATCTCCTACCATTAAAAAATCCTTGGGGCCATAGAAGTTTTCGATCAAGTTGATATTTGTGTTTTCCCTTCTTACATGTCTATGTGAACTTATGAACAGGTTGGATCTCAAATAAAGATCATGGTGGGCCTTAGGAAGGTTTCAACGGTTGCGTCACTGTCCCACCGTTTTCTTTGGCGGGTCCACTTTATCATACTCTAAAATGATTTCTTTGAATGGATAAACAGTGTGGATACAACACACATCAAGATGGGCCCATAAAAGTTGGTGATGTCACTTCAGTGGCGGGATAACTACTCAATAGCTACTCAACCTATAAGTATGTAAGTAGCTAATCCGCGTTGAACAAAAAAGCTATAACAGTCACTTCCAAGCAATACTCGTTTGGGCGCCGAAAGTTCCTGCGACGGGAACCAAGGTGGGGCCAATCTGTTTACGTTGGATTTGGTAACAGGATCCTCAAGACGTTCACCTTTCTTTAAATCAGCTTCCTTTCGAACCTAAAAGAATACAAGAGAAAACTAAGGGTGGCCGGCGTCCTAGCCGTTGGCCCTCCGAAGCTTAAGTCAGACGAGACATGGTTGTAAAAGGAAACAGGGGGATTTGAAGCTTAAAGATTGTGTACCTTTCTCATCGATGAAGCCATCCATTTATATAGACCCACGTGACCCAATCTGTTACGCAAGACGTCAAGATTACTACTGATTTCTGGGGATAAGATGTTTATCCTATTGATTCCTAGATAAGGGAGCGGCCTGGTCCAATTAGACCTCTAGTCCATTTCGTTCCCTGATGACGGTCCCCTGAAGTTCGGAGCCACGAATAAAGATAAGCCCAAAATCGGTGTATATGGGCTACTGGTACTATAAAGGCGGAGGATACTCAGGCTCGGAGGTAACTGCTCGCATGTTGAGATGAGACCCCTTTCGGCGATCACAAGCCGAGCTGCTTGCATGTTGAGATGCGACTCCTTTCGGCGACCACGAGCCGAGCTGCTCGCATGTTGAGATGCGACCCCTTTCGGCGACCACGAGCCGAGCTGCTCGCATGTTGAGATGAACTATAAACGGAGGAGGCTCGCTATCATACAATCTAATCACAACTTCTTTCGACGACCAACTCTATCCTACAACAGATGCCCCCCAAACTCTTTTGGGAGCTCATTTTAGGACATGAGAACAAAAATGAACCGGATCCAAGACTCAAGTGGGCCGAAAACGTGAGGATTGAATGTCGACAGTTGAAATATTTGTGGAGCCACAGGAGTTTCGAATCAGGATAATATTTGTGTTTCCAGTTCATCCTAGTAGTAGTGACGTTATGAATGATATGGATGTCATATAAACATCATTATGGACCCCAGGGAGGTTTCAACAGTAGTAATTTACCTACCCACCTTTTCCTTTAGTGAGGCCCACTTGAGTCTGGGATCCGGTTCATTTTTGTTGCCATGTCCTAAATCTAAATGAGCTCCTAAAATGGATGGATGGGGTGGATTTACCTTGGTTCCCAGTGCAGGAACTACCTGCGCAAGGCTTGTTCTTGCGAAAGCCTTGCGCAGGTAGTTCCTGCGCTGGGAACCAAGGTGGGGCCCACAATGATTTTTTTATAAATCCACCCCATCCATCTGTTTTAGGAGCTCATTTTAGGACATGGGAACAAAAATGAACCGGATCCAAGACTCAAGTGGACCTCACTAAAGGAAAAGGTAGGTAGGTAAATTACTATCGTTGAAACCTCCCTGGGGTCCACAGTGATGTTTATATGACATCCATACCATTCATAATGTCACTACTACTGGGATGAACTGGAAACACAAATATTATCCTGATTCGAAACTCTTGTGGTTCCATAAATATTTCAACTGTGGACGTTCAATCCTCACGTTTTCGGCCCACTTGAGTCTCGGATCTGGTTCATTTTTGTTCTCATGTCCTAAAATGAGCTCCCAAAATGGATGGACGAAGTGGATTTATAAAAAAAAAAATCACTTTGGGCCCCACCTTGGTTCCCAGCGTAGGAACTTCCTGCACAAGGCTTTCGCAGGAAATCCGCACTCGATTACTTTTGTACGCGATTGCCTGCAAAAGCCTTTCGCATGCATCTCCTGTTTTTGTAATCTAGGTGGGGCCCACCGTGATGTTTGTGAAAAATCTATGTTGTCCAACCGTTTTGTGAGATCATTTTAGGCATTGCGACAAAAAATGAACAGGATACAAGACTCATGTGGGCTGAAAATGTGACGATTGAACTTCCACAGTTGAAATATTCGTGGGGCCACAAAAGTTTCAAATCAGGATAATATTTGTGTTTTCAGTTCGTCTTAGTAGGAATGACATTATAAACGGTATGGATGGCATATAAACATCACTGTGGACCCCATAGAGGTTTCAACGATAGAAATTTCCCTACCCACCTTTTACTTTAGTGCAGCCAACTTAAGTCTTGTTTCCCTTTCATTTTTTGTCTCAACGCCTACAATGATCTCACAAAATGGTTGGACGGTGTATATTTCTTACAAACATCACGAAGTGGATGAAGAAGCAACGCTTGCAGTTGTCAGGTGCGTGCTAGCTTAATCTAGGAGTAGTGTTGATTGGCATCCACTATCTCTATACTATTGCTAAGTGTGGAGAGAAGAATTGCAAGGTGATAGTGGACAGTGGAAGTTGTCAAAATGTGATTTTCGCTAACATCTTGGATCGTTTGAAGTTGAAATTCACACCTTCATCCTGACCCATACAAAGTTTATTGGGTTGACAAAACATCCATTCTCGTCACCCCTCAATGCTTAGTTCCTATAGAGTTCGGGTCATACAAGGAACCCCTATGGTGTGGTGTGATACTTACAGATGTTGGACATATTATCCTAGGTAGACCATGGCTATTCGACAATGACGTTACAATCTTTGGTAATTTGAATGCGTGTACCTTCATGCATAACAGTAAGAAGATCAAACTTAATCCCATGCCACCTGAAAGCACATAAGGGAAGAAGAAGGATGAGAAGGCGATAGAGCCCGAGGAAGTGAGGACATCCAAACCTAAGTCTCTTCATTTAAACAATGCGAGAGAGTTTGAGAAAGAGACTAAGGAGGATTCCATGGTGTATGCCCTTGTGGCAAGAGAGATTACACCTGAGGTTCCAGTAGAGTTACCTCATGAGGTAACATCGGTTTTAAAGGAATATAATGATGTGTTCCCTAAGGATTTACCGAATGAGTTGCCACCTATGCGGGACATCCAGCATGTCATTGATCTCGTCTCCAAGTCGACTCTACTGAACCTTCCTCACTACAGGATGAACCCTGCAGAGCATGTAGAATTGAAGAGGCAAGTTGATGAGCTTTTGCAAAAGGGTTTCATCCAGGAGAGTATGAGCCCATGTGTCGTACTTCGCATTGTTGACACCAAAGAAAGATGGCACGTGGCGCATGTGTGTGGACAGCCGTGTCATAAATAAAATTACCGTCAAGTACAGGTTTCCTATACCTAGACTTGATGATATGCTTAACATGATGGCCAGGTCCACCATTTTCTCCAAACTTGATCTCAAGAGTAGACATTACCAAATCCGTATACGCCCAGGAGATGAATAGGAAAACAACATTCAAAACAAAAGATAGGTTGTATAAGTGGATGCTCATGCCCTTTGGCTTGACTAATGCTCCCAGTACTTTTATACGGGTGATGACACAAGTCTTGGGGTCGTTCATGAAAAAATTCCTAGTGGTTTACTTCGATGACATCCTTATTTATAGTACCACTAAGGAATCACACCTTGAACATTTGAAGCAGGTCTGTAGCGTTCTTAGGACTGAAAAGTTGTACGCTAATCTTAAGAAGTGCGTGTTCATATCCAGTCAAGTCGTGTTCTTAAGATTTATCGTTTCATAAGAAGGAATGCGGGTAAACCCTGAAAAGGTAAAGGCTATAGTTGAGTGGTCAGAACCGAAGAAATTTTTTATCGTCGGTTTATTAGAGGATTTAGCACGATCATGGCTCCCATTACTGAAAGCATGAAAAAGGAAGAGTTCGTGTGGTGGAAAGCCACAGCTAAGGCTTTTAAGGAAATCAAGGACAAAATGGTAAAAGCTCTTGTCATGCGTCTACTTGACTTTTGTAAAGTATTTGAGTTGGCATGTGATGCATCGGGTGTTGGTATAGGTGGAGTGTTGAGCTAGGAGGGCCATCTAGTAGCCTATTTTAGTGAGAAACAGAATGAGGCAAAGCAGAAGTACTCTACTTATGACAAGGAATTTTTGCGATACTGCAGTCTCTCAGATATTGGCGTTACTATCTCCTACCGTAAGAATTCGTCATGTTTCCTGACCACGAGGCCTTAAGATATTTACATTCTCAAAAGAAGCTCAACCCAAGGCATGCTAAGTGGGTAGCTTTTCTTCAAGAATATTTGTTCGTCCTGAAACATAAGGCCAAGGTCGAAAACAAACCAACAGATGCCCTTAGTAGAAGAGTGGCGTTGCTCAACTGCTTGAGTGTAGAGGTAGTCAGGTTTGAGCAACTGAAGGATGAGTATCTCATATGTCCTGATTTTGTGAGTACTTATGCGTCGCTCTCTAATGACCAGTATAGCACGAGTGATTATGTTCTTAAAGATGACTTCCTTTTTAAAGGAGACCAACTTTGTATTTCCCGTATATCCCTTCGTGAATTTCTCGTCTGGGAGCTTCATTCAGGAGGGATAGCTGGCCACTTTGGTTGAGATAAGACCATTGCCCTCGTTGATGATCGTTTTTATTGGCCAAGTCTCAAGCGAGACATAGCCAAAATTTTAAGGCAATGTTGTATGTGTGAATTGACAAAACAATGAAAACAAAATACTGGGTTATATACGCTATTACTGGTGCCACATGCTCTGTGGCAAGACATTACTATGGATTTTGTGCTGGGACTTCCCAAGACGATAAAAAACAACGATTCCATCTTTATTGTTGTGGATCGCTTTTCTAAAATGACGCATTTTCTCTCATGTTCGAAAATGTCGGATGCGTCTTATATTGCTCGAGTCTTTTCTTGATGTTGTAGTGCATCTCCATGGTTTGCCTAAGACTATAGTGTTCGACCGTGATGTCAGATTTACTAGTTACTTTTTGAAGATATTGTGGCACATGATGGGTACTCGTTTACAATTTTCTATTACATACCACCCTTAGACAGATGGACAAACTGAGGTGGTAAATCGAAGTCTTGAAAATCTATTACGTTGTCTAGTGGGTGAGCATGTTAAGACTTGGGACTTAATTCTACCTATCGTTGAATTTGCTTATAATGGGTCAGTCAATAGATCAACAGGGATGAGTCCTTCTGAAATTGTCGGTGGTTACAAACCTAAAATGCCCATAGATCTTTTATTCATGTTTATCACCCAAAGATCTTCAAAGTCGACTGATGCATTTGCATGACACATTCATGAATTGCATACACATATTAGACAGCGGATTAATAAGTGCAATGATAGTTATAAATATTCAGCTGACTCTCATCGTAGATCACAATATTTTTAGAAAGGAGACTATGTAATGGTGATGATAAAGCCAGAGCAGTTCTTACAGGGTACCACTAAGAAATTACAAGCGCTTAGTGCTGGACTATTTAAAATATTACAAAGAATTGGGTCCAACGCGTATCGGATTGACCTTCCACCTGAATTGGGCATTAATCCAACGTTTAATGTAGAAGATCTAGTCTGTTCCCCTAATCCTACCATTGATCCCTCTGCCCTTTCATGGTCATCTTCTGATTTTGCTTCATAACCCACTCCACCTCTTCCCCCACCTATTATTCGAAAGGAAGAACTTGAGGAAATTGTGGATGAAAAGATAGTTTCCACGAGAAACGGGGGTTTTTAAAGGTATCTTGTCAAATGGAAGAATAGACCATCGTCAGATTCTACATGGTTGACAGAGGCGGAGTTGCAGAGTATTGATCCAGATTTGCTAGAGTGTCACAAGAGTTTTAACTCGTTGGAGTTGAGTTTTTCTCACTCGATGGGAGTTGATGAGGACACAAGACCCTTCAAGGTCTATTAACGAAGCAAGCGTACACCACACAAGCATCTTCATTATGGTTAGGTGATCATTGAGGAGCATTGAAGACCCTACACACGTGGTTTGACGTATAGAGGACCCCACATTGGGAATACACGTGTGAAGGAGGAAAGAAGACCCAACTAGAGGTCATCGGGCGCTCAGCCACAGGTCATCAGGCACCCAAAATTCGCTCATTTTAAAACAAAGCTCGCTGGACAATTTTCATTATCTTCGGGCGCCCGATCATAGGTCACCGAGCGCCCAAAATTCAATTGTTTGTTTTGTTTAGTCACTGAACGTTTTTGGTCCTCATCAGGCGCTCGATCACCGCGCGCTTATTTTTTTTAGTTTTATTTTTACTTAACTTTTGAGGGTATTTTAGTCTTTTGATTATTTTTTAGTGCTTATTTAAGGAGCTTAAGCCTTAAACACGAAATTAACTATTGATTGAATGAAAAGAAAGCCTTTTGGTGCCTCCTTCCTCTCTCTTGTGGATCTTCCTCTCTTTCTTCCCCCAATCTTCTTCTTTCTTCTTCCTTTGTCCTTCCATCTTTCTTCCAGGTATTTTATCTTTTTCTACTTCCATTTGTTCACTATGTTCAAATCTTAAAGTTTGAGAATTGAGCTTAAATCCTAATCTTTCAGATTTTTAATTCCCTAATTCGAGAAATCTTTTGATCTCCTGGACTAAGTGATTCCCATTGGATATTTGGGTTATGACCATGTAAGATCGGGAGGCTCCAACCCTCGCCAGATCCAATCTATACATTATTTGAATTTCATACTTCGTGGTTGTGATGATGGCCTGCTACATTGCCTGTCTCTTTTATGATTCTCTTAGTTTATAATGGTTGATGCTGAATTTTTAGATTATTATTATCTTTTATTTTCGCTGGATTATATGTTTATGAGCATGCATCATAATTAGGGCATCCTGCATCATATTCTATATCGACTCTGTCCATCGGTTCTACCAAATTATTTTAAGGCATGAGCCAAAAAATGAAAAAGATACAAACCTCAAGTGGACCATGCTATGGGAAAAAACAAATATCAGCTTCCATGCAAAACTTCTACAGCCCATTGTAAGTTGTTATTGGTGAGGCTGGGCGGCACCTAATCGGATCCCCCCAGCTAAAAAAAACTCTTTTATTCTTATTGTGTCCGTACCCTGGTAGAATACGAAAATCTGTACACATGCAATGAGCACCATAAATAAAAGATTCCTTTAGTTTGATCAAAACCGTCCAAAGTTTTGACCAGACTATGGATAGGGCATATCCAAATCAAGTGGAAAGAATTCAGCCTCTTGATTTCTCTTCAAATAGTCTATTAGTCACCATAATCAAAATTCAATCCAAAAAGTTCCGTTAGGGAGTATTCGGATACATACAGCGTTTGAGATGGACTTACACCCATGTACAACATACTGTCCATATTATCATACTCTAGCGGCTAGTGCTGTCAATGGGCCTGTCCCAGATCTGTCTAAGCCTGGCCTGCAAAGTAAAACCCAAGCTTTACTCTAGCCCCGGCCCATGACCTGCCAAAACTAATGATTAGAGCCCGGCCCGCGATGATCATGGATGGCCTACGCCAAAGTCGGGCTTGATCCTAAACCCATCCACCCACTTTCGTGGAAGATCTGGGCTGCTTGTTAAGTTTGCCCAATCATGCATAATATTGACAAAAATACCATTGAAACCATAAACTGCCGGCCGGGTTGACCGGTTCCTCGTCCAGCCCTTTGGCTGAGTATTTCAGCCTGAGTCCCACCTAAAGCAGGTTAAGCCCGAATTCTTGAGGGCCAACCCGGCCCATTGATAGTACTACTACACTCATGTGGCATGTCAGTGTTTATTCTGGCCCGTCGTGTCATACTACTAGCGCCTTTTTATAAGGCATTCCCTGCGGCGTGAATTTGGTGTTAGCCCGGCAACAGCTTAGTGGGTGTTACCCCTACCGTAGTGACCCACATGGATGATATTTTGTATATCCACGCCGTCCATCCTTTTCTACAGCCAGTTTTAGAAGGTTGTTTAAAAACTTTTGCAGATCTAAATCTCAAGTGGACCATACCACTAGAAACAGTGTGATTGAGTGCTCTACCATTAAAATATACAAAGAGCCCGTCATAAGGTTTTTGTAATGTTTATTTTTAATCCAAGATCTTGATAATGTCAATAAGGTCTTGATGAAAGGAAAATATAAAGATAAGGTTGATCCAAAACTTTTATCGTCCACAAAATGTTTTTAATGATTATTTATCACTGTTGTTAGTTTTATTTTCTGCTTGACATTGGGATCTTCTTAGGGTTTTGGATCACATCCTAAAATGACATGGATAAACAGATATATAAAAATACATCAATACATCAATATATAAAAAATACATCAATATGCGCCCTCACACAGTTAGGGTAACACCCACTAATTAAGCTGTTCCCAGGGTAACACCTAATTCACGCCCATCCACTGCTTGCACACTGGAGTATGAGATCCAAGCCACTCATCAAGTGGCCACAACTTGCTCTGAATAAAATTGTGAGGCCGCGCAATGCTATTTTGTAGATGACCATGTCCAAGCCAAAACACGTTTTTGGACACAGTACATCGGTGCTGGATCCGACAACCGTGAATGGAAGCCATGGTGAATGTTACATGGCCCATGGATATTGAACTAGTCCATCTATCGAGTAAGCAGGGGTGAAAAGAGAAAATGGACGGACATGTGTGTGTTGGGAAAAAGTTCTACGACGTAATGGAGAGCTTCCCATGATATCGAGCTCTGTGGGCTCCAACCTGATGTGTGGCGGACATCCATCCCATTAATCAGATGCATCCTTCCATGGTGAGCTGTGGGCCTAAAAATCAGGCCAATCCATGACTTAGGTGGGCTACACCATAGAAAATAGTTGAGAGTGGATGCCTGCCCATTGAAACCTTTCTAATTGTATATAAGGCCTAGTGAGATGTGGTTTAGGCATCCAGCCCATCCATTATCTGTGTCCCACTTGGATGAGGGATCACACCAAATATTAGGTCATTCCACAACTCAGGGTGGCCCACCAAGTATTTTTAGATGTTTTAGGCATGATTTCCCAATTTTTCAGATGGTGTGGTCTACCTAAGTTTTGGATATAGGTTATTTTTGGCACATCTCGTAACTTAAGAGGGGACCTACCAAATGCACGGTGTGGATGTCTGTCACACATCCGGTGGGGCCAACAAGGCTCAACCTCATCAACCCCATCAACCTCATCCAGCACATGATTGATTACTATTAGGGTGTTAATGGGCCATTGGCTTGGGCTTAAAAATCAGAATTTTGAATGCGGCCTGGAGCAGCTCAAAATCCGGGCTCAGACCTACCCTAGCCCGCCCCGTTGACTGCCCTAATTACTATTAATAATTAAGAGAGGAGAGTGTTTATTTATTTATTTATTGTTATTTTTTTTTTGGCTTTGGTGGTTCCTACCTTGATGTTTTTGAGAAATCCAACCCCATCAGCATCTGCATCACCATATGTTAGGCCCAAAATAAAAAAAATCAACCTCATTTGTGATTAAAGTGGACCACACAAATAGAAAAAGAGTGTGGGGAAACTCGCCCTCCAAACTGTTTTTCTTGGTGTGGCCCATCTGAATCACTAATGAGCTTGATTTTTGTGCCCCAAAACTATGCTTTAGTGTAGCATCCAATCACCAGGGTCTAGATATGGGTCTCGAACGAAAAAGTATGCTACATATGGAACTGCTCCAGCCACCTATGCTTCTGTACCAACCTATAATTCTCTGGCGACTCCTGCCAACAGTATGGGCATAGAAAGAGGGGGCCTGCTCGAAGCAGCAAGAGCTCATTCTGTGGGCTGTCACCCACGGTGACCGGAGAGACTGGAAGAAGCACTTAGCTCATGTATCTTTGCACAAGTGAGTAGTATTGAAGTGTGAGCATCTAGTTGAGTTGTTTATCATTTAATGAAACAAATTACTATGACGGTTGGCCATACTATAAGTAGGCGTTGGCCAAAAGGAAACCAACCAACCGTGATTATTGGAAGTCACGATGGTTCGAAGACCTCCCGCCCCTCCACTATAAGAAATCCAAAAGGAATTACTTATAAAGGAATTATTTTGATTCAACCATCTCTTTCTCAACTCGCCTATTTTAATTCTATATTTAGGATACCAAGTAATCATATAATATCCCCAATGAATGGTTGGAGTGGATTCAATATAATAATTATGGTGAGCTCGGTACAAGTTAAGGGTGAACATCTCTCTCAACCATTTCCATTGTTGTAGCCCACTTGAATCACAAATTAACTAAAAAAATTTGGATCTTGGATTACAATAGGATTACACATCTAATGATTTGTATAAATCTCACATGCATATCATGGTGGACCTTCAAAAATCAATATTTGGAGCTAGTCTCTTGTTTTCGAAGAGTAGCTATTTATTCCTAAATTGTAGTTCTTTAATCCAATCTGTACCACAAGCCATATATAGTACATCCATATGATAACTTCTAAAGTATTAAGTGCATGTGACATCTGGCCCTTCTACAAGTTGGCCCCACCATATAGATCATGTGGTGCAACGTTCAATCCTATCTACACATCAATGGGCCACATCGTGTAAAACAACATCTAGACACTGGTAAATACTGAAACGCATGGTGTGGTCCACTTAATGAATGGTTATACTGAGTTTTTCAAAAGCTGATGATTATGATGGGGTCCACCTATTACATGAGATGGATGTGGCATACACGTATGTTGTCCAGCTAGCTAGTTGGACGTGAGACTTCGCAGGAACTTCATGCAGCGGTAAGCCAGGTGGACGCCACTGTAATGTTTGTGAGAAATATACATTGTCCCTCTGTTTTGCAAGATCATGTTAGGAGATGGGCTTAAAATAAGGCACATCTAAACCACCCAGGGTCCGCCATGATGTTTTTATGCCATCCATATCGTTCATAAGTCATTCCTACCTAGGATGAACTAAAAACACAAAATTATTAGCTGTTATTCAAAACTTTTATGGCCCCACAAATGTTTCAACGGTGGACGTTCAACCCTTTCCATTTCCTGTCGTGCAACTCACTTGAGTTTTGGATTTGTTTGATTTTTTGTCTATGTCCTAACATGATCTAGTAAAATGGATGGATGGAGTAGATTTCTCACAAGCACCATGATGGGTCCCACTACCCTCGTGTTCCAAGGCAATCCCATCATTATTTAGCAACACCCTCTCTTGATGTTTGATGGGGCCCACTGTGGTGTTTATATAAGATCCACTCCAACCACTTAGATATGTAATCCCATTCTAGCTTGTGATTTAAGTGAGCCACAACAATGAAAAAAGTTGGAATATTAGAGACATCCATACTTTTTTTTTCTTCTTAGGGCTCACAATTATAGGTGGGCATCGATCAGGGCCGAGCCGAGTTAGCCCTTGTTTGGTTTGGCTTCTTTTTGTACTACCGCTCTTTGTGGATCGGTTTGGTTTGGGTTTCAGGCCAACCCATGCGGCTCGAGTTTGGTTTGCTCCAGAAAAATCTGCTTCGAACCGGGATAAGTTTGGTAAAAAATTTCGAATCGAGCCGGGCCGAGTTCAAATAGGCAACAGCTCTTTTTTTTACTTGTTTATTTCATTAGAAAAGAATTTAAAGAGTTAGAAAAAAAAGTACAAATGTATCTTATATATAATGTTTAACATCCTCCTAAAGGAGTGCAATTTCAAAATAAACATGTAAGAGTATTTTCCAAACAAAAGTACACAAGCGTACTTTTATTGGTGCAAGGAAATAGTGTGCATTCATGTATGAATTATGTATTATCCATGTTATCATGTATATGTATTATGTATTATCCATGTCATCATGTATATGTATTATCCATGCTGTCCATCTGTTTTACATATCATTTTAGGACATGATCCTAAAATGGAATCATATCCAAAGCTTAAGTGGATCACACCACAGGAAACAGTGTGCTTATTATCTATGAGCCGAATCAAACCGAGCTAAATCAAATCAAGCTTCGAGCCGAGCTGAGTCGGTACTTGCCCTAGTTTTAGTTTGTTTTGTTTTTTCAATCGAGCTTGACTCAAAGGCTTGGTTTGGTTTGAACTTCCATTCGAACCAATCCAAGCCGAGCTTTTTCAAACGAATCCGTGCTGAGCTTTCAAGCTGGCTTGGTTTGTGCCCACCTCTACTCACAATGATTATTATATTGAATCTACTCCAACAATTAAATGCTACACTAAAATATTGTCTTGCGGCTCCTTAGTAATTTAAGTGTGCCATACCAAGGAAAATAATTTGGAGGGTAAGCTTTGCCTTGTATACTATTTTTAATTGTGTGGTCTATCTCAATTAATAGAGACTAATTATTTTGCCTTGGGGCTAACATGGGGTGACACATATGGCAGTAGAGGTGAATTTCCATTCCACACTATGGTGGGATCCACCCAAGCCAAGTACTCCTTTTCTCTCTCGTGGCATTTTTAGGAACAATTAATTGTGAATTTATATACTAGTTAGACAATAGGCATAGTCCAACTGGTTGGATGTCATTATCTCTACTGTTTATGTGGTGTGGTTCACTTGAGCTTTGGATATGCTTCAATTTTAGATTATGCCCTAAAATAAGCCGTAAACAAAATGAATGGTGTGACTAATGACAAATACATTATGGTGGGCCCTACATAGTGTGGTGAGTTCCTCACTACACAATCAGTGTCCCTGGTTTACCTAGTGGCTGGGCCAGAAACATCTTCAACAACTGTTTTACCCCGTGAATAGAGCACCCAATATTTGTGAGGCCCACCATGTTGTATATATTAATCTACTCCATCTGTTAGGTAAGACCTCTTATTGAAACCGTATATACAAAAGATCAGCTCAACAGATAACTCGTTTTAGGCTACACAAAGGAGGAAAATGTAAAATTGCTCCTAATTCCTCTTACAACGTGGTGTGGACCGTCTATTTTTTTGATCAGGTTGATATTTCATGAGAGATAAAATCATGGGCGCGGCTTCGGTGGATCCCTGAGGTGGGTGGATCCCTGACCGTGTGATGTGTGTGTCTTACATCCACGCCGTCCATCCATTTTGAAAACTTATTTTAGAGCATGATCCAAAAAAATGAAGTAGATCAAAATGTCAGGTGAACTATAATCCAGTAAACAGTGGTACCAACCATTAAAAATTTCTCGCGTATGGTCTCTTCATCCAGCCTCCAGGTCTTTGTGACCTTGTCGAAAATAAACATTCCAATGTTCCGCATGAAGTTTTTAATGATGGGGATTCAATCACTACTGTTTTATGTGGTATGGTCCACCTAAGATTTGGATACACTTCATTTTTGGTATCATGCCCTAAAATGATCTTTCAAAATACATGGACAGTGTAGATGTAAGACAGATACATCACAGTGGCCCCACAGTTGGGGATCCACCACCTAGATCAGTTGTTATTGGGCATCACACAACAGGCGAGAAAAAATATTGACACACCAGATGCATGCAGTAGGGCTATGAAAAATATTGATATACCACATATTATATCAAGGGTACTTTTGTCAATATTATAAATGATTGGGTACACCTAACAAACAGACCAGATCTTGCATGAAAGACAGTTGAAGGGCTCAGGATCGGGCCGGACTTGCACCTAAGCCATCCATTATCATAATGGGCCAGGCTTTAATTTGTTTGTTTTGGCGGGTCATGGGCCTGGCCAGATTTAAGCTTGGGTTTTACTTTGCAGGCTTGACTTGACAGATCTGGGCCTAGCCGGTTGACAGGCCCAGCGGGTAGAATATGACAATGTGGACAATATGTTGTACATACGTGTATGTATCTCAACCGTCCGATAGATCTTAATACCCCCTAATGTAATTTTTTTGCATTGAATTTTGATCATCGGCGAGTATGTTTTGATAGTCTATCTTAAGAGCAATTAAGAGGTTGAATTCTTTCCATTTGATTTGGATATGCCCTATCAACACTCTGGTCAGCACTTTGGATGGTTGTGATTAAACGAAAGGAATCTTTTGCTCATGGTCCTCATATGCATGTGCATGGATTTTCATACTCTATCAACGTACACACACAATAAGAAGATAAGGGATTTTGGACGCGGATTGCATGCTAAAGCCTTTCGCATGCATCTCCTGCGCACGGAATCTTTGAGGGGCCCACCGTGATTGTTAACGTCAAATTTTATAACAGGATTCTCCGGTCGTTCACCTTCTTTCCCACAGAGCCTTCCTCCGTCGGACCTGTAAGAAGACAGAAAGCAACTAAGGGTGGCTGGTGTCCAGCTGTTAGCCCTCCGATGCTTAAGTCAGGCAAAGCAAGAAGAATAATAACCAGGCGAAACCAGGCTAGAGATTGAATATTGTGTACCTGTATCTTAATGGAGTCATCTTTTTATATAGATCTGAGGTGATCTATTTTGTTACGCAAGATATCGAGATACCGCCGATTTTGTGGAATAAGATCCTTATCCTTAGATAGAGGAGTGATTTAATTCAATGATTCATTCGATAGTTACGTTCCTTGATAGCAATCCCTTGAGATCCGGAACCATTGAAGAAGATAAGCCCAAAATCGCCTATACGGGCTGCTGGAACTATCATACGAAGACCGTCCAATCCAAAGGCAAAGATTCACGACTATTCAGATGTCGGGTGCTACTCATATCAGGAAGGCTCTCATACAGAATGCGCGACTCCTTTCGTCGAGCACGAGGCGAGCTGCTCGCATTCAAGCGATGCGACCCCTTCTCTCGAGCACGAGCCGAGCTGCTCGCATTCAGGCGATGCGACCCCTTCTCTCGAGCACGAGCCGAGCTGCTTGCATTCAAGCGATGCGACTCCTTCACAAGTAATTTTGCCTATAACAGATGCCCCCCAAACCCTTGGTATTGAGGGACTATGCCAAGGGTTTTGTTTATATGTGCAGCTAGTTACTGGAAAGAATTGCGCATGATTCTCTTAACGTGCTTCCGTATTTATGATGGGCAGCTTTTACGCAGCTTTTTCTGCCGCCAGAAATGAGGCGTCGGACGCCACGTGTCTCCGCTTTTAATGCTAGTGCCCGTTTGTCTGGCGTGCCGGATGAGAAGCTGCCGCGTGTACACTAAATCAAAACGGGATGATTGCATATAAATATCGGACTTAGCAGAATTTCCTCCATTTCCGATTTCTATCCGCTGCGGAGCTTTTCTTCTTTCTTCCTTCTTTGTTTTTGGAGTAAAAAACCTCTTTGCAGAGGTATTCTTTCTTCTTACTTACTTCTTCCATCCACTTTTTCTTTGTAATGGCAGAGGTCTCTGACGAAGAGATTGTCCCTCTGGGAAACGAAACCCCGGATTCTTCTGAATCCAACAACGCCAGAGTACCGGCTGGGAGATATTCCGCCTCCGGTTACTCCTCCATCTTGACGGAGGAAAGACTCTCTAACCTTAGAGAGACGTATTGGGTCCCGGACTCTGTTTCGTTTAGATTACCGGGGAGAGGGGAGACAGCCGATGCACCACCACCAGGGTGTGTGGCTTTCTATGAATACTTTTTCAAAGTGGGTGTACGCCTTCCCCTCCACCCTTTCATACGAAACTTCCTCCGTCTCTATAAGATTGCTCCGGGCCAATTGATAGTTAATGGCTGGCGGGTGGCTCTCGTTCAGATGGTATCTGAAGAGGGTCCTCGCGCCGTCCAGGAGTTTCGTACTTCTCAACTTTATGATGAAGAGCGATATGAAGCGTATATCGCTGGTCGCGATTTTGCGGTCAGGGTTATGCAGCAGATCGCTCCGACTTTTAATGTTGAGGAGTTCGACAGGATGGCATTCGAGGTCGCAGCTAGAGAACGAGCTGCCACTGAGAATGAAGTCACCGGAGCTACCGATGTTGCTCCTACGCCCGAGGCTGGTCCTGAGGCTGAGAGTCGCGAGCCTGCCCAAGAGGGGGATGACTAGCCCTGATTTTGTTGCCTTCCTTTGTCTTCATCATGTATTTTTTATTTTTATTATACTCTTGAGAAGAAATTTATATGTAACGACTGTGTAATGACTTGACCTTTTGGTCCGTTATAATGAATATCTATTTCTTCAATGTCGTGTATTTTTCCTGGTTTTTAGTTTTGCCTTATGTCGATCACATGTTGACTCATCAGGGGATGCGACCCCTTACTTCGAGCGCGAGCCGGGCTGCTTGTATTTAGGAGGTGCGACCCCTTAATTCGAGCACGAGCTGCGCTGCTCGCATTTAGGAGGTGCGACCCCTTAATTCGAGCACGAGCTGCGCTGCTCGCATTTAGGAGGTGCGACCCCTTAATTCGAACACGAGCTGCGCTGCTCGCATTTAGGAGGTGCGATCCCTTAATTCGAGCACGAGCATCTAACTCATGAAAAAGTGAATTAGACTCAATCCGGGGGTCGTATGACCGTGTCTGCGTTGAGATAGACTGATCTATCGATTGAGATTTTGATTCCACCAAGGGCAGAAGATTGGTCAAGAGAGCACGTATGCTCTCTTCGGGGCTATTTTTAATCCATAGAATGGAGAAGCAACCAACTAGTAATAATTTCAATCCTACCAAGGGTAGGCAATTGGCCAAGAGGATGTGTATATTCTCTTCGGAGCTATTCGAGTCCAAGTAAATGGGGTAGTGACCAAAAGATGATTTTAACCCTACCAAAGGTAGGCGATTGGCCAAGAGAATGTATGTATTCTCTTCGGGGCTTTTGAGTCCAAGTAAATGGAATAGCGACCAAAAGATCCTTAATTCATTTGAACATCGTTTAAGAGTCACATCGCATCAAGGGAAGTATTGCAACAAGTGTTCCACATGCCAAGGGCGACGTACGGGTCTTCCTTGCATATCTTCAAGATAGTACGTGCCGGGTCGCACGATTTTGACGACTCGATACGGGCCTTCCCAATTCGGGTCAAATGATCGAGCAGTGACCCCAAGGTTTTGTCTGAGAACCAAATCACCTAGTTGGAAAGCTCTGGGCCGAACTTTAGCGTTACGATAGCGAGCGATGCGCTGCTGATACGCTGTTGCTCGTATTTGAGAGGCAATCCTTCGTTCTTCCGAGAGATCGAGATGAAGTCGAAGATTCTCTTGGTTACAAGTGGGATCGTATTGCTCAACCCGGTACGAGGGTATTTGGATCTCAACTGGTACTACCGCATCGGTACCGAATGCTAAGGAGAAGGGAGTTTCGCCCGTGGACGTACGAGCCGTAGTCCTATAAGCCCATAAGACTTCTGGCAAGAGTTCTGGCCACATGCCCTTACACTCGCCGAGCTTGGTCTTCAAATGATGCTTGATGATTTTATTCACTGCCTCGACTTGCCCATTTGCCTGAGGATGATACGGAGAGGTGCGGAGGTTACGTATCTTCCATTTTTCACAAAATTCGTCAAAGGCTGCGTTGTCGAATTGCGTTCCATTGTCGGTGATTATAGTGTGGGGGAGTCCGTAACGGCATATGATATTTCTCCATATAAACTTAGTAGTTTGTTTCTCGGTAATCTTGGCTAATGGTTCTGCCTCGGCCCATTTGGTGAAGTAATCAACCGCCACAATTGCGAACTTATTTTGTCCCTTTCCCATGGGCAAGGGCCCAATGATATCGACCCCCCACTGAGCGAAAGGCCAAGGGCTATCAACTGGAGTCATCCGTTCGGACGGTACATGAGGTATAGGTGAATATCGTTGGCACTTGTCACATTTTTTAGAAAATTTAATTGCGTCTGATTTCATAGTGGGCCAATAATATCCTTGCCTCATCGCCTTATATGCTAGGGATCGCCCCTTGGGGTGGTTACCACATGCCCCCTGGTGTACTTCGTCTAGAACACGAAGTGCTTCTTCTGGATGAAGACACCTTAAATAAGGCAAGGAAAAGCTTTTGCGTAACAATATTCTGTCTTGCAAGATATACCTGGCAGCTCGAAGATGAATTTGTCTTGCAGCTTTCTTGTCCTCTGGTAGGTATCCGTCTCTGAGATAAAGGATGATGGGATCCATCCAGCTTGGAGATGATTGTACCGATATTACTTGCTCAAGAGTCGCTTGGTCGATACTCAGGTTCTGACGATGCTCGATGGAGATCGAATGTGATAACTCAGATTCTGGTGTAGAGGCGAGCTTTGCCAGGGAATCGTCAAGTTGGTTCTTCTCGCGAGGAATATGAATTATTTCATAAGTCTTCAGTTTCGCGAGTAGGATGAGGACACGAGACTTGTATAAGGCCATCCTTTCTTCTTTGGCCTCGAATTCACCAAGAACTTGGTTGACAATGAGCTGGGAGTCGCTATAAATTAATAGATTCTGAATTGCAAGGACAATGGCCAGTTCGAGGCCAACGATCAGGGCCTCATATTCTGCTTCATTATTTGAGACGCGAGAATCGAAAAGCAGAGCATATTGGAAATGCGACCCGTCCGGAGCCACTAAAATCAGGCCTGCTCCGCTGCCCTTGGTCCGCGACGACCCGTCCACGAAGAGTGACCAAGGAGGCTGGTCGCTGGTCATGGTATTATCATCGGAAGAGTATGTGAATTCGGCGATAAAGTCAGCCACGGCCTGGCCCTTGACTGCGGTCCTAGGACAGAATGAGATATCGTGCTCGCTGATCTCGACCGCCCATTTAGTTAAGCGTCCGGAAGCCTCAGGTTTTTGAAGGACTTGCCGTAGTGGATGATTTGTTGGTACTAGAATAGCGTGGGCTTGAAAGTATGGTCGCAGTTTCCAAGCTGCCGTGACTAAGGCTAGGGCCAGCTTTTCCATATCAGAATACCTAGTTTCTGCATCAACCATTGCTCGACTGATATAATAAACGGGCCTTTGTACTCCAGAATCTTCTCTTATCAAAGCAACGCTAACGGCCGTAGTGGACACAGAAAGATAAAGAATGAGTTGCTCATGTGCTACAGGTTTAGATAAAATGGGAGGTGTGCTCATGTATTGCTTCAGTTGCTGAAAGGCTTCTTCACACTGTGGTGTCCATTTCCAATCAGACTTGGCCGTTGCACGAAGGAGTTTGAAGAATGGTAAGCACTCGTCAGATGCTCGTGAGATAAATCTATTCAACGATGCGATGCGACCAGCCAGACGCTGGACGTCCTTCAGAGTAGTGGGGGATTTCATCTCTACCAATGCTTTTATCTTTTCGGGATTTGCCTCAATTCCTCGCTGACCGACCATGAATCAGATGAACTTTCCAGCAGATACCCCGAATGCACACTTTTCTGGATTCAACTTCATCTGATATTTCCTCATCAGATCGAATGCTTCTTGAAGATCAGGGAGATGATCATCTTCCACGATGCTTTTCACGAGCATGTCATCGACGTAAACTTCCATATTTCTGCCGATTTGGGTAGCGAATATTTTGTTGACGAGGCGCTGATAGGTGGCCCCTGCATTTTTAAGACCAAACGGCATTACCTGGTAGCAATATAGTCCCCGATCTGTGATGAAGGCGGTATGTTGGCTATCAGGTGGATGCATCATGATCTGGTTGTAACCAGAATAAGCATCCATAAAACTGAGCAGAGCGTGTCCAGCTGTTGAATCGACCAACTGGTCGATCCGTGGTGTCGGGAAGCTATCTTTGGGACATGCTTTGTTCAAATCTGAATAGTCGACGCACATTCTCCATTTGCCATTAGCTTTCCGGACGAGAAGTTTGATGATGAGGCGGTTCCTTTTGGCGAGATGAGGCCTTCGCCCTTTCAGGTGATCGATTTTTACGAGCGACATAATCCTGGAGATGACCTTTTCGAATAAGGGCTTCAATATGATCTCGTAGAGAAATGCAGTCTTGGGTTCTATGCCCGTGATCTTTGTGGAAATAACAGAACTTGCTCTTATCTCTCTTCTCGGGATCGGATTTGATCTTTGCAGGCCACTTTACATATGGCTTGTGTTTGATCTCCATTAAAACCTTTTCATGAGACCGATTGAGAGGAGTGTAGTTATGATATTTACCAGAATAAGGTTTCTTGGGAGAACGATCGCGCTCATCACGACGATATTTTTTATCTGCAGAAGAGGTTCCCTCTGGCTTGCATTTCTTACCCTGGGCTCCATGGCGTGTCAATGCGACTTCTTCTGCATTGATATATTTCTGAGCTTTGGCTTGGAATTCTGCCATAGTTTTCGGCGGGCTCTTATCTAAGGCAAACCTGAATTTCTCGCTTGTTATTCCGGCTATGAGGGCTGTGAGACCTTTTTCTTCAGTATAGCCTTCAGTTTGAACGGCTTCGGCAGTGAACCGTACTGTGAACTCCTTTATTGTCTCCCCATGCTGCTGCCTCAGATCCATCAGATGGGAGGCTGGCTTCTTAATGCGAATGCTTCCCATGAATTGAGAAAGGAATATCTCCGATAACTGTGAAAAGGACCTGATGGAACGAGGCTTTAGTCCCCGAAACCATGTACGAGCAGCATCCTTTAAAGTTAAGGAAAAAGCCCTACACATGATTTCTGAGCCATGTCCCTCCAACTCCATAAGAGACCTATATGTTTCCAGGTGTTCAAGATGGTCGCCAATACCTGTGTACGGGGTGATAACAGGCGTTCGATACTTTCTAGGTAACGGTGCTTCCATAACTTCGCTGGTGAAGGGGAACTCGGATTGATGTATCGCTGCCATGACGGCAGATGGTCGATTCGTCTGATATCGCTGTTCCATGACGTCAAAACGATCATGGATTCTTTTGAGATCTCCTTCCCATGGTAAGGTATAGCCTGATGTTTCGACGGTGGAGCCCTGAGGTTGAGGTTGTCGAGATGTACTAGAATGTATGGAATGCGGAGGCGGCACAGGGAGATGGTTGTCGAGTGGTGTTTGATTTGATGGAGGAGGATGTGGTGGGACCTGTGGTTTGTCTACAGAATGTCTGGAAATCACCGGTGTGGGTTGCGGTGGTAACCCTTCGGAGGGTTGTCCCTGTGGTTCGGGGAAATGCTGATCAAGTCGATTTGACAGGGCCTGAACTCCGGCATTCAGAGTTAGAAGAGTATTTCCGAGGAAACGCAGGACGTCGTCTTGATTTCCAGGATTTCCAGAGGCCTCCAATAATGGGTTTGCTGATAGCATATTTGGGGCTCCTTGAGGGATATTCGACGAAGTGGGTGGAAGGACAGGTACGGATTCCGTCTCATCGGGCGGAGGTGGTGCCTGCCTTGAAGTCGAAGGATGAACAGCCTTTTTAGGAGGCATCGCAGAAGGATTTCGATCGGTGGTTAGAACGATTGATTTTAACGATCAAGTCGTTCCCACAGACGGCGCCAAACTGTTAACGTCAGATTTTGTAACAGGATTCTCCGGTCGTTCACCTTCTTTCCCACAGAGCCTTCCTCCGCCGGACCTGTAAGAAGACAGAAAGCAACTAAGGGTGGCTGGTGTCCAGCCGTTAGCCCTCCGATGCTTAAGTCAGGCAAAGCAAGAAGAATAATAACCAGGCGAAACCAGGCTAGAGATTGAATATTGTGTACTTGTATCTTAATGGAGTCATTTTTTTATATAGATCTGAGGTGATCTATTTTGTTACGCAAGATATCGAGATCCCGCTGATTTCGTGGAATAAGATCCTTATCCTTAGATAGAGGAGTGATTTAATTCAATGACTCATTCGATAGTTACGTTCCTTGATAGCAATCCCTTGAGATCCGGAACCATTGAAGAAGATAAGCCCAAAATCGACCTATACGGGCTGCTGGAACTATCATATGAAGACCGTCCAATCCAAAGGCAAAGATTCACGAATATTCAGATGTCGGGAGCTACTCATATCAGGAAGGCTCTCATACAGAATGCGCGACTCCTTTCGTCGAGCACGAGGCGAGCTGCTCCCATTCAAGAGATGCGACCCCTTCTCTCGAGCACGAGCCGAGCTGCTCACATTCAGGCGATGCGACCCCTTCTCTCGAGCACGAGCCGAGCTGCTCGCATTCAGGCGATGCGACCCCTTCACAAGTAATTTTGCCTATAACAGTGATGTTTGTGAGAAATCTACGTCGTCCAACCGTTTTGTGAGATCATTGTATGCGTTGCGACAAAAAATGAACGGGATCCAAGACTCAAGTGGGCCGTAATAAAGCAAAAGGTGGGTAGGAAAATTGCTACGGTTGAAACCTCTATGGGGTCCACAGTGATGTTTATATGTCATCCATACCGTTCATAATGTCACTCATACTGAGATGAACCGCAAACACAAATATTATCCTGATTCGAAACTTCTGTAGCCCCACGATTATCTCACCTATGGAAGTTCAATTGTCACGTTTTCGGCCCACTTGAGTCTTGGATCCCGTTCATTTTTGTTTGCAATGCCTAAGATGATCTCACAAAACGGTTTGACAGCATAGATTTCTCACAAACATCATCGTGAGCCCCACCCAGATTCCGAGCAGGAGATGCCCGCGAAAGGCTTTTGCAGGCAATCCGTGTTCCGGATTTTGCTTTACTGTCTCGTAATCCGCAGCGGTCCCACAGTGACCTGGCAAAATTCAACCCAACCCGCTAACCTGACCCGACCCGACCCGACCCGACCTGGTTTTTTTCTAGTTTATGGTTGGAAAATTTGACTCGAATTCAATTTTTGAGTTGACCCGTCCCGACCCGTATTTGTATGGGTCGGGTTAGGATTAAAGGTGACCCGACCTGACCCAACCCAACCCGAATCATATAAGGGTTAAGTAGACTATTATATATTAATTTTCTTATTAGTTAAATAATACATTTTTTTTTCTCATACACCCTGTTGGGAACGGTCTACATGTCTGTTAATTTAATAAACATGTGCACAACAATGATCACATTTTATGACATGTAGAACTAAAATATCATGAGATTTCTTGTAACACCCTAAAAAAATTATTTGTGATCTTGCATGTACACAGGTGCTTACACACATGTACATCCCAAATCTTGCACCCATATTTTAGCAACACTTAGAATGTGCACCCACATATACACATTTAGATTCATACACCTTATAACAATCACCTAATTAATCGTGGATCCTGGTAGAGGAAATCATCCAGTTGTCCACCTCATCTTCAAATGAGCTGATCTTTATGAACCAATTTAGTGTGTGAACATGTTCATGTATTGCCCTTTAATACATCTCGGGTCCACACACCTCATCAAAATTGTTTTATCATGAATCTAAACCATTGAAATCACTCATTCTAACCCATTATTAAACCTGTCCAACCAGTAAATTTCGATCTAGACCCATCACCATTTCAATCTCTATTATTAACTCAAACCATTCTTTTAGCATGTAGTCATTTAAACTTCGAACCTCTACCTCATTTTTTACCTTGCAACTGTAAGATATTCATCAAACCAAATGGGCGGAGTGGATTTCTCAAATCCATCATTGGTGGATCAAATGCACTTACACACACACACACACACACACACACACACACACACACACACAAAATTATCGCTAGCATTGAAACACTGACAAAAAATCAAGCCGTGACCAAAACCCAGCTCGCTTCCAACCACCGCCGCAGCTCGACCTCACTATCGATCCTAACGATCCACCATTTAAGATCCATTTTAAAGATCCAGATCATCCATCATGCTGCCTGGAAGATTTTGACAACAGACATCCAATCCTCATTGTTCCCAATCATGTAGCCCACCTGAAATTTTATATCTGACTCACGTTTTGGCCCATGGTCTGTTCTAACCGGGTGAATCTGATGGATGGATTGGATCTCTCTCAAACTATTCAAGTTGACCCCACTTAGTCCCGTTTCCAATTACACATCTGCATGCAACCCATGACCCACGTCCGTACGTGGAACCAAGATCCCCAAACCCTACGTCTCCCTCCTTCTGTGCAAACACAACTCTCCGTAACCATCTGTCCAAACAGCTGCCCACTATGCTGTGACCCACCATTCCATAGGAACCGTCCATATGCATTAGATGATCGTCAAACCCCAGCCATTGATACTACTCACTCTGATACCTCTTATGTGGTCCGCACCGTTCATCGATCAACTTCATTTTTGAGCTCTTATTCTAACTCGACTTGCCGAAATTGGTGAACAACTTTGATTTCCTCTCATATTAGCCTAGTGGACCCCTCTTCATCACACAAAAAATCGATTATTACATCTCCCGCCCGTGAACAACATATTCAACCCAATTTTCGTTTTCTCTTTCCAATCTTAAAAGAGATTCTGTCTTACAATCCGTATGAGTGCACTCCGCATGATCTCAGCCATCTAAACCTCTCATCCAACGGTAGATAACTCACTAGTACTCTTCATTAAAGGCTCCTCCAGCGTTAGAAACCAGGGATACTAATAGCAAGAGATAGATAAGAGAATCGAAACCTAAAAACGTAATATGAAAAGAAAAAGAAGCAAAAGAAAAACAGATCAGAAGGAAGAAGAAAAAGAAAAGAAGATCAGAGGAAAGAAAAAGAGGAATGAAGAAGAAATAGGAAGAAGCCCTAAGGACCATTTCACTAAGCTGGCATAGCTAGGATTGATCGCAATTCATAGAAGCACTACCTAAGGAGCCAAACCTTCATCAAATCCTTCACAGCATCAACAGGTAAGTGATCTCCTGGTTGAACCCTACATTAACCTTTAGATTGATTCTATTTGAATATTTGTTATATATTGTAGATATAATGTATTTAATATTGTTATGAGTTATGAATTGAATGCTAGTGTTATATGCATTTAGTTTAATCCACAAATTGGTTAGTTGATCATTAAAATGTGGGTCAACCCGACCCGACCCGGTTTAATTTGGGTTGGGTAAGGGGTGGGAAAATCCAACCCGAATTCAATTTGGGTCGGGTTAGGGTTGAGGTAGAAACGACCCGACCCAAATTTTACCCGACCCGAACCTGACCCGACCCGACCCATTGCCACCTCTATCCTACATGCACAATAACGAGGAGAGAAAAAACTTTCATACTATGGCAGAGTCTGATGAATGATACACATGCCCTTACAGAATTGATTACAGTTGCATACGGGGCATGCATGTAAATCAACATAAACTGTCCAAATTATAGGTGCTGGCTTGGACGTATGATGATAAAAAAAATTGTGCTCATTTGATTATTTAACTATAGGATTGATGGACATTTATTAGACGATAAAAAATGAATTAAATATCCAATTGTCCCATCCAACAAATATGTGTCCACGAATCAGAGGTTAGATTGTTAAACCAATACAATTTTGGAATCTGACTGGGTGACAATGGATTTTACAATTTAGTAGATTTAATTTAAGTTAACGTTTCGCAGCATACATTTTCTAGAGCCTTTGCATCAAGCATAAGAATACCAGTTTATTAAAACTCCACTTGGAATAAAACAAACAAAAGGGGCACCACATCTAAGGATACGGTTTAGGCCTTGATTCAAGGGTCCCACATGTATAGTAAGAAGAAGAGAAAAACTTTTGACTCTTGGAGAGTGGGCACTTAGAAATTAAGAAAATGAATATTTGGAATACAATTAATCCAAATTAATCCGTCCAAATTGAAGGATGGTTATAACTAAATAATTGTTGGATATGGGTCTATGTGACCCACTTGTGACCAATCACTAGTGGGTGGATCCTACATATTTTTTTCATTTTTCTCGGAATTTTGAAATTCAAAGAGAATTTAAAATTTTGATAAGGGAAAGATAGGGAAGGGGTTGGATTAGACATAGACAAACCTTATTCCATTCAATCTTATCAGTTATCTCTCAATCTAGCTCAGCAAAAAAATAAAGAGATAACTATTGTATCCCTTGTATGTCAATTTGACCCGTTCTTAAACGATCTAAGCTATAAATTATAATATGAGGCCATCTATACCATAGAATCACAGGGGTGATTAGACCCATCTACTTCTATAGTGGTTAAGCAGACCGTTAGACTTGCGCCGCTCATCATCAACTTTTGTGAATATCCCATATCGTGTAGACTGTGTCAGACCTACAAGCCTACTCTTCCGGCCGACTTCCAATAATATTTTATTTCTTATTTAAACAAATAAGTGTCCATAAATCAGAGCTAAGGATCAGAAAGGGGGAACTGATGTTGATTATTTGACTCAGACAACTGGGTTTCATATTTAATTCAGTTTAACTTGAAATAATTTATGCCAATTATATAATTTCTGAATGCCTACCTATAAAGCGTCACACGTTGCTGGAGTACAAGTAACTCCTTCAAGAAAACTTGTAAAAGGCTGAGACATTCAAGAAGACAGCTTCAGCAGCCAAAGGGGCATGCCCTGTATCCCACCATTATAGGGCCAAATCTATGGAGATTCTTTTTCTCTTTATTTTCTTTGTATTAGCAGATCTTTTTCTTTTAAAAGGTTTATCAAATAAAGACAAGCAAGGACAGTGAACCTCCATCACTCAAACCATTGTCTCTCTATCAACTCAACTAACGTGGGAAAGGGAAGAATATTGGCCCATAGACCTATATATATATATATCTCACCTACAACTAGCTCTAAATGCAGCTAGGTTGTGTATTGGGTCCACTTGGTTTATGCATGACATCCAACCGGTCTATCATGGTTACACCACAATGAAAGTAACCCCCCTAAAAAATTATGCCGATCCAACCACGTCAAGTCGTCTAACATGTGAATTCAAGGCAGGGTGGTTGTATCATGTGGCCATCATCATGATTGGATCAGCATACTTCATTTTTCATCCTATCCTCATAATGGGACAACCATTTTAAATTGATATATGTAGACAAGAAGCTAGTTGGACGTTTTCCCGTCTCCATCTAGTTGCGTATGAGACCATCCCTATCCTCTCTCTGTTAGTCCATTCATAGAAATTATCAAGCCCAAACATCTTCACTATGATCGCAGTGAAAAAGAATCCTGTGGCCCTATCCAGATATGTCAATGGCATGCATTTACTCCAACTATTGCGTGGCTGTCCTGTGCTAAGTACGGGATAAAAATTTAGGGCAATCCATGATTTAGGTGGGCTGCGCCAGGATGATAGTTGGATCAACTTGATTTTAGAGTCGTTCTAATTCTATTCTTTGGTGGGCCGAACCTGCTCAGCAGATTAGATGAGTTGAAAACATCATGCAGACATGATAGTTGGATCATCTTGATTTTAGACACGTTCTAATTCTTTGGTGGGCTGAACCTGCTGGGCAGATTAGATTAGTTGAAAACATCACGTTGGTCCCCACATAGGAGAAAGTTTGTTCTACAAAAGTCACTGGCTTTCACAAAATACTAATTGCAGTCGGTGGAGTGCACTTAAAAAGTGTACCCCCGTCATATGTGGTGACGGGTTATCCTTGTGTGTAAGACTGGACAGGTTCATCCAGAAATACTCACTGCTTCTGCTTCTGTTATGCAATCTAAAATCAGGCAAATTAATATAATCTTGAGGTGGGCCATACATGTCAACATATCTCAAAATGTTCTCCATTTTCTGTTGACCGTTCCTTTGTTTCCTCAAGGCGTGACAGCTATGAGAGTCAGCTACATATCTACGGACGCAAGATTCGGTAGTGACCCCTCCAGGACTGACTAAAGCACTGTAGGCCCAACTATGATGTATGTGTTTTATCCACACCCTCAATCCATTTTTTCAGCTCATTTTTGGGCATTTATTCTACGTTGAATGTCCAACCCATGTCTAGGATGTTTTTAATGATGGACATTAAATCACCACACGACATTCCCTTGGTCCTGTGGTGATTGATTGTCCACCGTTAAAAACTTCTCATGCACCACAAAAGTTTTGGATGAAGCTGATATTTTCCCTTCTCGTCCAGGTTTGTGTGACCTAAACAGCAGGTTGCAAATGAACATGATAGTGGATCGTAGGAAGTTTTCAATGATCGGCGTTCAATCACCACTGTTTTCTGTGGTGTGGTCCGACTGTGAGTTCGATCTGCTTTATTTGTTGGCTTAGGTCCTATACTGAGCTGGCAAAATGGATGGACGGCATGGATAAAACATATACATCATGGTGGGTCCCACAGAGCACCGACCAGTACTGACGTCACTACCAAGTCCGAGTCCGGTATCTATGGCCAATCACACGTAAGCCTAGTTTCTGATTGGTGGGGCCTTACATCATCATTGGCCCATTTGGATTTGCGCATACCGGTAGGCTCCGTATAAGTTATCATCGGTTCATACATATGCACAGGGTTGTAACGCTTTTCCTATTCCTGCCTATATATGCTGGTAGGAACTTTAGATGAACATGAATTCTTCAAGTATGGATCCGTGTGGAGTAGTTACTATGTGTTAAATTACTTCTGCACTTATGTTTTTATTAGTGCATAAGTTTTGATATCCTCGCCTACAAATGCAAAAAACATTCAGAAAGTTAAATACATCATCATCAATGGTCAACGAGATGGCTTTCCATTCAAATATGTGTTTAATATTAATCTCTGTCCTCATCAATTCACATCTAAAGAAACTACTACCATTAAGATATTAAGGTATATGAATAGTTCTTTAGATCTCCATATTTGTTGCATAGGGCGATTTATTATTCTACCGATTAAGCTAATAGGTAACTCTTTCTACATGTGTGAGCCAATGCAAATTTATAGCTTTGCTAAAAGTTCGGCCGTGGAGTGTTTGGCCTCTTTTAGATTCAAGAAGTCTTTTCTAAGTACCTATGTGAAGGGTTAGGATTCTTTTAATCATGGGTTAGTTAGATACATGGGCCGTGTACATTGGGCACATATTTTTTTTGTTGGGCACTAAGCTCCACTTCTATATGTGTAGCCAACCCGAGCACCGTATAAACCGCTTTAAGCAAATGATCACATACTTTCGGTATTTGAAATCCAAACTGTGTGATGAGACATCGCAAGGAGCAATTTCAATTAAACCTATATGCTAACTTTTTGTGGCCCATTTAGGGTCCTGAATGGCTTGAGTCTGTGTCTCCCTTCGTCTTAATGATATGGTGGGATGATAAATACGTAGCAGCATGGACCCCACATTCCATCTAAGATTTCTATGGTGGGTGAAAACTATAAGATATGCACGCGCACAACACCGAATACCTTATTTTTCTTGAATATTCGATTGATAGAACCACTCGGATGACATCTAAGAGATTTTGTTATATTTGTTATCTTTTATAATTTAGAATATTTTATTATTAGATATAAAAAGATATAGCAGGGCTTTCAAAAGATTATGGGTGAGAGAGACTCTTCTCTTCATTATCATTTTCTAGTTGTTTTCATGGTATCAAACTTATCCTTTTTGGACTGACGTCTGCCATTTCTCCCTTCGATTTACAGACTTATTCCTCTTGCTCCAACGATCACTATCATTTGTGGGTATGACGACATCTTCCCAACTTCAATTTCTCCTCTCCAACATCCATTCGCTAGTCACCGTTAAACTTGACTCCACCAATTTCCGAACATAGAAGTCTCAGATTCAACATGTTCTTTGTGCGAATGGATTTCTTGAGTATGTTGATGGCACATCGCCTTGTCCACCCAAAACTTTAAGGGACTCCAACGGCATAGAAATCACAAATCCCAATTTTACTAAATGGTCTCAGACAAACTAACACCTTGTTAGTGTTCGCTTCCCCAAGTGTAGAGGTTGCGATGTAGTAATAACTCAGTAAGACCGAGGTCGATCCACAAGGACTTGCGTAAGAATTCATAAACACATCCAATAGTGTCTATTGAGAGCTAACAACCAGATTTTGTATGAAATTGATGTAAGTAACAACTTTGAATTAAATTGAAGGTAAACAATTATAAAAAGGCACTAGGGGTTCAAGGATCCACTTGTAGCAATCCTTGATGTTCAATCCTCTATGGTTTCTCATTCTCTCAACTAGAATCGATATTAAGATTTATCTAGCCGGATGATAGAGCTGTTAAATCAACAATCTGTTATATGTATGAGCCCTGTGTATGATTCACTCAATGCAAGCTAGGCTGAGCATGCTTCAATTGCATAGGTCAGTCCCAATTCCAATAAACTAAGTTCATAATCATGATTATCATTAAGTCCTGTCACCAGACAAAGTTAGATCATGGTTTGAACTTGAATCAAATCGCATGCACAGTCCCATACATAATTCAGAAAACTAGAAAAGTAGAACTTTGGTACGAAGTCCCCACATGAAGATTATAGTACTAGAGCGTACTCCAATTCCTCGGATCATACAGATCTAGACTAACACAAAGCAATTAAGAACTTAAGTAATTCTCCCAAACATCCATGAGTCATCATAAGACTAAGAAAAACTACTTAGAACTTGTATAAACTTCAAACCATTGTTCATAAACATGAAATTCAATCTTAAAACCAACTCAAAACGAATTGAAACATCTTAGATTCACTACAAGCTTCACCTCTTAGCCCTAGCTAAGAGGTTTAGCCGTTCATGATCCAAGGAAACATGAAACAACTAAGAAAAACATAAAACAGTAAAACAAACTAGAAGGAGTTGTGGAACTCCGAAATTCACTTCCGCTGCCTCCAACCTTGCTTAAACTCTTCTAAGATACCCTAGGAATGATCCCTAGGTGTCCTTTTATAGTGGGGAGGCTCCATAACCTCAGAATATTCGAGAACTTGTGTAAAACTTACGCAGTGTGCAGAGAAAATCGGCGCCAGAAATAGAAAGTTCAAATCTTATGCAGGCGACCGGTCGCAGTGGCTGGACGACCGGTCGTGGATGCTGGACGACCGGTCTCAAAATGGCCTAAAAGTTTCCAGTGAGTTTCGAGAATTTTCAATCCGAAAAAATAATTTAAGGACCGGTCGCACAACCGGTCGTGAACAGTCCAGAGAGTTATAGCCTCTAGGTCTCCTCTTTGCATGTGCGGACCGGTCGGATGATCGGTCCTTGGCCTTGGACGACCGGTCGGACGACCGGTCGTGGGCACCTTCTTCTGCTTCCTTTCTTCTTTTTTCTGACTTCTTTCTTTCATTCTTTGACGCTTAGCCCCTTTGATCTTCTTTGCTTCTAACTAGCATCTTTAAGTTTTCACTTGATGCTTCCTCTCTCTCATCCCTACAATCACAAATCCATGCATTAGTTTAGTCTATAAACCATAACAACAAGCATAATGAGTGATGAATTGGGGTTAGAATATGCACAATTAAGAGCTCAACAGTTAGTCCTATCTATGTAACATTAAGTCCTTCCATCTTACCATATGTTCTCTATTATACACGTCACAAGATGTTCTCAATGCCCTTGAACATTGACTAAATTCTCTCTTGCAATCTCACATGATGCAAAAGAAATCTAAGTTACAACAACTCCAAAAGGGAAGCATGTCAATGAAAGAATATTTGGACAAAGTCCAATCTCTAGTTGATGATCTTGCTGCCCCGTCTACCCCGATGGATGATGGAGACATCATTCTCTACACCCTCCATGACCTTCTAAAGGAACATAGTTCTGTCAAAACCTTTGTAAGAATCTGTCCTACTCCTTTCACTCTTAAAGAGTTCTATAATATTCTTACCAGTGAATAACTCAATCTTGGATTAGAGACTCTTGAAACTCAGTCTTATGATATTACCAATGCCTTCACGGCTAGTACTGGTACTGCATGTTAGTACATCTTTTGTTGTCAATTGGCGTGTTGGTTGGTCGCGTCTTGTCGTGTGAGCCCCGGTCGAAGTATTGAAGAATCAAGACCTGAAGATTACGCTTCGTCCATTGCTCAAGCTCATGCTGAAACAAGATCCCAGGTAAGTTGCATATAGATCGACCATAGGAAACCCAAAACATCAAAGAATGGCGTAAAGACTCACACATTTTACCCTCTTGACCCTTACACGAGTTGATAAGACTTGTGGTCCTTGGCTGGTGCGAAACGTATTGAAGATATGTCCATACATTGGACCATATGCACCTCATCTCTTCATAACTTGAAGAGATCTGCTGCTGTGTTGAGGAACTTGGTCCAGCAAGCTCGCTATGACAAGTTCATCTAGAAAGCGGTGAGGCTTCTCAACACATCAGCTATCTTGCAGTGTAGAAAACAGATGGACAGGCTTTTCAACAGGTGACTTGCTGTGAGTTAAAGAATATGGACAGCCGACCGATCTTGACCGGTCGGCCATCAGATTATATTATGTCCAGCAGGCATAGCCGACCGGTCTTGACCGGTCGGCCAGTTAAAATGTATTCTCTAGCAAGCATAGCCGACCGGTCTTGACCGGTCGGCCTTCTTTCAACATGCTGTCCAGCAAGCACTGCTGACTGGTCAAGACCGGTTGACCTGTTCTTTTCAAAGATTCCAGCAAGGTATGCCGACCAGTCTTGACCGGTCAGCCTGTTATTCTAAGTGCTTCCAGCAAGGGGGTCCGACCGGTCTTGACCGGTCGGCCTATATGTTGTTCTTCTACAGCAAGGGGGTCCGACCGGTCTTGACCGGTCGGCCAGTCCCAGATATGGCCTTGTTTTTCAAATGACGACCGGTCCGTCCAACCGGTTGAGATACTTCTCTGACAGGTCGGTCGTGACCGTTTTTGATCCGTTGGGGCTATCATTTGGGGCTCTATATAGCCAGGACTTGAGGTCTTTGTTGTCATGCATTCAACACCCTTCAAGAGCTGAGAGAGAGAGCTTTTACTCACATCCTCCTACCCTCTTTGCTCTTGTTCCCCTTGAGTTCATCATTCAAACCTAGCCATTAATGGCTTTTCACTGAGTATTCAAAGCTCGGTTTGAAGTATGAACTCAAGACCTTCATTCATGGCTGACCTACCTTCGAAATATATCTATCAGGTCATTTATAGCCATTGAATGCTTGAAGTTTGGTAGTTCCCTCATTACCATTGCATTGAATAGGAAAGAGGAACTAAACCAACTCTCTCCCAACTACCCGGCATCAACATATCCTCATCATTTGCATCGGTAGCTGATCTTGGGAGCACAAAGAGAAGCTGAAGCATGTGGAGCTGAAGCTACTCATCAAAGGCATCGAATCGGGGCTCAATCGTCTAGGTATGTCTAGTTTTTGAGAGTCCATCTATTCATTCACTATTCCCTGGATTGGGAAACTCCGGCGGGAGGGTACGTGACCATCCTTGGATTAGGATTGGTGAGAGTTTAAGATCCAAACTCGTCAGGTCCCTGGATTGGGCCATCGGCGGATGGTAAACGCGGTCCTAGATCAAAGGATGTCAAGGTTGATGGTTAACCTGATTTAAAACCAAGACTATAGTGAAATCCGGTGGTCTCATAGGTTGAGATCGTGAACCGGGAGTGGAGTAGCGAACCACTATAAATCGCTGTGCATTGTGAGATTGAATGATTGCTATGTGTTGAATGGTTTAGTCAATCATGAATGCTAACTGTTTGATGGAATGCCTATGATAGTCCTTGCTTACAAACTGCTCATATAAATGCCTTGAATGCTATTGTGATTATCTTATTTGATAAGATTGACTTGGTTAGTTTTTAATTGTAATTGGAATTTAAAAAGTCCTATTCACCCCCCCTCTAGGACATTAGGCATATCTCCAAGTATCTCTATAGGCGGTAAAACCGCAATTTCACTTCAGGCAGTCACAATGGTGGCTCTTACAACAACTACAGTGGTAGCCGCCCCTCTTCATCGTTCACCAGTACCCGTGGCCGCAACTTGAGAAATAGGGGCCGTGGCAATCGCGGCCATGGTGGCGGGCAACAGACCTTGTCTAACCCAAATCTCAACCACCTGACATGCTAGATTATTGGCAAAATCGGCCATATCACCCCCAATTTTGGTACCGTCTAGATTTAGCCTATAAAGGCCCTCCCTCTCCCCCACCTACTCAATCCCTCGTAACCTCTAATGCAACCCTACCTGATTCCTGGTGGTATCTAGATTCTGGTGCCAACAACCACATGACTGCAGACCTTTCCAACCTTTCTCTCCATAGCCCGGCCATGGCAGAGTTTCAATTGACAATGGTAACAGATTAGCTATTCAAAATACTGGTTCCAGTTTCCTTTCAACTCCTCATCGCAATTTTGTGTTAAACAATATTCTGCATGTTCCACATATCTCTAACAATTTTATGTTTGTTCATAAACTTATGCATGACAATAATTGCATTTGTCATTTGATTCCACTGGTTTTATTGTTTAGAACAAAGTCATAAAGAAGGTCCTCATCCAGGGCCATAGTAAGCATAGTCTATACTCCGTTTTGTCCTTCAACACTAGTAAGAACTCCCCCAAAAGCATTCATCTCCACTTGACGGTTGTCCTCTCTCTGACATCAAAGACTTTGTCACCCTTCTATTTCTACGTTTCATACTTTGGTTAATAAATATAATATTCCTGTTTCTAATTCAATTAGTAGTGATTGTGAACATTGTAATGTCGGAAAAAGTCATAAACTCACATTTTCGGTTTCTATTTCTTTTGTTTATGCACCATTAGATTTAATTCATGATGATGTTTGGGGCCCTTTTTCAACACCCTCATTTCGTGGGTACCATTATTATGTTATTTTCATAGATGATTTTTCTCTGTTTACCTGGTTATATCCTCTGGTTAAAAAATCCGAAGTTTACACTCACTTTGTTCACTTTAAAAATCTTGTTGAAAATCAATTTTCACGCTGCATTAAGATATTTCATAGTGACAGAGGAGGTGAATTTTTAAACCATAAAATGAACCACTTATTTTCTACTAATGGCATTTTTCACCAATTGTCCTACCCATATACTCCTGAACAAAATGGAGTTACGGAAAGGAAACATTGCCAATTAATAGAAACCATAGTCACCTTGTTGCATATAGCCTCTATGCCAAATTCATTTTGGCTTGATGCCTTGTGCACCTCAGTATTCTTAATAAATAAACTATCGAGCCTTGTTGTTAGTAACCTCACCCCATATGAAAAGATTTTTCATTCTCCACCAGATTACACCATATTAAAGACTTTTGGGTTCTGCTGTTACCTTTGGATGAGACCTTATTCTCCACACAAGTTAGAACCCAGGTCTCGTAAATGTTGTTTCATTGGGTATTCTAATCAATATAAGGGATATGGTTGTTTAGACATAAACACGGATCAAATTTTTATCAATCATCATGTCAAATTTTTTGAACAGTCTTTCCCTTTTTCTAAATCACATTCATCACCCTCGAATATTTGTTCCTTCAAATCTAATACGCTAGGACAGCCGGCGTCAAAATCTTTACCACATAACTCTTCCACTCACTGAATCCAACCTCATTTAACCTCTATACTACCTAGCCCACCTCTTGCCACCCGTATACACACCTAAAACCAACTATCCATACACACTTCACCCAATGACAATATATTATCCCCCTTCAACCCATCACACGTCACCCAAGACACCATCCATTTTATGAGTTAGTTCATAGCAAATGTATTGAGTAGTGTTGGAACTCTTCTGATTATGGTTTCTCATTATAATCTATATGGTCCACTTTGACTGAGCCTCGGACCTCAATCCGGGATAGATAGAATTTGTACAATAATTGTAAAAGATATAAAGTAAAAATGTTCGATCCTGGAGTCTAGCGACTCATCTTCGGAAGCGTTTTGATCCTTGCTCATTCACTTTGAGATTTGATGCATTGATATGATGATTTAAGAAGTCTGATGATGCATATGTGACATATGAGATGTGCATTACGACAAACACAATGAATGATATTCTACAATAAAGTAATTTAAATTGGGAGTAATGTTGTATTTAGATGCTTTGAGTTATGGAGAAGTTAAATTTACTTAGGCGACAGTCTAACCATGCTTAATTTTGATAAGCGATAGTTTATCTTCAAGCCAACATGGCACTTCCCAGGGCTGAAAATGATTAAGTATCGGAGTTTTGATATGAGTGTTTATGCTGTCGAAATGCAAATAATTGAATTTAAAGCTGTGCTAGTACTTGATTTAGGTACTTTGGATTGTAAGGATGCTGGATCCACTTAGGCGACAGTCTAATCACGTTTCGTTTCGAAGATATGCGAATCAATTTTGAAGCCTGCAGGGCACTTCCCAAGGCTTAAAAATGACTAAGTAGTGGAGTGCGGTCCACTTAATCTCCTTGATTATTGATCGATGGGGTGATTAATGCTGTGAAAATGCTTGGGTTAGGTTATTTAAGTCATTACGATGCTGAATCCAATCAGGCCACAGTCTCGTTGCGCCCGCTTTCGACAAGCGGCGATCAACTATCACGTTTTCAGGACGTTTCCCAGAATTAGAAATTTGGCTAAGTACTAAGCCTTTTGGTGTTCATTGGCAATTTTTAAGATTAAATGTTTTCCGTTAATCGAACGGGACCTGAGAATACGTCGGGGATGTTGATATGTACCCAGAACCACTTAGGCAATAGTGTGACGGTGCTCGTCGAAGGGGGGCCACACGATAAAAAAATCTGGCAAAGTGAGGACGCCTTAGGTGCATGTTTATGGTGCTAGGCGCATGTTTGTAAAGTAGTCAAAATCAGGATCTAGACTTAGTGTTCTGCACATGCCAAAGAGGGGCAGGCGCATGTTTGTGCAAGTGGCAGGGTGCCAGGCGCATGTTTGTTAGTACTTAGGCATTTCAGTCTATAAAAGGGGGGTAGGTGCATGTTAATGAAGAAAGGGAGAAAAGAGCTCCGGACTTGGTGTTTTGCACCTGGCAGAGAGAGGCAGGTGCATGTTTGTGCAAGAGGAGTGGTGCAAGGCGCATGTTTGTGCAACACTTGAGTGAATTCAGCCATCTACCAGGGTTAGGCGCATGTTTGTGTAGTGAAGGAGGTCTCAGGCGCATGTGACCGCCAACACTTAGAAAATTCTATGATTCTTCCTCTCTCTCTTTGTTCATGCACTTGCCCCTTTTCGGTGAGGGATTCTGGTCACCGAGAAAGGATTCCGGCCACCGGAGAAGGGTTTTCTCAGGGGTTAGGCACATGCTTGTGAGGGGTTAGGTGCATGTCACTTTGGGTTAGGCTGACGTCGCTCGTGCTTGCGTCATCTCAGCTCAAAATCTCTCTCTCTCTTAGGTCATAGGTCTTGGGCTATTTATAGCCGATGGCAAGTGTACGGAACCAATCAGAATTAGCAAGAAAATCTCCTAAGTGCATGTTTGTGCACTGCCCTGGGTGCATGTTTGTGGTGTGCAAGTGCCCTGGGCGCATGTTTGTAGAGTGCCTTGAGCGCATGTTTATGAATTGCCCCAAGTGCATGTTTGTAGAGTGGGGGAAAATCAGTCTCAGACTTAACCATTTTCAAAGAAAATCTGCTTCCAGACTTAGAAAAAATCAGGTTTCGTGCCTTCGCTCAATGGACAACTATACTTTCGAAAATGAATTAGATTGTCGCCTAAGCACTTTTGGGCTTCATTGATGATACCGAATACACGGGCGGTCAGGCGGAAGTCTAATTGATGATCGTTTGATGGGTATTGCTTGATCTTGGGTCCCTCCGGGCTGCTCTAATAGGGAGGAATGCTAGGTTTCGGGGTGTGCAATGTAAGGATATATACCGGATGTTGCTCAAACTTCTTGGTTAAGGATTTTTGGGCCTTCTGGATCATTTGGTTGCGAAGTGCATGTCTAAATCTGTCCTGAAGTGGTAGGCGTCAGTCCCGATTGTGATTGCGCAACTGCCCGAATTAGGGTTACGCTGCCGGTCTGTTGCATTTTCTGACTGTTTCTAGACTTTTCTGCTGATCCAGATTGTTGTGGCATGCTCTTGGGTTGTTCATTAATCTTGGGTGATAATTTGAGCCCCAACAAGATCTGTTGAAGCCTTTGTTCTGCTTCATTTTTTTGTTCATATCCTAAAATGATATGTAAATATGGATGGACGACATGGATAAAACCCTTACATCGTGGTGGGCCCCACAGAGCCCTGCCCAGACAAATTATTTTTAGGACCAGGTAGGATGCAATCTGCAGTAGGATTGATGTTGTGAAATCTTGCCAGGATTGGGTGCACCGACCTTTCTAAAAACTGATAGTTTGTCAAGGGCTCTGTGGGACCCACCATGATACATGTGTTTTATCAAGTTGTCCATCCCTTCTGAAAGATTATTTTAGGGCATGAGCCCAAAGAGGAGGCAAATTGAATGCTCACTTAGACCACACCACGAGAAATAGTGGGATTAAATACCCACAGCCCAAAACCTCTGGGGACCACAGAAGTTTTGGATCAAGCTGATATTCATGTTTTCCCTTCATCCAGGTCTATGTGACCTTATGAACAGGTTGGATGGAAACTAAACATCATGGTGGGCCTTAGGAAGGTTTCAACGGTGGGTGCTATTGTCTCACCATTTCTTATGGTGTGGTCCACCAGATATTAGGATCTACTTTATTTTTGAGCTAATGCCTTGAAATGAGATGGATGTTAACTTCATTTAAATTTTTTATTTAGTACTTTAGTTTATTTGAATTAAATGGATGTTAATTTAATGATTCTATTTTTATTTAATAAAAAAATAAGCCATTTATTATGGAAGACATCTCTAAACAAGAGATAGGGGAAACTGTGTCAAATTAACAAATTTCACACATTTCAAACATTTATTAACAAACAGGTTGTTTCAAATTCAGTACTTTATTTTCAGACTTTAGTAACAACTATCAAACAATTTTTTAGACTTTAGATTCAAACTCTAGATTCAGATTTCATATTCAAGCTTCAGATTTCAGATTCAGGCTTAAGACATTAGATTTGACAAACGGGCCCTTAAAAAATGAATACCTTGGAATACAATTAATCCAAATTAAATTGTCAAGGATGAATCATGACTGAAAATTTTATGCTTTATTTGATTATTTGAATATTGGATTGGTGGAAAATTAAAGGATGGTTAGAAATGAACAGTATCCTATATTCTATTTAAAAAAAAGTGTTCCCACATCAAAGGTAAAGATCTGTCAAGGGAAACTGATTTTGATCATTTCACTTAGGGCCCATTTGGATACCGCCCAACAAGTAACTTTTTAACTTATGTTAAGTTAATAAATTACTTTTTCAACTTAAGTTAGTTTGGCTAGTAAACTTAAATAAGTAACTTATATAAAAGTGTCTCGCCTGCTAGCCTAGCTGGAAGACGTCTTGGTGTTTCAACAGCAGGTCGCTGTGTGACTAACCGTGTGGGTGCATTGCATTACTAACAAAAAAAAAGTAACTTATATAAAAAAATGTAATATATTTTGATAAGTTTTTATTTATTTTTTATTTTTTTATTTTTCAACTTACTAACCAGGTCACTGTGAGCAGTGCGTGTACCATGGAGCCTTATGACTGGATGTGTCATGTTGGAAAATATATCCTGCACATGTTTTTGAGAAATCCACCCAGTCAACTATTTTCATTGGCTTGTTTTAGGTTGTGGGACAAAATATGAGGCAGATCTATCACTCAGGTGGGCAACACTACTTGAAAAAGTGGTATTGAACCTCCACAGTTGAAATAGTCATGACGCGCACATTTATATTTTTGAAATATTCACATGTCCACCTATTTCTACATATGATCTTATAGGGTAGAAATGATCTTATGATTGATTTGGATGATATATAATCATCACAATGCGCCTTGGGAAGATTTCAACGGTACTGGTCATTTAATCTCCATTGTTTCTTTCAATGTAGCTCACTTAAGCTTTAGATTTGCCTCGTTTTTTTGGCCCACCTCCTAACATGATATGGTAAAATGGATAGATGAGATGTATATCTAAGAAACATCACAGTGAGCCCTAGAGATGTGAAGTTGGGTCCACATCAAAATCAAGGTAACACCATTTTTAGTCAAGTGATGATTGAAAACTTCTTAGGGGTCACAAAAGTTTTGGATCAAGCTGATATTTTTTGTTTTCCCTTCATCCCAGTCTATGAGACCTTATCAATAGGTTCGATGGCAAATAGACATTAATCATGGGTGTTCAACTACCACTATTTCTTGAGGTGTGGTCCACCTGAAATTTGGATCTGGCTCATTTTTGAGGCCAATACCATAAGATGAGCTGGCAAAACAGATGGATAAAGTAGATATATATACATATATCTAAAGGTGGGCCCCACTGTCATAGCGTTGCTAGATTAGGTGTTTCAATAACCAATGTGCTTTTCAGATAAGGTATTTTAAAAAATACTTACCAAATAGTTAAGTAGAAACTGAGATAAGCTACATGAGGCATAAATAACTTATTTAAAAGTCACTTATCATCCAAACGTGCCCGAGATAGCCACAATGGTTTCACATTTCATTCAGTTTAACTTGAAATAATTTATCCCAATTATGTAATTTCCGGGGTTCCTACCTAGCAACTACCACAGGTTGCTGGAGCATCAATAACCCCTTTAACAAGAAAAAGTTGGAAAAGGCGGTGCTACCTTATAGAAGACACATTTAGCAGTGGAAGTGGCATGCGCCTGTATGGCTGTATACCACCATGAAGGGCCGAAATTTATGGAGATCTTTTTGTCTTTCTTTTCTTAATGTTAGAATTTAGAAGAGCTATTTCTTGTTCGTACCGATAAGGTTTATAAAGCAAAGACAACTAAGGACGTTGAACCTGCGTCCCTCAAACAAGAGACATTATATCTACCAACTCTACTGAGCTGCAGAGGAGAATATTGCCCATAAACCTATTATCTGGCATACAACCGGTCCATGCATGACATCCAACTGGTCCAGCGCGCGCGGTTACCCCACAATAAAAGTAGGATCCCTCAAAAATCACACCGATCGAACATCAAGTGGGCCAACACGTGAATTTAAGGTTGTTTGGTTGTTATTATATGACCATCATCATGATTTGATCAGCATAATTTTTTTGCCATCCTATTGTCATGACCGGGCAGCCGGTTTACATAGATGGTTATCATATATACACAACAGAGTGCCCAACAGGAAGCTTTTTTTTTCTTTTTTTTTTTTAGTTTTTTTGTTAGTCACGCAATGCACCCACCCTATTAGCTGTGCAAAGCACCGACATGGTTAGTCCGACGATGCATCCACCCACCGGTGGGGTTAGTATGTCTCCCTAGCATTTTGAGCTTGAGACCTGCTGTTGAAACGCCTGAGCGTCTTCCAGCCGAGACATTTTTCCATCTATAACTGGGAGCGAGTCCATCTAGAACTAGTTGCGTGTGATACCTTCCCCCCCAACCCATGTCTCTGTGTTTGCGTGCACAGAAATTAACAGGCACAAGCGTTTTCATCACAATCGCAGTGAAAAACAATCCTGTGGTCCTACCGAGATGTGTCAATGACATCCACTCCAACCATTGTTCGGGCCAATATTCCATGCTAAGTAGAGGACAAAAATTATGGCAATCCATGATTAATTAGGTGGGCTGCACTAGCAGAACTAGCGGAAAGGGAACGCCTACTTAACAGTTTGGATGGTCTTGATTTTAGAGTCATTCTAATTCTTTGTTTGGGCTGTACCTTCTCGACAGATTAGATGCCTTGAAAACATTGCATTGGTACCACAGCTGCTGCTGGCTCTCTCTCAAAATGCTAATTGTAGTTGCTGGAGTGCAGTTTCAAATATAATCACCTCATATGTTGTGACGGGTTACCGTTGTCTAAGACTGGACAGGTTCATCCAGAAATGCTGTGTGTTTCTGTTATGCAATCTATAGTCAGGCAAATATAATCTTGAGGTGGGCCATATATGTCAACATTTCTATAAATGTTGTCCATTTTCTGTCCACCAATCCTTTCTTTTATACTGGTGTGACAGCGACAACAGTCAGCTCGGTGGGCCCCACCACGATGCATGTGGTGACCCCTCCCGTACGGCATTCGGCCTTGATCGGAGGTTGAAAATTAGCACCGTGGGCCCCACCATGATGCATGTCTTTTGTCTATGCCGTTCATCCATTTTTTCAGCTCATTTTAAGGCTTGGGCTTAATAATGAGGTAGATCCAAATCTCAGGGGGACCACGCCATGGGAAACAGTGGTGATTGAACGTCCATCATCAAAACTTCTTAGGTGCCACAAAAGTTCTGAATATTTGTATTTTCCCTTTATCTGGGTTTGTGTGACCTATTCAATAGGTTAGATAGCAAATAAACATTAAAGTGGGCATACGTTTTTATTGTTGGGCATTCAATCATGTTTCCTATGGTGTGGTCCATTTATGATTTGGATCTACCTCATTTTTTGGCTCATCTGCTAAAATGAGCTGGAAAATAGATGGATGGCATGGATAAAACACATACATCATAGTGGGCCTTATAGAGCATCAAGTCACTACCAAATCCAACTGGGATGTATATGTCTTGCCTGCCACATGTATGCGTAGTTTTCATGTGTCAGAGGAGTACATTTCCTTTAGCATTTACCTCTATATATGTCTGCACTTGTAAGATTTCTAATAGGTGGGCTTACATGATCAATGGCTTACAATGATCAAACTTATTAATCATTGGACTATTCAGATTTGAGCATACTGGTCGGGTCCATATAAGTTGTGATTGGCTCAGATTCGTAAGGTTTGCGGTTGTGATCAGCTCAGATTCATAGAAGCTGTGGTGCTTTTCGTGTCCCTACGTATGCAAAGAACTTCAATGGACATGAATTATTCGAGGATGGAGGCTTGCTGGAAGAAGTTGCCATGGGTTAAACTACTCCGGCCCTCGTCTCTTACTACTACATAATTCTTGGTCCTACAAAAAACCCATTCTCCAATCTTAGGTTTCTAGAAGGGTGGAAAGTGAGGAAGATTTAGTCCATCCTTATCAACATTCAACGGGAGTAGCTTCTTATTTTAATATCTGATTAATACTAATCTAAGTCTTTATCAATCCTCATCCAAATAAACTACTAATATTAAGGTATGTAAATAGTTACTTATATCTCCTTATTTATTGCACATGTGATCCATTATTCTGTAGGATTAAGCTAACAGTGACCCTCTCCGTGTATATATATGTGTGTGTGTGTGTGTGTGTGTGTGTGTGTGAAGCGGTGCAAATTTATAGCTTTACTAATAGTCAAGGCATGGGGTGTTTAGCCATTTTGGGAATGAGGAAACGGTCTTTCTTAAATACCTATTTCAAGGGTTAGGATTCTTTTAATAATGGGGAACTTGGACATATGGACTATCGAGCTAAATTATGCATATTTAAATTCCAATTCATCACACATTTACATTAATTGAGCTATTAAAAGAACTTATTTATATGTATATTTGTGTTTGTAAGAAAGAATGAGAGATTTCATGAATTCAATGTTAAAAAGTACTTTAGAGTACTCAAAAGAACAAGTGAAGAAGAGTCAAGAGGTGGAGGAAAAGAAGAAAAGCAAATTCAAGAAGAAACAACCTTCCAAGATCGGTTGACAACCGGTCGTTAGCTCCAAAGACCAGTCGTCTGATTGGTTGAATTTGAGAAGACAGGAGGACATCTTGTTGGACAGAAAACATGCAACCAAGACTGGCAGCACGACTCGTCGTCCAAAGCCCAGGACCGGTCGATGGAATCCCAAGAACGGTCAAATTTTAGAAGATTTGAAGTCCAAAGTTGCCGGACTATTGACTAGTCGTGCCCGTGAAGAACAGAAGTCCAGAAAATAGTTTTGTTCGTTGCTTTTGAGCCACGACCTGTTGGTTGTGGACCAATTCTGGTCGTGAACCACCGTCCAAGTTTAAAAGAGTTACGCAAATCCAAGTTGGTGGGCAATTTTTATTATGAAAGGACACATCTACATTCTTCCTAAATCATCCTAGAGGAGTCCCAAACATGCTAGAGGTGGAGAAGATTAAAGGAGAGTTTCTACAACTCCGGTATTCGAATTTTTCTAGTTCTAGTTCATATTTTTCTTAATTTTCTTGTGAATTTTAGTTTAACCATCTCTATGGTTAGCTAAACCTCTTAGCTAGGGCTAAGAGTGGAAGCTTATAGTTATTTACAATGCTTTATTTGATTTAATATTTGAAGTACTTTGAGGTTTAATGATGAACAATAATCATAATTCTAGTTTAAAATAAAGTTTATAGTTTTAGTTTAATCTTCTTTCCATAAAGTTTATAGTTTTAGTTTAATCTTCTTTCTCTTGATATGTTTACATTGGATGTTTTTGATTTACTGAGATTGATCAATGGGGTGTTTGAGAGAATTTTTATTCGTGGAGATCTTAGATCCATCATGATATGGTGGTTACTATGTGATCTTACAAGTTGAGTATCTTGAGTTTTTATCTAGAATCGAACTATGGAAGTTTATATATTTGGTTTGTTCTGAGATGGATGTCTTGTTAATTGATATTAGTTTGATTGAAGTTAAGATTCGTAGTTCTACTTAGGTCTAGTGACAGGATTTGAGGAGGACCATGAATATGATCTTACTTATTTTATTAAAACATTGGCCTATATAATTGACTATGTCCAATGCCTGAGTTGTTATGAGAGAACTATATCAATGGATGATCTATCCATGTTAGATATGCTAAAGATCCACTTATAATCAATTCACAATCAATCACTTCATCTCTCTTCTTTTATACTTATAATATCCCAAGTGCATAGAAACAAAATTTTCTAAAAGAGTTTTGAATTGAGAAAAATTGAAAATTGTCCACTTAATTACTCGGAATATCATAAAAACTAGTAGATTCATCTTAGGAATCTCACCCTCAAACAAAATCTTACATTGTCTTCAATGTAAAAAGATATGCAATAAGCAAGATATGAGAGCAATGAAATAAAACAAAGGAGAGTGAGAACGAGAGTACCTGAGGTAGCAAGTGGATCAATTCTATTAGTGCACTTTTTCGTGGCATACTAGTGCACCTTATTTGTCAATTACTTAAGTCAGTGAGTCTAGTGTTGGTTGAGCTTAATGAAGACGAAGACCGAAGACTCAAGACGGATCTGCTGCATCAAGAAAGGAGAAACAGGTGAAAGTAATGCCTTGGTGAGCCTTAACCTTGTACCTATCCAAAACCACAAACCTTTAGATGACCATGACCAATAGGCATACCCGTAGTCATCTTAAGATTGGCCTTAGGTGTCCTAAAAGACCACCAAAAGTATGGCCAAGAGGTTGCATGTTCTGCTGCAAAACATAAACGAAAACCAGTAGAAAAACATGCATGTCTGGGCGCCCGACCTAAGGGAAATCCGTCTAGAGAGTTGGCCTGCAAATTAGATGGTTATCGGGCGCTCGACCACAACCTGTCCGGGCGCCCGACCAGCTCAAAATCTGTCCAGTGACCAAAATAGTTTTCTAGACTGGATTTCAGGTGCCCGACCACAAGTCCACCGAGCGCCCGACTCTGCGCGAATCTACCCATTATTTGACCATTGAAAGAAACTTTATAAAAGCAGGGGATTTGTTTTTAGGGTTAAGAGAGTGGATTTTGAGGAGATAGAAGCCACCATTACTAAAGACCATTAGAGGCTCTATTCCAAACCCATAGTAAGTCATTCTTCTTGTGTTTCATCAGAAGCATGGGGCATTCAATGCCAATATGAGAATGGACTTGTTCCCTCTTGATTCCTATGAGTTTAGACACCTTGGTCATAGTTAAATTCCTTGTCTAAACACCACGTAGGAGTCTAAATAGGTGTGTCCCTCTAAAAAACTCATTTCCTATCATTTGTAGAGGTTTTACCATACCCTAGCACCTTGGGCATCTCCAATGGAGCAACACATGCAAGAGAGCTGATCTTCGAGCTGAAGCTTTGGCAAAGTGTTGAACCTCCAATTAGACATTGATAGGCCATTACATTACATTATATGCATGGTTTACATGTTTAAAAGGCCCATCTAACGCATGTTTAGTGATTGTAGGAATGAGAGCAAACTTCACCCAATTGGAGACCAAAAGAACGTGTATAGATGCATTGGATGAAGATTGAAGAAAGACCAAAGAAAGAAGGAATCAAGTAGAAGAGAGATAAGAAGAAAGAAAAGAAGAAAAAAAATGGAGAAAAGAAGGTCCGACCGGTTGTGACCGGTCGGCCAGCATGACCGGTCAAGACTGGTCAGCCACACCTTCGGAACCCTCTGGACAAAGGACCAATCTGGTCCGACCGGTCATGACCGGTTGACCAGCAGGTCGGGCATCACTTTGAGCTTGCTGGAATAACTCCAAGCTGGTTCGACCGGTCAAGACCGGTCGGCCAGCCTAGTCCGATCGGTCACGACCGGTCGGCCCTATGTAAAGACAGCAGCTTTCTAATTTGGGCTCCGAAATTCTCTGCGCATTGCGTAACCTTACGCAATTTGTGGATGTTTCTGACGCAAGAGAGCTTCCCCACTATAAAAGGACACCTAGGGTATCTTCCTAGGGCGTCATAGAAGCCAAGGAACTTCGTGGGAGAGGAAGGAAGCCGTCGTGGAGCGTTTGCAACTCTTCAAACTTTGGGTTTTTTATGTTTTGTAGTTTTCCTTTATGAGTTCTAGTTGTAGTATGACAATGCTCGGCTAGAATCTCTCAGCTAAGGCTGAGAGGTGAAGCTTGTATCCAATTTCATGTTTGATTCAGTTTAATTCAAGTAGCTTTACTTCAAGTTTGAATTTTGAATGTTCTAGTTCTTAAAGTTGATATTTTTAGAAGTTTTATGAGAGTTCATGTGCTCCGGACATGAATTCCTTGCAATTCTCTAAGATTATCATGTTTTGCTTGATTAGATTCGAATTATGGTAACCCTTGAGCATGCCATAGTCCATAGGCATGGCTGTTACTCCGAAGGCTATGATTTCGAATTCTATATGTGTTGAATGGGACTAGAACTTGGAAGTTTAACTTAAGTGAGTTTGAATGGTTTTAATGCTTTATCTTCCAACTAGATGAGAGATAGGACTTCACATCTAGTTGAGTTTATGCTTGGATTGATTAGATTGACATGGGATTACTACAAGTGGATCCTTGAAAGCCTTAGTACCTTAAATTACTATTTTTATTAAGTTACTGTTTTAGCAGAATTCTCTTAATTGAACCTTTAAATTGTTGCAATCCTAGTTGCTGGAACAACTTAGGAATTGTTCTCTAATTTCCTGTGGATCGACCTCGGTCTTAGTGAGATTTATTACTACATCGCAGCCTTGCACTTGAGGCAAGCGAACAAGTTTTTGGCGCCGTTGCTGGGGAAATTAGATAACGGTTCTAAATTGTTTAGTGGTTATAGAGTATAAGTGGTTAGGTTTTATTGTTTTCTTAGGATTAGTTTTTCTGAATTCTAGAACTAACAACGTTTGTTTTTTTTTTGTAGGAAGTTCTTCTAGTTCAAGCAAAACGGTATTATCCTTCCAACTTGAACTCTTTTAGTTTTCAGTTTTTATTTTTCAGATTTAGGATTAGTTTAGATTTTGGATTTTGTGGTTTATGTCCCGTTGGGAACGAGACCATAACAATCGTCTCCAATCCGAAGGTGGTTTAGTTGGACCACTATCCGTTCAAAGACGAATTCAAAAATCAGTAGAACATTGTGATAATTTGGGGAGTATGGATCAAACACCTTTAAGGATCCCCCCCCCCCCCCCCCCCCCCCCCCCCCCCCTTACTCCAACTACAAACACAAATCAAGAGGGAGTAGGAGAGAATGAGGTACACAACGTTCCTCCAATGAGATCATTATGAGACTACCTACAATCGGCCCGTGCAACTACACCTTCTTGCGTGGTTTTACCACCAACTGGGAGAAATATTGATATAAAGCTGGGTGTGATTCAACTAATACCAAAGTTCCATGGGCTAGACTCTGACAGCCCATATTTGCACTTAAAGGAATTTGAAGAGGTGGTGGCTACTTTGCAATACACTAAGGTTTCGGAAGATACCATTAAACTTAAACTCTTTCCCTTTTCATTGAAAGAAAGGGCCAAGAATTGGCTTCACTCTCTTAGACCACACTCGATAGGGTCACGGAACGAGATGACCCGGGAATTCTTGAAAAAGTTCTTCCCGACTCATAAAACGAACACCCTTCGAAGAGCCATAATGAATTTTTCGGCTAAAGAGGGTGAAACTTTCTTCCAATGTTGGGAGAGGTTTAAGGACCTCCTGCTTGCTTGCTCACATCATGGCTATGAGAGTTGGCGAATTATAAACTTCTTCAACAATGGATTAAGTTTCAATATGCGCCAATTTGTAGAGATGATGTGCAACGGCGAGTTCATGAGCAAAAATCCAGATGAAGTTTGGAGTTATTTGGATATGTTGGCTGAGAATGCCCAATCTTGTGATACCTCGGATAAACCTAATAACCCCAAGCCTACTCAAGAGAAAGAGAAATGAGGGATCTATATCCTTAAGGAGGAAAACGCCGTGAATGCAAGGATAACCAACCTCACAAGGAAGATCGAGGCCATGAAACTTAGTAAGAGTGGAGTTCTAAAGTCCAATGAAGCTATTGAGACCATATGTGGGATTTATCTCACCAATTTACACGCTACGCAAGATTGTCCTACAATTCCTGCATTTCAAGAGGTGTTACATGAACATGCAAATGCCACATATGGGTATCAACGGCCTTTCAATGGACCGATGGGTAATACGTACAATTCTACTTGGAAGAACCACCCAAATTTCAGTTGGAAGAATGCTCCCACGGGCAATCCTACTAACTCTCAAGGAGGGCCACCCATGCAAAATATGGCCCCACCTCAATTCTCAATGGAGGATACTTTGAAAGTTTTTATACAAGGGCAAACGCAAATTAACCAAACGAATCAGCAAATGTTCCAAGAGCTTAAAGTCTCGGTTGATGAGATTAAGGGACGCTTGAATGCTAGGGAAGGGACCTTTCCGGCCCAACCTCAGCCCAATCCAAAGCAAGTACATGAAGTAAGCATTCCTGATCCCTTTAACCAACATGTGGAGCAATCTAAATCCGTCACCACTCTTAGAAGTGGTAAACAAATTGATAAATCTATTCCGGTGAAGGCCGACAAGCTTAATGATCCAGTAAATTCTAAGGATGAGGACGGATCCAACTTAGTCCCACAAGAAAAGGAACGCATTTATAAGCCCGTAGCACCATTCCCTTCGAGATTGATTGCTCCAAAATCTCTTCTAAACTCTCATGATATTTTAGAGATTTTCAGACAAGTTAAGATAAACATTCCCTTGCTTGATGTCATCAAACAAATTCTCTCTTATGCCAAGTTTCTAAAGGATCTATGCACAACTAAACACAAATATAATGTGCAGCAAAATGCCTTCTTAAATGAGCAAGTGAGTGCCATTCTCACTTAAAAGACCCCCCACCCCCAAAATTCAAAGATCCCGGTAGTCCCACAATCTCATGTATCATTGGAAACTACCGGATTGAGCATGCATTGCAAGATTTGGGGGCAAGCGTAAACTTGATCCCGTACTCGGTATATGAGTAATTGGGTCTTGGTGAATGATAAGTACCTAATATTGTATAATTAACCCTGGTTGTTAAGGACATTATCATTGTTTTTCTGGTTAATTATCCCTCATTAGGTGAATTTTTCTGTCTTCAGGTGTTTAGGAGAGGTTAGGCAAGATCTAAGCCAATCAGGGCGTTTAAAGGTTCAAAAGTAATCAAGATCAAGCACGAAGGAAATCAAACTACGGAGATCAGAGAATAGACCATACTCTATAGTAGATCTGAAGTTTAAAGAAGACCACGTCAGGATAATGTAATTTGGAGATCTAGGTGATGGTCAGGATTGCACATTCATGCAAGTATGGAGGTATGCATGTGAGACCAGCCACATGTCCAGTTCCTATCATGGAACTCGGCCAGTTGCATCATGACCAGCAAATGGACCATCTCTCACCGTCCATCAAGTGCGATTAGCACACGTGTGCAAGAGCAGTCCATCCATGCCATAGCTGGACATCTTTTATCTCAACTGTCCATTTCAAGTCCAGATATGGTGGATCACATCATCACCATCCAATTCAGTAAGGTGGGCCATCACATGCACGATCATCTAGCAACAACATCAGCGTCCAAGGCAGGCTGAAATCTCAACCATCCACCCTGCATCCCCGCACATCCTGACCGTCCATTCATCATCAGCAATGGACGGCTGATCTTCATCGCTGACTCTCCATCATCACCATCCAACACTTGGACCTGTAGATGATGGAGGGCTGAGTGTCCAACACATCTGCATCTCCATCAGCCGTCCATCTGCACATTGCACTCCAGCAACCAGCACATGTGGACTCATCAAGCCTGCATCACGTCAGCAATGAAGGGCTGGATGAATTCCACCATCCATCATTTGATCAACTGCCAGCATTTCAAGATCAGCCGTCCATCCATTCATCAACGTGGACCCCAGCATCAGATCATCTGTCAAGATGATTCTCCAACCATCCAAGCTTCATCGTTCATGCCCACACCAGCTCCTTGCACGTCCACAGCTCAAACCTCCACACGTGCCAGCTCAAAGCAGCATTCAAGGGACATTAACATTTCCACCGTCCAGCTGGAGATCAGCTTCATCTATCATCATCAACCGTCTATTCCTCCAGTCACCACACGTGCAGAGGCCCCATTCAATCTAGCAAGCACCAGATCAGCCTAGACGTCCATACATCTCCAGCGCCAGGTGGGACCCACATCATCATCCATCGACTGCACGTGCAGCAGTAGAACTGCAACTCCAACAGTCCATCTGCAAACAGCAAGGGATCCACCTACGTCAGCAACCATCCACCATCTTCAATCCAGCCATCCATTCAACAAATCCCACCACATCGTCCAACACGTGTGGAACCATCCATCAGCTGGACCCAGCGTCAAATCCCAGCTCCAATCCCCACCATCAACGTCCAACAGCAATGGAGAGACCAGCAATCAGCAATGGACAACTGATCTAGCGTCCAAGCTACTTCATTAACTCCAATCCAATGGTCCAGCGGCTGATTGTGCCTTCATCATCAGACATACCCGCCAGCAGCCTGCAGCACGTGCCACTCATCAGCAGCCGTCCATCAAGTGGACCATCCAACAACCTCCAGCAGCTGCTGCACATCAAGCCGTCCATCCCATGTTCTAGTGGACCCCACCATTTCCAGCTCCATCAACGGCCAGCAAACAACGTACAGCATCCATGATCATGCAGGCCCACCTTCATCTTCAGCACACGAAGCTCTAGAGCTCACTTCTCACATGTGCATCAGGTGGACCACTCCATCTTGTGAACATGTCTCCAGCAAAAGTGGGCCCCATCTCCAGCTGACGTGCAACAAGAGAGGAGCTCTCTCTCTCTCTCTCTCTCTCTCTCTCTCTCTCTCTCTCCCCACACATGTGTAAGGCATGGAATGCCACCTCATCATCCAAGCCTCACTCCAAGCCCAAACCTAAAAGAAAAGTTGCTTTAGGCTTGGAGTGACACCTAGGCTTGGAATACTTTTCTTGCCACATGTCCATCCAAACCTGACTCCAAGCCCAAACCTAAAAGCAAAGTTTGCTTTGGGCACTTCAAACCTAACTCCATTCCCAAACCTAAAGAAACTTTTGGTGTGCCACCTAGGATTGGGAGGAGGCTTGGAAGCTCCTCATAAGGCTATAAAAGGAGGCCTCTCCCTCTCATTCTGATCATCCCTCAATCCCTCAAAATCCAAAATCATCCCATTCTCTACAACTCCTCTCTTCTCTTCTTTAGTTTTCTTTTTTTTCTTTCATTTGTAGTGTAGAGTAGTGTAGAATTTTCTTTCTTAGTGAGTTTTAGTCTCCCATTGTAGCATGGTTGGCTAAACCTCTAGCTAAGGCTAGGGGTGAAGCCTTTGAAGAAATTTGCAAGCTTTGGCTCTTTTGGTTCAACAATGGTGTGTAAATGTTGGAGTTTTCTTTGGTTGATTGGTTCGATTATCCACCTCGGCAGACGCTATTGTTGTGCAAGCCCCTTGATCCATCGTCGACTCCGGGCACGTTGGATGCTTGGGATCCCTTGCACACCAATTAGCTAGTTCATGATCGATAAAGTCCCTTGATCCATCGTCGACTCCGGGCACGTTGGATGCTTTGGATTCCCTACGGTCATCGAGCTAGTGCAGGTAAAGTCATCGATCTGTAAAATCCCTTGATCCATTGTAGACTCCGGGCACATTGGATGCTTTGGATTCCCTGCGATCGATAGACGAGATCTTAACGGTTTGATCAGGTCAATCAAAGCCTCCTATCTTGTAAGTATGCATTTGATCGTATGAATTGTGATCTTATCGGTTGACTTGTTGGCAAAGTTGTTGATCTGTACAATTCCTTGATCCATTGTCGACTTCGGGCACAGTGGATGCTTGGAATTTCCTGCGATCAACTAACGAGTGCTTCATGGTCAAATCAATCTGTTCAGATCACCATCTTTTATGAAATATGCAAATGTTTTAACTGTTTTATCTTCCGATTGGAATGAATCTTTATTCAATTCCAGTTGAGTTATAGTTGGACCAATAAATCAAATCTTGTGAATGAATCAAAGGTTGATCCCTGATGCCTTAGCCCCTTTTCTATCTTTGTCCTTCACCACACACAACTTGCTCCACTCACGTGGATAAACCAAATTTCATCTCACTCACCTAAACTAATTCTTCTAAGTGTTCTTAACCCCAATCCCTGTGGATCGACCTCGGTCTTACCGAGTATTTTACTACTTCGCTACCTGCACTTGGGTGTGCAATCTTCGGATTGTAGCAAGTTTTTGGCGCCGTTGCCGGGCACGTTGGATGCTTGGGATCCCTTGCACACCAATTAGCTAGTTCATGATCGATAAAGTCCCTTGATCCATCGTCGACTCCGGGCACGTTGGATGCTTTGGATTCCCTACGGTCATCGAGCTAGTGCAGGTAAAGTCATCGATCTGTAAAATCCCTTGATCCATTGTAGACTCCGGGCACATTGGATGCTTTGGATTCCCTGCGATCGATAGACGAGATCTTAACGGTTGGATCAGGTCAATCAAAGCCTCCTATCTTGTAAGTATGCATTTGATCGTATGAATTGTGATCTTATCGGTTGACTTGTTGGCAAAGTTGTTGATCTGTACAATTCCTTGATCCATTGTCGACTCCGGGCACAGTGGATGCTTGGAATTCCCTGCGATCAACTAACGAGTGCTTCATGGTCAAATCAATCTGTTCAGATCACTATCTTTTATGAAATATGCAAATGTTTTAACTGTTTTATCTTCCGATTGGAATGAATCTTTATTCAATTCCAGTTGAGTTATAGTTGGACCATTAAATCAAATCTTGTGAATGAATCAAAGGTTGATCCCTGATGCCTTAGCCCCTTTTCTATCTTTGTCCTTCACCACACACAACTTGCTCCACTCACGTGGATAAACCAAATTTCATCTCACTCACCTAAACTAATTCCTCTAAGTGTTCTTAACCCCAATCCCTGTGGATCGACCTCGGTCTTACCGAGTATTTTACTACTTCGCTACCTGCACTTGGGTGTGCAATCTTCGGATTGTAGCAGTGAATTAAAACCCACCAAAACCACGTTGCAACTCGCTGATAGATCCATCCGTGTACCGAGAGGGATAGTTGAGGATGTTCTAGTCCAAGTTGACAAATTCTACTACCCAGTAGATTTTATCGTCTTGGACACACAACCGGTTCTAGACGCTAGCACTCAAATACCGGTGATCTTAGGCCACCCGTTCCTTACTACATCAAAGGCAATCATCAATTGTTGGAACGGCGTGATACAATTATCCTTTGGGAACATGACATTAGAGGTGAATGTGTTCCACTTGGGCAAAAGGCACAGGGATGTTGATGATGACGAGCTCTTTAAGGTAAACATGCTCAAATCTTTTGAAGAAGAGGAGCTCCTCCAACTTGAACCACTAGAAAGCCTGGAGACATGCTTGGCACATTTTGAAGATTCCAAAGACCCCATCATTAGTGAAATTGTGCAAGCATTGAATATTGAGAGACCGGTAGTTGGTACTAGCCGGTGGAGGCCCCATTTTGAAAGATTGCCACCAACCACATCAGGCCTCTACTGTCTAACATCAAACCACTGAAGCTTGACCTTAAACCATTGCCATCCGAGCTTAAATATGTATACTTGGGTCAAGAGGAAACATTTTCAGTTGTCATTGCCTCTCGCCTAGGGAAAGACTAAGAGCTTAAGTTAATTGAGTTACTCAAGGAACATAGGGGAGCCATAGGATGGACAATAGCGGATCTCAAAGGGATAGATTCTTCGGTTTGTATTCACCATATACACCTCAAAGAAAATACAAAAACAACTAGACAACCTTAAAGAAGGCTAAATCCAAAGATGATGGAGGTTGTCAAAGCCGAGGTGTTAAAGCTACTAGATGTGGGTATCATCTACCCCATCTCGGATAGCCAATAGGTGAGTCCTACCCAAGTTGTCCCTAAGAAATCCGATATTCCCATCGTAGAAAATGCCAACAACGAGCTTATACCGACTAGAGTAACCATCAGTTGGCGTATGTGCATTGATTATCGGAAGCTCAACACGGTCACTAGGAAGGACCACTTCCCTCTCTCATTTATGTATCAAATTTTAGAGAGGTTAGCGGGTCATTCCTAGTATTGCTTCCTAAATGGCTATTCCGGCTACAACCAAATTGAGATAGCCCAGAGGACCAAGAGAAAACCACATTTACATGCCCGTTTGGTACCTTCGCATATCGAAGAATGCCATTCGGGCTATGTAATGCACCCGCCACATTCCAACGATGCATGTTGAGTATTTTCTCGGACATGGTGGGTGAGTTTCTTGAGGTGTTCATGGATGACTTTTCTGTTTTTGGTTGTACTTTTGATGAGTGCCTCAATCACTTGAAGTTGGTCTTGATGAGGTGTGAGGAGAAGAACCTCGTTTTAAACTGGAAAAAGTGCCATTTCATGGTACAAAGAGGAATAGTCCTTGGACATATCATCTCTTCCAATGGAATAGAGGTAGACCGGGCCAAAATCGATATAATTTCCAATCTACCACCACCCAAAAGCATACGCGATGTGTGGTCCTTACTGGGACACGTCGGTTTTTATAGAAGGTTCATAAAGGACTTCAGTCATATCTCTAGGCCCTTATGTAATCTTCTCCAAAAGGAGAACCAATTTGAGTGGAGTGCTGAATGTCAATTAGCTTTTTCAAAGCTAAAAGACATGTTGACAACCGCTCCTATCATGCAACCACCGGATTGGTCTATACCTTTTGAGTTGATGTGCGACGCGAGCGATTATGCTATTGGGGCGGTGTTAGGCCAAAAGAAGGATAAGGAGCCCCATGTTATCTAATACGCAATAGGACCTTGAATCCCACCCAAGTTAATTACTCGACTACGAAGAAAGAGCTCCTAGCCGTCATCTTTGCCTTGGACAAATTCAGGTCTTACTTAATAGGATCCAAGGTCATCATTTACACAAATCATGCGGCGCTGAAACACCTTCTTTCTAAGAAGGATGCCAAGCCCCGTCTTCTTAGATGGATCTTACTCCTTCAAGAATTTGATTTAGAGATCAAGGACAAGAAGGGAGTAGAAAATGTGGTGGCAGATCATCTATCCCGCCTAGTCCTACCTAATTTCATTGACGAGTCACCTATTGAGGACTCATTCCCTAATGAGCAACTCCTTGTTGCTATGCATCCACCATGGTACGCTAACATAGTCAATTATCTTTCCACAGGTGCGATGCCGATTCATTGGACTGCGCAGGACAAACGTAAATTTCTAAGGAAGTGCGTAGATTTTTCTGGGATGAACCTTTACTGTTTAAATATTGCCCAGACCAAATTATAAGGAGATGTGTCCCTGATGATGAACATAATTTTGTCATCTCCTTTTGCCATGATCAAGCATGTGGGGATCATTTTTCCGCCAAGAAAACTACTGTAAAAATTCTGCAGTGTGATTTTTATTGGCCCACTCTATTTAAGGACACCCACGAGTTTTGTAAAGCATGTGAGCGTTGCCAAAAGTTAGGAGGATTATCCCGTCGAAATATGATGCCTCTTACTCCGATTCAACATCTTGAAGTCTTTGACTATTGGGGCATCGACTTCATGGGACCATTCCCCTCATCTTTTGGATATGTCTATATATTGCTTGCCGTAGATTATGTGTCTAAATGGATAGAGGCTATTCCATGTAGAACCAACGATCACCGTACGGTTCTAAAGTTTCTCAAAGAAAACATACTTTCTAGATTTGGAACGCCTCGAGCCATCATTAGTGATGGTGGTTCTCACTTTTGCAATAGGCCTTTTGAAGCCTTAATGAAGAAATATGGCATTAGGCATAAAGTGAGCACCCCATACCACCCACAGACAAGTGGGCAAGCTGAAATCTCCAATCGGGAAATCAAACAGATTTTGAAAAAGACAGTGAGGCCGGACCGCAAAGATTGGTCACTACGATTAGATGATGCTCTTTGGGCTTACCGTACCGCTTATAAGACACCCATACGAATGTCCCCTTATAGACTTGTCTATGGAAAAGCTTGCCACTTGCCTGTGGAGATTGAATACAAAGCCTATTGGGCAATTCGGGCATTAAATTTTGGCATTGACAAGGCTAGCTTGTTTCACAAACTCCAACTTAATGAGCTTGATGAGATCCGGAATGATGCATATGAGAACTCGGGGATTTACAAGAGTAGGATGAAGGCCTTCATGACAAACATATATTTAGGAAATCATTCCATGAAGGTCAGAAAGTACTCTTGTACAATTCCCGACTTCATCTTTTTTTGGGAAAATTGCGATCTAGATGGACCGGCCCATATATTGTTAACGAAGTTTTTCCTCATGGGGCAGTTGAGATTGAGAATGCAGCGAATGTAACCGTTTTAAAGTTAATGGACAACGCCTTATACCATTTGTTGAGAAATTTGATTCAAAGGACATGTCCATTACTCTAAATGATCCTGTGTATCAGGATGATTGATCTCCTAGTCTGACGGAGGTATAGCATAGATAGGTTTAGTTTTTTTTTTCTGTTTTAGTTTTACTGCTTAGTAGATTTAGTTGTTGGAATTGTAGACTTCCATGATTGACTGTCTCAGGTACTATTGTTCTCACTCTCTTATATTTTACCATTGCTCTCATGTTCATGCTCATTGCATATCTTTTTACATTGAGGACAATGCAAGATTTGGTTGGGGGGTGAGATGAGATTCCTCATCTAGCAGTTTGCAACATTTCGAGCATCTACAACTGATTCGTGTAAGCGATCAATCCGAAGGTTTAATTGTGCTAGCATAGATGTAGAGATAAAGCTAATAGATGCGCCACTATCGAATAAAATCACAGCAGGAACGTCATGAATGTAAATTGTACCTTCGACGGCTCAAGTTTAAAGAAGGTGATTTCGTGTTCCTAAAAGTATCACCAATGAAGGGAATGCTACGGTTTGGGAAGAAAGGTAAGTTAGCACCGCGTTTTATCGGCCCATTTGTAATCTTGCAGCGTGTGGGAGATGTAGCATATCGTCTTGCCCTGCCACCCCAATTGTCGAACGTGCATGACGTCTTCCATGTCTCAATGTTAAGAAAGTATGAGCGAGACGATTCCCATGTGATTGAGTGGGAGAAGATTGAGGTTCGAGATGACGCATCGTACGTCGAAGAGCCAGTACGCATTCTAGACCGAAAAGAGCATGTCCTTCGCACTAAAGTCATCGTTCTAGTTAAAGTTCTCTGGTCATTCCATGAAGAAGAAGAAGCGACGTGGGAAAGCGAAGAGGAGATGAAGAAGGAATACCCCCAACTATTCGCGGACTCATTCTAGGTAAACTTCGAGGACGAAGTTCATTTTTAAGTGGGGTGGAGTGTAACACCCCGTATTTTTAGTATAAATTTATTTATTTATCAATTTATTTACATATTTATTTAATTATTTGACATTAAATAAACCCCACGTTTTAAGTAAACTAATTTCCCATGTTCCGTTTAGGTTGAAACTTTAGGAGAACTCTGTTAGACCCAAAATAACTGTACATGTCAAATTTCGGCCCTTAGATCATAGTACAAATGTCCCGATCAGAAAATAGCCAATAAATGGCCCACCTCAACTCAGAATTGTTCCACATTTGACGTCAACGGTTATTTTCATCTCACCGACCTCTTGGACGGAGCAAAAAAAAAAAACTTCGATCCATCATAGTGGACCCCACCTGTCAAGCCCGAGCGTTAGGCACGTTCCGTACGTAACTTACGTAAAGAGGTTTTTCTTCTTCTCTTCCTTCTTCTTCGGCGGAAGTTGTTACAACGTCCGTCCGCTGCCATATTGTTGACCCACACCGTCCTCCAGGATGGGCCCCACAACCAGATCCATTCCGCTCATTTGTTTTGTACTCCACCAAAACCCATGCCACCAAAGTTTTGCTACTTTTCTCGATCCATACGGCCCGCTACACTCTCACCATTAAAAGCCATTGCTTTCAAAAATGATATAGATCAGGGCCGTTCCTTTGCATGAGGGCCTGGGATTGAAACCACGACTTCTTATGGACCCTACCTTCCTCTTGGACGGTCTACATGAGACATAGGTCGTTAGAGGAGGACCCACTACTTTCCTTCTCCAATTAGGAAACCAATCCCATTTTACGTTGGGAAACCAATCCCATTTTACGTTGCATCTCCTAACCCCATTTTACGTTGCATCTCGGGGTTCCATATATGGCTCCCCCAGACGTCCTCTACTCTATAGAAAACCCTAAGAAAGAGAGAGAAAGATCGACAGTAGAGAGAAAGAGAGAGAAATCGAAAGTAAAGAGAGAGAGATCGTGGGAGGAGAGAGAGAGGAGAACCCACGTTCTCTTGTTGTTGCTTCTACGTTGCTATTCCTTTTTGTTAATGTCAAATTTTGTAACGAGATTCTCCGGCTTTTCTCCTTCACTCCAGCAGGAATTTTCACCACCAGACCTGAAGCAAGACAGCAAATAAGGGTGGCTGGGGTCCAGCCGTTAGCCCTCCGATGCTTAAGTTAGACCACCGTAAGAAGAGAAGCCAAGTAAACGGGACCAAGATTGAATGATGTGTACGTACCTGCTCTCAATGGAGCCACCCCTTTATATAGATCTGAAGCAATCCAATCTGTTACGTGAGATGTCGAAATCCCGTTGATGTCGCATACGATACTGAGAATTCGCTGATTTCGTGGGATAAGATCCTATCTTTTCAATCAGATCCAACCCAATGACTTATTCCAACAATCACGCCCCTTGATGGTAATCCCTTGAAATCCGGCTGGGAGCCATAGTTGGAATCATGGCCTCCGAAAAGGAAGGAGACGCCCGTAGTTGGAGTCATAGCCTCCGAAAAGGAAGGAGACGCCCGTAGTTGGAGTCATAGCCTCCGAAAAGGAAGGAGACGCCCGTAGTTGGAGTCATAGCCTTCGAACTGGTTGTAATCCGCAGGAAAGCTGCTCGCAGGTTAAAATGTGGTCGCGAGTCCAAGTACATATTTTGGATGTAACGTCTTTCAACGACTTGTGAGAAGGTCTGTTCGCAGGATCGAGCTTTGCCGTATTTGACTATCGGTTATGAAGACTCGAGACTTGCGAATAGCTGCTCCGTATTTTTTAATCTATGACTCCTGATCAGGTGAGCTCGAAAGTCGAATGGTCGTCCCGCACCTATCAAACATTCGACTCTCGATCAGATAATCTCGAGAGTCGAATGGACGTCTCGCACTTATCAAACATTCGACTCTCGATCAGATAATCTCGAGAGTCGAATGGACGTCTCGCACTTATCAAACATTCGACTCTCGATCAGATAATCTCGAGAGCAAGAGCGAAATGGGCATTTCCGCGTGAAATCTTCTCTCCATCATTTTGCCTATAACACTTTTCTTTCTGGATCTGCTGTTGAGAAGTGGTAAGTCACATCTATTTCCTAGATTTATCCCTACTCTCTAACCATAGATGGAGATCTAATCGTAGGCGATCATTTGTGAAGATGAGATCCTAACCATGTAATCTATGTTAAACATGTTAGGGTTGAACTTAGGAGGATTTTCACGACTCTAACAATATCTCGAATCTACCAATATTAGAGGTAAGAATTTCCTTCAAAGTATAGCCACAATAATATTAATTTATTTAACCATCTTATGCATAATATATGGAGTTTTTGCTACGTTGTTATATGTGATCTATGATTATTGAATCTTTCCATGTGAACATGAGTTGATGTATGGAATGCTTTAATAAACTCTTGCTGAATTTTTATTTGATATGAACCATAATGTGTGATGTGTGTTTTGAAAGTGAAATCATGACATTATACATGCCTACATGAGATATATGTGAAGTTCATGCTTAAGAAATGATGTTTATATGCTTATGGTATGTATGATGAATAGAGTGTTATGTGATACGGGATTACTCATGCGGATGTTTAATCAGTGGAAGCTCTTTGTCCCATAAGTAATATAATTGTACGTTAAAGAGGATTGAACCATGAGGATTGTGTTGAATGGAACAATTTGGCAAAGCCATATGAATGTATTGTTGGTCAGTTGCCAACGGATCTAAAAGTGAATGTTTGAGATGAATCCTTAAGAAATTGTCGATATTTGCATGCCATGTGCTTTGTCTTGACTATGATGTGTACGTCCTTTCACGGTTGGCCCCCGTTGAAGGGAAACGACTATTCTACGTTATGATGAACTGTGGGATGGGGTAAAGAGCGACCGTTGATCTTAAACATCATTAAATTGACTGTATGTTAAACTACTTAAATAAATATGAAACTAATCATGCATGCACGGGACCCGACTTGGTGGGTCAGCCCTGCGGGCGCTACGGCGCTAGCTTATGGTAGAGTGGTGGGTTGCTATCACCTCCATTGGCTGGGTTTGTTGACATGAAGTTGTGGAATTACCCGCTTCATCGTGGACTCTGGTGACTAGTGACTAGTGAGAAGAGTTGGATTAAGTCCCGTCTCATTAGTCAGGGTGCCTTAGCCAGAGCATGCATATCATGCATTGCATTAAAACAAGATTTTTCATGTGTGTTTTGAATTGGGTATGCTCTTTGTGTTTAAATATTGTTGTACTATTCTTGGTGGGCGACCCCTTACTGAGTTGATCGCGAGCAACTCACATCCTTCTGGGACGGTGTCTTTAAAACACCATTCCAGACATTGCAGGTAACGATCCAGTAGATGAGGCCGATTTACAAGGTGAGGAGTATGAAGGCTCATGGCAGCAAATGGCAGACGACGAAGCCGAAGTAGCATGAAGATGTTTTTTTATTTTTTATTATTTCATAATTAGAGTTTTGATTTCCCTTGATTATATGTAATAAGTCTCTTAGAGGGACACTAGCTAAAACATTGATTTGGACATGATTTCTTTTCATACATTTGATTGAGAATCTAGATGTAGAAAGTTATGGAATAAGAACATTAATTTTCCGTCGTTATGATATGAATGCCACACATGTATGTGTTTATGGGTGAATGTGTGAAAACGCAACCCTAACATATATGAGTAAACACTAAAAAATTTGGCCAATCGTGTCATCCACGAGAGTCTAAATTTTGGGGCGTTACAATATGTGCAAAATTTTTCGAATTTTCTAAAAATTTCAAATCTCTTTTAGAAAACCTTATTTCTATGCTTTCGAGATGATATGAGTATAAGAAGAGGAGATACAAAGTGTGTGATGTTGTAAGTCTTGAACTTCTCTTAATATAATGGTTTTATATGTGAATTCCCCTATTTATGTGATTGATAGAAAATTTGCACACTCTTACACCTAGTTCACATTACACGATTTTCATGGGTTGAAAGGATTATGTGATTTGTGGATTAGTTAGACTTTGATTTAAGGTGTTGAGAAACCAAGCCGGGGTACTTTGTCCATCCTTGTCCATAGGAAAATAACGAAGATACAGATTTCTAAAAATCTTATCTAATGAAAAAGAAAAAGGAAAAGGAAGGATGAGAATTGGGAATGATGGAGAAAATGGTGGAAAATTCTGAAAAGGGCTACCTATTTACCAACCGGGGGATGGTCTACCCGTAACCAAAGTCGGAAATGGGACGTAGTGTGAAAGCCGTCAGAAGGACGGTAAGGAAAATTCCTGTCATTGGCTTGTTGTCGCTCTGTGCACCTTGAGATCCATAGTTCAGTTGATCTATGAAGAAGATAATCCCAGAAACTCATGAGATGAACTTTCACTATGCACACTAGGTTGAATTTTGTTCGAGTTCGTCTATTATCAATAAACCAGCAGGAATTTCATATGGACACTTATTATGTTTTAAGAGTTTAAGGTTTCAACGTTTATCACCTAATTTTTCTGAATTTTACACTTGTATATCTTGGAATGGATAGAAACATGGTTTCTGAAGGAGGGTTGGGTTTTGGAGGTTTGAACTTATTTCACGCATGTTTTGCTTGAGACTAGCAAAAAGATGGTTGGGGGGTGTGTTGAACCTCTAATTTATACATTGTATAGGCTATTACATCACATTATATGCATGGTTTGCATGTTTAAAAAGCCCATCTAACGCATGTTTTGTGATTGTAGGAATGAGAGCGAACTTCACCCAATTGGAGACCGAAAGAACATGTCTAGATGCATTGGATGAAGACTGAAGGAGGACCAAAGAAAGAAGGAATCAAGCAGAAGAGAAAGAAGAAGAAAGAAAAGAAGAAAAAAATAGAGAAAGGAAGGTCTGACCGGTCGTGATCGGTCGGCCATGGGAGCCCTGACCAGTCGGCCACACCTTCAGAACCCATTGGACAAAGGACCAGTCTAGTTCGACCGGTCAAGACTGGTCGGCCAATAGGTCGGGCATCACTTTGAGCTTGTTGGACTAACTCCAAGCTAGTCCGACCGGTCAAGACCAGTCGGCCAGCCTAGTCCAACCGGTCACGACCGGTCGGCCCTATGTAAAGATAGCAGCTTTCTAATTTGGGCTCCGAAATTCTCTGCGCATTGCGTAACATTACGCAATTTGTGGATGTTTCCGACGCAAGAGAGCTTCCCCACTATAAAAGAACACCTAGGGTCTCTTCCTAGGGCGTCATAGAAGCCATGGAACTTCATGGGAGAGGAAGGAAGCTGTCGTGGAGCGTTTGCAACCCTCTAAACTCCGGGTTTTTATGTTTTCTAGTTTTCCTTTATGAGTTCTAGTTGTAGTATGACAATGCTTGGCTAGAATCTCTCAGCTAAGGCTGAGAGGTGAAGCTTGTATCCAATTTCATGTTTGGTTCAGTTTAATTCAAGTAGCTTTACTTCGGGTTCGAATTTTGAATGTTCTAGTTCTTAAAGTTGATATTTTTAGAAGTTTTATGAGAGTTCATGTGCTCCAGACATGGATTCCTTGCAATTCTCTGAGATTATCATGTTTTGCTTGATTATATTCGAATTATGGTAACCCTTGAGCATGCCATAGTCCATAGGCATGATTGTTACTCCGAAGGCTATGATTTCGAATTCTATATGTGTTGAATGAGACTAGACTTGGAAGTTCAACTTAAGTGAGTTTGAATGGTTTCAATGCTTTATCTTCCAACTAGATGAGAGATAGGACTTCACATCTATTTGAGTTTATTCTTGGATTGATTGGATTGACATGGGATTACTACAAGTGGATCCTTGAAAGACTTAGTACCTTAAATTACTGTTTTTATTAAATTACTGTTTTAGCAGAATTCTCTCAATTAAACCTTTAAATTGTTGCAATCCTAGTTGCTGAAACCACTTTGGAATTGTTCTCTAATTCCCTGTGGATCGACCTCGGTCTTACTGAGATTTATTACTACATCGCAGCCTTGCACTTGAGGCGAGCGAACACAAAGTATCGGCATCAAAGATCAGGGGAGCATATGGGTAACTGATTGAAGCACGGAAGAGCGAATATCAAGCAACCCAAAGTGGCGCATCGAAGGGGCTCATGAAAATGCGGTATAAGTTTGATTACTGCGGTTGTAGAAGCAAGAAACAAGTTACCTCGTCCTAGAGGGGGGGTGAATAGGACACTTTTTAAATTTCTCAATACAAAGTATTCTTAGAGCACTTTCGTCAAACACAAGATATGCAGAATATAAATCAATGAAAGAAGTAAATCAGTTCATCCATTCACCACACAACAAGAGATTTTTATAGTGGTTCGGTTATGTACCTACTCCACTCCCGGCTGATCCACTCACTCCTTGAGTAGCCGGATTTCACTATCACTATGGTTTTAAATGAGGTTAACCATAAACCTTAACAGCCTACAAAAGGACTTACGACTCAACACATGGATTCATCCTTCCATAGGACTAATCCATGACCACTTAGTCCTACACAAGGGCTTGTCCTACTCAAGGACTTGTCCTACGCAAGGACTCTACCGAGTTTGGGTCTTCAAACTCTGAAACCCAAATCTCAACTTGAGGAGGTTTCTTGGACTCGAAAGACTAAATATACTTAGCTGATTGAGTCCCTTGATGATGCCTTCGTTGAAGAAGCTTCGGCTTGTACGGAAGACATCTTCTTCAGCTCCCTCGATCAGCAACCTTGCTCCGGATGACCCATTGTAGATTCCAAGGTGAGGGATTGAGGTTAGGTTGAGGCTATTTTGGGATATGGCTTTTATATGAGGAAAGCTTCTACCTAAACCACCATTAATGGCATTGATGACAAGAGAATGTCTATGAGAGGTAGGTCAAGATGCCATTAAAGAGGGGTTGAGTTCATGATTCAATCCAAGCTTTGAATGCTTAATCAATGTTGGTCAGATCAACATGGATTGAAGTATGAACTCAACAAATCAAAGGGTTTGGAAGAAGGGGATCTCAAGAAGAAGGCTCACACAAACCCTAGATGTTGCTCAAGGTGTCTTGGGTAAGATCCAACCGAGTTCTATAAATAGATTATGACATTCAACGGTCAGAAAACGGTCAGCTCGATAGGTTTCGATCGATCGGATATAAGATTTAGCCAAATTTGAATTTTGCTTGAAAACAGGTTCTCCGATTGATCGGACTTAGTTCCGATTGATCGGAATGCCCTTTCCGATTGGTCGTACATATAGTCCGATGGATCGGAATTCCTTCCAGAGAGTTTATGTAATTTTTCTGAAAATTCCTCCGATGGATCGTATCTATGTCCGATGGATCGGAGAACCCTGTCCGATGGATCGGACAGACCTCCAATTGATCGTAAAAGAGTCCAGAGAGTTTTTCATATATTTGCTGGACAATTATACGATTGATCGGACATACTGTCCGATTGATCGGAACACACTGTCCGATGGATCGGACAGCCCTCCGATGGCTCGGAAAAGTGTTCAGAGAGTTTACAATGTAACTGGACTATTCTCCGATGGATCGGACACATTGTCCGATTGATCGGACATCTATCGGACTATTCTCCGATGGATCGGGTATGTATCGGAGAGAGCAGACTTATAGTTTTTCAATTTTAAAGCAACTTCTGCTACCAAGAACCCTTCCATTGCTGATCTTAATGGAAGGTGGGCTATAGATGGTGCTAAGGGTGTGCCTAGGAAGAATTTGGGCCATCTCTAGAAGGTTTTGGGATCAAAGGTTTGGGTGGAGAGGCTTGAAGCTGACTTGATCTTTGAAAAGCTTCTGTCTTCAGCCGCAAGGAAAACTGTCTTCAGCCGCAAGGGGACTCGACGACACATTAACCATGGTAATTGACAAATCTTTGCATTAACAATCTCCCCCTTTGTCAATTACCAGACAAAACCAAACCTATACAAGTCTTGGTCCATACCACAGACTTATCCTAGATACCAAAACCAAAATACATCATGTCGAGAAAAATAAAAACTTTATACATAGACATGACTCATTACATACAAAATGTACAGACTCGATGTACAGACTAGGCTTCACTTGAACTCCCCCTTAGTCCCTGCACACAAAAGATCAACAAAAAAGATAACCTGGACCTTTTGGTGGGATAAATTCTCCCCCTTTTCGTCAGTGATTGACAAAGGTTAGTGAAATGAGAATGCAGCGCATATGTCATAGACGAAAGGAGGAAATAAACATTATCGTGCCGAGAGAGGAAGCCAACACACACATGGTCATGCAAGGATATACAAGTATATGACAGTAAGCACAGTGGGCTTATAGCCCAAGCAACCAACCTCCCCTCTTGAAATTTATATCATGACCAATATACCATATATACAAAATCCAAAAGAGGGCAAGAAGCCCAAAAGGTTAAAGCAATGTCGCACAATCATATGTATATATGCACAGGATAGCCAAAAAGAATGATCATCAGACGATGCAATATAAGATCATAGCAAAAATAATCATAACAAAAAAAAAAACATAATGATCATCCGAATATCCATACAAATCATACCAAAATATCCAAAATACGCAACAAGAATGACCATCAGACTATCCAAAGCAAAATATATCAAAGAAAAGATGTATCAATCAAAACAACTAACAACGTCGCTCCAAAAAGATATCTGCGACGACTAGACACTAGGGACCCTAACTGAAAAGATAAGCAGCTATGGAGCAGGGCCAGCGACGTCATCTCGACGACATGAGAGAGCGGATGTGAGACGCTGGACAGCATCATGAATGGTCTGCATCAGGCCCTCTAGACGCGACAGCCGCTCACCATGCTGTGCAAGGGCACCCTCCACTCGATCTACTTGAGCAGTAATCTGCTCCGTGCTGGGAGGAGGAGGTGCCGAAGAAGCGTCGGACTGAAGTCGCCGCTTGACTGAGCGACGAGCTGGGGCCGGCGACGGTGATGGAGCTGAAGACCTGCTGTGGGTGTCAGCCGACACCTGTGTTGGAGTGTGAGAGAAATTCCGATCTTCGACGTTATCCTCTTTGGGGAGGGACATTTTCTTGATATTGAGGTCCCGGAAGGTGCGGCGAGGAATAGGGTGGACCACGATATCTTTGAACCCGCAATCGCGCCCCAATCTGGTAATGATCCAGCCGAACGGAATGGTGTTGCGGTTGTGTGGCAGAGCGTCCAGAATATGATGCAAAATGATGGATGGGAGACACAGGCACGTCCCATGACCAACGTGATAGAGCAGATTGACCATATTTGCAGTAAGGTCGGATTTGTTGGTACTGCGGGGGTAGACATTTGTGCTGAAGATCTGGTGGAGCACTCGAAACCTATTGGACATTTCAGATGCTCGAAGCGCACTACCAGTCTATCCATTCCGGATTGGGACCCCGACATAAGTATCAAGTCCAATCAGCCCTAAGAGAAGTATCAAGAAGATTGTCATTTGGTTGTGGGGCTGTGGACACGGGAACACCAATCAGGGCGGCTATTGTGTGGGCTGTGACCTGGACGACCTAGCCTCCGACAATAACTTCACATGAGGGAGGGTTTCCAACGGGGTTGATGATTTTAGATAGAAATGTATACACAACCTCAGGATGGGCTACGCCGCCAAATCGTAGCAAACCATCCCACCCAATTTGTGCAAGAAGAGCGGGAATGCCAAAGGGCTCCACACATGACACAGCGACCTCTCTCTCATATATAATGGTGCGAGATTGAAACCGAGAGAGAGAGGCTGGACTCTCAGGCTGGGCAGGAGGAGCAGCAGGAGGAGGAGTGCCCTGAGAGGGTCGAGAAGTTTGCAGCTTCTTGGGCCTGGCAGTGGTGGATGGCCCTGCAGCCAGCTTGGACTTGCCTTTCGGATCTTTAGGCATGGTGTAGCAGAATATAATCTGATAGATGGAAAATGCAGACACCAAGATGGACAGGAAACACTTCAAATCCCTACAAATGATAATCTGAAAGAGAAAAGGGACAGAAGAAACCGATCGGATAGCAAAAAAATCGAACTGACAGCTTGGGAGATCTTACCTAGGAGACACGAAGACCTGTTGTTGTTGCAAATGAGGATCTATGGAAACCCAGCTGAGTTACAATCCTATCGGACAGGGACGCCCTAGCAAAAGGGTCTGAGAGAAAACAGGAATAGGGCAGAAATGAATAGGGTTCGCGTATTTAACTGTTGAACGCCCGATATTTCCGATTGATCGGACGATGTGTCCGATCCATCGGAAATGCCCCCAGTGACATTTTAACAGCTAAACCCTTCCTCCCTTCAGCAAATGATTCCCAGCTTATTTGATAAGAGTGTGAGCATGAGAATATCAATAGTCACTCAATAAAATGAAGCTAATTCCTCAGATATACCTATATACACATGAGTTTCCATTTTGCTAGAATGAGCACACACTGATAGACTTCCGAAGGTGTTCAAACCTTGTGGAATCTAACGGCTTAGTAAGGATGTCGGCCAATTGCCGCTCAGTTTAAATGTATTCAAGATTAATCAGTTTTTCCTCAACGAGTTCTCTTATAAAGTGGTGCCGGATGTCGATATGCTTGGTTCGAGAATGTTGAACCGGATTTTTTGAGATATTAATGGCGCTTGTGTTGTCACAAAAAAGCGTCATTTCATCCTGATTAAGACCATAATCCTTCAACATCTGCTTCATCCAAAGTAGTTGAGCACAGCAACTACCGACAGCAATATATTCTGCTTCAGCAGTGGACAAAGAAATGGAATTTTGCTTTTTGCTATGCCAAGCAACTAAGCAATTTCCAACGTAAAAACAGCCACCGCTAGTGGATTTTCTGTCATCCATATTTCCGGCCCAATCGGCATCGGAGTACCCCGCAATGATGGTTGAGGTGTCAAAGGGGTACCACAAGCCATATTCAGTGGTGCAGGCCACATATCTAATCACTCGTTTTACAGCAATGAGGTGTGATTCCTTAGGATTGGCTTGAAATCTAGCACATGCCCCTACACTAAAGGCGATATCGGGTCTACTTGCTGTGAGGTAGAGAAGACTCCCAATCATACTTCTATATAAATGTTGATCAACACTATTGCCAGATAAGTCTTTATAAAGTTTAATGGTGGTGGCCATAGGCGTGATGTGTGATCGACCCGAGTCTAGCCCAAATCTCTTGACTAAATCCTTTGCATACTTAGTTTGGTTGATAAAGATTCCATTTTTCAGCTGTTTAACTTGTAATCCTAGGAAAAAATTCAGTTCGCCAACCAAACTCATCTCAAATTTAGATTTCATTAGTTCAGCAAATAAGCCAGAAAATTCTTCACAGTTAGACCCAAATACAATATCGTCCACGTAAATCTGAGCAATGAGAAAGGAATCAGCCGTTCTCTTAACAAATAGTGTTTTATCAACACTCCCCCTAACAAATTGGTGAGCAATTAGAAATTGAGTAAGGCGCTCTTCACGTCCATTTGAAATAATTTGAATTTGAGAGCACATGCTATGGACATGAGAATTCGAATGGATTCGAGTCTAGCTACCGGGGCAAAAGTTTCATCAAAATCAATTCCCTCAATTTGAGAGTACCCTTGAGCTACAAGACGTGCTTTGTTTCGAATCACATTGCCAGATTCATCTGTTTTGTTTTTGAAGATCCATTTGGTTCCAATGACATTTTTCTCATATGGTCTTTCAACTAGAAACCAAACATCATTTCGGGTAAACTGTTGAAGTTCCTCTTGCATTGCAAGTATCCAAAACTCATCATTGAGAGCCTCATTTATATTTTTTGGTTCAATTTTTGAAGTGATGCACACATGACTGTTGATGGCCTCAAGTTGTCTTCTAGTCTTGACTCCAACATCCGGATCTCCAATGATTTGATTGAGGGGATGATCCTTGATATGTGGAGCATTTTCTGAAGCTATTGAGGCATTGGGAGTGGGAGATTTTTCATTAGGTTTACCTATGTGGCACGGTTCTCCCACTTCATCATCATCCAGTCTTGTGTCTTCTTTGGATTGGTCATCAATGACAACATTTATGGATTCTTGAGTTGTTTTAGTCCTTGTGTTGTACACTCTATAGGCCCGACTATCAGAAGCATATCCTAGAAATATTCCCTCATCGCTCTTAGAGTCAAATTTTCCTAAATTTTCTCTATCTCGAAGGATGTGACATTTGCTACCAAAGACCCTAAAGTACTTGATGTTAGGAACTTTTCCATTCCATAGCTCATATGGGGTCTTATCTAGGCCGGCTCTCAAATAAACTCGGTTAATGATGTGACAAGCTGTATTCACTGCTTCGGCCCACAGATTTTGAGCTATATTTTTGCTGTTCATCATGACTGTGGCCATGTCGAGTAGTACTCTGTTTTTCCTTTCTGCTACTCCATTTTGTTGTGGAGTTTTTGGGGCTGAGAATTCATGTTTGATGCCTAAATTTTCACAGAATAGTTCAAAGCGCCCGTCCTCAAATTCCCCCCCATGATCACTCCTAATACGTTTTACTGTGCATTCTTTTTCATTGTGGAGTCGTTTCATGAGTTTCTCAAACTCCTCAAATGTATCCGACTTTTCTTTCAAAAATACAACCCATGTATATCGGGAATAGTCGTCAACAATAACGAAGAAATACCTCTTACCACCTTGACTCATTACTCTTGTGGGGCCTACAAGGTCCATGTGGAGTAGATCAAGGGGTTTTGATGTAGCGATGATGGATGTCTTCTTATGTGCAACTTTAATTTGTTTACCTTTCAAGCATTCAGCACATACTTCTTTTGGTTTCTTCCCAATCTTTGGTAATCCTCTTACCAATTTCTTTCTACTCAACCTAGCAAGGTTTTTGTAATGGACATGACCAAGCCGTTGATGCCATAATTCAGTATCATCATTAATAGCCATGTGACATACGGCAGATGGTCCCTCATCACCCTTGTTTTCAATCACATAGCAGTTATCTCCAGTGCGAAACCCTTTTAATATTAATTTTCCAGTTTGGTCCATAATTTCGCACATTTCTTTGGAGAATTTCATGGAATGCTGTTCATCACATATTTGAGAGATGCTTAACAGATTATGTTTCAAACCGTCAACACATAGTACATCCTCAATTTTGGGCAATCCTGGCCCGGTGATGGTTCCCTTTCCAACAATCTTGGCAACACTCCCATCTCCAAAGGTAAAAGACCCACCATCAAATTCAGCATAATCACAAAACTGAGTCTTGTCACCTGTCATGTGTCGGGAGCATCCACTATCAAGATACCACCTAGTGTTTCTTCCGGCTCTAAGGGCTGTATGGATAACTAAGCATTTGTTCTTTACTACCCATTTAGAGACTATCCTTTTTGGAGAACTAGGTTTCTTGGTTGATTCTAGGGATGTCATTGTTTGGGCATAAGTTGTTGAGGCTTTCTCTTTCATCAGCTCAATGGTTCTTTTGTTCAACTGTTTTACCATTTCTAGGAGCTCTTCCATTCTTTTGTCTTTCTTCGGTGGAGTGGGATAATTTTTCCTCATGTTTGGAGTTTGTTTAGGAGGACTCCACATCTGATTCATCCTTTTACCGGTAGGTACAAATTTACCTTTCAAGTTCTGAACCGGATTCTTAAAGACCAAGCATTCAAACTTTAAATGTCCAACATCTCCGCATGCATGACATATAGGTGAATTTCTCTTAGTTGTGCTTCCTGATGCATTCCTGATCTTTTTAGGTTCTGGGTTACTAACCTTAGTTGGCTCATTATACCCTAGCCCTCTTGTATTCCTACAAGGCTTACCTGATTTAAGGATATCATCTAGTTTTTCTCTACTTTGGGCAAATCTTTCATTGAGTTGACTTTCTTGATTAAGCTGCAAGACTAAACACTGATTCGTAGATTTTGCCTTTTTCAGCTCATCTTCTAGGGTATTAATTTTGTCTTGAGCTGCTTTGTTTTTCTTTTCCAATTCACAGATCTGATAGTAAAATCCGTGGTTTTCTCTCTTTACTTCTTGCATTTCATCAGCCAATTTGTTGTTGTCAATATTAGCTTGGCTCAGCTTCTTGGTAAGAAGGATGCTTTGATGGAATAGCTCATCATAGGCAACTTGCGAACCTTCATTATCATCCTCGTCATCATCGGAGGATGTCATATTGTTTTCAGATAGCTCATGATCATCCTTGTCTCTTTCGCCTTGTAAGTCTGGGACAATCTCCGAGATAGAGGCCATCAGAATTTTAACTGATCCTCTCTCATCACTTTGATATTCTTCTGTTTCTGAATCAGTACTCCCAAGGTTGTCCCATGTGGCTGCCATAACTTTCTTTTTAAAAATTTTCTTTGGCAGGAGCTTGGCATTCAGAGGCAATATGACCATAGCGACCACAGTTGTAGCACTTGGGATCTTTTGGCTTGTTGTAAGATTTTCCTGTATAGCTCTTTTTGTCAAAAGATTTGCTATTCTTGTCAACCCTCTTTTCTTTATTTTTGAAGAATTTTCTAAATTTCTTGGCCATAAGAGCCATTTCATTCATATCCAATTCTTCATCACTATCAACTTCAGATTCTTGTGTAGTGTGTGAAGTTTTCAGCACCGTGTTTCTACTTTTTGGGGATTTCTTGAAATGAAGTTCATGGGTCTGTAGAGATCCTAGTAAATCTTCTATTTTCATAGTATCAATATCTCTACATTCCTCAATAGTTATGACCTTGGAAGAGAATCGTTCGGGTAAGGATCTTAGAATTTTCTTACAAATGCGCGGATCCGAAATTCTCTCCCCCAATCCCCACATAGCATTGGTGACATCACTCAGCCGGGTGTAAAAGTCCATGAAGTTCTCATGTTCTTCCATTTTCATATTCTCAAACTGAGTTGTCAAGAGCTGAAGTTTTGACCTCTTGACTGTACTAGTCCCTTCATGTGTAGTTTCAAGGATGTCCCAAGCTTCCTTGGATGTTGTGCAATTACAAATTCTTTTGAACTCATCCGCTGAAACGGCACAAAAAATAGCATTGAGTGCCTTTGCATTGCTAATGTATCTCAGTTTTTCAAGATCAGTCCATAAGTCATCAGGTTTGACTGTGGTGGTGGTGACCCCCTCTGTGGTTGTGCTCAAAAGGGGTATTTCATATTTGAGTTCCACAGACCTCCATGTTGCATGATCCAATGATTGCAAGAAAACTCTCATTCTTGCTTTCCAATATGCGTAGTTTGATCCATCAAAATATGGAGGTTTGGAAATCATACTATAATCCCCTTTTGACATGATTTCAAACTTCTAGAGACGGATCACACTCCGGGCGGTTACGCCTTTGAGGAGGAACCCGCTCTGATACCAATTGAAAATGCGGTATAAGTTTGATTACTGCGGTTGTAGAAGCAAGAAACAAGTTACCTCGTCCTAGAGGGGAGTGAATAGGACACTTTTTAAATTTCTCAATACAAAGTATTCTTAGAGCACTTTCGTCAAACACAAGATATGCAGAATATAAATCAATGAAAGAAGTAAATCAGTTCATCCATTCACCACACAACAAGAGATTTTTATAGTGGTTCGGTTATGTACCTACTCCACTCCCGGCTGATCCACTCACTCCTTGAGTGGCCGGATTTCACTATCACTATGGTTTTAAATGAGGTTAACCATAAACCTTAACAGCCTACAAAAGGACTTACGACTCAACACATGGATTCATCCTTCCATAGGACTAATCCATGACCACTTAGTCCTACACAAGGGCTTGTCCTACTCAAGGACTTGTCCTACGCAAGGACTCTACCGAGTTTGGGTCTTCAAACTCTGAAACCCAAATCTCAACTTGAGGAGGTTTCTTGGACTCGAAAGACTAAATATACTTAGCTGATTGAGTCCCTCGATGATGCCTTTGTTGAAGAAGCTTCGGCTTGTACGGAAGACGTCTTCTTCAGCTCCCTCGATCAGCAACCTTGCTCCGGATGACCCATTGTAGATTCCAAGGTGAGGGATTGAGGTTAGGTTGAGGCTATTTTGGGATATGGCTTTTATATGAGGAAAGCTTCTACCTAAACCACCATTAATGGCATTGATGACAAGAGAATGTCTATGAGAGGTAGGTCAAGATGCCATTAAAGAGGGGTTGAGTTCATGATTCAATCCAAGCTTTGAATGCTTAATCAATGTTGGTCAGATCAACATGGATTGAAGTATGAACTCAACAAATCAAAGGGTTTGGAAGAAGGGGATCTCAAGAAGAAGGCTCACACAAACCCTAGATGTTGCTCAAGGTGTCTTGGGTAAGATCCAACCGAGTTCTATAAATAGATTATGACATTCAACGGTCAGAAAACGGTCAGCTCGATAGGTTTCGATCGATCGGATATAAGATTTAGCCAAATTTGAATTTTGCTTGAAAACAGGTTCTCCGATTGATCGGACTTAGTTCCGATTGATCGGAATGCCCTTTCCGATTGATCGTACAGATAGTCCGATGGATCGGAATTCCTTCCAGAGAGTTTATGTAATTTTTCTGGAAATTCCTCCGATGGATCGTATCTATGTCCGATGGATCGGAGAACCCTGTCCGATGGATCGGACAGACCTCCAATTGATCGTAAAAGAGTCCAGGGAGTTTTTCACATATTTGCTGGACAATTATACGATTGATCGGACATACTGTCCGATTGATTGGAACACACTGTCCGATGGATCGGACAGCCCTCCGATGGCTCGGAAAAGTGTTCAGAGAGTTTACAATGTAACTGGACTATTCTCCGATGGATCGGACACATTGTCCGATTGATCGGACATCTATCGGACTATTCTCCGATGGATCGGGTATGTATCGGAGAGAGCAGACTTATAGTTTTTCAATTTTAAAGCAACTTCTGCTACCAAGAACCCTTCCATTGCTGATCTTAATGGAAGGTGGCCTATAGCATGGTGCTAAGGGTGTGCCTAGGAAGAATTTGGGCCATCTCTAAAAGGTTTTGGGATCAAAGGTTTGGGTGGAGAGGCTTGAAGCTGACTTGATCTTTGAAAAGCTTCTGTCTTCAGCTGCAAGGAAAACTGTCTTCAGCCGCAAGGGGACTCGACGACACATTAACCATGGTAATTGACAAATCTTTGCATTAACAGCTCAATTTGACAAGTAAGTTGTCATTAGTAGGAGTCCAGTTTCACTCTTTTCTTGTGAGGAATTGAGTGTAGAGTTTGTTTGTCAAACTCGCATTCTAGGGTCGTTTGCTGATCCTTTGCTTATTTGTTGAGCCTAAAGTGTAGGGACGTTTGTCATTCCTTGACGCATTTGTCAAGCCTAAAATTAGGGATGCTTGCAGTTCTTTGACACGTTTGGCGGGCCTAAACAAGTCTTCAAGGGGAGCCACCAATAGGGGTGTGAACATGTAGGTTGGGAGGAACCTGTAAACTCCCCGGTTGGGTGGATCCGATTTAAAATACCTTAGTTAGAAGGAACTAGATTTAAACTCCCTAGTGAATGCTGGTGTGCTCAAAGGGGTTGAGTACTTGAACTGGGAGTGGAGTAGACAAGTAGTCAAACCACCATACATCATTGTGTTTGTGATTATATTAGAGCACATTTCTCATTATGTATTATGTTTAAGTGTTTAATTATGAATGCTTAATTAAGAATGTATGCTAGGCACTTGATAGGCACATCCACACACACATGATGTAGTTTCACTCCTAAAGTAGGCTTGAGCTTAATTGATCCATTCCTCTATAGTTTACTTAGGTTGCATAGATTAGGTACTTGATTATTTTTATCATAAGTTAATTTATGCATACTTAGACTAGGATGTTAATTATTTTTATCATATGCTAGTTTATTGATTAGACCCACTTAGGCTTGGAAGCCAGAGTGTTAATCACTTACTTAGTTTAACTTGTTAAAACTGTTAAGTAGATGAAAATATTTTAAAAAGGTCCTAATCACCCCCCTCTAGGACTTATCCATAATTCTAGTTGCTCTTTAAGCTTCTACACGTGTATGTGTAGGGTGTCGTGTTAGACTACCTGACGTAATTTCAATTGGTATCAAAGCGGGTTACTTTTCAAGGACTTAATCGTCTAGAGTAAGATCCGATATCGGAGCACTAGCATTATGTCTACCCAAGATGGAAATACTGTCAACCGTCCACCATACTTTGACGGATCCAACTACACCTATTGGAAGGCTAGAATGATGATCTTTCTCTAATCCATCGATTGATCCGTATGGGCAACAACATTAAATGCATATTCCTTGCCCACAGAACAAGTGGAGGTTGATGGTAAGATCATTGTCATTCCCAAAGATGATGAGAAATGGAATGACAATGAGAGAGCTCAATATGTGGTAAATGCCAAATCTCTCAATGCGATTTACTGTACGGTTTTCCCGAAAGAATTTCAGTGCATTCTCACATGCGCAACTGTAAAAGAAGCATGGGATATATTTGAGGTAACCCACGAGGGAACTAGCATAGTAAGAAGCTCGAAGCTTCAGCTCTTAACCACAGCTGATATTTGCAACTCCATGTTTGCCTTGGGGGAAAGGGTTTTGGAAGGAAGGATATGTAGAAAAATACTTAGGTCCCTCCTGGAAATATTTGGTACCAAGGTAGTTGTTCGCTCGCCTCAAGTGCAAGGCTGCGATGTAGTAATAATTCTTGGTAAGACCAAGGTCGATCCACAGGGAATTAGAAAACAAATTCTAAACTATTCCAGCAACTTGAATTAAAACAATTTGGAGATTTAATTAAGAAAACTATCTTAAAATAGTAACTTAGAAAAATCAGTAATTTAAACGAACTAAGGCTTTCAAGGATTCACTTGTAGCAATCCAATGTTAATCCAATCAATCCAAGCATAAAACTCAACTAGATTTGAAGTTCTATCTCTCATCTAGTTGGAAGATAAAGCATTGTGTTTCAATCCCACTTAAGTTGAACTTCCAAGTTCTAGTCCTATTCAATCACATAGCATTCAAAATCATAGCCTTTGGAGTAACAGCTATGCCTATGGACCATGGCATGCTCAAGGGTTACCGTAATTTGAATCTAATCAAGAAAAACATGATAATTTCAGAGGATTGCAAGGAATTCATGTTCAGAGCACATGAACTCTCATAAAACTTTTAAAAATATCAACTTTATATGAACTAGAACATTCAAAATTCAAACTTAAAGTGAAAGTACTTGAATCTCAAACTGAACTAAATATGAAATTGGCTACAAGCTTCACCTCTCAGCCCTAGCTGAGAGATTCTATCCGAGCATTGTCATACTACAACTAGAACTCAATGAAAAAGACATAAAAACTAGAAAAATCAGAATCGACGGAGTTGTGAATGCTCCACGGTGCTCTCCTTCACTTCCCATGACCTCCAATCTCTTCTAGGATGCCTTTAAACGAAGCCCGAGGTCCCCTTTTATAGAATAGTGCGGAAGATTTCAGATTGCGCAGGAAATTACAGAGTTACGCAGAGAAAATCAGAGCTTGTTGGACAAGCTCTGTTACGCAGACGACCGGTCTGAGCTCCTGGACGACCGGTCGTAAAACGACAAAAACAATCCAGCGACTTTTTGGACTTTCCTCCCCCTCTCTGTTGAATGCTCGACCAGTCTGAGTGCTGGTCGACCGGTCTAGCTTGGTCCAGTGAGAAGTGCAGCAATGGGGGGTCTTTGTTGAATCGCAGACCGGTCGGACGACCTGGTCTTGTGCCTTGGTAGACCGATCGGACGACCGGTCTTCAGTGCAGAATATTCCACTTCTTCCTTGTTTCTTCCATATCTCTCTTGCTTCTTTCCTCCATCCTTTGGCACTTGGTTCTTTGGCCTTTAATGTACCTTCAGTGATCTTTTTAGCCTCGAATTGGTGAAATCTCCGTCTCGCTCCTATAATCACAAATCATGCATTAGATGGGTCTTTTAAACATGCAAATCATGCATATAATGTGTTGTAATGGGCTAGATCATGTATAAATTGGAGGCTCAACACACCCCCCAACCAGCATTTTGCTAGTCCCAAGCAAAACATGCATGAAGCAAGATCAAATCTCTAAAAACCAACACTCCTTCAGAAACTATTCTTCTATACATACCAAGACACACAAGTGTAAAAGTCAGAAAAATTAGGTGATAGAAGTTGAAACCTTAAACTCTCAAAACATAATAAGTGTTCATATGAAATTCCCGCTTATTGATTGATAAATAGAAGAACTTGAACAAATTCAACCTAGTGTGCATAGTGAATCTTCATCTCATAAGTTTCCAAGGTTATCTTCTTCATAGATCAACTAAACTATGAATCTTAAGGTGTATAGATCAACAATCAAGCCAATGACAGGAATTTGCCTTACCGTCATTTCGACGGCATTCACACTACGTCCCATTTTCGGCTTTGGTTACGAGTAGACCATCCCCTGGTTGGTAATAGGTAGCCCTTTTTGGAAATTTTCACCATATTCTCAATTATTCCTATGTTTTCATCCTTCCTTTCCTTTGATTTTACATATTAGATAGGATTTTTAGAAATCTATATCTTTCGTTATTTTCCCATGGACAAGGATGGACAAAGTACCCTGGCTTAGTTCCTCAACACCTTAAATCAAAGTCTAGCTAATCCACAAATCATATAATCGCTTCAACCAAGAGACTCGTGTAATGTGAACTAGGTGTAAAAGTGTTCAAATTTTCTATCAATCATACAAATAGGGGAATTGATACATATAGCCATTATATTAAAAGAAGTTCAAGACTTACAACATCACTTACTTCGTATCTCCTTTTCTTATACTCGTATCATCCCGAATGCATAGAAATAAAAATTTTCTAAAAGAGTTTTGAAATTTCAGAAAATAAAAAATTTCCAACAAATAATGCTCGAAATGTTCACAAACTGCTAGATAAGGAATCTCATCTCACCCCTCAACCAAATCTTGCATTGTCCTCAATGTAAAAGGATATGCAATGAGCATGAACATGAGAGCAATGGTAAAATAAAAGAGAGTGAGAATGATATTACCTGAGAGAGTCGATAATGGAAGTGTACAACTCCAACAACTAAACGACTAATGAAATAAACCTAAAACAGAAAATCAAATAAAACAAAATCCTACGCTATACCTTCGTCAGACTAGGAGATCAATCGTCCTGATACACAGGATCATCCAGAGTGATGGACATGTCTTCTGAATCAATTTTTTCAACGAATGGTTTAAGGCGTTGTCCGTTCACTTTAAAACAGTTACCATTCGCTGCATTCTCTATCTCAACAGCCCCATGGGGAAAAACTTCTTTAACAAAATATAAGCCGGTCCATCGTGATCGTAGTTTTTCCGAAAAAAGATGAAGCCGAGAATTATACAAGAGCACTTTCTGACCTTCATGGAAAGATTTCCTGAAGACGTGCTTGTCATAAAAGGCCTTCATCATACTCTTGTAAATTCATGAGTTCTCGTAAGCATCGTTCCGGATCTCGTCAAGCTCATTCATTTGGAGTTTGCGAAGCGAGCTAGCCTTGTCAACATTAAAGTTCAATGCCCGAATTGCCTAATAAGCTTTGTGTTCAATCTCTACAGGCAAGTGACAAGCTTTTCCATAGTAAAGTCTACAGGGGGACATTCCAATGGAGGTCTTGTAAGCGGTACGGTGAGCCTAAAGAGCATTATCTAATCTCAGCGACCAATCTTTGCGATCCGGCCTCACCGTCTTTTCCAAATTTTGTTTAATTTCCCGATTAGAAATTTTAGCTTACCCACATGTCTGTGGGTAGTATGGGGTACTCACTTTATGTTTAATACCATATTTCTTCATTAAGGCTTCAAATGGCCTATTGCAAAAGTGAGAACCTCCGTCACTAATGATGGCTCGAGGCATTCCAAATCTGAAAAGTATATTTTCTTTTAGGAACTTTAGAACCGTACGATGATCGTTAGTTCTACATTTTATAGCCTCTATCCATTTTGACAAATAGTCTACGGCAAGTAATATGTAGACATGTTCAAAAGATGAGAGGAATGGTCCCATGAAATCAATGCCCCAACAATCGAAGACTTCAAGATGTTGAATAGGGGTAAGAGGCATCATGTTTCAACGGGACAATCCTCCTAGCTTTTGACAGCGCTCGCGTGCTTTGCAAAACTCATGGGTGTCCTTAAATAGATTAGGCCAATAGAAACCGCACTACAAAATTTTTGCAGTAGTTTTCTTGGCGGAAAAATGACCTTCCACATGCTTAATCATGACAAAAGGAGATGACGGATTTATGTTCATCATCAGGGACACATCTCCTAATTATTTGATCTAGGCAATATTTAAAAAGTAAAGGTTCATCTCAGAAAAATCTGCGCACTTTCCTTAAAAATTTCCGTTTGTCCTGCGCAGTCCAATGAATCGGCATCGCACATGTGGAAAGATAATTGGCTATGTCAGCGTACCATGGTGGATGCTTAGCAACAAAGAGTTGCTCATCAGGGAATAAGTCCTCAATAGGTGACTCGTCAATGGAATTGGGTAGGACTAGGCGGGATAGATGATCCGCCACCACATTTTCTACTCCCTTCTTGTCCTTGATTTTCAAATCGAATTATTGAAGGAGTAGGATCCATCTAAGCAAACGGGGCTTAGCATCCTTCTTAGAAAGAAAGTGTTTCAGTGCTACATGATCTGTGTAAACAATGACCTTGGATCCTATTAAGTAAGGCCTGAATTTATCCAAGGCAAAAATGACAGCTAGGAGCTCCTTCTCCGTAGTCGAGTAATTGACTTGGGCGGGATTCAAGGTCCTACTAACATAGTAGATAACGTGGGGCTTCTTATCCTTCTTTTGGCCTAACACCGCCCCAATAGCATAATCGCTCGCATCGTACATCAACTCAAAAGGTACGAACCAATCCAGTGGTTGCATAATAGGAGCAGTTGTCAACATGTCTTTTAGCTTTGAAAAAGCTAATTGACATGCAGCACTCAACTCAAATTGGTTCTCCTTTTGGAGAAGGTTACATAAGAGCCTTGAGATATGACTGAAATCCTTTATTAACCTTCTACAAAAGCAGGCGTGTCCAAGGAAGGACCACACATCGCGTATGCTTTTGGGTGGTGGTAGATTGGAAATTATATCGATTTTGGCCCGATCTACTTCTATTCCATTAGACGAGATGATATGTCCAAGGACTATTTCTCTCTGTACCATGAAATGACACTTTTCTCAGTTTAAAATGAGGTTCTTCTCCTCACACCTTATCAAGACCAACTTCAAATGATTGAGGCACTCATCAAAAGTACAAGCAAAAACAGAAAAATCGTCCATGAATACCTCGAGAAATTCACCCACCATGTCTGAGAAAATACTCAATATGCATCGTTGGAATGTGGCGGGTGCATTACATAACCCGAATGACATTCTTCGGTATGCAAACGTGCCAAACGGTCATGTAAAGGTGATCTTCTCTGGGTCTTCTGGGGCTATCTCAATTTAGTTGTAACCGGAATAGCCATCTAGGAAGCAATAATAGGAGTGACCCATTAACCTCTCCAAAATTTAATCCTTGAATGGGAGAGGGAAGTGGTCCTTCCTAGTGACCGTGTTTAGCTTCCGATAATTGATGCACATACGCCAACTGGTGGTCACTCTAGTCGGTATAAGTTGTTGGCATTTTTGACGATGGCAATACCGAATTTCTTAGGGACAATTTGGGTAGGACTCACCCATTGGCTATCCGAGACGGGGTAAATGATAACCACATCTAGTAGTTTTAACATCTCGGCTTTGACAACCTCCATCATGTTTGGATTTAGCCTTCTTTGAGGTTGTCTAGTCATTTTTGCATTTTCTTCGAGGTATATACGGTGAGTGCAAACCGAAGAGTCTATCCCCTTGAGGTCCGCTATTGTCCAACCTATGGCTCCTTTATGTTCTTTGAGTAGCTCAATCAACTTGAGCTCTTGGTCTTTCCCTAGGTGAGAGGCAATAACAACTGAGAATGTTTCTTCTTCACCCAAATATACATATTTAATCTCGGATGGCAATGGTTTAAGGTCAAGCTTTGGTGGCTTGCTATTAGACAGTAGAGGCCTTGATGTGGTTGGTGGCAATCTTTCAAAATGGGGCCTCCACCGGCTAGTATCAACTATCGGTTTCTCAATGTTTAATGCTTGCACAATTTCACTAATAATGGGGTATTTGGAATCATCGAAATGTGCCAAGCATGTCTCCAAACTTTCTAGTGATTCAAGTTGGAGGAGCTCTTCTTCTTCAAAAGATTCGAGCATGTTTACCTCGAAGAGCTCATCATCATCATCCCTATGCCTTTTGCCCAAATGGAACACATTCACCTCCAATGTCCAAAGGACAATTGCATTACCCCAATCCGACAATTGATAATTGCGTTTGATGTAGCTAGGAATGGGCGGCCTAAAATCACTGATATTTGAGTGCTAGTATTCATAATCAGTTGTGTGTCCAAAATGATGAAATCCACCGGGTAGTAGAATTTATCGACTTGGACCAATACATCCTCAACTATCCCTCTCAGTACACGGATGGATCTATCAGTGAGTTGCAACATAGTTTTGGTGGGTTTTAATTCATTAAGGCCTAGTTGCTCATATACCGAGTATGTGATTAAATTTACGCTTGCCCCCAAGTTTAGTAATGCACGTTCAATCCGGTAGTCACCAATGATACATGAAATTGTGGGGCTACTGGGATCCTTGAATTTTGGAGGGGTCTTTTGAGTGAGAATGACACTCACTTGCTCATTCAAAAAGGCCTTTTGCTGCACATTATATTTGCGTTTGGTTGTGCATATGTCTTTTAGAAACTTGGCATAGGAGGGGATTTGTTTAATGGCATCAAGCAATGGAATGTTTATCTTGACTTGTTTAAAAATCTCTAAAATATCATGAGAATTTGGAAGAGATTTTGAAGCAACCAATCTCGAAGGGAATGGTGCCACGGGCTTATAAACGCATTCCGTTTCTTATGGGGCTGAGTTAGATCCGTCCTCATCCTTAGAATTTATCGGATCATTAGGTTTGTCGGCCTTCACCGGAATAGTTTTGTCAATTTGCTTACCACTTCTAAGAGTGGTGACGGATTTGGCTTGCTCCACATGTTGGTTGGGGAGATTAGGGATGCTTACTTCATATACTTGCTTTGGATTGGGCTGAGGTTGGGACGAAAAAGTCCCTTCCCTAGCATTCAAGCGTCCCTTAATCTCATCAACGGAAACTTTAAGCTCTTGGAACATTTGCTGATTCGTTTGATTTATTTGCGTTTGCCCTTGCATAAACGCCTTTAGAGTATCTTCCATTGAGAATTGAGGTGGGGCCATGTTTTGCATGGGTGTCCCTCCTTGAGAGTTGGTAGGATTTCCCATGGGATTATTCTTCCAATTGAAATTTGGGTGGCTCTTCCAACTAGAGTTATACGTGTTACCCACTGGTCTATTAAAAGGCCGTTGATAACTATATGTGGCATTTGCATGTTCTTGTAACACCTCTTGAAATGCATGAATTGTAGGACAATCTTGCGTAGCGTGTATATTACTGGCACAAATTCCACACATGTTCTTAATAGCTTCATTGGACTTTGAAACTCGATTCTTACTAAGTTTCATGGCCTCGATCTTCCTTGTGAGGCTGGCTATCTTTACGTTCACATCATCTTCTTCTTTAAGAATATAAATGCCCCCTTTCTCCTTTTGTTGAGGAGGCTTGAGATTACTAGATTTGTCCGAGGTATCCCATGATTGGGCATTCTCGGCCAACATATCCAAGTAACTCCAAGCTTCATTTGGATTTTTACTCATAAACTCGCCATTGCACATCATCTCTACGAATTGGCGCATGTTGGAACTTAATCCATCATTGAAGAAGTTTATAATTCGCCAGCTTTCGTAGCCGTAATGTGGGCAAGCAAGTAGGAGGTCCTTAAACCTTTCCCAACATTGGAAGAATGACTCATTCTCTTTAACCGAAAAGTTCATTATGGCTCTTCGAAGGGTGTTTATTTTATGAGCCGGGAAGAACTTTTTCAAGAATTCCTGGGTCATCTCGTTCCATGACCCTATCGAGTGTGGTCTAAGAGAGTGAAGCCAACTCTTGGCTCTTTCTTTCAATGAAAAGGGAAAAAGTTTAAGTTTTATGGCATCTTCTGAAACATTAGTGTATTGTAAAGTAGCCACCACTTCTTCAAATTCCTTTAAGTGTAGGTATGGGCTCTCAGAGTTTAGCCCATGGAACTTTGGCAAAAGTTGAAATTACACCCGGCTTTATATCAATGTTTCCCCCGGTTGGTGGTAAGACCACGCACGAGGGTGTAGTTGTACGGGCGGGTTGTAGGTACTCCCATAGAGATCTCATTGGAGGAACATTGTGTATCTCATTCTCTCTTAACCCATCTTGTTTTGCATTTGTAGTTGGAGTAGGGGTGGGGAGGATTCCTTAAAGGTGTTTGATCCATACTCCCCAAACTATCACAATACTCTTGGTATTTTCGGACTCGTTTATGGACTGATAATGGTCCAACTAGACCACCTTCGGATTGGAGACGATTGGTGTGGTCACGTTCCCAACGGGACATAAACCACACAACTAAGAACTAAACTAATCCTAAGTCCTAAAACAGAAATCAACAAAATTCTAAAAATTGAAAAATCTGTAAAAAGCACTAAGTTAGAAGGATATTACCCGATTCGCTTGAACTATGGAAGAATTCCCACAAAACAAAACAACTTGTGTCCTAGGAAATCAGAAAAACCTATCTACTTTTACTTCTATAGCCACTAAAACAATCTAGAACCGTTATCTAAATTCTCCGGTAGCGGCGCCAAAAAAACTCGTTTGCTTGCCTCAAGTGCAAGGCTACGATGTAGTAATAATTCTCAGTAAGACCGAGGTCGATCCACAGGGAATTAGAAAATAAATTCTAAACTATTCCAACAACATGAATTAAAACAATTTGGAGATTCAATTAAGAAAATTATCTTAAAACAGTAACTTAGAAAAATCAGTAATTTAAACGAACTAAGGCTTTCAAGGATTCACTTGTAGCAATCCCATGTTAATCCAATCAATCCAAGCATAAAACTCAACTAGATTTGAAGTTCTATCTCTCATCTAGTTGGAAGATAAAGCATTAAAACACATTCAATCCTACTTAAGTTGAACTTCCAAGTTCTAGTCCTATTCAATCACATAGCATTCAAAATCATAGCCTTCGGAGTAACAGCCATGCCTATGGACTATGGCATGCTCAAGGGTTGCTATAATTCAAATTTAATCAAACAAAACATGATAATCTCAGAGGATTGCAAGGAATCCATGTCTGGAGCACATGAACTCTCATAAAACTTCTAAAAATATCAACTTTATATGAACTAGAACATTCAAAATTCAAACTTAAAGTGAAAGTACTTGAATATCAAACTGAACTAAATATGAAATTGGCTACAAGCTTCACCTCTCAGCCCTAGCTGAGAGATTCTAGCCGAGCATTGTCATACTACAACTAGAACTCAATGAAAAAGACATAAAAACTAGAAAAACCAAAATCAATGAAGTTGTGGACGCTCCACGGTGCTCTCCTTCACTTCCTATGACCTCCAATCTCTTTTAGGATGCCTTTAGACGAAGCCTTAGGTCCCCTTTTATAAAATAGTGTGGAAGATTTCAGATTGCGCAAGAAATCACGGAGTTGGGTAGAGAAAATCGGAGCTTGTTGGACAAGCTCTGTTACGCAGACGACCGGTCGTAAAACGGAAAAAATAGTCCAGTGACTTTTTGGACTTTCCTCCCTCTCTCTATTGAATGCTCGACAGGTCTGACGACCAGTCTGAGTGCTGGTCCACTGGTCTGACGACCGGTCTAACTTGGTCCAATGAGAAGCATAGCAATGGGGGGTCTCTGTTGAATTACAGACCGGTTGGACGACCGGTCTTGTGCCTTGGCAGACCGGTGTTCAGTGCAGAATATTGCACTTCTTCCTTCTTTCTTCAATATCTCTCTTACTTCTTTCCTCCATCCTTTGGCACTTGGTTCTTTGGTCTTCAATGTACCTTCAGTGATTTTTTTAGCCTTGAACTGGTGAAATCTCCGTTCGCTCCTACAATCACAAATCACGCATTAAATGGGTCTTTTAAACATGCAAACCATGCATATAATGTGATGTAATGGGCTAGACATGTATACATTGGAGGCTCAATAGTAGTACGTAGCCTTAAAGGAGTGTAGAGACATAGATAATATGAAAGTAGAAGAACTTATAGGTTCCCTACAAACTCATGAACTACACTTTAGGGTCCTCTCTAAGAAAAAAGACGTCGCTTTAAAATCTTCACATAAACACTCACATAGGCAAAGGAAAATTAAGAGTGAGTCGTCCGAAGATAGCGATGATGAGGATGATGATCTTAATAAAAGATTTAAGAGATTACTCAAATTTGATAGAGAGAGTAGCCGTGACAAGAAGGACAAGAAGGGTGATAAACATAAAGAAAAATCATCCAAAAATTCATTTGTCCGATGTTATGGTTGCAGTCAATGTGGCCATATTGCCTCGGATTGTCCGGAAACGCTTAAATTGAAAGGTAAAAAGGCCATGGTAGCCACGTGGGATGATACGGAGGAGTCAAAATCTAAATCTAGTGACTTCAATAGTGATGAGAGCCAAAATATAGTGAGAGCTCACATGGCTTCCACCACTACCTCTCTTCCCCCTAATCTAAGAGAGGGTCTCGATATCTTTCCCTTCTAGGAGAAGGAGTTCCCAACCCCTCACCTCATACTACATTTTATGAGGGTGGTGTGAAAATTAGTTACCCTTAGGCTAATCAAACTAAACATAGTTAGTAAGGGTAGTTAGAAATGCTTCAATAGGAAAATCTAATTATTTTAGCCTCATTTCTGTGTGTATGGACAAATCAGAGAATTCAAGCCTCATTAGCCCAAATTTTGATAATTTAGCCTTACTTTTATTTTATATATTTACTGCTAGATTATCATCCTGCTTAGATTATCTAATTTTGCTGAATTTCATACTTAGTTGTATGCTAATCTTTGTTTAGGTTTGGTCATGATGTACATCTCTTGGGGAGGTTGGTTGATTGGGCTATAAGCCCTTGAGCTTTCAATGCTTAATGTATATCATAGATGACCAATCGTGCATGATTAACTATGCTTAGAATAGTACATTTTCTTGTTAATCATGTTCTCATGCATGCTTCATGTTTTATATGCTCATACACCTTATACTCTCTCTAGTTAGCATATTTTTAAAGTTATAGTTGCGACATTTTATCTACTCTTACCTTAACCTTAATTGATGTATCATTAAGGGGAGATAATAGTTTGTCAATTGCTAACAAAAAGGGGGGGAAAGATTAAGTCCCACCAAAATAATTTTCTGTTTTGAGTTTCAAGGTTTGATAGGTTATGGGAGAGCAATCAAGAGGAGCTTGTATAGTTTACATGTCTTGGTGGTTCGAGTTGTAAAATTTATTTGAATTTCGACATGTAATGTATTTTGTTTTGGTAGGTAAGATTTTTGTAAGTAATTGACAAAGGAGGAGATTGTTAGTGCACTTTTCTATGGCATACTAGTGCACCTTATTTGTCAATTACTTAGGTCAGTGAGTCTAGTGTCAGTTGAGCTTAATGAAGACGAAGACCGAAGACTCAAGACGGACCTGCTGCATTAAGAAAGGAGAAACCGGTGAAAGTGATGCCTTGTTGAGCCTTAACCTTGTACCTATCCAAAACCATAAACCTTTAGATGACCATGACCAATAGGCATACCCGTAGTCATCTTAAGATTGGCCTTAGGTGTCCCAAAAGACCACCAAAAGTATGTCCAAGAGGTTGCATATTCTGCTGCAAAACATAAATGAAAAACAACAGAAAAACATGCATGTCTGGGCGCCCGACCAAGTGTCCACCAGGCACCCGACTTGAGGTAAATCCGTCCAGAGAGTTGGCCTGCAAATCAGATGGTCATTGGGCGCCTGACCACAACCTGTTTGGGCACCCGACCAGTGCAAAACATATCCAGCAGCACAGTCCATTTTCAGACTGAATTTCGAGTGCCCGACCATATGTCCACCGAGCTCTCGACCAGCTCAAAATCTGTCCAGTGACTAAAACAGTTTTCTGGACTGTATCTCGGGCGCCCGACCACAAGTCCATAGGGCGCTCGACCCTGCACAAATCTGCCCGTTACTTGACCATTGGGAGAAACTTTATAAAAGCGGGGGTTCATTTTAGGGCTAAGAGAGGAAATTTTGAGGAGATAGAAGCCACCATTGCTAAAGACCATTAGAGGTTCTATTCGAAACGCATAGTAAGTCATTCTTCTTGTATTTCATCACAAGCTTGGGGCATTCAATGCCAATATAAAAATGGACTTGTTCTCTCTTGATTCCTAGGAGTTTGAACACCTTGGTCATAGTTAAATCCATTGTCTAAACACCACCTAGCAGTCCAAATAGGTGTATCCCTCTGGAAAATCTATTTCCTATCATTTGTAGAGGTTTCACCATTCCTTAGCACCTTGGGCATCTCCAATGGAGCATCACATGCAAGGGAGCTGATCTTCGAGCTGAAGCCTTGGCAAAGCATCGACATCAAAGATCGGGGGAGCACAAGGGTAACTGAATAAAGCACTGCAGAGCGGACATCAAGCAACCTAAAGCGGCGCATCAAAGGGGCTTAATCAGACAAGTAAGTTGTCATTAGTAAGAGTCTGGTTTCACTCTTTTCCTATGAGGAATTGAGTGTAGAGTTTGTTTGTTGTCAAACTTGCATTCTAGGGTCGTTTGCCGATCCTTGGCTTATTTGTTGAGCCTAAAGTGTAGGGACGTTTGCCTTTCCTTGCACATTTGGCAGGCCTAAACAAGTTTCCAGGGGGAGCTAACAACACGGGTGTGAACGTGTAGGTTGGGAGGAACCTGTAAACTTCCTGGTTGGGTGGATCCGATTTAAAATACCTTGGTTGGGAGGAACCAACTTTAAACTCCCTAGTGAATGCCGATGTGCTCAAAGGCATTGAGTACTTGAACCAGGAGTGGAGTAGACAAGTAGTTAAACCACTATAGATTGTTGTGTTTGTGATTGTATTAGAACACATTTCTCATTATGTATTGTGTTTAAGTGTTTAATTATGAATGCGTAATTAGGAATGTATGCTAGGCACCTGATAGACACATCCACACACACATGATGTACTTTCACTCCTATAGTAGACTTGAGCTTAATTGATCCAATCCTCTATAGTTTACTTAGGTTGTATAGATTAGGTACTTGATTAGTTTTATCATAAGTTAATCTATGCATGCTTAGACTAGGATGTTAATTGTTTTTATCATATGCTAGTCTATTAATTGGACCCACTTAGGCTTGGAAGCCGGAGTGTTAATCGCTTACTTAGTTTAACTTGTTAAAACTATTAAGTAGGTGAAAATATTTTAAAAAGGTCTTAGTCACCCCTCTTCTAGGACTTAGCCATAATTCTAGTTGCTCCTTAAGCTTTCGCATGCATATGCGTAGGGTGTCGTATTAGACTACCCGATGTAATTTCAAATTCTAGTATCTTTCATTGTCTCCATGAGACTTATTCAATTCTAAATGCAGAAAAATAAACACTACCTACCTACCTAACTGTTAGTAGTCTGATTGACTACATGATCAAATTTGAGTAAGATCTTCATGCATTTCAATAAATTTCTCATGAGGACCATCTAAAGTCCTGCTCGACAGTAGACATGGGTGTTCTTCATCATTGAAGTCCAATCGTAATGTGCATCACATGCATGAAATGAGGAGATAAGAGTAGCAAAAAGATACCTCCTCAAATTCTAGACTGGGCATTGATTGATTAGAAATGGGTCCTCCCAGTCAGAAATCTCAATGGGTTGAAGAACTCATGGTAGTGGAGAGACATTCAACAAATATTCTTCAGTTAGGGTTCTCCACAATTTCTGAATTGCACGGTGCTTCGACAAACAATGGTAAAGAGTGTAAATCAGTGGAATGGTGTTCTTCAGGCATCGACACCATTTTAAACAAACTATCCAACTCCTTAATCATCTTCTCATCAACATCATACGAGTGGGCCAAGCATTCCTCTAGGAAATCGATATAGTCAGATGAAGGGTCCTTGTCCTTCCTTAATGATTGAAGAAATTCTGTTTTAATGGCAAGGAATTCCTCCTCTATAGAGAGGAGGACTTCCAAAGAAAATTCTTCAGATTTATTGGTAAGCACATCATCTAGCATATGCTGATCTTTTAAAATTTCAGATTGTGCTACCTCATTATCTAAAGAAACATAATTTTTAGTCAAAGGGAGGTCTTCCACAATAGAATTTGGCATGTGTTGTTGGTGGAAGGAGTAAAAAAGATTGACTTCGACTATCTCTCTAGCATGTATATCATCTAAAGACTTATAAACATCCTAACATTGGGAAAAAGAAACCATAGGCTCATAACCAACCATTAAACCCTCATTATAGGAAACCCCGCTATCGCTTTTAGATTTTATGAACTCTTCGGGTTCATCAACTTTCATTGGAATCTCTTCATCGTTTAGATCAAAACATCTAAAAGAGATAGTTGATTCACCATAATCGATAATGACATTGGGATCATCGAGATTAATCTCTTCAAGAAGTTTATTCATTATATTTGAAGAAGGTGGGACTTGAATAGCCCTATCCTCCTCATTAGAGGGGATTGATTCGATTCCCCAAATTTCGGGTCAATGTCTTCACAAGATGGTGAGTAACTTTGATTTGATTGTTCATCTTCATACTCTTTCTCTAATTCCTCAAGGATTTGTATATACATGTTATCATAAGAGGAAGGCGTTTTAGGGTGATTGTTAATAACCACGGTTGGTTCTTCCCTTGAACAAGGAAAATGATGGCTTCCCCAATTAAGATTATACGCATTGTAAGATGAAGAGTTATATGATGGTTGATAGGCATATTCATGCAAGTGATTACGCATTGTCTCAACAGGCTGAACATCATGCACTCATTCCTTTTATTGTTGCACACCTCCAACCAAACCTGGTGGAATGTTAATATTATTTTCAGTCCAATAATCACGTAGTGTTTTACCCGGCTGACTATTATTCGATTTTGCTTCGTTTCGATACTCCCCCATCGTCTTATGTCATGTCCCAACATGTGTATTATTTTCATTATAATAATCAAGCAGCGTCTTACGTGAGGGGTAGTAGAGGTTGTTTGAATTTCAGAAAAATGCTCATGATTGGAGGGATTCCGATCATAATAAGTTTAGATCCCATCGTCCGGTATCTCATTGTCCAAAAGGTATGCATATGCACCACCCATCCAATCAACCATAATGAGATTTAAAGGAGTGAATACCTAACTTATTATATGAAAAGAAATAAAAAAATGGAGATGAGAAGATGTTACCCAATAAGGTGAGAACTATGTCAGTAACAATGTCCTACAAAAAAAAAAATTGTTAGTAATCTAGAAAAATCAGAAAATCTACTTTTAAAAAAACTGAAAATCCTACCTAACTAAGACTACTCTATAGCTACTAGAACAATTAGAACCGTTTAACCTTTTTCCTGGTAACGACGCCAAAAACTTGTTCGCACTTTGGACTCTTGAAATTGGAATTAGAAACTGAAAATCAGAGTTTCTGGAACACTGAGGACCGGTCTTTGAAGCAAAAAAACAGTCTAGCAAGATCTGAGTTTCTGAACTACTGAAGACCAGTTTAAGGATCGGTCGGGCGACTAGTCATTGAACAGGTCTATGAGACATTTTTTTTTTGTATTTTCTTCTTTTTCTCTTCTCTTTCTTTCTTGCTTTTTTCCTCCACCTCTTAGCTTTGTGTTCGCTCACCTCAAGTGCAAGGCTGCGATGTAGTAATAATCTCGATAAGACTGAGGTCGATCCACAGGGAAGGAAGTAAACAATGAAAATTATCCCAATAATTAGAATCTAAAGAGGTTTGTGAAATTGGTTTTGAACATAAAATAGAAAATTTGATAATGAAAAGATAACTAGAGCATCAATGATCCACTTATAGCTCTCCTTAGATGCATAATTCGCTGTGGTTTCTCACTTTCTCAACTAGAATCGAAATTAAGTCTTATCTAGCCGGATAATAGAGCAGTTAAAACAATCAATCTGTCACATATATGATTCATGTTCATGATTCTCTCAATGCAAGCTAGGACTTGAGCACACTCAATTGCATAGGTCAGTCCCAATTCCAATAGGTTAAGATCACAACCATAATCATCATTAAATCCTGTCACAAGATAAAACTAGATCATGATTTGAACTTGATCCAAATCACATACACAATCTTACATAATCCAGAATTTCTAGAAAAATAAAACTACTTTATTTAAACCTCAAACCATTGTTCTTCAATATAAATCCAACTTGAAACCAATAAAACGAATTAAACAATCTAAGAAAACTATAAAGTTCACCTCTTAGCTCTATCTAAGAGATTAGCTAATGAAAAGCATATTAAAAACTAGAACTAGAACTAAGAAAAGGAAGAAAAACTAGCTGGAGGAGGCTAGGAAGCCTCCTATGACTTGAACTCCTTGCTCCCTACGTCCTTGCTTGCCCTGGAATAGAAGAGAGCACCTCCTTTTATAATACAGCAAGAGTACCGCAACATAACATTTTTTGTTTCGCTTCGTACGGCTTAACTAAAGGTCGGATTGCCTTAAAATTTTATTTGTAGCTTCCTTGTAATGTGATCTTCCTCATAAATGATTTAGATTTCCAAGATTATCTTCTGAATGAGCACACCAATCAGATCAGTGACCGCCTCTCAAAATCGCGCAATTCGGGTACCTTCAGAACCAGTCATCTTGCTTTCAACGCTCCGGAGTGTATAGATGTCGGATTGACCCCAAATTTTGACCATTGGTAGAAAAATTACTCCTCTACATGATAGATGGATTAGATTGTCCAAAAAATCCCAAAATATGATCTGAAAATTAGAACACTTAGAGCTTTTATAAACTTTACGCAGTTGAATCTTTCTGAATGGTCCATTTTTCTTCAACCAGTACGATCAAACCACACATCCTTTTGATCTGAAACTTTGTGGTTATTCATATATGGATGTGGTCTAGAAGATGGTCAAAGTAGATTCTTTATATCATCAATTATGGGCCACCTGGATCGGCCTAGAGTGGAGTAAGCCGAATATGGAACTTTCTGGACAGTTTGTATTGTTTTGGCCACCACGGTCAATCCATAGCTCCGATCGACACGAAACCACTTGGGTTATTTCGGCGTCGAGCTCCTCTTTGACATGGATGTGTTAGATTTCTAAATATCATCAAAATGGCTCCAGAAAACTATGCTGAAAATCCAAAAAGGGGAATAGCCTGCTGTCTGAAATCTGGAACTCTAAAATTGCATGGCCGACCGGTCAAGACCGATCGGACAGGGCTGGCCGACCGGTCTTGACCGGTCTAGCCCATGTGTCCTTGCTCCAGCAGCTTTAAGAGAGGGGAGAGCAACTGGCCGGCCGGTCAAGACCGGTCGGGGCCTGTTTGGCCGACCGGTCTTGACCAGTTGGACCACCTTGTGGGGCTCCTTTTCATACTTTCCTTCTTTGTTTTCTTTCCTTCTTTCTTCATGATTCTTTGGCCACCTTGGGTTTTCATCCAAGGTTCCTAAATGTGCTTCTTTTAGTTATTGATCAAGTGAACTCTCTCTCATTCCTGCAATCACAAAACCATGCATTAGAATAGTCTTTAAACATAAGATCCATGCATAATGAGTGATGAATTGGGGTTAGAATATGTACAATTAAGAGCTCAACACACCCCCTAACCAGCATTTTGCTAGTCCCGAGCAAAACATGAGTGAAACAAGTTCAATTCTCCAAAAACCAACTCTCTTTCAAAAACTATGCTTCTATCCATTACGAGACGTACAAGTGTAAAATCCAGAAAAATTAGGTGATAGAAGTTGAAACCTTAAACTCTCAAAACATAATAAGTGTTCATATGAAATTCTCGCTGATTGATTGATGAATAGAAGAACTAGAACAAATTCAACCTAGTGTGTATAGTGAAAGTTCATCTCATGAGTTTCTAGGCTTATCTTCTTCATAGATCAACTAAACTATGGATTTCAAGGTGCACAGAGCAACAACAAGCCTATGACAGGAATTTCTCTTATCGTCCTTCCGACGGCTTTCACACTACTTCCCATTTCCGGCTTTGGTTACGGGTAGACCATCCCCTGGTTGGTAATAGGTAGCCCTTTTCGGAATTTTCCACCATGTTTTCTATCATTCCCAATTTTCATCATTCCTTTTCCTTTTTCTTTTTCATTAGATAGGATTTTTAGAAATCCGTATCTTTCATTATTTTCCCATGGACAATGATGGACAAAGTACCCCAGCTTGGTTTCTCAACACCTTAAATCAAAGTCTAGCTAATCCACAAATCACATAATCCTTTCAACCCATGAAAATCGTGTAATGTGAACTAGGTGTAAAAGTGTTCAAATTTTCTATCACTCACATAAATAGGGGAATTCACATATAAAACCATTATATTAAGAGAAGTTCAAAGCTTGCAACATCACTCACTTCGTATCTCTTCTTATACTCGTATCATCTTGAATGCATAGAAACAAAGTTTTCCAAAAGAGTTTTGAATTTTAGAAAAATAAAAAAAATTTCTACATAATTGCTCGAAATGTCACGAAAGCTAGTAGATTCATCTAAGGAATCTCACCCCCCAACCAAAATCTTACATTGTCCTCAATGTAATAAGATATGTAATATGCATGACATGAGAGCAATGACATAAAACAAAGGAGAGTGAGAACGAGAGTACATGAGGTAGCAAGTAGATCAATTCTAGCATCTTCCATTGTCTCAATGAGACTTATTCAATCTTAAATGTAGAAAAGAAATCCTAACCTACCTACCTACCTTTGATTAGTCCGATCGACTACATGATCAAATTTGAGCAGGATCTTCATGAATTTCAATAGGTTTCTCATGAGGACCATCCAAAGTCCTACTCGAATGTATACCTGGGTGCGTTTCTTCATGAAGGTCCAATCATAGTGTGCATCACACGCATGTAAGGAGGAGATAAGAGCAGCAAAAAGATATCTCCTCAAGTTCTGAATTGGGTTGTAATTGATTAAAAACGGGTCCTCCCAATCAGAATTTTCAATGGGTTGAAGAACCCATGATGGTGGAGAGACATTCATTAAGTATTTTTCAGTTTAGGTTGTCTCCTCCACAATTTCAGAATTGCATGGTGCTTCCACAAACAACGGTAAAGAGTGTAAATCAATGGAATGGTGTTCTTCAGGCACCGACACCATGTCTAATAAACTATCCAACTCTTTAATCATCTCATCATCCAGATCATAGGGGTGGGTCATGCATTCCTCTAGGAAATCGAGAGAGTCGGATGAAAGGTTCTCGTGCTCCCTAAGTGATTGCGAAAAGTCTGCTTCAATGGTAATGAATTCCTCCTCTATAGAGGGGAGGTCTTCCAAAGAAACCTTTTCAGATTTAGTGGTAAGCACATCATCTAACATTGGTTGATCTAAAATTTCAAATTGTGCCACCACATCATCCAAAGAAATAGAATTTTCAGTCACAGGGAGATCTTCCACAATAGAATTGGTCATGATATGTTGGTGGGAGGACTCAAAGAGATCCACTTCGGTTATCTCTCTAGCAAGAATATATTCCGCCAACTCATAATCATTCGACCCTTTGGAAGAAGAAATCATGGACTCACAATCATCCATTGAACCCTCATTGTGGTTAATCAAGCTATTACTTTCAAATTTTGTAGATTCCTCGGGTTCGTCAACCGTCCTTGAAATCTCTTCATCATTTAAATCGGAATAGCTAAAAGAGATAGTTGATTCACCATAATCGATGGTAATGTTGGGATCACTGAGATCTACATCCTTTAAAAGTTTAGTCATTAAATCGAAAGAGGGTTGGGCTTGGATAACCTCATCCTCCTCATTGCTGGGGATTGATTCGGTGTTCCCAATGTTGGGTTCAGGATTTTGAGATGGCGAGAGGTTTTGTATGCATTGCTCAGTGTTGGGGTCCCAAAAGTCAGGATCCTCAAAACATGGATCACGAGTGTACAATCTGCCCCATCACTGCATTTAGGGGCAGTGCATCGGAAACCCCAGCAAAATCACAACACACCTCAGACTTAGCCAAAAATGGAAAAATTGAGCCAGTAGTGGGCCCCACCGTTCATCATGATCAGAACCCTCCAAATTTGGGAAGGTTACTTCAATCATGAAGAAATAGGGCCAGTGCATCAACATCCATCGTAAAGTGGGCCCCGCAAGCCCTCCGTTTCGAAAAACCCAATTTTGTAAAACATGAGTACGTCAGCACATCAAGAAATTCATGGTCAGCGCATCTAGAAATTCAGACAGTTTTACAATGTGAATTTCAGGACGCACTGCCCCCAGCGCGTCCAGAAATTCACCCAGCGCATCAAGAAATTCAGACCTTTTCGAAGTAAATTTCAAGACGCACTGCCTCCAGCGCATCAAGAAAATCATCCAGCGCATCCAATAATTCAAGAATTTCAGGACGCACTGACAGCCAGTGCGCCCTAAAAATCAACATTCTAACAAAGGCATTTTTAAACGCGCCGAGTGATTTTCTCGACGCGCCGGGATGATTTCTCGACACGCTACACGTGGCTGGCTCCTATTGGTTGACCTCGGGTATAAATACCCCCTTTTCTGGCTCATTTGGACGGATCCAGAGAAGGAGAGAGCTTTGGGTTTTTGAGATCGCCGGAATCCCTCGCCGTAATCCTTTTTCCGACCGTCGGAAACCCTTCTCCGATCACCGAAAATCCCACTTTCGACCGCAGATCTGGTGAAGAAATAACCTAAAATTATACAAGTGTAGTGGCGCATCGCGAAATGCGTTGAATCAAATTTGTTTTATCGACGCACTGGCCCCAGCGCATCATAAAAATGCTCCAGCGGATCAGAAAAATACACATCTTAACGAAAGTCATTTTTGGACGCACTGGCCCCAGCGCATCACAAAAATAGGCCAGCGGATTAGAAAAATACATATCTTAACAAAAGTCATTTTTGGACGCACTGGCCCCAGCGCATCATAAAAATAGGCCAGCGGATCAGAAAAATACATATCTTAACAAAAGTCATTTTGGACGCACTGGCCCAAGCGCATCACAAAAATAGGCCAGCGAATCAGAAAAATACATATCTTAACAAAAATTATTTTTGGACGCACTGGCCCCAGCGCATCACAAAAATAGGCCAGTGGATCGTAAAAATCAGCACTTTGAACGTTCATTTCAGCACCTTTAAATCTTCATTCTATGATGTTTTCGAGCCCCGTTTGGGCCTATTTTGGGTATTTCGAGCCTTCTGGACGCAATGGAACGGTCAAATAACTCATCCGGGCCACCCAATGAGCAGAATGCAAGCTTCCAGAGTCCGATCCGATCCAACGAGAGGAACGAAGTAACTTCTCGAAAGGAGGCCGCCAGTGCCCAGAATCATACTAACGTATCATCATCACATGTACTATCATAATATGACCCGGATTCAGGTCCGGACTAAGCAAAGGGGACTATGATTAACACGATAAACCAATACCAAGAGAGTTCTAAACTATTACCCGAAATTTGTTAAAGACTGACTCTTCAAGAACAGTCGATGCCCTACCCATCCAAACGGTATCCGTCGGTTGGGCTACGTACGTACACACAACTGTAGAATGGACTTCCCGAGGTCACCTGTCCCTACATTGACAGGCGTGGGCCCAGAGTCGTCTATCTCAGTCATAAACCCTGATAGTCCCAGCCCGAATATCCGGCCAAAATATGGGACATAGACGTCTGACTAATACAAAGGTGGTTCAGTACATAGCAAAACAAATACAGGTCCCTACGACTATAAACTCTAAGACCATAGTCCCTGCCGACTAGTCTTTTGCCTTCTAATCAAGGGTCATCGATCATTCGATGTAATTAAGGGCTTGTGCCAGACCACGGCCTGGAATGTAAAAGATCTCAGAATCTCTGGAATAAAATTCGCCTTGCGATATCTCTTCTTGTGTACCTTTTGTGAATGCTTGTGATTGTCTATGAATGTTTCTATTATTCAGAACCCCAGAACAACAAAACACCAGAAAGCTGCGCCCGAGCATTTTTCTAGTTCTAACAAACTGGCGACTCTGCTGGGGACCGAACTATACCAAAATCTCTGGTTATATCTGAATATAGGAACACTCTAAGATCAATTACTTGCAAACACGAATCTACGCGTAGGAAAGTTACTGCGAGGCGTAATGTTTCGGCGCCCCTCGGGCGTCAAACTGGCGACTCTCAACGGGAACGTTCTTCCCTTCATCTCTAAGGCAATAGACATTTAAAAGGTTTTCAAACTCACAAACTTCCACAACTACACGTATTTGTCTCCTTCTTGCTTATTTTGTCAGTTTACGCACTGCGATCGATGGGCTCATACTCCCAACCACACTTGTGAACTGTTTTAATGATTTTTATGACACATCAGAATTAGCAAGATACTAAAACAGCAGAAGAAATGGCGTACTCAATGACCAATTCATGCACCTTCCTTGCCACCGAAGGCTTCAGCTTCCCTCGCTCCATCCCAACCACAACAACCGCTTCCAACTCAGGATGGCAGTTAGTCGAAACGCGCCGACAGAAGAAAGAGCAGAAGAAAGCAGCCATCTTAGCAGCATATAAGAAGGCGAATGTTGCGAGACCCCGCCCCGCAATCAGAAAACAATGGCAGCCAAAACAGGGGCAGAAGATCCCTATCAGCTGTCAGGTTGCATCAAACAAGTCCCCAGTGCCGGTAATGACAATTGAACAGTTTCCGCCATTGCCCAGGGCTACCTGCATCACACGTAAGTCAACTGGGACCACACTTGTGAAGACGCCCAGCCCATGACAGTTCTTAATCCGAGACAGGGGTAGGTTCAGAAGGTACGATCGATGCTAGTTGCAATGGTTCAGGTAGCAGAGGAAGAAGAGGGACCGTATGAAGCAGAAGAATTGCCAACAGTCCAAGATCAAATCGACAGATTAGTTCAGGCCAATCGTGAGACAAATGAACGAATGAGGATCATTCAAGAAGCGTTGACCACTCTGATAGCTCAAAACGCTGCCAGAAGTCATGTACCACCAACACGCCAATCAGCCGAAGAATCTCAAGGGGCAGCGGAAGGGCCAACTAACGCCGAACAACTTACCCAGGCCAGAAGAGTTCCAGCGGAGCGAATACCAGCCCCGACTGCGCAAATGTCGAGAGAGGAATTGTCGCAAACAATTACGAGCCTCATGCGACAAGAGAAAGAGAAGGAAAGGGAAACCGGGTATAAATACCAAGTCCCGTACCCACTAGAGATGGAAGAGATACCATTCCCGGTCAATTTCAAATGTCCGAATTTCAAAAAATTTGACAGTAGAGGATCACCAGAGGAGCATATTACTCACTTCCTCACAGCGTTGGGGAATTAGTCGACCGTCCCGCCGTACTGTATGCGGCTATTTGGGTCAACGCTGACGGGGAAAGCTTTTCAATGGTACATGTCGCTACCAGCCGGATCAGTGAGATCCTGGGAGCAAATGCGAGATAGTTTTATCTCGAAATTCTTCTCTACAGAGAGAGAAACATCAGTGACAGACCTGGCCTTGATCAGACAAAGACAGGGCAAACCCGTGGAAAAGTCCATGGACCGATGGGGGACGATAGCTGCTCAATGCCAAGAATTGCCCAGTGAGAAAGAACAGATGAAGATGTGTATGCGAGCCCTGGACCCAATGATATCGTACGGATTATCAGGGAATAGTTTTCACTCTTTTCGAGAACTGGCCACCAAGGCACACCTGGTAGAAGAAGCCGCAGCACGAGTGAACTTCAGGCCCGAAAGGCAAAGAAGAGGAGTAAGGATTGCAGAAACACACAATATAAACAAAGGCAAAGGTATGATAGATCGCAAGCGACCCGCCGTGGATCCTAAGATAGACACGAAAGCAACGCCTACCCTAGACAGAGGCAAGAGGCCTTACGTTTCTCAAAGAATAACAATAGCCGAGAGAGAAAGAGCCAACGGCCCGTACACCTTCGACATGGCCGATCTGATCCCCATCATGGAACAACTAGTGGAGGAGAATGTGATCCGCTTACCAGAACCGATTCGGCCACACGAAGTTGGGAAGGTGAATGATCCCCGGTATTGTAAATACCATCGGTGTCTGAGCCACAAGACAGAAGACTGTTTTAGTCTAAAGGGAAGAATACAGGGGTTGATCAACCAAGGGGTGATCAGTATGAAGTCACTAGAAACGACAACGAAGGAAACATCTGGGGTAGTTTTAGCCTTCCCCTCAGACGAAAGCATCCAATTGCACGTCCCGTTCCCTGAACCTGAAGAACCCTGGACTTTTGTTAGCAGGAGGAGGAGGCTCGAGAATAGACGAAGACTCCTTAACCGCAAGAAGCAAGGGGCGAGAAAGAAGAGTAGCCGGGAGAAGAGCCGACTTATCAAGGCTCAGGTACATTACGCAATGGTATCATTCACAGAACAGTCATCAGCAGGAGAGACATCAGGGGCACGTGAAGAAGGAGTCAATGCCGTCATCCTCCGATCTGGAAGGAAAATGCCGGGACGCGTTCAACCAGAACCAGTCGACCCGATGCAAGAAGACGGAAACCCGAATATACCATCACAAGACTCCAGGGGCAGAAGTTGAAAGGGAGAGTTGTCGAAGCCACATCCAGTCGGCCGGAGCCAAGGCAAGGGGCAGCGCCAGTATCATATGATGTTGTGTCACACCTGCGAAAGGTCCCGGCTCGCTTGAGCATATACGATGCCTTATGTTTCCCAAAGGTATATAGGGAGATGTTGATCAATGCATTATTAGACAGCGAAATCAGAGAAGTGATGATGACAGAGATCGAAGCAGAAATGAGCAATGCAGATAAGTTTTGGAAGGAAATGCACCGATTCAGCAAGTGATGAAGATAGATCATCCCTCTGTAATCTCATTCTCTGAAGAAGACCGCATGATTGAAGCGACAGACCACAATCGTCCGTTGATGGTTACAGGGACGATTAGAGACACAGAAGTTAAGCGATGTATGCTTGACGATGGGTCCGCAGTAAACATCATGTCGTTGAAAACACTGCAGCGGTTGGGCCACAGACCGTCAGCCCTGCATCCCAGCACCATGGTTATTCAAGGGTTTAATCAAGATAGCCAGCGCACTTTGGGATCGATCACCGTGATGCTAGAAATTGAAGAGCTAAAGACGAAGGTAACATGTCAAGTAATCGATGCAGTAACAACGTATAATCTCCTATTAGGGAGGCCATGGCTCCATCAGAACCGCGTCATTCCCTCAACCTATCATCAGTGCTTCAAATACAACAGAGAGGGAGTTCAATACAGAGTGGCAGCAGACCCAAAGCCGTATACGATCGCAGAATCATTCTTGACCGATGCCCGGTACTATGACCTGGTCGACGAAAGAGAGGTCAAGAAGAAGCCCGATGTAACGCAGAAAGGGCAAGGGGCGAAACCTAGAGTCAACAAGTTTAAACAGAGAAGCAAACCTCAGTTCATTACTCAGAAAGAAACCATAAGTCAGTCAGCTGAAGAACCGCAAGGGACTACCAAGAAATTTTATATAATCTCGAAACACTTGCGACAGCCAGGGCAGTCCGTCTTAGAGATGATATTGAATCAGCACATGAGTGTGCTCAAATCTAGCTTCAACATGTCAGTACCGAAAATAGGAAGAGTTAAACCTTTCCCGAGAGCTCCTAGCCAGTTTGTGGTACCATCAAGTGCCAATACAAAGAAAGAAATCAAATTCTATTCAGTGTCGAATGAACCCGTGCAGTCTAAGGACGAGGCCGAGAAATCACCCCGCCTACCCCAACTGATAGAAGAGGGAAGATACAGTGAAGCTAGTCGTAACATCATGAAGAATATGGGCTTCTGTTACTCAGAATCAGCCTCGAATGGTAGAATGTTAGCACCGTTCGAAGAAAACACTGAAGCTTACCAAGGAAGAGAAGGGTTAGGGGCAAAGATGAAGATTAGACATGTCAACATGGTGACAATCAGTCCCACAGAAGAGGTGCAGTCACAAGAAGTAGCTGACATCGTTCAACCCAGTGCCGCACCTGCACAGATAGAAGACGGGGGACAGCCCACGATAGATGAACTTGAAGAAATAAATCTGGGAACCCCAGAAGAGCCTAGAAATACGTACCTGAGCAAGAATGTCCCAGAAGAAGAGAAGGAGAAATACATCCAACTGTTGAAAGAGAACAAGGACGTGTTCGCTTGGACATACTCAGAAATGCCAGGACTCAGTCCAACAATTGCGATGCACAAGCTGGGCATCATGAAAGGGAAGAAAGCGGTCAAACAACCCCAGCGACGATTCCATCCAGACATAGTGCCCAAAATCGAAGAAGAGGTCGAAAAGCTAATCCAAGCTGGGTTCATCCGAGAGGTCAAATACCCGCGATGGGTCTCAAATATTGTGCCGGTCAAGAAAAAGAGCGGTCAAATCCGAATCTGCGTAGACTTTCGGAACCTCAATGAAGCATGCCCTAAATATGATTTCCCATTGCCTATCCCAGAACTACTGATTGACAACACGACAGGATACGCAGTGATGTCCTTTATGGATGGTTACTCGGGGTATAATCAGATTCGTATGGCCCCAGAGGATGAAGAATCGACAGCATTCCGTACAACGCTGGGCATATACTGTTACCGCGTGATGCCGTTTGGGTTGAAGAATGTAGGGGCAACATATCAGCGCGCGATGCAAGTAATCTTTCAGGACATGATGCATAAGCACGTCGAATGCTATGTAGACGATCTGGTAGTAAGGTCGGCCGAGCATGAACAGCATAGAGAGCATCTACGGCAAGTGTTTTAAAGACTGAGAAAGAAAAGCCTCCGTATGAACCCGTTGAAATGCGCGTTCAGGGTTTCCTCTGGCAAGTTCTTGGGGTTTGTTATCAGACACCGAGGCATAGAAATTGACCCGACGAAGATTAAGGCAATCAGGGAGATGCCACCACCAAAGAATCTCAAAGAGCTGAAAAGTTTCCAAGGCAGGGTCGCGTACTTAAGAAGATTCATCTCGAACTTATCAGGCCGTTGTTAGCCATTTTCACGTCTTAACAAGAAAGGAGTCCAGTTTGAGTGGGATGATGCTTGTCAGAAAGCGTTCGACTCTCTGAAAGACCTGCTCGAAAAGTCTCCAGTCCTCACAGCACCGATCAAAGGAGAGCCACTAATCCTCTACATTGTCGTCGGCGAAAATTCACTGGGAGCCCTCTTAGCCCAGAAGAACAAAGAAAGAAAGGAAAGTGCACTCTATTACTTGAGCTGCACATTAGTGGGAGCCGAGTTTAACTACTTAGCAATTGAAAAGATTTGTCTGGCATTGATCTTCGCCGTCAAGAAACTCAGACATTACTGTCTCTCTCACCAAATAACGTTGATATCCAAAGCGGATCCCCTCAAGTTTCTCATGAATAGCCCCATGTTATCTGGGCGGTTGGCCAAGTGGGCCCTTCTCTTGTCAGAATTTGACTTGACATACATGCTGGCTCGGGCTATCAAGGGGCAGACAATTGCAGACTTCCTGACAGCACATCCGGTACCAAGTGGTGAAGAAATAGAATATGACCTCCCAGATGATCAGGTTATGGCAGTTAATGAAGCAAGCCATTGGGAGATGTATTTCGATAGTTCGGCCAGAGCAATAGGGTCAGGGGCAGGAGTTATATTCATCAGTCCGCAAGGGGACCTATTACCCTATTCATTCACGATAGTCCCGGCATGCACCAACAATGAGGCGGAGTACCAGGCTCTTATTATCGGGTTACAATTGGCCCTGGAAATGCAGATCATGGAAATACGTATCTATGGAGACTCTAGGCTTGTCATCGGACAGCTGACGACAGAATACGAAGTCCGCAAACCCGAGTTATCGCCCTATCGCCACCAAACGCAGTCCATGTTTGATCAATTTTAGAACAACAGTATCTCGCATATACCAAGACAGGAGAATGTACGAGCAGATGCACTTGCTAGTTTAGCCGCTGCTTTGGCTAACCCCGGGGGCAGCCCACTTCAAGTAACAATTGAAGAAAGAAGAATTTTGCCGACAACCGCGTTGCGCAGTGGAGAATTGAGCGCCAACCCCATTTGCTGTTTCGAGATTACAGAGGAAGATGATTGGAGGAAGTCATTCATCGATTATCTAAAGTACGGATTTCTACCGGAAGATCCCAAAACGCGCACGCAAGTCAGAAGACGCGCCAATTCCTTCGTACTCCAGAACGACGTGCTTTACAAACGATCATACGAGGGAGTACTACTGCGGTGTCTAAGCCGAGATGAAGCACATGATACATTGAAAGAAGCTCACGGAGGAGAATGTGGTGCCCACCAGGGAGGCAAGAATCTACATCACCGTGTACGACACATGGGTTACTACTGGCCTGCAATGACAAAGGATGCGATAGAATATGTCAAGAAGCGTCTCCGGTACCCCTTGGTCATAGCCGAATTGCCTGGCGAATCTGTTTGGGTAGTATGGCTCCCTCCAAAACTCGGCTCCCTCCCTCAAAGGTAGTGAACTCGGGCCGATGGATACCAAAAATGAGCGCTGGTAGGAACCAAGGCTCTCATCATCGTCGAGCAATTCTGGATCCTCACTGTTGGTCCCGGAGAAAAGGAAGAAGTCGACGTCATCTTGACGAGCTATCTTTGCCTCGATAGTCGCCAAGTGTCCGCTATTCATCTTCCGCTTCTGAAAGGTATGCAGCGGAACCGACCCTCTCCTGGATGAAATCCTTGAGCTCCATACCATAGGCCCATGGGAAGTAAACCCCGACCCATCCCGAAAAGAAATGCCACCCGCAAAAGGAAGAATTCAGTCCGAAGGAAGCCGAGCCCTTGTTGCTGATGACACCGCCGAAGGCCCGATATATGGAGCACAATACAACTGGGGCCAGTGCGTAGCGATGGCCGTTAGCTAGACTCCCCGCCACGGCAAAACAAGAGACTCGCACGCTGTCTGCCTGCTTAGAGCTTGGAAGGGCCACACAGTATAGCCAATAGGCTAAAAATCCGGCAAGCTCACAGGTGGGAGACAGCTTGTTCGGCTGCGGGAACTTCTTCTTCATCTTGGCCTCCAAGACTAGTTTATCCCTGCGGCCTTCATCGTATGACGTGTAGTCCAAGCTAAAAAAAAGAGAAAAAGAAAAGAGAAGTCATCAGTAAAAGAAATGAATAAAATGAAGTGAAAATGCACTACCCAAGTTAAGATACTCACTTCAGGCCGTGACTGAAGTAAACCAGCCAATCTTCAAAGGGCACCTTATCCTTGGAACCCAAGAATTGCGGGAGCTCCGCGAATAGCTCGTAGCTCGTAGCAGGCTTCAGAATAAAATCCTTCATTGACGCCCTTTTTCTTCTTGGAAAGCTCTTCGTCGCTGGGCGTCCACTCATCGTAAATTCTGCGGCGTATAGGAAAACCTTCTATCCGATACAGGTCCCAGAGGAAGATGCTCATTTCTCCGCAGGGCAAGTGGAATGAGTTGGTAATGGAGCTCCAGTAATCCAGAAATCCCTTGTAGACGCACGGCTCCCAGTAGAAGTAACTTGATGTCGCTTGGATAGCCCTGAGGAGACCCACTTGTTTCAGGGTATCTTCATGCTGCTCGATGATTCTGTTGGCCCAAGCTTCGTAGCCAGGGTGAGGACTCAGATGTCCTCGGGTCCTGAACCCTTCGGTCGGCCAGATTTCTGCATCGGACAAAGGGCGAAACCTTTGGCGTAAGGTCTTGTAATAATGGGTCGGAAACGGTAGATGCGGGTCGTGGTTTGACTCCAAAAATATCATGTCCTTCTCTCCGAGGACAGACTGCAGTGTACCATTCTTGGATACAGCAAAGTTGAGGAACGTCTCCGGAATGGATGTCCAGGAGCCAACACTGTAGAAGGTGTTGGCGTGACACACATCCAAGGGCTCGATGCTTGGGAGGGATCGATACCGTTAGAAGCTCTTGGGGAATTGGATGAACTGTTTCGTGTAGGGATTGCAGATCATGAGGGATGACACCGCCATTTTCACCGAAGACCAGACGACCTTCATTTTATCAGACTTCGACTTAGCCTGATTCTCCATATGCACCTGCTTGGTACTTTTTTCGATCGTCTTCGGGCGATCCCGTTTGACAGATTGAACGGGCATAACTGGGCTCGCCTCACCCTCTTCGGACCCAACAACCTCGTCGGTCCGGAAACCTTGCAAGGGAGCGTACCACGCGTCCCATTCTTCTTGAGTACCATCATCAGGAGGGGCTGGTAGGGCTTTGTCGCAGAGTATCTTCCGTTGTACATTCTTCGGAAGAGTCAAAATGCGCTCGTAAAAGTTGAACTTCTCCGGTGGATGGAACCATTGCGGGTTCTGATCAGATGGTCGCGTCACCTTCTTGGGCGAGGTACGCTTGCGCTTGCGCATAGGTGTTTTGGAGCTAGATGGACCAGCGTTAGAAGGACCACCAGCCATGAAGATCTGCACGAGCACGACAAAACATTAGGCAAAAATGCAAGTACGAGAATCAGAAAAGATACAATCAGGTATGCTCGAACTTTGAACAACTTAAGTTAAATAGGGGCATTACGTCTGGTTCAAAGTGATCTAAAGGTTTCAGACGTGCGGGATCCAACAAATCCTCGAAACTATAAGTATCGTGACCAATTTAAAGGAGGAATGCCAAACCCCGTACACTTCGGAATAACAAACCCGATATCACGGACGATGATCAGTTAAACCAGAGTATGAGCGTGCATACTTAATCAGGACACCAAATTGGGCAACTTCTCAAACCCTAAAATCGGCATGCGTCAACCCTGGCACATCCAAAGATTAGGCCAAAATAACAAGTTCAGAAGAACGTACGTGCAGGGTCTAGCAGATGTAAAAAGTTCATGCAATTCTACCAAGTTCAAAAATCCTATGCGCAGGGCTCAGCGCGTCGCAAAATTCATGCAATTTACAAGTCCAAAAAACGTGACGCGCTGGTCCCAATGCATCTAGAAAATGGCAATTTCACCAAATTCAAAATATTGCACGCACTGGCATTGGCACGTCATGAAAATACAAAAAGTGGGTTTTCCCATTCACGCGAGTACGCGCTGGGGCCAGCGCGTCCAGAAAATAAAAAAGTGCACGCGCTGACCCTGACGCGTCCATAAATGGGAATAAGTGTGGATTTTTCCTACGCGCTAACTCCAGCGCGCCCTTAAATGGGTTTTACCCGAAAAAAACGCGAGTACGTGCTGTCCCAGTGCATCCAGAAAAAGGTATTTTCACTTAGTTATGACGCGCTGACTCTGGCGCGTCCATTTAAACTATGCGCAGGACCGTGGCGCGTTCGGAAATTTCAAGTTCATTTCAGGATGCGCTGGGGGTAGCGTGTCGAATAATTAAGCTGCCAAGTTTTTATAGACGTGCTCGACCTTTTTTTCGACGCGCTGGCGATATTAAATCGATGCGCTGGAGAAAAAGGGGATTCGCTGGCAGAAAGGCTCTGGTTGCTGAAAATGAATGGAAATGATGCAAATAACCCGGACTTCCCTATTTATAGCGGGACCTGAAAATTCCGACGCGCCACCATGGACCGCCGCGCGTCCATCCCAACGCATCAGAGGGTTATCTGTTGGGGTCCCAAAAGTCAGGATCCTCAAAACAGGGATCACGAGTGTACAATCTGCCCCATCACTGCATTTAGGGGCAGTGCATCGGAAACCCCAGCAAAATCACAACACACCTCAAACTTAGCCAAAAATGGAAAAATTGAGCCAGTAGTGGGCCCCACCGTTCATCATGATCAGAACCCTCCAAATTTGGGAAGGTTACTTCAATCATGAAGAAATAGGGCCAGTGCATCAACATCCATCGCAAAGTGGGCCCCGCAAGCCCTCCGTTTCGCAAAACCCAATTTTGTAAAACACGAGTACGTCGGCGCATCAAGAAATTCATGGTCAGCGCATCTAGAAATTCAGACAGTTTTACAATGTGAATTTCAGGACGCACTACCCCCAGCGCGTCCAGAAATTCACCAAGCACATCAAGAAATTCAGACCTTTCCGAAGTAAATTTCAGGACACACTGCCTCCAGCGCATCAAGAAAATTGTCCAGCGCATCCAATAATTAAGGAATTTTAGGACGTACTGACCCTCAGCGCGTCCAATAAATCAGGCATTTTCAGGAATTTCAGGACGCACTGACAGCCAGTGCGCCCTAAAAATTAGCATTCTAACAAAGGCATTTTTAAACGCGTCGAGTGATTTTCTCAATGCGCCGGGATGATTTCTCGACGCGCTACACGTGGCGGGCTCCTATTGGTTGACCTCGGGTATAAATACCCCCTTTTTCGGCTCATTTGGACGGATCCAGAGAAGGAGAGAGCTTTAGGTTTTTGAGATCGCCGGAATCCCTCGCCGAAATCCTTTTTTCGACCACCGGAAACCCTTCTCCGATCACCGAAAATCCCACTTTCGACCGCAGGTCTGGTGAAGAAATAACCTAAAATTATACAAGTGTAGTGGCGCATCGCGAAATGCGTTGAATCAAACTTGTTTTATCGACGCACTGGCCCCAGCGCATCATAAAAATGCTCCAGCGGATCAGAAAAATACACATCTTAACGAAAGTCATTTTTGGACGCACTGGCCCCAGCGCATCACAAAAATAGGCCAGCGGATCAGAAAAATACATATCTTAACAAACATCATTTTTGGACGCACTGGCCCCAGCGCATCACAAAAATAGGCCAGCGGATCGTAAAAATTAGCACTTTGAACGTTCATTTCAGCACCTTTAAATTTTCATTCTATGATGTTTTCGAGCCTCGTTTGGGCCTATTTTGGGTATTTCGTGCGTTCCGGGCGCAATGGAACAGTCAAATAACTCATCCAGGCCACCCAATGAGCAGAATGCAAGCTTCCGGAGTCCGATCCGATCCAACGAGAGGAACGAAGTAACTTCTCGAAAGGAGGCCGCCAGTGCCCAGAATCATACTGACGTATCATCATCACATGTACTATCATAATATGACCCGGATTCAGGTCCGGACTAAGCAAAGGGGACTATGGTTAACACGATAAACTAATACCAAGAGAGTTCTAAACTATTACCTGAAATTTGTTAAGGACTGACACTTCAAGAACAGTCGATGCCCTACCCATCCAAACGGTATCCGTCGGTTGGGCTACGTAGGTACACACAACTGTAGAATGGACTTCCTGAGGTCACCTGTCCCTACATTGACAGGTGCGGGCCCAGAGTCGTCCATCTCAGTCATAAACCCTGATAGTCTCAGCCCGGATCTCCGGCCAAAATATGGGACATAGACGTCTGACTAATACAAAGGTGGTTCAGTACATAGCAAAATAAATACAAGTCCCTACGACTACGAACTCTAAGACCATAGTCCCTGCCGACTAGTCTTTTGCTTTCTAATCAAGGGTCATCGATTATTCGATGTAATTAAGGGCTCGTGCCAGACCACGGCCTGGAATGTAAAAGATCTCAGAATCTCTGGAATAAAATTCACCTTGCGATATCTCTTCTTGTGTACCTTTTGTGAATGCTTGTGATTGTCTATGAATGTTTCTATTATTCAGAACCCCAGAACAATAAAACACCAGAAAGCTGCGCCCAAGCATTTTTCTAGTTCTAACACTCAGTTATTTCCATAAACTCTCGCAGTGTATCCTCAAGAGCTCGTGTCGGTTGTGGCTCATGAGAAAGAAACTCTTGAGGATAATTGTTGGCATCCATGGTTGGCTCGTCTCCCAAATTGAAATTTTGATGCTCCCACCTATTAGGATTATGCATGCCATATGTTGTGCTATTAGATAGTTGTTGATATTTGTAGCCTAACTAGTGATCATACATTGTCCTAACCGGTGGAACATTATTCATCTCTTTCCGATACTCTCCCATTGTCTTACCTGGCGAAAATTTATGCACATTGTTGTCATTCTGGTAATCTCACAGGTCTTACGTGGGGAAGTGTTAGAAGTAGATTGAGTCATAGAAAAATATTCATGCTTGTAATGGTTCCAATCATAATGATTTTTTATTTGGTTCGACCTCTCATCTTCCAAAAGGTATTTAGACAATCCACCAGTCCAATCATTCATAATGAAAATATAAGAAGTTGAAACTACCCTAATCTAGGAAGAAAAACTAAAAGAAGAAAGGGAGATGGGAAGATGTTACCCGTGGAAGTGAGAACTATGTCAGCAACTAAGTTCCTACAAAATACAAAAACAGAAAATTGTTAGTAATATAAAAAAAAATCAGAAAACTACTTCTAGAAAAACTGAAAATCCTACCTAACTAAGACTACTCTATAGCGACTAGAACAATTAGAATCGTTTAACCTCTTCCCCGGCAACGGCGCCAAAAACTTGTTCGCTTGCCTCAAGTGCAAGGCTGCGATGTAGTAATAATCTCGGTAAGACCGAGGTCGATCCACAGGGAAGGAAGTAAACAATTCAAATTATCCTAATAACTAGAATCTAAAGAGGTTTGTGAAATTGGTTTTGAACATAAAATAGAAAATCTGATAATGAAAAGATAATTAAAGCATCAAGGATCCACTTATAGCTCTCCTTAGATGCATAATTCGCTGTGGTTTCTCACTTTCTCAACTAGAATCCAAATTAAGTCCTATCTAGCCGGATAATAAAGCAGTTAAAATAATCAATCTGTCACATGTATGATTCATGTTCATGATTCTCTCAATGCAAGCTAGGACTTGAGCACACTCAATTGCATAGGTCAGTCCCAATTCCAATAGGTTAAGATCACAACCATAATCATCATTAAATCCTGTCACAAGATAAAACTAGATCATGATTTGAACTTGATCCAAATCACATACACAATCTTACATAATCCAGAATTTTCAGAAAAATAAAACTACTTAGAACTTTATTTAAACTTCAAACCATTGTTCTTCAATAGAAATCCAACTTGAAACCAATAAAACGAATTAAGCAATCTAAGAAAACTATAAGGTTGACCTCTTAGCTCTAGCTAAGAGATTAGCTAATGAAAAGCATATTAAAAGCTAGAACTAGAACTAAGGAAATGAAGAAAAACTAGATGGAGGAGGCTAGGAAGCCTCCTATGACTTGAACTCCTTGCTCCCCACGTCCTTGCTTGCCCTGGAATAGAAGAGAGCACATCCTTTTATAATACAGCAAGAGTACCGCAACATAACAGATTTTGTTTCGCTTCGTACGGCTTAACCAATGGTCGGATTGCCTTAAAATTTTATTTGTAGCTTCCTTGTAATGTGATCTTCCTCATAGATGATTTAGATTTCCAAGATTATCTTCTGAATGGGCACACCAATCAGATCAGCGACCGTCTCTCAAAATCGCTCAATTCGGGTACCTTCAGAACCAGTCATCTTGCATTCAACGCTCCGGAGTGTAAAGATGTCGGATTGTTCCCAAATGTTGAACATTGGTAGAAAAATTCCTCCTCTACATGATAGATGGATTAGATAGGTCCAAAAAAATCCCAAAATGTGGTTCGAAAATTAGAACACTTAGGGCTTTTATAAACTTTGCGCAGTTGAATCTTTCTAAATGATCTATCTTTCTTCAACCGGTACGATCAAACCACACATCCTTTTGATCTGAAACTTTGTGGTTATTTGTATATGGATGTGGTCTAGAAGATGGTTAAAGTAGATTCTTCATATCATCAATGATGGGCCACCTGGACCGGCTCAGAGTGGAGTAGGCGGAATCTCGAACTTTCTGAACAGTTCGTATTGTTTTGGCCACCACAGTCAATCTGTAGCTCCGATCGACACGAAACCACTTGGGTTATTTCCGCGTCGAGCTCCTCTTCGACATGGATGTGTTGGATTTCTAAATATCATCAAGATGGCTCCAGAAAACTATGCTGAAAATCTAAAAACGGGAATAGCCTGCTGTCTGAAATCTGGAACTCTAAAATTGCATGGCCGACCGGTCAAGACCGGTCGGACAGGGTTGGCCGACCGGTCTTGACCGGTCTAGCCCATGTGTCCTTGCTCCAGGGGCTTTAAGAGAGGGGAGAGCAATTGGCCGGCCGGTCAAGACCGGTCGGGGCCTATTTGGCCGACCGATCTTGACCGGTCGGATCACCTTGTGGGGCTCCTTTTCATACTTTCCTTCTTTCCTTTCTTTCCTTCTTTCTTCATGATTCTTTGGCCCACCTTGGGTCTTCATCCAAGGTTCCTAAATGTGCTTCTTTTAGCTATTGATCGAGTGAACTCTCTCTCATTCCTGCAATCACAAAACCATGCATTAGAATAGTCTTTAAATATAAGATCCATGCATAATGAGTGATGAATTGGGGTTAGAATATGCACAATTAAGAGCTCAACACTTTGTTTCTGTTAGTCTTCAACATATCAAGGGTAGTCCTTTAAGCATCATATTGGTGAAGTCTCTCTGTCATTCCTACAATCACAAAAACTTGCGTTAGATAGTCTTTTAGGTGTAATAAACATGCATAATGTGTAATGAATAGGGGTTAAAATATGCACAATTCAGAGCTCAACACTCTCACACTCAATCCTCCACGAGGAAGGAGTGCAATTGGACTCTCAAACTGACAACTTACTTGTCAAATGAACCCCTTATTCAACGCCTTCTTGGGTTGTTTGATCTCTGCTCTCTTGTGCTTCAATCAACTCCCTAAATGCTCCCCCAATCGTGTTGCCACTGCGTCGCCAATGCCTCAGCTCCACTTGATCAATCACCGTACATGTGATGCTCTTGAGATGCCAAGGTGATAAGAGTGTTAGTGAAATTTTCTGTGGCATACTAGTGCACCTTGTTTTTCAATCACTTAGGTCAGTGAGTCTAGTGTCGGTTAAGCTTAATGAAGATGAAGACCGAAGACTTAAGATGGAGTAGCTGAATTAAGGAAGAAGAATCAGGTAAAAGAGATGCCTTGGTGTACCTTAACCTTAAACCTAACTAAAACCATAAACCTCTAGATAATTGTGACCATTAGGATACCCTTAGTCATCTTAGATTGGCCCTAGGTGTCCCAAAAGATCACCTAAAGAATGTCCTCAGAGGTTGAATGAACTGCTGCAAAACATAACTGATCATATGCAATTTTCATGCTCTAACCAGTCGTTCGACCGATCGGTAGAAGGCTCGAATTAGACAGCAACCAAATTTGTAAAATCATGTCTCTGGGGCATAATTCGATCGGTCGGTAGGTCTGTTTGAACAGTCAGCGACCGATCGTTTTGAGACAGTGAGTTTTTAACTATCTAGGCCTTAATTCGACTGGTCGCTCGACCGGTCGAGGACCCCAGCCATTTATTGCCGTTTTATATTCGTTGGGGCTTTGTGTATTTAAAAGCTTGGCTTGTTTTTAGGGACAAGATGGGGGATTTTGAGAGGATTGAAGCCACTATTGTTGGAGACCATTTGAGGCTCATTCCTAACTATTGCAAGGCTTCTTCCTTATGATTTCACACAAGAATGGAGCATTCCAAGCTCATGTAGAAGATGACCTTCATCTCCTCTTGATCTCTAGAGTTTGGATCTTTCTTGAGAGTCAAATCCTTATTCAAAGCTGTAAGATGAGGTCGTTGTAGGTGACCAACTCTAGGAAACCCATTCCTATTAGTTGTAGAGTTCTCTAACCTACCCTCCTATCACCTTGGGCATCTCAAAGACATCATTTGCAATGTGGTTGATCAAGTATAGCTGAGGCATTGGCGACGCAACGGCAACATGATCTGGGGAGCAAGGGAAGTTGATTGAAGCACGGGAGAGTGGAGATCAAGCAACCCAAACCGGCACTGAACAAGGGGCTCTTCTGACAAGTAAGGTTGTCTTTTTTGGGAGTCAATCCACTCAATTCCCTGTAGGAGTTGAGTGTAGAGTTTGTTTATCAAACTCGAACTAAGGTCATTTGTCGATCCTTAGCTTGTTTGTTAAGCCTAAAACTCTAAGGATGTTGGCCGTTCCTTAGCTCGTTTGTCGACCTAAAGACTAAGGGATGTTTGGCACTCCTTGGCTTGTTTGCTGAGCCTATTGACACGGGAGTGAAAGTACGTCGGGTTGAGAGTTAGCCTATGTCTAAAACTCTGTTCGAGTTGAGATTTAGCCCTTGTCCAAAATTTTCTATTAGTTAAGAGGTGAATCGGTAAAACCTCCGTATAAAGGTTGAGAGGTGAACCTCATTTAAAACCTCCGATAGTGAATGTCGATGTGCTCAATGGGGTTGAGTACTTGAACCGAGAGTGGAGTAGACCCAAAGTCGAACCACTATATATGCTCGTATTTATGATTGAATTGAGCACATTGATTTCTTAGAATTGTATGTTTAATTGTTTAATTATGAATGCTTGATAGGAATGAATGCTTGATAGGAATGTATGCTAGACACTCGATAGGCACATCCACACACAAGATGTACTTTCACCAGTTGTGTAGACATTGATCCATTCTCATAAGTCTACATAGGTTGCATAGATTAGAAGCTTGATTTTTTTTAATCATTTGAGTATCTATGCATGCTTAGCTAGGTTGCTTATTGCTTAAACAATATGCTAGTCTTGTGATTGGACCCACTTATGCTTGGAAGCCGAAGTGTTCTTACGTACTTAGTTTAAATTGTTAAATTGTTTAAGTAGGCGATTTTCTTTTAAAAGGTCCTAATCACCCCCCTATAGGACTTAGCCATAATATTAGTTTCTCTCTAAGCTTATGTTGAACCTCCAATTTATACATTGTATAGGCCATTACATCACATTATATGCATGGTTTGCATGTTTAAAAGGCCCATCTAACGCATGTTTTGTGATTGTAGGAATGAGAGTGAACTTCACCCAATTGGAGACCAAAAGAACGTGTCTAGATGCATTGGATGAAGATTGAAGGAGGACCAAAGAAAGAAGGAATCAAGTAGAAGAGAGAGAAGAAGAAAGAAAAGAAGAAAAAAATGGAGAAAAGAAGGTCCGACCGGTCGTGACCGGTCGGCCATGGGAGCCCTGACCGGTTAAGACTGGTCGGCCACACCTTCGGAACCCACTGGACAAAGGACCAGTCTGGTCCGACCGGTCAAGAATGGTCGGCCAGCAGGTCGAGCATCACTTTGAGCTTGCTATACTAACTCCAAGCTGGTCCGACCGGTCGGCCAGCCTAGTCCGACCGGTCGGCCCTATGTAAAGATAATAACTTTCTAATTTGGGCTCCGAAATTCTCTGCGCATTGCGTAACCTTACGCAATTTCTGGATGTTTTCGACGTAAGAGAGCTTCCCCACTATAAAAGGACACCTAAGGTCTCCTCCTAGGGCATCATAGAAGCCAAGGAACTTCATGGGAGAGGAAGGAAGCCATCGTGGAGCATTTGCAACCCTTCAAACTCCGGGTTTTTATGTTTTGTAGTTTTCTTTTATGAGTTCTAGTTGTAGTATGACAATGCTCGGCTAGAATCTCTCAGCTAAGGCTGAGAGGTGAAGCTTGTAGCCAATTTCATGTTTGATTCAGTTTAGTTCAAGTAATTCTACTTCAAGTGTGGATTTTTGAATGTTTTAGTTCTTAAAATTGATAGTTTTAGATGTTTTATTTGAGTTTATGTGCTCCGGACATGGATTCCTTGCAATTCTCTGAGATTATCATGTTTTGCTTGATTAGATTCGAATTATGGTAACCCTTGAGCATGCCATAGTCCATAGGCATGGCTGTTACTCCGAAGGCTATGATTTCGAATTCTATATGTGTTGAGTGGGATTAAAACTTGGAAGTTCAACTTAAGTGAGTTTGAACGGTTTTAATGATTTATCTTTCAACTAGATGAGAGATAGGACTTCACATCTACATGAGTTTATGCTTGGATTGATTGGATTGACATGGGATTACTACAAGCGGATCCTTGAAAGCCTTAGTACCTTAAATTACTGTTTTTATTAAGTTACTGTTTTAGCAGAATTCTCTCAATTGAACCTTTAAATTGTTGCAATCCTAGTTGCTGGAACAACTTAGGAATTGTTCTCTAATTCCCTGTGGATCGACCTCGGTCTTCCTGAGATTTATTACTACATCGCAGCCTTGCACTTGAGGCGAGCGAACAGCTTCCGTACTAATACGCCTTTAATCCAAAATGTGTAATTTTAAGGAGATGGTGAATTCTCTACAACTAGTAGGGATTTGGTTCCTAGAGAATTTCCACCTAATAGAATTTTTAGAGAGGTTTAGACAAAGGATCTACCTATAGTTGAGGTGCCTAAAACATCTAAAGATCTAGAGAGAGCAAGAACATCTTCACATGTGCTTTGAATGCTCCATTTTGTGATTAAACACAAGGAAGATGGCTTGGAATGCTTTGGATTAGAGCCTAATGGTATGGGTCATCAAGGTAGCTTCTAATGTACTAATATTTCTCTACTTGGACAAAAAAGGAGCCAAGCCATTGAATAGAAAAAGTTGCAACGGATACAAAATGGCTCTTAACGGCTATCTGTCGGACCAGTCGATACTCATCTTCGACCGGTCGAATAAGGTCCTTGAGTGGTCGATAAATGGACTGGATAGGGTACAATGTTACTGTTTAGAGTTTGGTCCCTGCTGACCGGTTGGACAAACCCTTTGACCGGTCGATAAATGCCCATAGACAATTAATTTTCTAGTTTTGTTGTTGTCTCACTGGGGGGTCCTGTTGATCGGTCGACCGACCGGTCTAAGGCATGTTTTCTGTTGTATTTGATTTGTGTTTTACAGTAGCACATGCAACCTCTCTAGTCATTCTTTGGGTGGTCTTTTGGGACACCTAAGGTCAATCTAAGATGATTATAAATATGCTTATTAGGTCATAGTCATCTAGAGGTTTGGGTTTTGGTTTGGTTCAAGGTTAAAGGCTTCACCAAGGCATCTCTTTTACCTATTTCTTCTTCCTTGATGCATCAGATCTGCTTGAGTCTTCGGTCTTCGTCTTCTTTAAGGTTTACCAACACTAGACTTACTAACCTACGTAATTGACAAACAAGGTGCACTAGTATGCCATAGAAAAGTGCACTAACATGAATGACTCTATTTGTCAATTGATCCTTGGGAACTCTATCGGAACATTCACTATATCATTGGAAGATTAAGGTTTCAAAATTCATCACTAAGTATTTCTGAATTTCACTTTCACATGTCTTAGATTTTAAAGAAGTAAAGCTTCTAAAAGAGGGTTGAATCGGAAAATTAAATTTATTTTTACAGATGTTTTGCTCGGGACTAGCAAAATGCTGGTTGGGGACTATGTTGAGGCCTAAATATTGCATATTTATCCCCTACTTAGCATTAATTTTATCATACACATTAAGGTAATTATTCCTAAATATGTGTATTTTATGTGCGAGGAAAGACTTGAGGATCAAGACCAAATTCATGCTTAAAAGAAGAAATTAAAGCTCAAAAAGAATTATGAAGAAAAAGTGTGAAAAAATCAAGTTACAAGTCATGAATTATCCCGAAAAGGCAAAGTGCAGAGCCGCAGGGCCAGAAAAGTAAGATGCAGAAAGTTCAAAAAATGACCCTGGAATGCTGCTGGACTAAATTTCGATCCATCAAAATTGACCTCGATGCATCGAAGTCCCATCGAAAATAGCTACTAATTTTTTGTAGAACTTTCTATACCAATCTTTGATACATCGAACTAACTTCGATCGATCGAAGTATCTATTGAATAGTTCTGATCAATCGAATCATTTATCGAAACCGACGTGAAGTGCGAAAATCTTACACATTTGTAGAGGCGGTGCATGATTTTTCTTATATAAGGATACCTCCACAATCTTCCTAATTCATTCTAGAGGAGTCCTAGTTGTGCTAGAGGTGGAGAAGATCAAATGGGAGCTTCTACAACTCCGATTTTTGAGTTTTTCTAGTTTTAGTTCATTTTTTTTTAGTTTTCTTTTGAGTTTTAGTCCAACCTTCTTCATGGTTGGCTAAACCTCTTAGCTAGGGCTAAGAGGTGAAGCTTATAATTATTTACAATAGTTTGTTTGATTTAATTCAAGTACTTTGAGGTTTAATGATGAACAATTCTAGTTCTAGTTTGAAATAAAGTTGATAGTTTTAGTTTAATCTTCTATTTCTTGTGATATTCATATTTGTGCATCTATTGTGATTGTGTTCACATGAGATATTTTGATTTATTAAGATTGATCAATGGGGTGCTGTTAAGAGGATTTTAGGTTGCAGAGATCTTAGATTCATCATATATGGGGGATGTTATGTGATCTTACAAGTTAAGAATCCTAAGTTCTTATCTAGAATTGAACTATGGAAGTTCGTATCTTGTTTGGTTTATGATCTATGATTTAATTGAATCCATATTCCAATTGGATAGGGATAGGACTCTGATTCCAATTGAGTTATCAACTTGAATGGTTGAATTGGCATTGTGAATTGATTTTAAGTGGATCCTTGGCGCTATAGTGTTTAGTTTCCTAATTTTATTTCAGAAGTAGATAGTTTCATTTTTTCTAAATTTCATCATTTAATTTAAATCCGAACTTAGATTATCCTAGTTACATAATTTAGAATTATTACGAAAAGCTCTAAGGACGATCTTAGTATCACGATCGAATATTACTACATTGCAATCTTACACTTGGGGTTGGCGAACATACGCCTATACGGAACCCTCTCTCCTAAGCCACACATGGAGTTTAAAAATGATACAATCTAGCATAGAAATCCATATAAGTTTCATCCTCACTTATTTTGATGTTTTTAAATTGTGTGGTGAGGAGTCGTAATTTTGAACGCTTGACGATAATCGTTCCTTCATGTGTGATCGCTAGTGTCTCCTAAGCTAATTTGCTAGTCTTACAATTACATATGTAGTTGAATTCATTGGATGAGACCGCACAATAGATTACTGTTAACACACTTGGCATTGTAGCCACATTGAGACATTTCTAGGTCACTCCAACCGGACATTAGTTTACGTTGGGTGAGCACAACTCCATCTCATTCCACCATTTCCACCAGTGCGATCCATCTTTATTCAACTAAGTTACATACATTGGATCGAGGAACATTAAAAAATACGCATCCGGGCCTTCCAGTATGCATAATTTGAACCGTCAAAATATGGTGGATGAGTGGTGATGGTACTCCCCTCTTTGGTAGACATAGTGTTAAAGCTTTGGTATCAGATCTTACTTTAGACGATTAAGTCCTTGAAGAGCAACCCGCTATGATACCAATTAAAATTGTGTGGGGTAGTATAGCACGACGCCTTAGCATGGTTTGCGTTGCAGAAGCTTAAAGGAGCTACTGAAACTACGACTAAGTCCTAAATGGGGGAGATTATGACCTTTTAAAAACTCTTGCCTAATTTAAACTAATTAAGCAAGTAACACTTAGCTTCCAAGCTTAAATGGGTCCAATCATACAGGCTATAAATGATATAACTATCAAGCAATTAGCCTATCAAGTGAAAATACATCTTGTGAGTGATTCTACCTATCTAGTGCATATCATGCATTCAATTCAAATATTCATGTAATTAACAATTAAAGAAACAATGTTAGAATAGAAATATGCTCAAATGATAATCACAAACACAAGCATGTATAGTGGTTCGACTACTTGTCTACTCCACTCCCGGTTGTCATCGTTCTCAACTCATAAAAACACTTAATTTCATGTTTTAAATCAAGTTCACTGTTAGTGCACTTTTCTGTGGCATACTCGTGCACCTTGTTTGTCAATCACTTACGTCAATGAGTCTAGTGTCGGTTGAGCTTAATGAAGACGAAGTCCGAAGACTCAAGTGGCCCTACTGCATCAAGGAAGAAGGAACAGGTAAAAGTGATACCTTGATGTGCCTTAACCTTGACCAAAACCCAACCCTTTAACCTCTTTGATGACCTTGACCATATTAGGAAACCTTTAGTCATCATAGATTGGCCCTAGGTGTCCCAAAAGATCACCCAAACCTTGGCCTTTGATGTGGGTTGTGAAATGGATGGGTCAGCAATCAGATGGGCTGAACTCAGGCCTGTCCGACCGGTCAAGACCGGTCAAACTGGCCTCCAGACCCAACATCAAGCTTGTTGTGATGAACAAGCTTAGGACCGATCAGTCTTGACCAGTCGGCTGGGCTAGTCCGACCGGTCTTGATCGGTCGGACAGTCTTCCTTACAGAGACAGAAAGCTCTCTGTCCCTTTTGGGCTTTGGCCGACCGGTCTTGAACCCTAGACGACTGGTCGTGGACCCCTAGCCGACCGGTCACGACCGGTCGGCACTAGCCGTTATTTGCCGTTTTAAATCCGTTGTGCATCCTTTTATAAAAGGGCTTGGCTTGTTTTAAGGGGCAAGGAATGGAATTTCGAGAGGAGTGAAGCCACCATTGTTGGAGACCATTTGAGGCTCATTCCCAACCTATGCAAGGCATCTTCCTTGTGCTTTAACACAAGATTGGAGCATTCCAAGCTCATGAAGAAGATGACCTTCATCCCCTCTTGATCTCTAGAGTTTGGACCTTCCTTGATAGGCATATCCTTGTCCAAAACTCTAAGATGAGATCGTTGTAGGAGAGAACCTCTAGACAACCCATTTCCATCAGTTGTAGAATTCTCAAACCCATCCTTCCATCACCTTGGGCATCTCAAAGGCATCACATGCAAGGTGTTTGATCAAGTGTAGCTGAGGCATTGGCGACGCAACGGCAACATGATCAAGGGAGCAAGGGAAGCTGATTGAAGCATGGGAGAGCGGAGATTAAGCAACCCGAACCGGAGCTGAACAAGGGGTTCATCTGACAAGTAAGGTTGTCTTTATTGAGAGTCCATCTAGAGTTTGTTTGTCAAACTCAAATTAGAGACGTTAGCCTTTCCTTGGCCCGTTAGCCGGGCCTAAACAAAGTCTCTAAGGGGGAGCCTCCGACACGGGAGTGAACGTGCGTAGGGTTGAGAGTTAGCTTATGTCCAAAACTCCGTTTGGGTTGAGAGTTGGCCCTTTGTCCAAAACTACGATAATGGTTGAGAGGTGAACCGGTAAAACCTTCGTGTAAAGGTTGTGATGTGAACCTCATTTAAAACCTCCAATAGTGAATGCCGGTGTGTTCAAATGAGTTGAGTACTTGAACCGGGAGTGGAGTAGACTCAAAGTCGAACCACTATACATGCTTATATTTGTGATTGTATTGAGCACATTGATATCTTAGCATTGGATGTTTAATTGTTTAATTATGAATGCTTTTTAGGAATGTATGCTAGGCACTAGATTGACACATCCACACACAAGATGTACTTTCCCTAGGTGTGTAGACTTGAGCTCATTGATCCATTCTCATAAGTCTACATAGGTTGTATAGGTTAGGAGCTTGATTAGTTAAATCATTAATTTACCTATGCATGCTTAGACTAGGATTGTTTATTGCTTAATTTACCTATGCATGCATCTTGTGATTGGACCCACTTAAGCTTGGAAGCCAAAGTGTTCTTGCTTACTTAGTTTAATTTGTTGAATTGTGTAAGTAGGCGAAAAGAATTTCAAAAAGGTCCTAATCACCCCTCTCCTATAGGTTTAGCCATAATTCTAGTTGCTTTTTAAGCTTCCGCACATATGAAGGTGTTGTGTTAGACTATCGACGTACTTTCATTCACCTCTCAATCTTTTCACCAGAGGTTTTATACATAGGTTCACCTCTCAAACTGAACAGAGGTTTTCCAAGTTCACCTCTCAACCTAAGTGTTCCACTCAGATCAACCTAACCGAGATGTTTAATGGGTTCCACCTAACCCAGAGTTTGCAAGTTCCTTCCAACCCTTAAGTTTCAATGTAAGAACCTACAATGGTTTCTCAGGCTAACCAATAACTTACACATATACACACAATACTTCTCTTGGAGACTTGATCGAGTTTGGTTCACAAACGCTCACACTCAATACTATCCATGAAAGAGTGCAACCAGATTCTTACAATTGACACTTAGTTGTCGGATTGAGTCCCTTTTGATGCGCCTTCTTGGGTTGCTTCTTCTCGCTCTCCCGTTCTTGAATCAGCTCCCCATGTGCTCACCCGATCCATGACATTGATGTTTTGCCAAGGTTGCAACTCCACCAATAAATCGTCTTGCATGTGATCCTCTTGAGATAACTAAGGTACGTAATAGTTGATAAGTTGAATCTTCTACAGCTGGTAGTGTGTTGTAAGCCTAAAAGGATTCACCTAATAAGATCTCTAGAGAGGTTCAAACAAAGAATTTTCCTATGGTAACGGTGCCTAAACATCTAAAGATCAAGAGGAAATAAGTTCATCTTCATTTGAGCTTTGAATGCTCCAACTTGTGATGAATCACAAGGAAGATGATTTGGATAACTTAGAATTAGAGCCTAAATATGGTTGCTATAATGGTGGCCTCTAATACACTAAATTTTGTCTCTCAATGCCCAAAATTCGAGCTCCATATATATAGAGTTCGAGGTCCAATGGATAGAATTTGGACATAACGACTACCTATCTGTTGGTCGACCTGAGCTGTCACCGGCTAACAAGGGCCGTTGGTCGATCGATAATGAGCTTTGATTGGCCGAATTAAGGCCTAAACACATGTTCAGTTGCTATCCTATTTTAGCCTTTTATCGGTCGGTCAACCAAGCTGTTGGTCGACCGATAGTTGTTGTCAATCGGCCCACTGGTAAGCCAACAGCTCTTTAAGCCTACTTTTTTAGTTGTATTTTTACAATAGCTAACTAACTTCTAAGGCCCTCCTAAGGGTGGTTTTTTGGGACTCTTAATGTCATTATAGGATAACTAAAAGTTTACCTAATCGGGTCCAAGTCATCAAGAGGTTTAGGTTGTTGTAGTTCTAAGGGGTAGGGCCACTAAGGTGTCCTTGATGCTTTTTGTCCACTTGAATCTTCGATATTTATCTTATTAGACCCAACCAACATTACAACACATGAACACATGTGATTGACAAATAAGGTGCACTAGTATGCCATAGAAAAGTGCAGTAACTAAACGTTCTCAAGAAGATAAGTGAAAATTGACAAAGATGAAAATACTAGGCTATGGCTTGATCAAAGAATGTTGTTGTTTCTCGGGATATATAGATCTTGTAGGGACACGATTTACTTCTTGAAGAGACCGATGTACTTTTTTAGGACATCCACACAAACTTTCACATACAACAACTATGACCTTTCTTATGGTAATTATTTTTTACATTTTAGACAAACACAATTACACAATAGCAAAAAAATTACACTAGGTACATCCAAGTTATAACCTTATATACCAATAGGTCAAACTAATTAATAGACCTTTGTTCACTCCATAATTGTGTTATAGCTTAGATGATAAGGCTCTTTAGGTTCCTTGCTATGGGTACGTACAAAGTACAAAGTGTGCCTAATAAAGTGCCAAGTTGTCTACAACTTATGCTGAGCACAAGGGCATGGACGGCTTGGGAAGATTTCAATCCAAGTTTCATATAGTAAAAATCCCTCCTTTAACAACTAATCCATATAAGTATTTTTGAGAAAATTTTCAAATATAACATTTTTACTTTCTAAAAATAAAATATTTAATTTCAAATTTTTATTTTTCTCAACAAAACACATGCCATCCACATACCATACTTGCACCATGTTTTCTTAACTTCACCTGGGAAAAGAAAGAGATGTTCCAAATAAAAGAAATAAAGAAAGGGAAACGTTGTGGTGTTCCCACAATAGCTCCATAAGCATTGGGATAAGATTCATTGGAACTCTTTTTTGGGGTTTGTGCTTTTTTTTTATTGATGCAAATCATTTTTCTTATATAAATATCCTTTAATAGGATGTCTGAAAAGACTTATATTGAATATTTCTTCTTATTATACAAAGGTAACAGTGACTATTCAGGTTCACTAGGAAAAAGGCCAAATTATTAAAATGCTGAAATGCAGCTTAGACCTTTTTTTTATATATGGTCCTTCCACCTGATAAAGTGAAGCTCGTCCTAAAATCAACTTGGATCATTCCGGAGGATGACCCAAATTCAGAGGCTTCCCCATGTATGGAATTGCAATATGTCGAGAGGCATTGGAGAAAAGTAAACCAAACCATGATGCCTGACATGGAGATAACAAGAAACATAAAAAGAAAGCTCAAATCCAACTATCCAAATTATGGAGCCAAATTGAGATGAATCATGTGCTACAAGTTAATGCTAATATGAATCAATTAACTATCTGATAGGTAGAAATTTATTGGACAATAGAAATGCTTAATATCCATGGCCTTAATTCAGCAAATAAGTGTTCGCGAATCAGTTCTAGTCGTTCAAATAGTATAATTTTGGGGTTGTGACATATCTAGAGTGGGTGGTACTATATAATATGCATGTATATAACCTCTTCAACGACCGAGCATCAACAATAACTCCCCACAAGATCAAACAACTTCTCAGAGAAAAAATTAAGGAAAAAAAAACAGACTAAAAAAGAAGGGGGAAAAAAAATCCAATTCTTCCAATCTTGAAAGAATCTAATTGCCTAAAAAACCCATACAATCCTCCAACATGTCTGCCTAAGTTAAAGAGTGAAATTCCTGAACTCCAACAATAACATTCCGTGCATTGGACGATTCTGTCTGGTTAAGGGATAAATCTGACAGATTCAAACGTACAGTCCTCCCTCAATGTCATTTACGGGCCTGGTGCTGGTATCTTATACAAGGTTTTATTTGGTGCTACTAAGCTCTTCCAAAGATAGTGGCATTTGCGTGGCTTGCAGGACGAAATAGAATATTGACAGTAGGTAATCTCAGTAAGAGAGGGAGGGTCTTGCCTAACATCTGTCTCTTTTGCCAGAAAGAAGAGGAATCAGTGTCTCTCCTCTTTCTCAGCGGTCCTTACAGACTGGAGAGTGGGACTACATCTTTTCAGCAAATTCCATGGAGGATCTTCTTCTTTTTATTTATTTATTTATTGGAGAATTGGGGATCCTTACAGCCAAAGGAGGAACTGGCGGCTTGCTTTGCTAGTTTGGATAGAAAGTAATACCAGATGTTTTAGCCAATGCAAAACCTTGGGGATCATGGTTAGAAATGTTGGCTTGCATCTGGGAGTGGTGCTTGTAATTTTGGGTTGGGCTAATTTTCTTTTTTAGTTTCGCTGCTTTCTTGAGCCTCTGGCTCTTTCAATAAAATTTTCAATTTAAAAAAAAAAAAAATTCCCTAACAAAACCCAACACCAAATCCTTCTAAACTACTAAATCCTTCGATACTTAAAAGAAATAACAGCAACAAACACTATCTATTACATATTCATATCATTCATCTACATAAGACGCACCAACTTCAAACAAGACACCATCTACAAACCATTCATTACACAATCCCACTTGGGTTTTTCTTCCTTCCATCCTTTCTGCGACTTCACGTACATAACAGTCAAAGATTCCTTCATAAAATGAAAATCTTGAAAGATTCATCGATTCTATCCAAAACCCATTAGAAATCTCCACTGCTCCAACTATAAATCTCCCAAGAATCTAAAGACACCATCCACCAACATAGAAAGAGATGAGGATATTCAGCGGCAGAGGCATATCTACCGCCCGATCTGCTGTTGATCAGGCATTACTTACGAGGTTGGGTTCCTTTACTAGTGCTTCCTCCTCTTCCTTCTTCCTTCGCATCATTTCCTCCTTGAGACGGTGTCGATCCGAATAGGTCTTGGAATATATTGCGTATGATCTTGCCTCGCTCCGGAAATGGATTTCCTTTTACTTTCTTGGGAGGAAGATCAGCTTCGTCTGGCGCTTGCCTCGTTGATGCAGACATTTTCAAGAAGCTGAAAGAAAAGAGGAGAAACAGAGTAAGGAAGAACGGAGGTTTTCAAAGGAAACGGTCTTTGGAATTACAGAGATATAAAGCTTAAAACAATACTCGGGTCGAGGATTATACAGTTCACGGACTAATCCCCACTATCGGGGGCTCAGATCGCACATGGGGATAATACCACACGCATATAGTATCTTAGAGGTCATTAGCAAACATCTACTATCTTTTTTTTCTTTTTTTTTGTTGGAAATTTTCTCGTGATGATGGGAACCGTAATCCTCTACGACACCTGCTTTATTGGGCCCACCAGTTGTATATTTAAATCCACTCTGTACCTCAGGTTACATCTTCGCTCCTAGGCTTGGTGGATAAAAATCAGCCAGATCCACATTTCAGGTGGGCCACACCAATGGGAGCAATGCGAATAGGATGTCAACCATCGGTTTTGCGTGTGGGTCATCATAGTGGGAGCCCGACCACTTCATACCATCATAAGCTAGGTGGGGCCCATTGTGATGTTTGTGAGAAATCCACACATCCATTCATTTTGCCGCCTTATGTTAAGACATGAGTAGAAAAAATGAAACTTATCAAAACCTCAAAAAGGTAGGGTGAGAAATGCCTACCATTCAAGCCTTTTTGGGGTCCACGGCCTGTCTATATGCCATCCAAACTGTTCGTATGTTCATTGCCACGGGATGAACAGAAAACACAAAAACATTTCCGGCTCCACTTTTTAATTATCTATTTTTTTTTTTATACGTCTCATTTTTTAGCTCATGTCCTGACATAACATTTCTCACAAATATCATGGTGTGCCCCACCTAAGCTTACGGTGGGGTGGCAGGCAATCTCCGTCCATCATATTGTGAATCTTTTGTCTAAACCGTTAGTCGGGTGATTTTATGTACGGTTGAAATAAGGGTTCCGACCTAATGGACGGAGTGGATTTACATATTGAACATAGTGGGCCCTATGGAACATGGGTGTTTTACGTAACGCATTGCATTGCATACGATTCCGTCCAATGGGGATCTTGCACGGACTGGAATCCTCTACTGTTTTTAGCATGGTGTAAAACACCCAAGTCTGTGGGGCCATCATGTTGTATTTGTGGAATCGACACCATCCATTAGGTTTTTATCCTCTACATTAGCTGCAAAGGACAAGATCTACAACTCATATGGGCCACTATGATATGTATTTTTCATCAAACCCGTTAATCAGCTGTAACTCACAAGGATGAAGAGAAAATATTTGAAAAAAAAAAAATCATGATGAAAAATTCAGGTGGGTTACACGTTTTAACTTAGCAGTTTTGGTGTAATTTTTCATTGTTCTCCCTTATTGTTACCCATGTGAATTCTTAATCTGACCGTATAAATAATGGTCTTGATGTGATGGACGGAGTGGATTTTATATATACAACATGATGGACCCCAAGAGCTTGGTTGGTTTACGTCGCTGCTTAAAACAGTTCTTGCAAGGATTCCGGTCCGATCTATCGCACCGGGAGTAATGTGGATGATTGGTGATTTTCTGCCAAGCCTTCAATATGTTTCTGACACGTGTAATGATCGAATTAGATCTGATTTTTACAATATTGCCTTATAAAGCCCTGATTAACTGATGAATCAGAACACGTGGGCCTGATTCGTGTGCAGTTTTGCCTTAAATTCATTAGTTAGCGTACGTCCAAGCTAAGTTTGAACAACTTTATTTTTTTCAATTCCAACTAAGCCAGCCGATAGAATAGAAAATTAGGTGGTATGGAATAGCATTTACTTCAGGGCTGTTTCATGGCGGAGAATTGAAATGAATGCAAATTTAGTAACGATGGCTTACCTTTCTGTTTTCTTATAAATGCACGCTCCCAAAAAGTCTTATAATGATAGCGTGTTACCTATCAAAATGCTGTGGGGCTACCACGATGTAGGTGTTATATCCACGCTATCCATTCATCTTTCCAAATCATTTTAGGACATGAGTAAAAAAAAAAAAAAACAACAAGGAAGAGCCAGATCCAAAACTCAAGTGACCCACAATAAAAACAATTACATCTACCATTGAACCTACTATTATCTATAGTGTGGTCCACTTGATCTTTGGATTTGTCTCATTTTTGAATTCATGTTCTAAAATGATTTGAAATGATGAATGAGCGGTGTGGATATAAGACGTACATTATGTTGGGCCCACATAGTTTGCTTTGGAAAAAGGTTGAAATTTACATAATTTTCGAGGTGGAATTCCATCAGTATCAAACAGATGTAAAAATCATCATTATGCATGCTCACATTGATGCTTGCATTTTATCCGACCCATATATCCATATGCCAATGTAACCCAACAGTGAGATTGGATGGTCAGAACACGGTGGTATTTTCACATATATAATCATTGTCTAATAATGGTGTTAATTCTAAAAGTGGATTGCCTAGCCTGCTGGATGCATTAAATGCTTAATGTGTACTAGCAGGGTGCAGTGGGACCCACTATAATATTTGGGTTTGTTGACATAGTCCATTCATTTTTCATATCATTTTAGCATATGAATCTAAAAATTAGGTCGGTCCAATGCTCAAATGAACAATACGATAGGAAGCAACAACGATAATGAAACTCACTGTTGAAACCTTCCTAGCGGCCATTAGGATGTTTATTTTCTATCTAACTTGTTCATAAAATCTTACACACCTGAAGGGTAAAAATAGATACCAAAATTGATATGGGTTCTTATCCTTGACTCAGTGGTAGACTTTAGTAGTTTCAACACAAGGTCTTGTGTTAGTCCCATAAGTGGGGAAATTCGAAGCCTTCTAATATCACATAAATATATTATCCAAATTGAATGCTTGTGAGATTATTGTTGTTAGTGCACTTTTCTATGGCATACTAGTGCACCTTATTTGTCAATCATGTGTGTCCATGTGTTGTAATGTCGGTTGAGCCTTGGTAAGCTGAAGACCTAAGATTCAAGTGGACCAGAAACATCAAGGAAGAAGAATAAGTAAATGAGATGCTTTGGTGACCTTAACCCTTTGAACCAAAACACACAAATCCTCTTAGATGACTTGGACCAACTAGGAATACCCTTAGTCATTTTTATTAGCCTTAGATCATATAGAAAGTCATGATAAATTAGGTTAATAAAAGATGTGGAAGTTGTTGTAATTAAGTCAGCCCAAACAGCAATTTTCGATAGACCTTCAATATATCGGAACCTTGTTTCAATAGATCTTCGATATATCAAAATGCATTTTCGATATATCGAAGTATGTCCAGCAAACTTGCAACTCTCTGGACAATTTCTTCGATCCATCAAATTAGTATTTCGATATATATCGGAATGGGTGTTTTCGATATATCGAAACACCATTTGGTATATCAAAATTAATGTCCAATAATTTGCTGAAATCTCTGGACATATTCTCTGATATATTGAACTGGTATTTCGATATATCGAAGATCACTCTGATCAATCGAAAAATCATTTTCGATATATCGAAGCGATCGTTTTCTGCCCATTTTGTGATCGTTGGAGATTTTTCTTTAAATACGAGAAAGATGATTTTTGGGCTTAAGAGAGGAATTTCGAGGATATAAAAGTCATTATTGTTGAAGATCATTAAGAACTCTATTCCTAACTCTAGCAAGTCATCTTCCTTGTGATTCATCACAAGAATAGAGCATTCCAAGCTCATGATGAAGATGAACTTGTCTCTCTTTTGATCTTTAGAGTTTGGATTGATCTTGATAGTGATATTCTTATTCAAAACTCTATGATGAGATCCTTGTAGGTGAAACTCTCTAGGCAACCCACTTTCATTAATTGTAAAGACCTCAAACCTACCTCTCAACACTTTGGGCATCTCCAATGGAGCATCAATTGTAAGTGAGCTAATCTTGCAGCTGAAGCCTTGACAAAGCAGCGGCATCAAAGATTGGGGGAGCACAAGGGGTGCTGATTGAAGCACAGGAGAGCGGAGATCAAGCAACCCGAAGTGGTGCAACAAATGGGCTCAATCCGACAAGTAAGTTGTTATTTTTAAAAGTCCAGTACTACTCTATTTTTTGTGGGAATTGAGTGTAAAGTTTGTCGTCAAACTTGATAGGTTCAATTGTATGACCTGGACCCGGTTGTAAGGTCAAATTGAGTCTCTAAGTGGGGAGTCTCCGGTAGGAGCAAACGTTAGGATTGGTTGTAGGACCTTGGCTCAGTTGTAAGACCTTGGCTCGGTTGTAAAGCCCAAATAAGTCTCCAAAGGGGAACCACCAACACGGGTGTGAACGTGTAGGTTGGGAGGAACCCGTGTTCACTCGCCTCAAGTGTAAGGTTGCGATGTAGTAATAATTCTTGGTAAGACCGAGGTCGATCCACAGGGAATTAGGTAAACAACTCTAATCTATTCCAGTAACTTCAATTAAAACAGTTTAGGATTTCAATTGCATGAACTTAAACAAAACAGTAACTTAAATAATAAATCTGATTAATACGAGAGGGGAAACTAAGGCTTGAAGGATCCACTCATAGCAATCTCATGTTAATCCATTCAATGCAAGCATAAAAACACAAATAGATTTGAAGCTCTATCTCTCATCTAGTTGGAAGATAAATTATTGCAGCACATTCAATCCCACTTAAGTTAGGAATTCAAGTTCTAGTCCTATTCGAACATATAGCATTCAAATAAGCAGCCTTCAGAGTAAAAGCCATGCCTATGGACTATGGCTTGCTCAAGGGTTACCACAATTTGAATCTAATCAAAACATTCATGACAATCTCAGAGAATTGTAAGGAATCCATGTCCGAAGCACATGAACTCTCATAAAACTTCTAAAAATATCAACTTTATTCAAACTAGAATATTTAAAAATCCAACTTGAAGTAGGGTACTTGAATCAAACTGAATTAAACATGATATTAACTACAAACTTCACCTCTCAGCCCTAGCTGAGAGGTTAGCCGAGCATTGTCATACTACAACTAGAATTGAAAGAAAAACTAAAGAAAAACATGTGAACTAGAAAAATCGGAGTTACAGACGCTCCACAGAGCTTTCTTTCGCCTTTTATGACTTCGATCTCTTCTAGGATACCTTTAGATCGAATTAGAGGAGTCCTTTTATAGTCTTTCAGCCTCAACATCGTAGAATATTTCAGAATTTACGTAAGCTTATGCAATTGCGAGGAGAAAATCGGACCGGATTTAGAAGTTTCTGGACTTCGGGCGCACGGGCGATTGATCGACTGGGGTGGTCGATTGATCACTTGTGTTGGGCGATGGATCGCACAAGACAAAAAGTGTCTAGAGACTTCAGTAGTAAAAATCGAATTTCTAATGGCTTGGGCGATTGATCGCCTGGGCTGAGCGATCAATTGGTGGGCCCCTTTTTTTATCCAGCAACATATCTAGAATTTCTTCCTCTCGAGCGATCAAGCGGCTAAGGAAACCGATCAATCGCTAACTCATTTTTCAGTCCAGCAGTATAAACAAAGTGGCCGATCACTCGACCAAGCCAGTGGATCAATCGATCACCTTAACGATCAATCGGCCAGGGTGAATCTTCTTCTTTTCTTTTCCTCTTCTCCTTGTTTCTTTCCTTTGGTCTTTAATGTGTGTTAAGAAGCATCCTTAAGCATCATCTTGGTGAAATCCTTCTCTCATTTCTGTAAACACAAAAACATGTATTAATTTAGACTTTAAATACGTAAATCATGCGTAATGTGTGATGATAAGGGTTAGAATATGTATAAATTAGAGGCTCAACAACCTGTAAACTCTCCGGTTGGGTGGATCCAAGTTGAAACATCTTGGTTGGGAGGAACCAGATTTAAACTCCCTAGTGAATGCCGGTGTGCTCAAAGGGGTTGAGTACTTGAACCGAGAGTGTAGTAGACCCGAAGTCGAACCACTATATATCGTTATGTTTGTGAATGTATTTGAGCACATTTCTTATTATGCATTGTATTTAATTGTTTAATTATGAATGCTTAATTAGAATGTATGCTAGGCACTTGATAGGCACATCCGCACACGCAAGATGTACTTTCACTTGCTTGAGTGGACTTAAGCTTATATGATCCACTCTCATATACTCTATTTAGGTTGCATAGATTATGTGCTTGATTATTTTAATAATATGTTAATCTATGCATGCTTAGACTAGGTTATTAATTGTTTTAATCATATTTTAGTCTATCGATTGGACCTACTTAGGCTTGGAAACCGAAGTGTTCTAGCTTACTTAGTTTAAATTGTTAAATTGTGTAAGTAGGCGAAAATAATTTTAAAAGGTCCTAATCACCCCCCCCCCCCCCCCCCCCCCCCCCCCCCCCCCTCTTAGGACTTAGCCATAATTCTAGTTGCTCCGCTTTTAAGCTTCCGCACGTATATACGAAGGTGTTGTGTTAGACTACCAACATAATATCAATTGGTATCAGAGAAGGTTGCTCTTCAAGGACTTAACCATCTAGAGTGAAATCCGATACCGGAGCACTAGCATCATGTCTACACGAGATGGGAGTACTGTCAACTGTCCACTATACTTTGACGGGTCCAACTACGCCTATTGAAAGGCTAAGATGAGGATTTTTCTTCAATACATGAACCGATCCGTGTGGTTAAGTACGCTAAATGAATATTTCATGCCCACAGAACAAGTGGAGATTAATGGTAAGATCATTGTCATTCTCAAAGATGATGAGAAATGGAATAACAATGAGAGAGCTCAATATGATGTAAATGTCAAAGCTCTTAATGCGATTTGCTGTGAGGTTTTCCTGGAAGAATTTCACCGCATTCTCACATGCGCAACTGCAAAAGAAGCGTGAGATACATTTGAGGTAACCCACAAGGGAACTAGCACAGTAAGACGCTCGAAGCTTCAGCTCTTAACTACTAAACTTGAAAACATTAGGATGGAAGAGACTGAAACTTTCATGAAATTTTACACTAAACTTTCTGATATTTGCAACTCTATGTTTGCCTCGGGGGAAAGGGTTCTAGAAGGGAGGATTTGTAGAAAAATACTTAGGTCCCTCTTGGAAAGATTCAGCACCAAGGTAGTGGCATTAGAAGAGTGTAAAGACATAGACAACATGAAAGTAGAAAAACTCATAGGTTCTCTACAAACTCATGAACTACACTTTAGGGCCCCCCTCTAAGAAGAAGGACATCGTCTTGAAGACTTCATATAGATACTGACATAGGCAAAAAGTAATTAAGAGTGAGTCTTTCGAAGATAGCGATGATAAGGATGATGATCTTAATAAAAGATTCAAGAGATTCCTCAAATTTGAAAGAGGAAAAAGTTGTGACAAGAAAGACAAGAAAGTAGATAAATATAAAAAAAATTCACTAAAAAGAATGTCTAATGTTACAACTATAATAAGTATGGTCATGTTGCTACTAACTATGCGAAAAAGCCTAAAAGAAAAGGTAAAAAGGCTATGACAGCAATATGGGATGACACAAAGGAATCAAAATCTGAATCTAGTGACTCCGATAGTGATCGGAGCCACAAACTAGTGAGAATTCTTATGGCTTCAACCACTATCTCTCTTCCCCCTAATCTAAGAGAAGATCTCGACCATTTTCCCTTCTAGGTGAAAAAGAAGTTCTCGACCCCTCACCTCATGCTACATTCTATGAGGGTGTTGAGGAAATTAGTTACCCTTAGGCTAATTAAACTAAACATAGCTAGTAAGGGTAGCTAGAAACAGGAATTATAAAAAAATCTGAGGATTTCAGCCTCATTTTAATTTTAGGGGTATATCAGATGATTCTAGTCTCATTAGCTCACCACCGGTAATTTAGCATTACTTTATTTTGGTATATTAGTTTGCTACTATCATCCTGCTTAGATTGGCTAATCTTGCTGAATTTTATTCTTAATTGTATGCTAATCTTTGCTTAGGTTTGGTCATGATATATTATTTAGGGAGGTTCGTTGATTGGGCTATAAGCCCTTGAGCTTTTATTGCTTAATGTATATCATAAATGACCAATTGTGCATGATTAACTATGCTTATATAAGTACATTTTCTTATTAATCATGTTCTCATTGCATGCTTCATGTTTTAATGTTCATTTACCCTATACTCTCTTTATTTAGCATGCTTTTATAGTTATAATTGCGACATACTAACCTCTCTACCCTAAACTTAATTGGTGTACTATTAAGGGGGAGAGTTTGGTTTGTCAATTGTTGACAAAAAGGGGGAGAAAGATCAAGTCCCACCAAAATAAGTTTTTTTATTTTGTGTTTTAAGGATTGACAGGTTATGTGGGAGCAATCCAAGATGACCTTGCTAGTTTACATGTCTTAGTGTATTTCAATTTGTAATGTTTATTTTTCTTTAACATGTAATTTATTTATGTTTTAGTAGTGTCATTGGTATGGATCATGACACGATCTTAGGTTAGGTTTTTATCACGTAATTGACAAAGTGGGAGATTGTTAGTGCACTTTTTTCTGTGGCATATTAGTGCACCTTATTTGTCAATCACGTGTGTCCATGTGTTGTAATGTCGGTTGAGCCTTGACAAGCTGAAGACCGAAGATTCAAATAGACCAGAAGCATCAAGGAAGAAGAACAGGTAAATGAGATGCCTTGGTGACCTTAACCCTTTAAACCAAAACACCCAAATCCTTTTTAGATGGGTCGGACCAACTAGGAATATCCTTAGTTATCTTTATTAGCCTTAGATCGTATAGAAAAACATGATAAATTATGTTAATAAAAGAGGTGGAAGTTGCTATAATTAATCCAGCCCAAACTACAATTTTCGATATACCTTTGATATATCGGAACCTTATTTCGATAGATTTTCGATATATCAAAATGCATTTTCGATATATCAAAGTATGTCCAACAAACTTACAATTATCTGAACAATTTCTTCGATCCATCAAATTGGTATTTCGATATATCGGAATGGGTATTTTCGATATATCAAAACACCAGTTTGATATATCAGAATTTATATCTAGCAACTTGCTGAAATCTCTAGACATATTTTTCGATATATTGAACTGGTATTTCGATATATCGAAGATCACTCCGATCAATCAAAAAACCCTTTTTGATATATTGAAATGACCATTTTCTGCCCGTTTTATGACCGTTAGAGATTTTTCTTTAAATACGGGGGAGATGATTTTTAGGCTTAAGAGAGAGATTTTGAGGAGATAGAAGCCACCATTGTTGAAGATCATTAAGAGTTCTATTCCTAACCCTAGCAAGTCATCTTCCTTGTGATTCATCACAAGAATAAAGCATTCTAAGCTCATGATGAAGATGGACTTGTCCCTCTTTTGATCTCTAGAGTTTGGATTGATCTTGATAGTGATATTCATATCCAAAACTCTATGGTGAGATTCTTGTAGGTGAGACTATCTAGGAAATCCCATTTCCATTAGTTGTAGAGATCTCAAACCTACCTCTTAGCTCCTTGGGCATCTCCAATGGAGCATCAATTGCAAGGGAGCTGATCTTGAAGCTGAAGCCTTTGCAAAGCAGCGGCATCAAAGATCGGGGTAGCACAAGGGGAGCTGATTGAAGCACGAGAGAGTGAAGATCAAGCAACTCGAAGCGGCGCAACAACAGGGCTCAATCCGACAAATAAGTTGTCATTTGTAAGATTTCAGTACCACTCTATTCCTAGTGGGAATTGAGTGTAGAGTTTGTCTTCAAACTTGATAGGTTCAGTTGTAAGACCTAGACCCGATTGTAGAGTCAAATTGAGTCTCTAAGTGGGGAGCCTCCAGCGAGAGCAAATGTTAGATTCAGTTGTAGGACCTTGGCTCTATTATATAGCCTAAAACCATTAAGGTTCGATTGTAAGACCTTGGCTCGGTTGTAGAGCCTAAATAAGTCTCCAAAGGGGAACCACCAACACGGGTGTGAATGTGTAGGTTGGGTGGAACCTGTAAACTCTCCAGTTGGGTGGATCCGAGTTAAAACACCTTGGTTGAATGGAACCAGATTTAAACTCCCTAGTGAATGCCGGTGTGCTCAAAGGGGTTGAGTACTTGAATCGGGAGTGGAGTAGACCCGAAGTCGAACCACTATACATCGTTGTGTTTGTGATTCTATTTGAGCACATATTTTATTATGCATTGTGTTTAATTGTTTAATTACGAATGCTTAATTAGAATGTATGCTAGGCACTTGATAGGCACATCCACACTTATAAGATGTGCTTTCACTTACTTAAGTAGCCTTGAGCTTATATTAGGGCTCTCAATGGGTCGGATTTGGATCAGATGCAGTTGGATCCGACTCTAAGTTCGTATATCTGTAGACAGATTCAGATCGGATTCGGATCCAACTCGGATCCAAAAGGTGATATCCATATCCGATCCATTTATAAATTGTTAGATCCATTTCCGATCCAAAATCCATAAAACCATCAGATTCGGGTCAGATCTAAGTTTGAATGCACCCCCATTACAAATTAAAAAAATATATAATATAATATATTTAATTTAGTAGAAAAATGATGCAAATCCCTCTATTTACTGTGGTATGGTCGACCTAAGAGTGACATGTCTCGATTTTGAGACATGGCCTAAAATAATTTGTAAAACGGATGGCCAGCATGAATATAACATATATAGTAAGGTGACAATGAGTCGAATCTTAATGGGATTCGGATCGAACTCGAATATGCTCCTGTGAATCCAAATTCGGTTCGTTTAAGTAATCAGGACCTATTTTAAGATCCAAATTTGGTCCATTTAACTAATCAGAGCTATTTTAAGATCCAAATCCGCATTATACGGATTCAGAGCGAATCGGATCTCGGATCTGACCTACTCCATTGAGAGCCCTGGCTTATATGATTCATTGTCATATACTCTACTTAGGTTGTATAGATTAGGTGCTTGATTAGTTTAATCATATGTTAATCTATGCATGCTTAGACTAGGATGTTAATTGCTTTAATCATATGTTAGTCTATTGGTCAGACCCACTTAGGCTTGGAAGCCGAAGTTTTTTTACTGAGTTTAAATGGTTGAATTGTATAAGTAGGCGAAAAGAATTTTAAAAGATCCTAATCACCCCTCCTCTAAGACTTAGCCATAATTTTAGTTGGTCCGCTCTTAAGCTTCTGCACGTATATATGAAGGTGTCATGTTAGACTACTGACGTAATTTCAATTGCCATTGATATTAATTGAAAATCCAAATGGGAGCCACATTCAAAACCATCTTCCTGCCTCATTTTTTGGCTTCTGTTATGGGTTAAATGAAACTGATGGGCAAAATAAATTTCTAAGGGACAACGCAATAGATTCTGCTAAAGGAACTTGCTGAAACTTGTCCCTAATTTATGTAATATTGCCTCATAAAGGGTAATGGATTAGGTTCGCTTGGCCTCACATAACGTGGTGCGGCCCTTATCGTGGGGCCCACCTTGATGTATATCTGCGCCCTCCAGCCATTTTGGCAGCTCATTTTAGGGTAAGATCCCAAAATCGACGCAAATCAAAATCTCAAGTAAACCGCACTATAGGAAACAGTGGCAATTGACCGTAAAAAGTTCTTTTCGGCCACAAAATTTATTGATCAAGCTGATATTTGTTTGTTCCCTTTCATCCAGGTCTGTGTGATCTTATCAACAGGTTGGATGAAGTGCTTAATGGTCCGTGTTCAATCACAACGGTTTCCTATGGTGTGGTCCACGTGATAATTGGATCTACATCATTTTGGGAATCATGCCCTAGAATAATCTTCCAAAATGGATGGACAGCATGGATATATAATACATACATCAAGGTGGGCCCTATAGTAAGGGCTGCACCATCTTGGGTGACCCGGGGCTGCACCATCAAGGTGGATTCTTCACACTCAACGTGTAGGCACAAACAAAATGAGGACGTATGATAATGTTCAAACGTATGTGACCTTTCCACGTAAGTTTTTGAAGAAGCTTGGGCTCTACTCAACAAACAGGAATTGTATGATCCTCCACCGAGGACATTCACAGTACACCCGAGTCTATCCTTGTGAGAGTGACTTGGCTTCAGTAGTGACCCTCAAATACCGGGAGCGTATTAGGTGCCGCCCCGGTCTCACCCAAGACGGTACGGCCCTTACCGTGGGGCCCACTCAAATGTATGAGTTATATATCCACACCGTCCATTCCCTTTTCCAGATCATTTTAGGGCATGAGCCCAAAAATGAAGCAGATCCAGGTCTCAAGTGGACCATACCATAGGAAACAGTGGAGATTGAACGTTCTCTGTGAGCATTAGCTAGGCCCGCACCTAATCCGCTTCCTCCGGTGCCCAGTTCCATACAGCTCTGTGAACCTGAGAGCTCATTAAGCGAGACCCGGCCTCACCCAAGACATATGAATGAAGGGAAAAATCAAATATCAGTTTGATCCAAAACTTTTATGGCGTTGATTACGCTGGACAGAGCAGGACGAAGGGAAAACCCAAATAACAGATTGATTCAAAAACTTTCGTAACCCTTGAAAAGCTTTTTTTGGTGGCCATTCAATCAATCTGTGTTTCTTATGGTGTGTCCAACTAGAGGTTTGGATCTGCCTCAAATTTTTTTTTTTTATCATGCTCTAAAATGATATGGAAAAATGGCGTGGATAAAAGACAGTGAGCTTCTTCCAGCACTGACCAGCACCTGGCGCAGCTCCAGTGGATCTGGGATCCACCGACCTGGGTGTGATCCCTGACTGTAGGGTCCACCTTGATGTATACTCCTTATATCCATGCCGTCCAGCCGTTTTGACAACTCACTTTAGTGCATGATTAAAAAAAAAAAAAAACCGAAGTAGATCAAAACTTCAGGTGGACCATAGTATCAGAAACGTAATTGAACCCATGATCCCCACCATTAAAAACTTCTTGTGAGCCACGATTTTTTTTAGATCAAGATGATATTTGTGTGGTCTCTTCATCCAGGTCTTCGTGACCTTATCAGCATGTTGGAATACAAATAAACATTCGGGTGGGACCCGTGAAGTTTTTAATGGTGGGGATTCAGTAGCGATTGTTTCCTTTGTAGTCCACATAAGATTTGGATCTGTTTCATTTTTGTGTTCATACACTAAAATGAGCTGTCAAAATGGAGGGATGATGTCGATATAAGACACATACATCGCAGTGGGCCCACAGTTAGGGATCCACCGAAACGGCACCCCGGAGTTCGGTGGCGGAGGGGTCACCACGGAATCCCGGTTCGCCGAATCCAAGTTCGCAATGATGGCCTGTTGGGCACGCGTGGATGAACGGTAGCAAGAGCATTTTCACTTAAAAGGTATTTGAAAATTACAACCTACTCCGATGCAGGCTGGGCTGAAACATTTACGAAGTGCCGATGGAAAGCAAAGGGAAGTTGTATGGTACTCCGACTGCTGATGATACTTCATACTCATGTGCTTGAAATTGTACACATGGGGGTATATTAACTCAAATTAAAAAAACTAAATTGTGGAACTCACTGTTCCTAAGTTACAGCAATAAAACCAAGTTGTTTTGACAATCCCGACCTCTGATCCATGGACACTTGATGTTTGAAATAAAATCATTAAATATTTTTTATATTAATTGTTCAGTAAATGTCCAAAAATCGAATAATAGATAACCAAATAACATTAATTTTTTGTTAATAATACATTTAAACAGGTACCGTATTTGTATGGTTTAGTTTAATATATATATATATATATATATGCAGTTTTTCAATAATTAATAATTGCCCGTGTTATCCACTAGACTTTGCCTGATTATCAAAGTATTTCTAACATGGCTTGGAAACATGAATTGAAGGCTTTGGGTTGGGTTGGGTTCATGAGAAGTCTTGACTGGACTCAAAGTAATGTATTTAAAACAAGCTTGATTCTTGCGGATTCTTGTGAAATAAGCTTGTTTTGGAAGGGTTGTGCGTGGCTATCATGCTGTGTTTATGGCATCTGTCTATCAGGGGCTCCCCACCATGAAGGTTGGACACTCCAATAATTTCGCTGATCCAACCATATTCAGGCGGGTCACTTAATTATTTTGAGGTTTTAGGTGGTTACTCATCGTTTGCTATGGTTGATGTTCATCATTTTAAATGGTGTGGGCTGCGGCCTTTGGCACCCACGTCAATATTTTCTACTAGGTCTTGTCTTTTGGTCCTAAGGATGGTGGTGTGACCTATTAATGCACCACATGGGCCATTTTTCACAACATGATGTGTAAACATATTGATTATTATATGGATGACCTAGTGGTATGCTCCAATGGACATGAGGAGCACGGTCAACATCTTCACCTTATCTTTAATAGATCCATGGAATCAAACGTGCATAAATCCATCAAGTGCGCATTTGGAGTTTCTACATATAAATTTCTTGATTTTATCAGTTGTCATTGTGTTATCAAGATTGACCTAGTGAAGATCAAGGGGATTCAAGAGATGCTACCACCTAAGACATTAAAAGCTTAAAAGACTCTAGAGAAAGCTCACCTACATATGTCAATTCATTTCAAATCTCATCGGTTGTCAGCCTTTCTTAAATCTAATTAAGAAAGGCATTTTGTTTAAATGGGTTGAAACATACCAAAATGACTTTGACATTATCGAGAAGATGCGTAAACAAGCTCCAAACCTAGCAGTCTCGATAAAGGGTTAAGCCCCTAATCCTCTATGGCGTGGCTTGCAAAAATTCTCTCAGCACGTTACTAGCCCAAAATAATGAGATGGGAAAAGAAAATGCCATGTCCTATCTTAGCACTCTAGTAGAGACTAGGGTTGTAAATCAAACCGAGTCTAGTCGAGGTGGGACAATCTTGGCTTGAGTCGTCCATGCTCGCCCTTGAGCTTGCCTTGTTTGTCAAACCAGACGAGCTAGTAGATCGAGTCGAGGTGGGCCAATCTTGGCTTGAATTGTCCATGCTCGCCCTTAAGCTTGCCTTGTTTGTCAAACCTTTTGAGGTGAGCTAGTAGATCGAGTCGAGGTGAGCTTACCTCGAGTTGAGATGAGCTTGCTCCCACCTCATTTTATTATAGTTTTTGCTATAAAATATAAAATTAAAAGTCAATAACATTAAGTTCAAAAAGTCTCACATATACTATACACATGTCACAACATCAAATCTAAAAAGTGAAAATATATTATAAAAGATAAAAGCTTAAGCAAAAATTTAAAAGTATACATTCCTTCATGCAATTTTATATGCATTCTCGTCTTGACTTTCATTCTCGTCCTCTCCCTCCTCAACATTAAAACTACTATCACCCCAAATTGGATGCAACTAATCTTGTATATATATCAGTGCTTTAACTACTTTCGAGATAAGTGGACTTTCATATTTGCTCACAACCCTACTTCCTGTGATAAAAGATGATTTTGATGTCGTGATCGAAATTAGAATTGATAATATGTCTAGTGCCATCACCGAAAGTTTAGGGTATTCTCGAGCTCTCGACTTCTACCACTGAAAAACACCAAAATCCTCTTCTTGTAATCTTATGACTAACTCATTTAGATACTCCTCCACTTCTGATTCAGTTTCCTGCGTCTCTATTTCTTTTTTATATAAGAAACATATAAAATCTCATGAAGTCGCTTTCCTCTAATAGAAATATTACACCCAGATTGAGGAGTAACTATTGTCCTAGATGTTGCGGTGAATATACCAACATATGAAGTGAACAACTTTTTAACTATACCACGAATAATGGTGATCTCTGTTAAAACTCTTTCAGAATTGGAATAAATTGATCTGAAAAGATGCCTAACCATTGTCATTTTGTATCATGGATCCATAACAACTGTAATAGCCATTAACAAGTGGCAGTCGACCTAATACTTATCAAATTTCATTTGCATTCTCATAACCATCACTTGTAAAAAATCTGAACCCTCATCAACACACTTATTTAGAGCGTTCATAATGAAAATAATTTCTGAAAAAACTGATTTGCTGTAGGATACTTATTCCCAGAAAAAAAATCTTCGTGCAATTTTAAAAGACTTTGAGAAACTGGTGAACTTTTCAGCTTTCGTCCAGTCCTCATCACTAGGCACATATGTGTACATTTTATCATGCGTTGCAAGTTTAGGGAATACAACTTTAGATTCTAAAGTAGTATCCAATATTTCATAAGTTGAATTCCAGAGTTTGCAAACATCTAACTTCAAATATTTTTTAGATTTTAAATTCAAACATCAAATTATATCATTCCGCATACTCAGTCTTGAAGGTGAACCCCTTGTATATTTAATGTTATCTCATATGTTGGCGATCGTGGAGTCAAGTGCTTTCATTCATTCTTGTACAATCAAGTTTAGTATGTAGGCACAACATCTGACTTGAAATATTTTACCCTCAAAGAATAAGTTTTTAGCTGCCTTAAATTGACAATGTAAGAAAGAAACCAAAGTATCATTAGAAGATGCATTATCTAAAGTTATTAAAGAAAATTTTCTTTTCGATGTCCCACTCAATAAGACAATTGTAGATACAGTTTGACATTACTACATCGGTATGAGGAGGAACGTAGTGGGAGTTTATAATATTCTTTTGGAGTTTTCAATCTGCGTCAACAAAGTGTACGGTTAATGACATGTATCTCTTTATTTGATTTGATGTCATCCACATATCCAAAGTTAAACTTATTCTTGATATAGATGTTAAAAGATCTTTCAAGTTTACTTTCTCAATTGTATATATCTTCATGTACTCTCTTTTCACAGTAAGATGAGAGACATTATCAAATTTGGGATTAAGGAATTTGTAAAATCCCATAAAAACTTATCTTTCTATTATTCTAAATATTGTTTCCTCAACTTTCACCAATCCTTCATATCACTCTTTCATCTTTTCCTGATCATACTTATAGGTGGATAGTGTAGCTTGAGAGTCGTTTTAGAAGCGGCAAATGAAAGCAGGTGTTGGACTCCACCAGTCGATGTTTTTGTTCTCTTTGCACATTTATCAAGATGCATCTGATAATGAGTAGTAGAAGAATCAGAATGCTTGTTCTAAAGAGTTTTATAATACTTGTATTTAACCTTAATGAACCATCTAGTAGCGTGATCTCATCAAAAAATTTTCTTATCGCTGATCTTTTTCTTTTCTTTCACTGAACTTGAAGTTGTTTCAACTTTATTTTCCGTCACATCTCTCTCTATAATAAAAAGAGATGTGATTGACGCACCAGCACTTATGGTACTTGAATTTTTCTCACTAGTCATTTATAAATCAAATGATAACAAAGGTAAGGTAAGATTAAGGCTTTTACAAGTTGAAGTAATCAGTCAATCACACACACACACAGACACACACACAGACATATATATATATATATATATATATATATATATATATATATATATATATATATATATATATATATATATAGTACAAACAATATTGGGCTCCTTCCATAAACTGCAAGACAGAAGTGTCTCAAATAGTCTCTTAATCAATAAATCCGTTGGGGTATATATATACATAACTATAGATTATCCATAATTATTTCAAATTTTCTTTATTAATCATCTCTAAATGTCTAATCTATTCCTACTTGTCTCTATCTAGAGGTGTTAATTGTTTATATCTTATTCGGTAATTGTTCGCTCGCCTCAAGTGCAAGGCTGCGATGTAGTAATAATTCTCGGTGAGATCGAGGTTGATCCTTAGGGAATTAGATTGTCCATAAGTACAAGGCTGAATTATTCTAATAACTTCAATCTAAATAGTTTTGGAATTCAGTTTTAAAAACTAAGAAAAAATAATAATTTAAATAGAAGAAAATCTGATATTTAAGAAAAACTAAGGCTTTCAAGGATCCACTTGTAGTAGTCCAATGCAAATTCATTCATCCAAGCATAAACACAACTAGATTCGAAGTTCTAACTCTCATCTAGTTGGAAGATTAGGCATTCAGTCACAATCAATCCCACTTAAGTTAGAAAATCAAATTTTAGTTCTGATGAATTACATAGAACTTGAACTTATAGCCTTCGAAGTAACAGCCATATCAAGAGATCATGGCATGCACGAGGGTTACTACAATTCAATTCTATTCAATCCAAACATGGTAATCTCAGAGAATTGCAAGGAACTCATGTCTGAAGTACATGAACTCTCATAAAACATAAAAAAATCCAACTTTAATTCAAATTAGAACTTAAAAATTCAAACTTAAGTAAAGGTACTTGAAATAAACGAATCCAACATTGAAACTAGCTACAAGCTTCACCTCTTAGCCCTAGCTAAAAAGTTCTAGCCGAGCATTATCATATTTTAACTAGAAACAAAAGAAAACTACTAAAAAGCATAAAAAAATTGAATTTGGAGGAGTTGCAGACACTTCACGATGATCCTCTTCACCTCCCACGACTTCCCAAGCCTTTTATGATGAGTTTAGATCGAGCCCTAGGTGTCCTTTTATATATTTGATATTCCACCAACTTAGAATATTTCAGAATTGCGCAACAACTTAAGCAGTGCGCATGAAAAATTGACTCTTCATGAAGAAGCTACTGGAATTCAGATTTGCAAGTAGCCGACCGGTCAGGACCAGTCGGACTGGTCTGTGAAGGGTCCAGTGTGTACAGAGAGGGATCATGCATGTGGCCGACCGGTCAGACTCAATGAGTTGTTGCTAATTTTTTCCTTCCTTCCTCTCTTTACTCCTTGTTTTTTCTTTCCTCTTCTTGGCTCATGTCTCTCATCTCCAAAGGATGTTAAATGTGGTCTTTTAATACCAAATAGGTGAAGTCACTCTCTCGTTCCTACAAACATGAAACATGCATTGGATTAGTCTTTTAAATATAGGAATCATGCATAAAATGTGATGAAATAAGGTTAGAATATGTATAATTTAAGAACTCAATATACTCCATAACCAGAATTTTATTAGTCCTGAGCAAAACATGCGTAAAACAATCACTTCTCTAAAAACAAAACTCTCTCTTGCAAACTATACTTCTATAAACTTCAAGACATACAAGCACAAAATTTAGAGAGACTTAGTTATGGGAAAATGAAATCCTAAAGTCTCTAAACATAAAAAGTGTTTCACATAAAATCCCCACCGATTAATTGACAAACAGAAGAATCTGAACACGTACGGTCTAATGTGCATAGTGAATGTTCATCTCATGAATTTTTACCTTCTTCATAAATCAACGAAACAAAAGATCTAAAAGTGAACAGATCAACCAAACGCCTATGACAAGAATTCGCCTTATCGTTCCTTCGACGACTTTCACATTACTTCCTATTTCCAGCTTAGGTTACGAGTAAACCTTCCCCTGGTTGGTAATAAGTAGCCCTTTTCAGAATTTTTCAACATATATTCAATGAATAACCAAACTTTCTTTCTTTTCATATACATGAGATAAGATTTTTAGAAATCCATATCTTCCGTTTTTTTCTCTTTTTCTCATGAACGATGGACAAAGTTCCCCGGCTTGGTTCCTCAATACCTTAAATATTTAGTCTAACCAATCTACAAATTTACATAATCCTTCAATCATGAGAATCGTGTAAACTGAACTAGACTCAAAAGTATTCAAATTATCTACTGATCAACTCAATAGGGGAATTTATATAGAAAACTGTTAGTGCACTTTTCTGTGGTATACTAGTGCACCTTGTTTGTCAATTACTTAGGTCAGTGAGTCTAGTGTCGGTTGAGCTTAATGAAGACGAAGACCGAAGACTCAAGTGGCTCTGCTGCATCAAGGAAGAAGATACAAGTAAAAGTGATGCCTTAATGTGCCTTAACCTTGACCAAAACCCAACCCTTAACCTGTTTGATGACCTTGACCATATTAGAAAACCTTTAGTCATCTTAGATTGGCCCTAGGTGTCTCAAAAGATCACCCAAACCTTGGCCAAAGTGAGAGGGTTGAGAAATAGGTGGGTCAGCAATCATCAGGCTGAACCCAGGCCTGTCCGACCGATCCAGGCCGGTCGGCTGGACTGGACCGACCGGTCAAGACCGGTCGGACCAGCTTTCAGTCCATACAGCAAGCTGTTGTGTTGAGCAGGCAATGGACCCACCAGTCTTGACCGGTCGGGCAGACCCTCCCCCATAGACAGCAAGCCTTTGTCTTGTGTTAGCCTATGGCTGACCGGTCAAGACTGGTCGGGGACCCCTGGCCGACCGATCACGACCGGCCGGCACTAGCCATTTTTTGCCCGTTTTAAATCCGTTGCACATTCTTTTATAAATGGGCTTGGCTTATTTTGAGGGATAATTAGAGGGATTTCGAGAGAAGTGAAGCCACCACTGTTGGAGACATTTGAGGCTCATTCCCAACCTATACAAGGCATCTTCCTTATGCTTTAACACAAGATTGGAGCATTCCAAGCTCATGAAGAAGATGACCTTCATCCCCTCTTGATCTCTAGAGTTTGGACCTTCCTTGATAGGCATACCCTTGTCCAAAACTCTAAGATGAGATCATTGTAGGAGAGAAACTCTAGGCAACCCATTCCCATTAGTTGTAGAGTTCTCAAACCTACCCTCCTATCACCTTGGGCATCTCAAAGGCATCACAAGCAAGGTGATTGATCAAGTGTAGCTGAGGCATTGACGACACAATGGCAACACGATCGTGGGAGCAAGGGAAGCTAATTGAAGCACGGGAGAGCGGAGATCAAGCAACCCGAACCGACGCTAAACAAGTGGCTCATCCGACAAGTAAGGTTGTCTTTATTGAGAGTCCATCCACTCAATTCCCTTTGGGAGTTGAGTGTAGAGTTTGTTAGTCAAACTCGAACTAGGGACGTTGGCCGTTCCTTGGCCTGTTTGTCAGCCTAAAGACTAGGGGTTGTTTGGCACTCCTTGGCCCATTAACTGGGCCTAAACAAAGTCTCTAAGGGGGAGCCTCCGACACGGGAGTGAACGTGCATCGGGTTGAGAGTTAGCCTATGTTCAAAACTCCGTTCAGGTTGAGAGTTAACCCTTTGTCCAAAACTCCGGTTATGGTTGAGAGGTGAATAAGTAAAACCTCCGTGTAAAGGTTGAGAGGTAAACCTCATTTAAAACCTCCGATAGTGAATGCCGGTGTGTTCAAAGGAGTTGAGTACTTGAACCGGGAGTAGAGTAGACCCAAAGTCGAACCACTATACATGCTTGTGTTTGTGATTGAATTGAGCTCATTGATATCTTAGCATTGTATGTTTAATTGTTTAATTATGAATGCTTGATAGGAATGTATGCTAGGCACTAGATAGGCACATCCACACACAAGATGTACTTTCACTAGTTGTGTAGACTTGAGCTCATTGATCCATTCTCATAAGTCTACATAGGTTGCATAGGCTAGGAGCTTGATTAGTTAAATCATTTGTTTGCCTATGCATGTTTAGACTAGGTTGTTTATTGCTTAAACTATATGCTAGTCTTGTGATTGGACCCTCTTAGGCTTGTTAGTGCACTTTTTTGTGGCATACTAGTGCACCTTGTTTGTCAATTACTTAGGTCAGTGAGTTTAGTGTCGGTTGAGCTTAATGAAGACGAAGACCAAAGACTAAAGATGGACCGGCTGCATCAAGAAAGGAGAAACAGGTAAATGTGATGCCTTGGTGTGCCTTGCCTTGACCAAAACCTAACTCATAACCTCTTGGATGACTTGGACCAACTAGGTATACCTTTAGTCATCATCATTAGTCTTAGAACTCCATGAAAAACATGATAAATTAGACTAATTAAAGAGGTGGAAGCTGCTGCAATAAAAAAGGGCTCAAACAGCAGTTTTCGATAGGTCTCCGATCAATCGGACTGGGGTTTTGATAGGACTCCGATCGATCGGAAAGAAGTTCCGATCAATCGAAAATTGTCCCAGAAAATATTAAAAACTCACTGGACATATTTCCGATCAATCGGACAGTCTTCCGATCCATCGGAAGGGGCCGTCCGAGCAATCGGACAGTGTTCCGATCAATCGAAATTTCTTCCAGAGACTTCTCTGGATAGATTTCCGATCAATCGGACTTGTCTCCGATCAATCGGACTGGGCTCCGATCAATCAGACCCTTTTTCCGATCAATCGGAGATGCACGAATTTGCCCATTTTTTTTACCGTTGGAAGAAAATCTATTTAAGAGGGGGATTCAATTTTTGAGCCAAGAGAGGGGATTTTGAGAAGATAGAAGCCACCATTGCTAGAGATCATTAGAGGCTCTATCCTAAACCTAAAGCAAGTCATTCTCCTTGTGTTTTCATCACAAGCTTGGGCCATTCAATGGCATCTTGAGAATGGACTTGTTCCCTCTTGATTCCTAAGGTTTAGACACCTTGATGATAGTTAAATCCTTTGTCTAAACACTACCTAGGAGTCCATTTAGGTGCATTCCTCTAGGAAACCCATTTCCTACCATTTGTAGAGGTTTCACCATTCCCTAGCACCTTGGGCATCTCCAATGGAGCATCACATGCAAGGTAGCTGATCTTGGAGCTGAAGCTTTGGCAAAGCAACGGCGTCAACGATCGGGGGAGCACAAGGGGAGCTGATTCAAGCACGGGAGAGCGAGAAGAAGCAACCCAAGACGGCGCAACAAGGGGCTCAATCCGACAAGTAAGGTTGTCTTGTTAAGAGTCCATCCACTCAATTCCCTGTGGGAGTTGAGTGTAGAGTTTGTTTGACAAACTCGCCCCGGGGTCGTTAGCCGATCCTTGGCCTATTAGTTGGGCCTAAAATCTAGGGATGTCAGCCGTTCCTTGGCACGTTAGTCAGGCCTAAAACAAAGTCTACAAGGGGGAACCACCAACACGGGTGCAAACGTATAGGTTGGGAGGAACCTGTAAACTCCCCGGTTGGGTGGATCCGAGTTAAAACACCTTGGTTGGGAGGAACCAGATTTAAACTCTCCAGTGAATGCCGGTGTGCTCAAAGGGGTTGAGTACTTGAACTGGGAGTGGACTAGACAAGTAGTCGAACCACTATACATCGTTGTGTTTGTGATTGTTCTTGAGCACATTTCTCTTTATGCATTATGTTTAATTGATTAATTATGAATGCTTAGTTAGGAATGTATGCTAGGCACTTGATAGGCACATCCACACTCACAAGATGTACTTTCACTACCTCATGTTAACTTGAGCATTTCTTGATCCATCCTCTCTAGTCCACATGAGTTGATTAGACTAGGTTGTTAATTGCTTTATCTTTTGTTAGTCTATTAATTGGACCCACTTAGGCTTGGAAGCCGAAGTGTTTATCGCTTACGTAGTTTAATTTGTTAAATCTGATAAGTAGGCGAAAAGAATTTGAAAAGGTCCTAATCACCCCCTCCTATAGGTTTAGCCATAATTCTAGTTGCTCTTTAAGCTTCCGCACGTGTATGCATAGGGTGTCGTGTTAGACTACCTGCGCAATTTCAATTGGTATCAGAGCGGGTTGCTGTTCAAGGACGTAACCGTCTAGAGTAAGATCCGATACCGGAGCACTAGCATCATGTCTAACCGAGATGGGAGTACCACCAACCGTCCACCTTTCTTTGACGGGTCCAACTATGCTTATTGAAAGGCGAGAATGAGAATTTTTCTCCAATCCATGGACCGTCCGGTGTGGCTTAGCACACAAACTGGATATACCTTGCCCACCGAGCAAGTGGAGGTTGATGGGAAAAATATTGTCATTCCCAAAGATGATTCCAAATGGGATGACATTGAGAGAGCTCAATACATGGCAAATGCCAAAGCTCTTAATGCGATTTGCTGTGCGGTTTCCCCAGAAGAATTTCAGCGCATTCTCACATGTGCAACTACAAAAGAAGCGTGGGATATACTTAAGGTTACCCACGAGGGAACTAGCACAGTAAGACGATCGAAGCTTCAGCTCTTAACCACCAAATTTGAAAACATTAGGATGGAAGAGACTGAAACTTTCATGGAGTTTTATACTAAATTGTCAGATATTTACAACTCCATGTTTGTCTTGGGGGATCGGGTTCCGGAAGGAAGGATTTGTAGCAAAATACTTAGGTCCCTCCCGGAAAGATTTGACTCCAAGATAGTTGCCTTAGAGGAGTGTAGAGACATAGATAACATGAAAGTAGAAGAACTCATAGGTTCCCTACAAATTTATGAACTACACTTTAAGGCCCCCTCTAGAAAGAAAAACATCGCCCTAAAATCCTCTCACAAACATAAGAAAATTAAGAGTGAGTCAGAGGAAGATAGCGATGATGAGGATGATGAGGAAGAAAAATTAAACAAAAAATTCAAGAGATTCCTCAAATTTGATAGAGGGAATAGCCGTGACAAGAAGGACAAGAAGGGTGATAAACATAAAGGGAAATCATCCAAACCTTCATCCGTCCAGTGTTACGGTTGCGGTCAACGTGACCATATTGCCCCGGACTGTCCGGAAATGCCTAAACCGAAAGGTAAAAAGGCGATGGCTACCACGTGGGATAATACGGAGGAGTCGGACTCCAAATCCAATGACTCTGCTAGTGATGGGAGCCAACATAATGATCTAGCTCTCTCGGCTTCCACCACTACCCCTCTTCCCGCTTATCTAAGAGGGGATCCCAACCGCTTTCCCTTCTAGGAGTAGAAGAAGTTCCCAACCCCTCACCTCATGCTACATTTTATGAGGGTGTTGAGAAAATTAGTTACCCGTAGGCTTATCAAACTAAACATAGTTAGTGAGGGTAGCTAGAAATGCTTTTATAGGAAAATCTGAGGATTTCAGCCTCATTTCTGTGTGTATGGGCAAATCAGAGGATTCAAGCCTCATTAGCCCAATTTTTTATAATTTAGCCTTGCTTTTAATTAATATATTTGCTTGCTAGATTATCACCATGCTTAGATTAGCTAATCATCTTGAGTTTTACGCTTCATTGTAGGCTAATCTTTGCTTAGTATTGGTCTTGATATACCAATAGGGGAGGTTGGTTGATTGGGCTATAAGCCCTTGAGCTTTAATGCTTAATGTATATCATAGATGACCAATTATGCATGATTAACTATGCTTAGATAGTTACATTTTCTTGTTAATCATGTTCCTTAGCATGCTCCATGTTTTATGATTCATGCACCCTATATTCTCTCTAGTTAGCATGCGCTTATAGTTATAACTGCGACATACTATCTTCTCTTACCTTAATCTTAATTGATATATCATTAAGGGGGAGAGAATAGTTTGTCAATTGCTAACAAAAAGGGGGAGACAGATCAAGTTCCACCAAAACTAGTTTGCTATGCTTTGTGATGCAGGGATTGACAGGTTATGGGGGAGCAATCTGAAGAGGAGCAGCTTAGTTTAGGCATGTCAAGAGTCCTGTATTTAATGCTTTATCAATGTAATCTCTTGTACATGTATTTTGTTTTGGTAGGTTACGTTTTTGTAAGTAATTGACAAAGGGGGAGATTGTTAGTGCACTTTTTTATGGCATACTAGTGCACCTTGTTTGTCAATTACTTAGGTCAGTGAGTCTAGTGTCGGTTAAGCTTAATGAAGACGAAGACCAAAGACTCAAGATGGACCGGCTGCATCAAGAAAGGAGAAACAGGTAAATGTGATGCCTTGGTGTGCCTTGCCTTGACCAAAACCTAACTCATAACCTCTTAGATGACTTGGACCAACTAGGTATACCTTTAGTCATCATCATTAGTCTTAGAACTCCATGAAAAATATGATAAATTAGACTAATTAAAGAGGTGGAAGCTGCTGCAATAAAAAAGGGATCAAACAGCAGTTTCCGATAGGTCTCCGATTAATCGGACTGGGGTTCCGATAGGACTCCGATCGATCGGAAAGAAGTTCCGATCAATTGAAAATTGTCCCAGAAAATATTGAAAACTCACTGGACATATTTCCGATCAATCAGACAGTCTTTCGATCCATCGGAAGGGGCCGTCCGATCAATCGGACAGTGTTCCGATCAATCGGAATTTCTTCCAGAGACTTCTCTGGATAGATTTCCGATCAATCGGACTTGTCTCCGATCAATCGGACTGGGCTCTGATCAATCGGACCCTCTTTCCGATCAATCGGAGATGCACGAATCTGCCCGTTTTTTGACCGTTGGAAGAAAATCTATTTAAGAGGGGGATTCGATTTTTGAGCCAAGAGAGGGGATTTTGAGGAGATAGAAGCCACCATTTCTAGAGATCATTAGAGGCTCTATCCCAAACCTAAAGCAAGTCATTCTCCTTATGTTTTCATCACAAGCTTGGGCCATTCAATGGCATCTTGAGAATGGACTTGTTCCCTCTTAATTCATAGGGTTTAGACACCTTGATGATAGTTAAATCCTTTGTCTAAACACTACCTAGGAGTCCATTTAGGTGCATTCCTCTAGGAAACCCATTTCCTACCATTTGTAGAGGTTTCACCATTCCCTAGCACCTTGGACATCTCCAATGAAGCATCACATGCAAGGTAGCTGATCTTGGAGTCGAAGCCTTGGCAAAGCAACGGCGTCAACGATCGGGGGAGCACAAGGGGAGCTGATTCAAGCACGGGAGAGCGAGAAGAAGCAACCCAAGACGGCGCAACAAGGGGCCCAATCCGACAAGTAAGGTTGTCTTGTTAAGAGTCCATCCACTCAATTCCCTGTGGGAGTTGAGTGTAGAGTTTGTTTGACAAACTCGCCCCGGGGTCGTTAGCCGATCCTTGGCCTATTAGTTGGGCCTAAAATCTAGGGACGTCAGCCGTTCCTTGGCACGTTAGTCGGGCCTAAAACAAAGTCTCCAAGGGGGAGCCACCAACACGGGTGCAAACGTGTAGGTTGGGAGGAACCTGTAAACTCCCCGGTTGGGTGGATCCGAGTTAAAACACCTTGGTTGGGAGCAACCAGATTTAAACTCCCCAGTGAATGCCGGTGTGCTCAAAAGGGTTGAGTACTTGAACTGGGAGTGGAGTAGACAAGTAGTTGAACCACTATACATCGTTGTGTTTGTGATTGTTCTTGAGCACATTTCTCTTTATGCATTATGTTTAATTGATTAATTATGAATGCTTAGTTAGGAATGTATGCTAAACACTTGATAGGCACATCCACACTCACAAGATGTACTTTCACTACCTCATGTTAACTTGAGCATTTCTTGATCCATCCTCTCTAGTCCACATGAGTTGATTAGACTAGGTTGTTAATTGCTTTATCTTTTGTTAGTCTATTAATTGGACCCACTTAGGCTTGGAAGCCGAAGTGTTTATCGCTTACGTAGTTTAATTTGTTAAATCTGATAAGTAGGCGAAAAGAATTTGAAAAGGTCCTAATCACCCCCTCCTATAGGTTTAGCCATAATTCTAGTTGCTCTTTAAGCTTCCGCACGTGTATGCATAGGGTGTCGTGTTAGACTACCCGACGCAATTTCAAGGCTTGGAAGCTGAAGTGTTCTTGCTTACTTAGTTTAATTTATTAAATTGTGTAAGTTGGCGAAAAGAATTTCAAAATGTCCTAATCCCCCCTCCTATAGGTCTTAGTCATAATTCTAGTTGCTCTTAAGCTTCTGCATATATGAAGGTGTCGTGTTAGACTACCGACGTACTTTCAAAAACTAATACATTTAATATAATTCAGAAGTCTTGAAATCATATCAATTCATCTCATCCTTTCATACTTATAGCATTCCAAATGCATAGGAATAATGTTTTCCAAAAGAGTTTTGAATTTTCAGAAAAATAAAAAAAATTTCATACGAACATTGTTCGAAATGTCACAAAATACTAGATTAATCTAGGAATCTCGCCCCCCCAACCAAATCTTGCATTGTCCTCAATGTAAAAAAAATGTGCAATAAACATGAACATGAGAGCAATGATAAAAATAAAAGAGGGTGAGAACGAGAGTACCTAAGAGAGTCAATCATGAAAATCTATCTTTGACAACTAAATCTATTAAAGCAGTAAAACTAAAACAAAAAATAAACTAAACCTAATCTACTTTATACCTCCGTCAGACTAGGAGATTAATCATCCCGATATACAGGATCTTTCAGAGGGATGGACATATCCTTTGAATTAAACTTCTCAACGAATGGTTTAAGACGTTGTCCATTCACTTTAAAACAGTTATCATTCGCCGCATTTTCTATCTTGACAGCCCCATGAGGAAAAACTTCTTTGAAAATGTATGAGTCGGTCCATCGAGATCTCAATTTATCCGAAAAAGATGAAGTTGTGAATTATACAAGAGTACTTTTGGCCTTTATGGAAAGATTTCCTGAAAATGTGTTTGTCATGAAAGACTTTCATCCTACGATCTTGTAAATTCTCAAGTTCTTATAGGCATCATTTCGGATTTCGTCAAACTCATTCAATTGGAGTTTGCGAAGTGAGCTAGCCTTGTCAATGTTAAAGTTCAATGCCCGAATCCCCAACAGGCTTTGTGTTCAAGCTCCACAGACAAGTGGCAAGCTTTCCCATAGATAAGTCTATAGGGGGGCATTCCAATCGGGGTCTTATAAGCAGTACGATGATCCCAAAGAGCGTTAACTAATTTCAATGACCAATCTTTGCGATCCGACCTCACTGTTTTTTTCAAAATCTGTTTGATTTTTCGATTGGAAATTTCAGCTTGCCCACTTATTTGTAGGTGGTATGGGGTACTCACTTTATGCAAAAATGTCATATTTCTTCATTAATGCTTCAAAAGGCCTATTGCAAAAGTGAGAGCAACCATCACTTATGATGGCTCGGGGCGTTCCAAATCTGAAAAGTATATTTTCTTTAAGGAATCGTAGAACCATGCGGTGATCATTGGTTCGACATGGAATCACCTCTATCCACTTGGACACATAGTCTACGACAAATAATATGTAGACATATCCAGAAGATGAGGGGAATGGTCCCATGAAATTGATGCCTCAACAATCAAAGACTTTGAGATGTTGAATTGGGTTAAGAGGCATCATATTCCAATGGGACAATCCTCCTACCTTTTGACAGCGCTCGCATGCTTTGCAAAACTCGTGGGTGTCTTTAAACAAGGTAGGCCAATAAAAAAACCACATTGCAGAATTTTTGCAGTGGTTTTCTTGGCGAAAAAATGACCCCCACATACTTGACTATGACAAAAGGAGATGACATAATTTTGTTCGTCATTAGGGACACAACTCCTAATTATTTGATCTGGGAAATATTTAAAGAGTAATGGTTAATCTCAGAAAAACTTATGCACTTCCCTTAAAAAAATTCGTTTATCTTACGTGGTTAGGGCTGTAAATGGTCGGGTTCGGGGCGGGTTTAGCCAAAACCAGACCCGCCCATTTACTAAACGGGTCTGGGTCCAAATTTTAGACCCATACGCTTTTACTAAATGGCGGGTCCAGGTCGGGTCCGAGTAAACCCATATACCCATTATAAACTGGGTACGGGGTCTGGTAGAAGTAGATCCACCCAGAAACATTTATAAATGGGTGGGGTTGTCTAATGGTTCCGGGTTGGATCCGAGTATGCAAGCATTTTACAAGACTAAAAACCGGGTCTGGTGGTCTGGGTGGATGGTCCCTTGAAAAATAGACAAATCCGCCCACTTACTACATGGGTGGGTCGGGGTCGGGTCGGCTATATAAAGGAAACCAGACCCAGACAAGTTAACAACTGGGTCTGTTCTTGGACCCAGACCCGTACCATTAAAAAATGCGTGGGTCTGGGTCGGGTCTAAATGGTTGGGTCCGGGTCCCCATGGGTCCACGACCATTACAGCCCTATACGTGGTCCAATGAGTCAACATTGCACCTGTTGAAAGATAGTTTGTTATATTAGCGTACCATGGTGGATACATAGCAACAAAGAGTTGCTCATAATAGAATGAGTCCTCAATGAGTGACTCGTCAATGAAATCAGGTAAAACTTGGCGGGATAAATGATCCGCCACTATGTTCTCTACTCCCTTCTTATCTTTAATTTTCAAGTCGAATTTTTGAAGGAGTCGGATCCATCTAAGAAAGTGGGGCTTATCATCTTTTTTAGAAAGAAGATGTTTCAGCGCAGATAATAACCTTGGATCCTATCAAGTAAGGCCTAAACTTGTCCAAAGAAAAAACAACTACTAGGAACTCCTTTTCTGTAGTCGAGTAATTGACTTCAGCGAGATTCAAGGTCCTACTTGCGTAATAAATAACGTGGGGCTTCTTATCCTTTCTTTGTCCTAACACCGCCCCAATAGCATAATCGCTCGCATCGCACATTAACTCAAAAGTGACAGACCAATCCGATGGTTGTATGATAGATGCGGTTGTCAACATGCCTTTTATCTTTGAAAAGGCTAATTGACATTCAGCATTCCACTCGAATTGATTTTTCCTTTAGAGAAAGTTACATAAAGGCCTAGAGATATGACTGAAATCCTTTATGAACCTTTGGTAAAATCCAGCGTGTCCAAGGAAAGACCGCACATCACGTATGCTTTTGGGTGGTGGTAGATTAACAATAATATCGATTTTGGCCCGATATACCTCTATTTCATTAGAGCAGATAATATGTCCATGGACTATTCCTCTTTGTACCATGAAATGAAATTTTTTCCATTTTAACACAAGGTTCTTCTCCTCACACCTAGTTAAGACTAATCGCAAGTGATTGAGACACGCATCGAATGTACAACCAAAAATAGAAAAATCATCCATAAATACCTTGAGAAACTCACCCACCATATTCGAGAAAATACTCAACATGCATCGTTGGAATGTGGCGGGTGCATTACATAGTCTGAATGACATCCTTTGGTATGTGAAGGTTCCGAATGGGCATGTAAGGGTGGTTTTCTTTCGATTTTCTAGGGCTATCTCAATTTAGTTGTAGCCGGAATGACCATTTAGGAAGCAATAATTGGAATGACCTGATAACCTCTTCAAAATTTGATCCATGAATGGGAGGGGAAATGATCATTCTTAGTGACCGTGTCAAATACAAGTGAGAATCCTGTAGATATATTGACCAAGGTGGTTACACGGGAGAAGATAAAGTTCTGCTAAGCTTTAATTGGTCTTTAGGCGTGAAGACGGGGAGGTGATGCACTCTGGACATAGAAGACGAAGGGATCTTTGGTGATGTGTCTCTAAGTGGGAGATTGTTGAGGTGTGGAGCCAGCACACCATCTATTTTGCTAGCCAGGGGTGTTCGGGCGCCTGGCTAGTCTGTGACGGGGGACTGAAATTCACCCAGAGAGACTAAAAATCTCTGGACTGTTTTCGACATAGTCGGTGCCCGATGGTATGTTGACCGGGCGCCCGGTGCCCAGGTAGGGCGTCCAACCCAGCATGGTGCTGGGTCGGACGCCTAAAATTAGACGATTTCTCTCTTAAATTCGCTGGACAGATTTTGGATCTATCGAGCACCCGCCCAAGTCTGGGCGGGCGCTTGACCGTGTGCGAACTGCTTACGTATAGTTTCCTATTTTTTCTCTGATTTTCGTTTTATGCTATATAAAGGGTTGGAATTCGGGATTAGGAAATATTATTAGAGTTTCTATACATCCAAGGAGAGAGAGAGAGAGAGAGAGAGAGAGAGAGAGAGAGAGAGAGAGAGATGTTAGTGAAAATGGTCATCTCTGTGCATAGGAGCATAGGAGAATGTGAGTATCATTGTAACTTCATTTTTATTCATAGTGGAGATTGCATCCGTAGTTTTTTTTTTTTTACCTTTATTGGGGTTTTTCCACGTAGAACTTGTCTTATGGTTTAGTTAATTTACTTGAATTCCATTTCTACTTGTTATTTCTTTCTATTTATCGTTTGTGAGTGACATCGGAGATTTGATCTCGGTTCACCGACATTGTTGGCTTGATGCCTAATAGGGAAAATAATCAGTTTTCAGGGAAAATGGGAAAATGAGAAAATGGTGGAAAGGAAAGCCAGTTTCCATAGCTTATTTTATTTTGGCAGGTAATTTATTTTTTCTAGCATGCTATTTTTTTTTTTTTATATTTTTTTTTGGCCAATTTTTTTTTCCAGATTAACTTTCACAAACAAAGAAAACTAAATTGGTAGAAAATATTTTATTTTCCATAGTGGTCTAGTTGATGAATGAGCTGTTATGAGGCAAGCAGTTTATTACAGGGAGGGACTTGAAACTGAGTGATAGTGAATGGGTTTTGTCATGTTCGGGCATTTCTTAGAGGGGCCGGCTCCGAGAGAGCATCAGAGCGGTTTACTCCAGTGCAATAGAGTGATGTCATGATGCAACGTCATGATGATATCAACGAGCCGCGAACAAGGCCAGAAACGTTGTTCCGGGTCGGCGGTCCCCGCTTAAAAGAAGGCATTGGACATGTGGATTTATTTAAAAAGATGCCTTCGTTAGTTTTGCACGTTTTAAAAGTGGCGGATACCAATTTCTCTTGTTCGCGGATTAGATGCGGTCCTCGGTCTCACCCAAAACCGTGTGGCCCACTTTGGTGGGCTAATTGTATATCCACGCCGTCCATCTGTTTTTTCAGATTATTTTGGGGCATGAACCAAAAATAAAGCAGTTCCAGATCTCAGGTGGGCCATACAGTATGAAATGGTGATGTTTAACCATTAAAAGCCTTCTTATGGGCCACAAAAGTTTTGGATCAAGCTGATGTTTGTTTTTTTTTTTTCCTTTCATCCAGATTTGTGTAGCCTTATCAATAGATTGGATGGCAAATAAGTATTACAGTGGGCTTTAGGAGTTTTTTTTTTTTTTTTTTTAATGGTGAACCGATCTACCACCATTGTTTCTGATAGTATGGCCCACCTAAGATTTGGATAAGCTTCGATTTTTAAATCATGCCCTGATGAGAAAACGGATGGACAGCCTAGATGTACAATACATACATTAAGGTGGGGCCCACAGCAAGGGCAGCACTGTCTTGGGTAAGATGGGGGCCGCACCTAATCCCCCGGGTTCCAGAGTTTTGCCAATCTTCCAAATTGTGGGCCCCACTCTACCAACAGCATTTCTTTGAAACCAAACCGATTAATAAATCTTAACCATCCAATTAGTGGATATCAAATGAATAGTTGGAAGGGAATACACAGAGTGGTCCAAATTAGAAGGAATAATAGGGTGGTTCTTTGATTTAGTAAAATGTATTTCTTAAATTTGAAACATTGATTATTGAGAACTTTATTGCAAAATTTACGAGGAATCTCTATTTTATCAAATAATGCCTCCACTATTAAAAAATCCTATGAAGGTGCTTTTTCTAGGTATGAAATTACAAAAATGCCTTTGGCCAGTTTGTTTTCTTTAAAATGTAGTGAAAGTCTCTATTTGTAGAGTCCATGCCGTATTTATATATCAGTATATCACCACACCTGTCAAGCTAATGCACCCCACCATGGTGATACTGTGAACTTAATCGACGGTTCAACAGATCATCAAATGGGCTACACTTGAGTCCTTACTTATGCCTCAATGGTAGACTCACAAGAGTTTCAACACAAGGTCATAGATTTAAATACCCATTGTGGTATAAAAAATGCACCCCGTGCTTAGGTGTGTTTGGGGTGTCAGTGCTTGTGTTAGGAAAGGAAAAAAGAGGACGAGGGCAGGGGGGCAACACATGAAATGGGATTTTTGAATAATATATATTATTTTTTATGGATTAGCCTACCTTATTATTGAATCTGCTTAATTTCTTATTCATCTAATAATAATAGTAGTGTGCATTTGTTTCAAGAGTTGAATGTGAGACACATACTAAGTGGGCTACACAATTTTGGATCTCCACTACTTTGTTGTCTAGAAAAAATAGAGGGTAATGTTGTAATTTCTCCTTTAAAAGAGCACAGTCTATCCCTTGATTATTCTTCATATTAACACTCCAGTAAATATCAACTAACCTAGCAATTAATGTGCCGTCTTACTTATACTTGTTTCTGGAAACATCAATAGTGTGGCCTACTGAAGCTGATTGCATCCTGCACCGCCTGGACCAATTGTGAGATCCACCATGATATATGGTTTTATCCGTGCCATACATCTATTTTTTCCCTATCATTTTAGAGTATGAGCTAAAAAATGAGGAGATCCAAGGCTGTCCATACATAGGGATTGAAAGCCCCCCAATAAAAACTTCTTGACGGCTACAAAAGTTTTGGATTAGGCTGGCCATTTTATTTTCCCTTCGTCTATGTTTGTGTGACCTTATGCATAGGTTGGATGGAAAATAAACATAATGACGGGCCGGGCCCTAAGAAATTTTTAACCGTGGGAATCATCATCACTGCTGCATCCTGTGGTGTGGTCCACTTAAACCTTGGATCTGTCTCAGTTTTTGGGTCGTACTATAAAATGATCCTGGAAAATTGAATGAACGGCATGGATAAAGCCCGCACATCACAGTGGGCCCCACAGATCCCCTGCCTGGACGGATTTCAGTCCAGGCGGGGCAGAACGCAATCTGCTTCTGTGGCCTACTATCTGAATGTTTAATTTGAACTGTACATATGCCACGGAGGCAATTCATGACTGCTTGCATATATCACAGTGTTGTAGGTATTCTCCAGACAAGGAAATGGTACTTTTGTGGGCCACCATGTCCCTGATGGATTGTGGACCACTTCATTTTGAGCCTTGGGTGAACCACAGACGTTATCTGTGGCTTGGACAGGAGAAGTCTGCACATTTATTCAGAGGGATATGATGCAAAACAGCAGGCCGAATGGACATGGATTGCCTGTGTTCCCCACTAACCTGTTGGCGGAAGCTACATGGGGCCACGTTGTCCTGATAGATCTACTCTGCCCATAAGTTTCAAAGGCTGACAATAGGACAGGAGACAAAAATTAAGTAGAGACAAAACCACACAGAAGGTAACATTAAGAAGGGAAACGGCAGCCGTTGAAATGTTTCGAGAGCACATCATGATGCTTATTTGCATTCAATTTTCTTGTAATGCTATTTCAACTTAATCCACACTGTTTCCTGACGTGTGATACACTCAAGTTTTCGAACTCACTCATCATTTTTGGTTCCTATCGTATTATGAGCTAGTCAAGCTTATTAATATAATGGATTTCTAATGGATATGGCAGTGGGCTATGGACTCGATTGCATATATTAGTATTCACTGATATTGTTGGAAAACCGACGCTTCAAATCAATTGCACAGGGCCTGTCACATAGGAGATCCAGGCAGCGTTGCTGCCGTGAAGTTTTTAGGCCATCCGACCGGTCGGCCGGTAGGGGTGTCCGACCGGTCGGACGTCCGGTCGGTAGTATCCTAATTTAAGGCGGATTCTTGCGTGGTTTGTGCGCAAGAGGTTTCTAAATCCGTTTTTCTTGCCTATTTAAGAGGTAATACGGGATTAGAGGTTTCCAGAATTGCAAAGGGGATTGATGGAGCTTCTAAGTGAGAGAAAGAGCTTGAAGAAGAGGGTTTTTTTCTTGAGTAAGCTTGGGATTTCTCTTGTAGGCTTGGGTTTTGGGTCTTGGGTTCCATCTCTTGTAACTTCTGAGATTATAGTGGATTGGTGTCTCTTTGTGCCGTAGGATTTTTACCCGTGAGGATTTTTTCTACGTTAAATTCTAATTGTCTATGTGTGAGTGATTGCATGCATTGTGATTGCATTGTGTGGCTTGTTTGATTCAATTTGCTGTTTGTGTTCGGCTTTGCTTCCACTGTCGGCTCTCCTATCCCAACAGATATTACTGTGTTGCTAGAGGAGCTAGCTCTGGAGCACCACCATGATGTATGTGTGTTATCCATGCCTTCCATCCATTTTTTCAGCTCATTTTGGGACATGAGCCCATAAATGAGGTAAGATCCAAATCTCACCACGGGAAAACAGTGGTGATTGAATGACCATAATTAAAAACTTCCTAAGGCCTATGCAGCCTATAGGTTAAGTTACACACACCTGAATGAAGGGAAAACACAAATATCAACTTGATCCAAAAATTTTGTACACCTAGATCCATAGCCCAAAGTGGTAGACTGAGTGCAGATAGTGGGGTGTGTGCATTAACCCAAAAAAGAAAAAAGAAGGTGATAACTTTACGTTAACATTAGGGAAGAAATGAACAGCCTGGTTAAAAACTCATATAGGGCCACAATGGTGTGAACAATGTAAAATTACTCCTATGACCTCTAAGTTCATGTGTTGTAGCCATATGAGTTTTAGACCATCCTGATTTTTGCATTTACCCTTCATCCTAGTGAGTTATACTTGAGAGTCAGGATTGATGAAAGTTAAACACAATGGTGGCCCCTCACACAAAATATGATTGGCATCCTATTCCCATTATTCCCTGCGGTGTGGTCCATCTGAGTTATGGATCTGGCTGATTTTGGCCTGAGGGCCTAGCAGTAGGGAATGCACCTGCTGGACGGAATGAATTTCACGTGCACAACATGGTGAGACCCAAAGAGCTTGGGTGTCTACTCCACCCCGGAAGAATGCTTGAAAAAATTGCTTGTAGGTTAGCCCAAGGCTGTAGGTAATGAGCGCTTGAGCTCGCGCTTCCACATCGCAACTAGATGATGGGTCTGATTAATATAGGTTGTCATTGGAGGCTGGAGTGGACAGAGGGCTCTATCATATTTTGGGTTTTGACACTAACACCTACACTGCCATTTCTCCCTCTAATCACAAGGGAGAAATGGCTAGAAGAATTCCTCTAATCAATATTAAGAAACTAATACTGAGAGGAAAAAAGAGGGCGCGACTAGGGTGAGACCCCGGAACCAGCTACGTGGGTGGGACCCTAACTGTAGGAGCCCACCTCGATGCATGACTTATATATCCATTCCCTTCATCTGCTTTTCTGGCTTATTTGATGCCATGGGAGCAAAAATGAAGCAGATGCAAATTTTCGAGTAGACCACAGCATAAGAAACACTGGTTAATAACCATTAAAAACCTTTTGTGGGCCACAAAAGTCTTCTATGAATCTGATATTTGTTTTTTCATTTCATCCTGGTCTGTGTGACCATATCAACAGATTGGATGGTCAATAAACATTATGGTGGACGCCAGGAAGTTTTTAATGGTAGGGGTTTGGTGAGCACCGTTTCCTGTGGTGTGGTCCACTTAAAATTTGCATCTGCTTCAATTTTGGAACAGCATCCTAAAATAATATGAAGAAACAAATGGACGGCATGGATATACAATGAATACATCCAGGTGAGCCATAGGTTCAAGTCCCACCCACATTGCAGGTTATGGAGGCTCACTCAAGTCGCGCCGGAAAAAAGATAACTAAAAGCCTATAAATAAGAGATGATAGTTGGTCATTTTCATATGTTCAAATCATGTAAGGCTTTCCATCTCTAGCACACACATGACATATATATGTAACTTAAAATTAAGCGGTCGAAACTGCTGAATTTGTAGGATATATCCATAAAATACTATTAATTGAATAATTATAATCAGTGATTTAGGTAAATGTATTTCTTAAATTTGAACCATCGATTATTTTGCATATTAACAGTCCATTCATCAACTAAGCGAATAGTTAAGGCATCATCTCAATATAATGTATAATAAAATATCTAAACTGTGGCCCGCTATCTGGTTTTTTAACTTGAGTTGTTCATATGTCACATCAGCAATTTGGGTACCTATAGTCACACTAGAGCATTAATTGAGCTTTTCTCATAAGAAATGGAAATTAATGTCATTTTCATGGGTCATCGTCTCTCTATTTATAGTGATGGGAGACGGTTGTTTTCTGCCAGTAGGTAAATTATGGACACATGTTACGTTGCCATTGCATGACTTAGAAATGTTTTCTGTCATCGCATGCTGGATGCAGAGCATCCCCATGTCCCGATCTTAGCCTGTTATGAACACCACTATCTCACAAGACAAGGGGACCTTTTTTTTTTTTTTTTTTGGCATATTCCTGCGTATCTCACTAAAAAAAAAAAAAAGAAGTAAAAAATGGCATTTTTAAGGCCTGTTTGTTGTACCATTTACTTTAGTAAATTCTAGTGTATGGGCAATTATTATCTTTAATAGCTGTTTGGAGAGATGAAAATAAGGAAGAAAAAATGCCTTGATAAATGAGATCGCATCAAACGAATTGGATAGGTAAAATGTGTGAGTCCCACCATGATGTATGTGTTTGATCCATACCATCCATCTGTTTAACCAGCTTCTTTTAGGGCATGGGCCTGAAAAGAGCTAGATTTTAAGCTAAAATGAACTATAATACAAGAAATAGGGGATAATGATGGCCTCGAGAAGTTTGCGACAGTAGGTAGTAGGTATTCAATTCCCACTATAGCATGTTATTTATTATTATTATGACTTTGCACAAGTATTACATGGGCATTTGAACCCATGACTTTGGTAGTGAAACACACACCGTATACCACTGAGCCATAGATTGGAAACCTAAGTTGACTTAGCGGCGTACATGACTTTTACAGGAAAAACATAAGCTCACTGGTTAAAAATAAAAGTAGTCAGCTAAAAAAGTAAAAATAATAATTATTAGATTTCTTCCGGCAAAGGAAAATAACCATTTTTCAAGGTAAACTGCCGGAAGGAAGTCATTTTTCATAGCTTATGTTTACGATGAAAACTGTTAACATTAAACAGCTTAATCCCCTCACTTGACAATAATCTCCTTCAGATGTGTGCGCTGGACCTTTACTTGATGAGTCTTTTGGGCCCTACGATACACAATCAAAGACACCTAGAAGGGTGGCCGAGGATCCGGTCGTTAGTCCTCCGATGCCTAAGTTAGTGGGACATAGGAGATAGAAAATAGGGTTTTGGTGGAGAGGGTTTTTGCATACCTTAAATAGTAGAGGGATACCTCTATTTATAGGACCATTGGAGAACTGTCGGTGGATCTGGGGATATCATCTTACGAGTGTGATCTCCAGATTTTTTATAATCATCCCTATCACGTATAGATCTAGAGGATTATTTGGGATAACCTTTATCATGTCAGAATTTGTCGGTCTTTTATCTCCGTACGGCGCTAGAGGCGGTGCAGGAGATATTTGGAGCACGGAGAGTACTCGCCTAAGAACACTTAGCTCTGAGGAGAACACACGGCGAAGAGCGTTCGGTAATGATTGCTCGTCTATAGGCTGAACACTCGGTGATGAGTGTTATGTATCAAGGTGAGCACTCGTCGAAGAGCCCTCCATTGAAAATCCGGTTAGTGGAAGCACCAAAGAAGATCAAATAATCACCATACATCCACACATGCAATCAATGCAAAAGCACACAAATTTTACGTGGAAAACCCTTGCAGGAAAAACCATGGCACAAAGCGATACCTCCATTATGATAAACAGATGATTACAGAGCTAGAACTACCTGAGTAGATCCCAAAGATGAACGATGCACTTAAAACCTCTCAATCATCTCGCCTTAAAACCCTAATCTCATATTAGGACTCATTGGAATTGATTAGCATAAGTCCAAACACGATTAGAAAATCTATTTATAAGAATAAACCCGAAATTAGAAACATCTAACGCGAAACCGCGCAAACATTTAAATCCTACACTATGGTCGACTGGTCGGACGACTGGTCGTGAATGGTCCAGAGAGTTTAGCAAGCCCGCTTGCCACAACTCAGACCTGTTTGACGACCGGTCTGAGCCTCCAACGACTAGTCTCAAAACAGCAAAAAACGTCCAGAGAGTTTAGGCTTCAAACTGCACCACGATGTCCACTGGCCGACCAGTCGGAGGACCGGTTGTTGAACTTTGTAATTGCACAGTATTGAGGACTTCATAACAAACTCCATCAAGACATCAAAACACCAAACCACCTTCTCTATCTTCAAGTAAGCTCATCATCAATCATAGTTGCTGCTTCTCATGCATCACTGCTTCTTCGTTATGCCTTTGCCAATCCTAGAGAAGTTACGCAGAACTTGAACTTCTCTGTAGGGACCACCTTGGTCAGCATATCCACTAGATTCATGCTAGTGTGAATTTTGTCCAGAGTCACATCTCCTTCCTCAAGCACTTGTTAAATAAAATGGTGACGCACATCAATGTGTTTAGTTTGTGAGTGATAAACAGAGTTTTTAGCCAAATTGATAGCACTAAAGCTGTCACAATTAATTAGCACGGCTTCCTGCTGAAGCCCCAACTGATTTATCATTCCTCTCAACCAAACAACTTCCTTGAAAGCTTTTGTCACTGCCATATACTCAACTTCAGTAGTGGAAAGAGCCACCATAGACTGAAGCTTGGACATCCAACTAATCGCTCCACCCGTCTAATACAAACGAGTACCTTGAAGTTGATCTCCTACTGTCCACACTACCTGCGTAGTCAGAATTGATGTAACCAACCAACTTGTCCTTGGACTTTTCAAATGTCAAGACGTAGTCCTGCGTACCCCGAATATATCGAAGTAGCAATTTCACAGCTTCTCAATGTTGTTTGCTCGAGTTAGACATGAATTGGCTAACAACACCCATAGCCTGTGAAATATCTGATCTTGTACAGACCATGACATATATTTAACTGCCCACAACACTTGAATAGGGCACATGGGACATAACATGCTTTTTTTCATTCGTTTTACGACAATGTTTAGAAGAAAGCTTGAAGTGAGCCTGCGTGGGGAATGCTAACTGGTTTGAACTTATCGATCTTGTACTTTTTCAATACCTTCTCAAGGTATTCTTCCTGAGATAACCACAACCTGCTCCTCTTCCTGTCTCTATGAAGATCTATGCCAAGAACCCTCTTTGTAGCCCCCAGATCCTTCATCTCAATTGTCCCTGAAAGCTGAGTCTTTAATGTTAGTGCACTTTTTTATGACATATTAGTGCACCTTATTTGTGTCTAGTGTCGGTTGAGCTTAATGAAGACAAATATTGAAGACTCATGACGGACCAGCTGTATCAAGAAAGAAGAAACAGGTAAAGGTGATGCCTTGGTGAGCCTTAACCTTGTACTTATCTAAAACCATAAACCTCTAGATGACCATAACAAATAGGCATATCCTTAGTCATCTTAGATTGACCTTAGTTGTTCTAAAAGACCACCAAAAGAATGGCCAAGAGGTTGCATGATCTGCTACAAAACATAATCCAAACAGCAGAAAATCATGCCTGGCCGGGCGCTCGACCAAGAGTCCATCGGGCGCTCGACCTAAAAGGGAATTCGTCCAAGTGAGTTGGCCAAGTATCCAGATGGTCATTGGGCGCCTGACCACAACCTGTCCGGGCGCTCAACCAATGCAAAAAATGTTCAGCAACACAGACCCATTCTGGACTGAATTTCGGACGCCCGACCAAAGTGACCACCGGGCGCCCAACCAGTGAAAGTATGGTCATCGGGTGCCCGACTAGTGAAAGTATGGTCATCGAGCGCCCGACCACACCTTATTCGGGTGCCCAACCAACTCTAAATATGTCCAGTGACCAAATCTTTTTTATGTACTGGATTTTGGGCGCCCGACCTAGTGTCCACCAGGGCGCCCGACCCTGCGCGAATCTGCCTGTTATTTGACCGTTGGAGAAAGTTTATAAAATCTGGGGAGGGGGGTTTCGTTTATAGGACTAATGAGAGGAAATTTTGACGAGATAGAAGCCACCATTGCTAAAGACCATTAGAGGCTTTATTTCAAACCCATAGCAAGTCATTCTCCTTATGTTTCATCACAATCTTGGGCCATTCAATGGCAATATGAGAATGGACTTGTTCTCTCTTGATTCCTAGTAGTTTAGACACCTTGATCATAGTTAAATCCCTTGTTTAAATACCACCTAGGAGTCCAAATAGGTGTATCCCTTTAGCAAACCCATATCCTATCATTTGTAGAGGTTTCACCATTCCCTAGCACCTTGGGCATCTCCAATGAAGCATCACATGCAAGGGAGCTGATCTTGGAGCTAAAGCTTTGCCAAAGCAGCGGCATCAAAGATCGGGGGAGCACAAGGGGAGCTGATTCAAGCATGGGAGAGCAAGAAGAAGCAACCCAAAGCGGCGCTATAAAGGGGCTCAATCCGACAAGTAAGGTTGTCTTTATTTAGAGTCCATCCACTCAAAATGAGGTAGAGTTTGTTTGTCAAACTTGAACTAGGGTCGTTTACCAATCTTTGGCTTGATTGTTGAGCCTAAAACTCTAGGGACGTTAGCCGTTCCTTGGCCTGTTTGTCGGCTTAAAGACTAGGGGTTGTTTTGCACTCCTTGGCTCGTTTGTTAGACCTAAATTTAGGGACGTTTGCCATTCCTTGGCACGTTTGGCGGGCCTTAAACAAGTCTCCAAGGGGAGCCACCAACACGGGTGTGAACGTGTAGGTTGGGAAGAACCTGTAAACTCCCCGGTTAGGTGGATCCGAGTTAAAGCACCTTGGTTGGGAGGAACCAGATTTAAACTCCCTAGTGAATGTCGGTGTGCTCAAAGGGGTTGAGTACTTGAACCGGGAGTGGAGTAGACAAGTAGTCGAACCATTATACATGCTTGTGTTTGTGATTGTATTTGAGCACATTTCCTGTTATGCATTGAGTTTAATTGCTTAATTAGGAATGTATGCTAGGCACTCGATAGGCACATCCACACACAAAAGATGTACTTTCACTCCTCATGTAGACTTGAGCTCATGTTGATCCATCCTCTATAGTCTACTTGTGTTGCTTAGACTAGGTTGTTAATTGCCTTAATTATCTGTTAGTCTATTAATTAGACCCACTTAGGCTTGGAAGCCGAAGTGTTCTTTCTTACTTAGTTTAATTTGTTAAAACTGTTAAGTAGGCGAAAGATTTTTGAAAAAGGTCCTAATCACCCCCCCTTCTAGGACTTAGTCATAACTTTATTTGCTCCTTAAGCTTCCGCACCCGTATGCGTAGGGTGTTGTGTTAACCCGATGTAATTTCAATTGGTATCAAAGCGGGTTGCTCTTCAAGGACTTAATCGTCTAGAGTGAGATCCGATACTGGAACACTAGCATCATGTCTACCCAAGATGGAAATACTACCAACCGTCCACCATACTTTGATGGATCCAACTACACCTATTGGAAGACTAGAATGAGGATTTTTCTCTAATCTATTGACCGATCTGTACTGGGCAGCAACATTAAATGGATATTCCTTGCCCATAGAGGAAGTGGAGGTTGATGGTAAGATTATTGCATTCCCAAAGATGATGATAAATAGAATGACAATGAGAGAGCTCAATATGTGGCAAATGCCAAAGCTCTCAATGTGATTTGCTGTGCAGTTTCCCCCAGAAGAATTTCAGTGCATTCTCACATGCCCAACTGCAAAAGAAGCGTGGGATATATTTAAGGTAACCCACGAGGGAACTAGCACAGTAAGACGCTCGAAGCTTCAGTTTTTAACTACCAAACTTGAAAACATTAGGATGGAAGAAACTGAAACCTTCATAGTGCTTTCTAATATTTATAACTCTATGTTTGCCTTGCGGGAACGGATTCGAGAAGGAAGGATTTGTAGAAAAATACTTAGGTCCCTCCCGGAAAGATTCGGTACCAAGGTAGTGACCTTAGAGGAGTGTAGAGAAATAGATAACATGAAAGTAGAAGAACTTATAGGTTCCCTACAAACTCATGAATTACACTTTAGGGCCCCCTCTAAGAAGAAAGACGTCTCTTTGAAATCTTCACATAGACACTCGCATAGGCAAAAGACAATTAAGAGTGAGTCATCCGAAGATAGCTATGATAAGGATAATGATCTTAATAAAAGATTCAAAAAATTCCTCAAGTTTGATAGAGGGAGTAGCTGTGACAAGAAGGACAAGAAGGGTGATAAACATAAAGAGAAATCATCCAAAACATCATCCATCCGATGTTACAGTTGCGGTCAACGTGGCCATATTGCCCCGGATTATCTGGAAACGTCTAAACCGAAAGGTAAAAGGGCCATGGTAGCCACATGGGATGATCCGAAGGAGTCAAAATCTGAATCTAGTGACTCCAATAGTGATGAGATCCAAAATATAGTGAGAGCTCTCATAGTTTCACCACTACCTCTCTTCCCCCCAATCTAAGAGAGGATCCCGATCGCTTTCCCTTCTAGGAGAAGAAGGAGTTCCCAACCCCTCACCTCATGCTACATTTTATAAGTGTGTTCTGAAATTAGTTACCCTTAGGCTAATCAAACTAAACATAGTAAGTAAGGGTAGCTAGACATGCTTCAATAGGAAAATCTGAGGATTTCAGCCTCATTTCTGTGTGTATGGGTAAATCAGAGGATTCAAGCCTCATTAGCCTCAAATTTTAATTATTTAGCCTTACTTTTATTTGATATATTTGCTGCTAGATTATCATCCTTCTTAGATTAGCTAATCTTGATGAATTTCATGCTTAATTGTATGTTAATCTTTACTTAAGTTTGGTCATGATGTACATCTTTTGGGGATGTTGGTTGATTGGGCTATAAGCCCTTTGTGCTTTCATTGTAAATGTATATCCTTGACCAATTATGCATGATTAACTATGCTTAGATAGTGTCATTTTCTTGTTAATCATGTTCCTTAGCATGCTCCATGTTTTAAACTTCATGCACCATATACTCTCCTTGTTAGCATGTGCTTATAGTTATAACTGCGACATACTATCTTCTCTTACTGTAACCTTAATTGATGTATCATTAAGGGGGAGAGAATAGTTTGTCAATTGCTAACAAAAAGGGGGAGAAAAATCAAGTCCCACCAAAACTACTTTGCTATGTTTTGTGATGCAGGGATTGGCAGGTTATGAGGGAGCAAACTGAAGAGGAGCTGCTTAGTTAGGCATGTCAAGAGTCCTGTATTTATTTCATTATCAATGTAATTTCTTGTTTATGTACTTTGTTTAGGTAGCTTAGGTTTTTGTAAGTGATTGATAAAGGGGGAGATTCTTAGTGCACTTTTCCATGACATACTAGTGCACCTTATTTGTCAATTACTTAAGTCAGTGTGTATAGTGTCCGGTTGAGCTTAATGAAGATGAAGACCGAAGACTCATGACGGACCAGCTGCATCAAGAAAGAAGAAACAGGTAAAAGTGATGCCTTGGTGAGCCTTAGCCTGGTACCTATAGAAAACCATAAACCTCTAGATGACCATAACAAATAGGCATATCCTTAGTCATCTTAGATTAGCCTTAGTTGTCCCAAACGACCACCAAAAGAATGACCAAGAGGTTACATGATCTGCGGTAAAACATAATCTAAACAGCAGAAAATCATGCCTGGTCGGGCGCCCGACCAAGAGTCCATCGGGCGCCCGACCTAAAAGGGAATCCGTCTAGTGAGTTGGCCAAGTATCCAGATGGTCATCGGGCGCTCGACACAACCTGTCCGGGCGCCCGACCAATGCAAAAAATGTTCAGCAGCACGGACCCATTCTGGACTGAATTTCGGACGCCCGACCAAAGTGACCACCGGGCGCCCGACCAGTGAAAGTATGGTCATCGGGCGCCCGACCAACTCTAAATATGTCCAGTGACCAAATCTTTTTAATGGACTGGATTTCGAGCGCTTGACCTTGCGCGAATCTGCCCGTTATTTGACTGTTGGAGAAAGTTTATAAAAGCGAGGGGTTCATTTTTAGGACTAAGAGAGGGAATTTTGAGGAGATAGAAGCCACCATTGCTAAAGAAGATTAGAGGCTCTATTCCAAACCCATAGCAAGTCATTCTTCTTGTGTTTCATCACAAGCTTGGGCCATTCAATGACAATATGAGAACGAACTTGTTCCCTCTTAATTTCTAATAGTTTAGACACTTTGATCATAGTTAAATCCCTTGTTTAAACACCACCTAAGAGTCTAAATAGGTGTATCCCTTTAGGAAATTCATTTCCTATCATTTGTAAAGGTTTCACCATTCCCTAGTACCTTAGGCATCTCCAATGAAACATCACATGCAAGGAAGCCGATCTAGGAGCTGAAGCCTTGACAAAGTAGTGGCATCAAAGATCGGGGGAACACAAGGGAAGCTGATTCAAGCACGAGAGAGCAAGAAGAAGCAACCCGAAGCGGTGCTATAAAGGGGCTCAATCCGACAAGAAAGGTTGTGTTTGTTTAGAGTCCATCCACTCAATTCCCTGTTGGGGTTGAGTGTAGAGTTTGTTTGTCAAACTCGAACTAAGGTCGTTTGCAGATCCTTTACTAGATTGTTGAGCCTAAAACTCTAGGGACGTTAGTCGTTCCTTGGCCTGTTTGTCAGCCTAAAGACTAGGGGTTGTTTGGCACTCCTTGGCTCATTTGTCGGGGCAAAATTTAGGGACGTTTGCCGTTCATTGACACGTTTGGCAGGCCTAAACAAGTCTCCAAGGGGAGCCACCAACACCGATGTGAACGTGTAGGTTGGGAGGAACCTGTAAACTCCTTAGTTGGGTGGATCTGAGTTAAAACACCTTGGTTCGAAGGAATCATATTTAAACTCCACAGTGAATGCCGGTGTGCTCAAAGGTGTTGAGTACTTGAACCGGGAGTGGAGTAGACATTGTATTTGAGCACATTTTCTGTTATGCATTGTGTTTAATTGCTTAAGTATGAATGCTTAATTAGGAATGTATTCTAGGCACTTGATAAGCACATCTACACACACAAGGTCTACTTTCACTCCTCATGTAGACTTGAGCTCATGTTGATCCATCCTCCATAGTCTACTTGTGTTGCTTAGACTAGGTTGTTAATTGCCTTAATCATCTGCTAGCTATTGATTAGACCCACTTAAGCTTGGAAGCTGAAGTGTTCTCGCTTAGTTTAATTTGTTAAAACTGTTAAGTAGGCAAAAAGATTTTAAAAAGGTCATAATCACCCCCCTTTAGGACTTAGCCATAATTCTAGTTGCTCCTTAAGCTTCCACATGCGTATGCGTATGGTGTCGTGTTAGACTACCCAACGTAATTTCATTCAACACATCGATGTCAGACATGCTATGACTGGCAATAAGCATGTCATCGACGTACAACACTAGTATAAGAAACTTCTCATCATTGAGTGTCTTGAAATAGACACAATGATCGTACTCGTTCCTGGTAAAGCCTTAACTCATCATGAAGGAATCAAATTTCTTGTACTACTGCCTAGGTGACTGTTTGAGACCGTACAACGATCTCATCAACCTGCAAACTATTGAGCTCTGAATTATGCATAATCTAACCCCAATTCATCACACGTTATACATGACTTTTATGTTTAAAGACTTATCTAACTCATGCTTTTGTGATTGTAGGAGTGAGGAAAAGATTTCACCAAATTGATGATAAAGGACCCTCTTAATGTACATTGAAGATCAAAGAAAAGAAGTAAAAAGAAGAAAAGAAAAGAAGAAAAATTATGTTGAGAGATTAATCTCCTAGCCTGAAAGATTGATCTCCCAACCTGAGAGATTGATCTCCCATCCTGAGAGATTAATCTCCTAGCCTGAGTGATTGATCTCCCACCCTGAGAGATTGATCTCCCATCCTGAGAGATTGACCTCCTAGCCTGAGCGATTGATCTCCCATCCGGAAAGATTGACCTCCTAGCCTAAGCGATTGATCTCCCATCCTAAGCGATTGATCTCCGAGCCTGAGCGATTGATCAACGGAGCCTGTAGATCAATCGCCCGAGCCATAAAAAGTTCAGATTTTTAAGATTTGTTGCTGAAATTCGCTAGGACACTTTTTGCACCCAACGATCAATCGCCCGGCCACCTATGATCAATCGCCCGGAACAAGTGATCAATCGCTCAGCTCAAGAGATCAATCGACAATGTGCCCTAGTCCAGAAACTTCCAAATCTGTTTGATTTTCTCTACGCAAGTGCGTTAGTTTTACTCAAATTCTGGAATATTCTGCGTTGATGAGGCTTAAAAGCTATAAAAGGGCTCCTCCACTTCATTCCTAAGGCATCTAGTAACATGGGGAGCAAAGAGATCAAGACCTAGGAGGCTTCCTGGCCTCCTACAACTAGTTTTCTTTTTCTTCTAGTTCTAGTTTCTAGTTTTTAATGCTTTCTTCTAATTAACCTCTTAGCTAAGGCTAACAGGTGAAGCGTGTAGTTAATTTCATGTTTGATTCAGTTTGATTCAAGTACCTTTACTTCAAGTTGGATTTTTTAATGTTATAGTTTGAATAAAAGTTGGTATTTTTAGAAGTTTTATGAGAGTTCATGTACTCCGGACATGAGTTCCTTGCAATTCTCTGAGATTGCCATGTTAGGATTGATTTGATTTGAATTGTGGTAACCCTTGAGCATGTCATAGTCTCTTAGTATGGCTGTTATTACGAAGGCTACATATTTGAAGTCTATGTGCTCAAATAGGACTAGAACTTGATTTCTTAACTTAAGTGGGATTATATATGCTTGAATGCATTATCTTCCAACTAAAGGAGAGATAGAACTTCGAATCTAGTTATGTTTTATGCTTGGGTGAATGAATTAACATGGGATTGCTACAAGTGGATCCTCAAAAGCCATAGTTCTCTCTTTCATAATCTCAGATTTATCGTGTTTATGTTTAGTTCTTAAAAACTGTATTTCCTAACCTTCCTAGATTTCAGTTATTAGAGTAGTTGAAATTGTTTACCTCTTTCCCTGTGGATCGACCTCAGTCTTATCGAGAATTATTACTACATCGCAACCTTGCACTTAAGGCAAGCAAACACAAACCTTGTTCTCGGCCCCTTGTACTGTATAACCCTCTGGTTGCACCATGTATATCTGCTCTTTCAATTCCCCATGCAGGAAAGCAATTTTAACATCCATCTGTTCCAGCTTGAGGTTGTATTGGGCAACCAATCCGGATAGATACTTGCTTCACAACCGGTGCAAAAATCTCACTGAAGTTCACGCCTTCATGCTGAGCATAACCTTTTGCTACCAACCTTGCTTTGTATCTATCCTGTTTCCTCCAAAAAATCCACTTTACCATATTGCTTTTCGGCCCACTGGAAGCTCCACAAGCTCCCAAGTCTCATTCTTGTACAAGGAGTCCATCTCGTCTTGCATTGCCGTCTTCCATTTTTTAGCATTTACATCCTATAGTGCTTCCTCAAAGTTAGACGGATCCCCCTCATCTGTAATGAGAGTAAATGCAAAGTTCGAGTCATCCCTGTACCTTGCCGATATCCTGTGATCCCTGGGTGGATTTCTTCACACAGGTGGCTGCTCTACCTAATCCTGTACCTCTGTTTGCCCCTCAGTATCGGCCCGTGTCTCATCTCTGTCCTCATGAGTATCAACATGTTCTGATGTTTCTGTTTCCTTTATAGCATCCTTACGAAACAAAGAACCCTTGTCAAACTTGACATCACAGCTCAGGGTGATCTTCCATGTGACAAGGTCATATATTCGATATCCCTTCACACCATCACCATAGCCCACAAAGATCCCTTTTCTAGCCCTATGGTCTAGCTTATCTCTTTCAACTGACGGTACATGAGAGTAAGCCTCGCAACCAAAGACCCGCAGACTTAAATAGTCTAGCGTACGACTACTCCACACTTCCTCAAAGATTTTACATTCAATTGTCATAGAGGGTGATCGACTTATCAAGTAACAAGCCTCAGTCCATAGCTCTTTACCCAACCCAGCATTACTAATCATGGATTGAGCTCTCTCCAAGAGAGTCCGATTCATCTGCTCTGCCACACCATTCTGCTTTAACGTTTAGCGCACTGTGTTGTGCCTCATGATCCCCTCCTCCTTACAATATGTGTTAAATTTCTTGGAAGTAAACTCACCTCCTATTATCGGTTCTCAAAAATTTTAATTTCTGCCCTGACTAATTCTCCACCATCGCCTTCCAATACTTGAAGGTCATGAAGACATCGGATTTATTTTTCAGAAAATAAACCCAAACCTTTCTGCTTAGTCATCGATAAATGACACGAACCAAGATGACCCCCCAACAGAAATAACGGGCAATGGCCTCCATGCTTCGAAATAGACATAATCAAGCACCCTTTTACATACATGTTTCCCCCTTTAAATGAAAATATAGATTGTTTTCCATACATGTAATGTTCACATACACTAAAGTTTACGAATTTAAAGGAAGGAATTAAAGATCGTTCAGAGAGTACTTTCATGCCCCGCTCACTCATGTGGCCTAAACGTGCATGCCACATACGTGCAAACATGGAATCCGTTATAATCGTTGCAGCTCCACCTACTAAAGTGCTCCTAATCAGCCTGTAAATGTTACCATGCCTCTGTCCCTTCATAATTACAAGGGCCCCCTTTGAAACTTTACAAAACTGGTCAAAATCGGTGAACTTATACCCCAATGCTTTGAGTGCACTAAGGGATATCAGGTTCTTCATCAGCCTAGGAACGTGCCTCACTTTCGTTAAGGTCCGTTCGATCTCATCGAACATCTTGATGCACACAATACCAATCCCCACAACCTTGCAGGCGTAGTCATCGCCTAAAAATACCGAGCCTCCCTCATACTTCCTGTAGGAAGTAAAGACACTCCTATCTGAGTACATGTGATACGAAGTTCTGGAGTCCATGATCCACTCATCGAAGAGAGATCTAACTTTTGACACCATTAAGACCTCGCACACATCACTACCACCTTCCTCAGCTTCAGCGGTATTGGCTTCCCTAGAAGAATCACTGACTTCTCCTTATTATATTTAGGACTCTTGCAGTCCTTCTTCATGTGCCCAACTTGGCCACATCCCCAACACTTCAACTTGCCTTTGCTCTTGTCCTTTGATTTGGATTGAGAATGCGACGATCCTTCACCTCGCTCAGAGTTCCTTCCTCTCATAAACAGTACTTCGAAGGAGGAATTAGTATCACTGCTTTTCTGTCTCAGTAGCCTTCGATTGAAGGGCTAAGACAACTGTCTCGACACTAATAGTGTCCCTACCCGCGCACAATGAGTCCCTAAGTGACTCATATGAACTAGGGAAGCGAGTTCAACAAGATCAAGGTTTGATACTCGTCCTTCATCTGCTCACCAAAATCGAGCAACTTGTAAATCAGTTTGTTGAATGTGCTAATGTGGTCCTCTATATCTGGCCCCTCCGCCATCTTCAAAGTGAAGAGTTGCATTATTAGATACATGCGATTTTCTAGAGACTTTTTTCCATAGATGTTCTCTAGCTTGGTTCATGTCTCTACAACGGTCTTCTCCTTCATGACGTTATGGAGGACGTCATCAATAAGGCACAATTAGATTGAGGCCATTGCCTTCTCATCCATCTTTGTCCACTCATCATCTTTCATCTCAGTAGGTCGCTTTCCAAGGGCGTTCACGACTCCTTGTTGAGTTAGGACGGCACGCATCTTTACCTTCCACAACTCAAAGTTATTTTTTTCCCGAGAACTTCTCAACGTCGAACTTCATACTTGAAGCCATGAAATCGTTTCAAAAAACTTCTTCTTCAACCTTCCAACGATATCTCTTATGCCACTTGTTGGAAATTCGGTCAGCGGAAGCACCGAAGAAGATCAAACAATCACTATATAGCCACACACTCAATCAACACAAAAGCACACAAATTTTACGTGGAAAACCCTTGTAAGAAAAAACCACAGCACAAAGCGACACCTCCACTATGATAAACAGATGATTACAGAGCTAGAACTACCTGAGTAAATCCCAAAGATGAACAACGCACTCAAAACCTCTCAATCCTCTCACCCAAAACCCTAATATCGTATTAGGACTCCTTGGTATTTCTTAGCATAACTCCAAACACGATTAGGAAGTCTATTTATAAGAAGAAACCAGAAATTAGAAACATGTAGCGCGAAACCGTGCAAACATTCAAATCCCGCACTATGGCCAACTGGTCGGACGACTGGTCATGAATGGTCCAGAGAGTTTAGCTAGCCCACTATCTTAACTCAGACCTGTCTGAAGACTGGTCTGAGCCCCCAGCGACTGGTCTGACGACTAGTCTCAAAACAACAAAAAACATCTAGAAAGTTTAAGCTTTAAACTGCACCACGCTGTCCACTGGCCAACTGATGAAACGACTGGTCGGTGGACTCTATAATTGTACAGTATTGAGGCCTTCACAATACCCTCGACATTGAGCTTGGTCTTCACTCTATGGGACCACTCGACATTTGCTCGGAGAGCCTACTCGGTGAGAAGTCGGTTTATCTCATGTGCCTTATCCTTTAACTGTCTCTCACTAGTCGGTATTAGGTGTCATCGGGATAACTCATCTAAGGTTGAGGACTTTTCTCGAGTGTTGTCGGCCATTATCCTTTTAGTCAACTTTCTTGAGCACGTTGGTTGGTAATTGGGCCCGTGGGCTTATGGGCTTTCTTATAGACTGGGGTTAGCTTGTTATTGTTCATAATAATAAGACCCACTATTCTCAATTTTGTCTTGTTCAGTCTGAGAGTATGTTTTTAGGAGATGAGTTAACCCATGTAATCTTTGTTGGGATTCACTTAACATGACTTGTCATTTTTTACAGGATTTCTTCGTGTAACTGCTTGCCGCATGACGATATCTTAATGATGGAAGTGGAAACGGTCTTTGTCCTTCATGCATATTAATTGTGCTCAGAGGATGATATGTTTCTTGGATATAGTGATTAATGAGATACCGACATGTGGCCCGACTTGGGAGGCGGATCGGGTGTACGAACCTCTACAAAAAGCCTTCTTCTCTTTCGTTTATTCTGTAAAAAAGGAAAGTCATTTCTTACTAAAGGTAGGAGCCATGGTAAATCCTTCTGTAGCTCCATGGTTTGCTGGATTTTGGAGCAAAATTAAGTTTATGATTCTCGAAGACTTTGGAGCTTAGGGCGATGCTTTAGAAGTGATTCTCAGAGATAGTTTTTGGATGGGAAAATGAAAGATCTTGGTTAGTGTTGCTGCTTCCACGCTTAGCTGCAATCTTCTGTCATGTGGAAACTCTTGCATATTTTCCTAAGTGTGGGCAATGGTTCGTCTTTGTCTCTTCCTATCCAGCTTGGATTGCTTGATGGTTGAGGTGGAGAGGGAAGGAAAGCGATACCGAAAGAGGTGCAGAGGAGGGTTGCAGCTGTAGATCTGCCTTTTTCCCCCTTTTGCTCTTCAATCTTCTAAGGTTGATTCCTTTCGTGTAATCGACTTATCTGGGCTTTATACCAAGATTTCTATAAAAGTATGATTTTCTTGTGTAATATTTCTTGCCTAATTTCTTGATCTTTCTCTTATTGTTGACCAGTGGTGTAGTTGTATTTGTTTCGAAGCTTGATGCTGACTAGTTGGGTCGGTTTTTCAACTCGGCCCTTAAGGTCAGTGCTGACCATATTGTTCGGCAGTTATCTTCTTCCCTCTGTACCTCTTTTTCAAGAGGTTTTTAGAATGGCCACTCAGGCTCGGGTATTCAGGCATCCAGACTCTCCCTTAGGTAAGTCGGTGTTCATGCCTGTGGGTCTAAGACTGTAACGCCCCGTAAAATCACCTTTCTTAGGACCTAAGCATGCACACGAGTCTAATAAACCCACATGACCTTAGGGTGAATAATCGACCCTACTTAACCTAGAAGAACATAGTTTCATGAAATTAGAAACTTAGTGGCGCATGTAAAAGCCCGCTTCCGCCGCCGTCCCAAGACTACCAAACCCGAAACTCGACGGGGAACATCCCCGTACTGGGCTTGACACTCTTGGATGAATGTTACGTCATGATCGACACCTGAAACCATAAAACTGGGATGACCTGCAAATACACATAAGAGTGCAAGTATACTTGCACTAGGTCTTATATGTGCAATCATTAACAAACCCACTTTTCTTGTGTGGGGCTCATGGACCCTTGCATGGCCATAAAGAGTGGACCAAGGACTCTAAATATAACCCAACACGTGATCGCTTAATGTGGGCCCCGATCGATGGTTAGTGACCATCAAACGGTCGTAGCCTCGGATCTGGCAAATATTGCATCAGATCGGCCCCAAATTACACTTGGGCAAGGATTTCAACTTAGTGAGGCTATCCCATGGGCTGGATCAACCCAGAGGGGCCATGTAGGCCCCACATGATCAAAATAGGGCAAAAAAGGCCACTTACATGCGACTTAAAGCATTGGAGCCATATGTCCCAATTAACCCAACTCATATAAGCTCATTTCTCAGCTCTCTCTCTCTCTCTCTCTCTCTCTCTCTCTCTCATTTCTTTAGCCATTTGCTAAGAAAGAGAGGGGTGAGAGAGAGGAAGGGGAGCTTGAAGAAGAAGAATTGGATAAGGGAAGCTCTTGCATGCCACCCTACTTGTGTCAAGCCACCCCAAGACTTCGTAACAGCCACTTCTTGCGTTGAGAGCTCCTCTGAAGTGCTAATAGTGGTAAGCCCAGGTTAATTCTCTATTAATTCCTTGGTTTCTACCTACATCTTCCCAATTCCCTAACATGCAACTGTCTCCCTGTAGGAATTCTAAGAATTCATAAGACAATGATGTGCATAATCATTTAGCCTTTGAGTTACCTTGCAACAAATGCAAGGAGACAAATAGAGCCTAGAATCTTAAGTAGTTCTACTAGGAGATAGTAGAATATCAAGGGTGTTCTGTTTATTAGTTGTTCTTAGTAGGAATTCTCTTGATCTATATTGTTCCTAGTAGGTTCTCTTGATCTATGTTGTTCCTTTACCATAATTACTTATGTTTGTGTATGATTAATCCCGTATCCTAGATTTTAGCATAAATTAGGATGTACATCATTATTGTCTAGGGAATTTGGTAGTTCGAGATGCTTGAGGATATTTTGTTACATGACTTGGAAATTTTGTATCAACAGTCTTGGATGGAGACAATCATATAGTACCGGTAGCATTTGGTATCAGGGAATCAGAGAACAGCAACAATTGGAATTAGTTCCTTTTCCACCTCAATAATACGTTAGGGTATCTTCCGGGTCTTGTCATAATATCTGACTGACATAAAGTTTAATGAAAGAAGTCCTCGAAGTCTTCTGAGACGCGATCCATGGCTACTATGCCTACCATATCTACAGAAACTTAGTTGACACATTTAAAGATAAGTCGTTGGAACAATATTATTGGCAGGCTGTAAAGACGTGCAGGAAGGCTGAGTTTGAAAAAGTAATGTGCAATATAGAAATGGCTAACCCACCAGTACATGCATGGTTGGCAGAAATAGGATATGAAAAATGGCCATCTTCGCATTTTTCAGGAAAAAGATTCAACTTGGTTACTACTAACATATTGGAGTGCGTTAATGCTCTATTCAAAGAAGCAAGAGAGTATCCTGGACCATATTGATAAAGACAGGTCAGATTAAAAATTCAAGAAATGTTTTATAAGAGAAGTGAATCTATCTCATCATTTAGTGGACCCTTGACAGAATAGGCGAAGAAACAATTAACGAATCTTCTAGAGAAGGCGCGCAATTCCCGTTGTCATGCGATTTCCCGAGATGAGTATTATATTGAGGATGAATATAATGATAAAGTTAATCTCAATGAGCTTTCATGTACATGTCGTGAGTTTGACGTCAAAGGGTTGCCGTGTTTGCATGTTCTTTCTGTTAGTGCACTTTTTCATGGCATACTAGTATACCTTGTTTGTCAATCACTTAGGTCTGTGAGTCTAGTGTCAGTTGAGCTTAATGAAGACGAAGACCGAAGACTCAAGTGGCCTTGCTGCATCAAGGAAGAAGAAACAGGTAAAAGTGATGCCTTGGTGTGCCTTAACCTTGACCAAAACCCAACCCACCCTTTAACTTCTTTGATGACCTTGACCACATTAGGAAACCTTTAGTCATCATAGATTGGCACTAGGTGTCACAAAATATCACCCATACCTTGGCCATAGAAAGTGGGTTGTGAAAGAGATGGGTCAGCAAGACATCAGGTTGAACCCAGGTCTGTCCGACCGGTCACGGCCAATCAGATGGACTGGACCGACCGGTCAAGACCAGTCAGACTGGGTCCAGCTTTGAACAGCAAACCTGCTATGTCAACAGGCCATAGGGCAGACCAGTCTTGACCGGTCGGTTGGGCTGGTCCGACCGGTCTTGACCAGTCGGACAGACTCCCCCTCAGACAGTTAGTACTCTGTCTTGTTCTAGTCGTTGGCTGACCGGTAGGGACCTAGTCGGAACTAGCTGTTTTCTGCCCGTTTTATGTCCATTTAAACATATTTTATAAAGGGGTTTGGCTCATTTTGAGGGGAAAGGAGAGGGATTTTGAGAGGAGTGAAGCCACCATTGTTGGAGATCATTTGAGGCTCATTCCCAACCTATGCAAGACATCTTCCTTGTGATTTAAGACAAGATTGGAGCATTCCAAGCTCATGAAGAAGATGATCCTTCATCCCCTCTTGATCTCTAGAGTTTGGACCTTCCTTGATAGACATATCCTTATCCAAAACTCTAAGATGAGATCATTGTAGGAGAAAAACTCTAGGCAACCCATTCCCATTAGTTATAGAGTTCTCAAACCCACCCTCCTATCACCTTGGTCATCTTAAAGGCATCACAAGTAAGGTGATTGATCAAGTGTAGCTGAGGCATTGGCGACGCAATGGTAACACGATCGTGGGAGCAAGGGAAGCTGATTAAAGCACGGTAGAGCGGAGATCTAGCAACCCGAACCGACGCTGAACAAGGGGCTCATCCGACAAGGTTGTCTTTATTGAGAGTCCATCCACTCAATTCCCTATAGGAGTTGAGTGTAGAGTTTGTTAATCAAACTCGAATTAGGGACGTTGGCCGTTCCTTGGCCTGTTTGTCAGCCTAAAGACTAGGGGTTGTTTGGCACTCCTTGGCCAGTTAACCGAGCCTAAACAAAGTCTCCAAGGGGGAGTCTCCGACAAGGGAGTGAACGTGCGTCGGGTTGAGAGTTAACCCTTTGTCCAAAACTTCGGTTATGGTTGAGAGGTGAACCGGTAAAACTTCCGTGTAAAGGTTGAGAGGTGAACCTCATTTAAAACATCCGATAGTGAATGGCGGTGTGCTCAAAGGAGTTGAGTACTTGAATCGAGAGTGGAGTAGACCCAAAATTGAACCACTATACATGCTTGTGTTTGTGATTGAATTGAGCACATTGATATCTTAACATTGTGTGTTTAATTGTTTAAATAAGAATGCTTGATAGGAATGAATGCTAGGCACTAGATAGGCACATCCACACACAAGATGTACTTTCACTAGTTGTGTCGACTTGAGCTCATTGATCCATTCTCATAAGTTTACATAAGTTGCATAGGTTAGGAGCTTGATTAGTTAAATTATTTGACTATCTATGCATCCTTAGACTAGGTTGTTTATTGCTTAAACTATATGCTTGTCTTGTGATTGGACCCACTTAAGCTTGGAAGTCGAAGTGTTCTTGCTTAGTTTAATTTGTTAAATTGTGTAAGTATGCGAAAAGAATTTCAAAATGTCCTAATCACCCCCTCCTACATGACTTAGCCATAATTCTAGTTGCTCTTTAAGCTTCCGCACGTGTATACATAGGGTGTCGTGTTAGACTATCCGACGTAATTTCACTTGGTATGAGAGAGGGTTACTCTTCAAGGACTTAACCATCTAGAGTAAGATTCGGTACCGGAGCACTAGCATAATGTCTAACCGAGATGGGAGTACCACCAACCATCCACCATTCTTTGATGGGTCCAACTACTCCTATTGGATGGCTAGAATGAGGATTTTTCTCCAATCCATGGACCGTCCAGTGTGGCTAAGCATACAAAATAGATATAGCTTGCCCACCGAGCAAGTGGAGGTTGATGAAAAATACATTGTCATTCCCAAAGATGATGCAAAATGGGATGACAGAGAGAGCTCAATACATGGCAAATGCCAAAGCTCTCAATGCGATTTGTTGTGCGGTTTCCCCGGATGAATTTCAGCCAAGAAGCGTGGGATATACTTAAGGTTACCCACGAGGGAACTAGCACAGTAAGACGCTCGAGCTTCATCTCTTAACCACCAAATTTGAGAACATTAGGATAGAAGAGACTGAAACCTTCATGGAGTTTTATACTAAATTATCTGATATTTGCAACTCCATGTTTGTCTTGGGTGATCGGGTTCCGGAAGGAATGATTTGTAGAAAATACTTAGGTCCCTCGCGGAAAGATTTGACACCAAGGTAGTAGCCTTAGAGGAGTGTAGAGACATAGATAACATGAAAGTAGAAGAACTCATAGGTTCCCTACATACTCACGAACTATACTTTAAGGCCCCCTCTAGAAAGAAAAGCATCGCTCTAAAGTCCTCTCACAAACATAAGAAAATTAAGAGTGAGTCGGAGGAAGATAGTGATGATTGAAATTGCGTCGGGTAGTCTAACACGACACCCTATGCATACAAGTGCTGAAGCTTAAGGAGCAACTAGAATTATGGCTAAGTCCTAGAGGCAGGGGGTGATTAGGACCTTTTACACAATTCTTTTCACCTACTTACACAATTTAACAAATTAAACTAAGTAAGCAAGAACACTTTCGGCTTCCAAGCCTAAGTGGGTCCAATCACAAGACTAGCATATGGTTAAGTAATAAACAACCTAGTCTAAGCATGCATAGGTAACCAAGTGATTTAACTAATCAAGCTCCTAACCTATGCAACCTATGTAGACTTATGAGAATGGATCAATGAGCTTAAGTCTACACTACTAGTGAAAGTATATCTTGTGTGTGGATGTGCCTATCTAGTGCTTAGCATACATTCCTATCAAGCATTCATAATTAAACAATTAAACTTACAATGCTAAGATATCAATGTGCTCAATTCAATCACAAACACAAGCATGTATAGTGGTTCGACTACTTGTCTACTCCACTCCTGGTTCAACTACTCAAACCCTTTGAGCACATCGGCATTCACTGGGGAGTTTAAATCTGGTTCCTCACAACCAAGGTGTTTTAAATCGAATCCACCCAATCGGAGAGTTTATAGGTTCCTCCCAACCTACACGTTTGCACCCGTATTGGTGGCTCCCCCTTGGAGACTTTGTTTAGGCCGACTAACGAGCCAAGGAACGGCTGACGTCCCTGAATTTAGGCCAACTAACAGGCCAAGGATCAGCTAACGACCCTAGATCGAGTTTGTCAAACAAACTCTACACTCAACTCCCACAGGAAATTGAGTGGATGGACTCCTAACAAGACAACCTTACTTGTCGGATTGAGCCCCTTTGTAGCGCCTGCTTTGGGTTGCTTCCTCTCGCTCTCCCGTGCTTGAATCAACTCCCCTTGTGCTCTCCTAATCTTTGATGCCGTTGCTTTGCCAATGCTTCAACTTCAAGATCAGCTACCTTGCATGTGATACTCCATTGGAGATGCCCAAGGTGCTAGGGAATGGTGAATCCTCTACAAATGGTAGGAAATATGTTTCCTAGAGGAATACACCTATATGGACTCATAGGTAGTGTTTAGACAAGAGATTTAATTATCAGTCAAGGTGTCTAAACCCTAGGAATCAAGAGGGAACAAGTCCATTCTCAAGATGCCATTGCATGACCCAAGCTTGTGATGAAAACACAAGGAGAATGACTTGCTTTGGGTTTGGAATAGAGCCTCTAATGATCTCTAGCAATGGTGGCTTCTATCTCCTCAAAATCCCCTCTCTTTGCTCAAAAACGAATCCCCATCTTTAAATAGATTTTTTTCCAACGGTAAAAAAACGGGCAGATTCGTGCATCTCCGATTGATCAGAAAAATGATCCGATTGATCGGAGACCAGTCCGATTGATCGGAGACATGTCCGATTGATCGAAAATCAGTCCAGTGGATTCTCTGGAAGATATTCCGATTCATCGGAAACATGGGCCGATTGATCGGACTGACCCCTTCTGATGGATCAGAAGACTGTCCGATTGATTGGAAATATGTCCAGTGGATTTTCAAAGTTGCTGGAAAAATTTTCGATTGATCGGAGCTTCTGTCCGATGGATCGGAGTCCTATCGGAGCCAATGTCCGATTGATCAGAGATCAATCGGAAACTACTGTTTGAGCTGTTTTGATTACAGCAGCTTCCACCTCTTTAATTAGTTTAACTTATCATGTTTTTCATGGAGTTCTAAGACTAATGATGATGACTAAGTGTATACCTAGTTGGTGCAAGTCATCTAAGAGGTAAAGGGTTAGGTTTTGGTCGGGGTTAAGGCACACCAAGGCATCACTTTTACCCGTTTCTTCTTCCTTGATGCAGTAGGGCCACTTGAGTCTTCGGTCTTCGTCTTCATTAAGCTCAACCGACACTAGACCCACTGACCTAAGTGATTGACAAACAAGGTGCACTAGTATGCCACAGAAAAGTGCACTAACAATGATGAGGATGATAAAGAAGAAAAGTTGAACAAAAAATTCAAGAGATTCCTCAAATTTGATAGAGGGAGTAGCCGTGATAAGAAGGACAAGAAGGGTGAAAAACATAAATGAAAATCATCCAAACCTTCATCCGTCCGTTGTTACGGTTGCAGTCATCGTGGCCATATTGCCCCGGAATGTCCAAATGGGCCTAAACCAAAAGGTAAAAAGGCAATGGCTGCCACTTGGGATGATATGGAGGAGTCCGAATCCAAATCTGGTGACTTCGCTAGTGATGGGAGCCAACATAAAGATCTAGCTCTCACGGCTTTCACCACTACCTCTCTTCCCCCTAATCTAAGAGAGGATCCCGACCGTTATCCCTTCTAGGAGAAGGAGTTCCCAACCCCTCACCTCATGCTACATTTTATGCAGGGTGTTGAAAAAATTAGTTACCCTTAGGCTAATCGAACTAAACATAGTTAGTGAGGGTAGCTAGAAATGTTTAAATAGGAAAATTCGAGGATTTTAGCCTCATTTCTACGTGTATGGGCAAATCAGAGGATTCAAGCCTCATGAGCCTAAATTAGATAGTTTAGCCTTGCGTTTAACTTGTATATTTGCTTGCTAGACTATCATCATGCTTAAATTAGCTAATTTTACTGAATTATATACTTCATTGTATGCTAATCTTTGCTTAGTATTGGTCTTGATATAGCATTAGGGGAGGTTGGTTGATTGGGCTATAAGCCATTTGTGCTTTTATTGCAAATGTATATCTTTAACCAATTATGCATGATTAACTATACTTAGATAGTTACATTTTCTTGTTAATCATGTTCCTTAGCATGCTCTATGGTTTTATGTTCATGCTCCCTTTACTCTCCTTGTTAGCATGTGCTTATAGTTATAACTGCGACATACTATCTACTCTTACCTTAACCTTATTGATATATCATTAAGGGGGAGAGAATAGTTTGTCAATTGCTGACAAAAAGGGGGAGAAAGATCAAGTCCCACAAAAACTAGTTTGTTATGTTTTGTGATGCAGGGATTGACAGGTTATGGGAGAGCAAACTGAAGAGGAGCTGCTTAGTTAGGCATGTCAAGAGTCCTCTATTTAATTCATTATCAATGTAATCTCTTGTTGATGTATTTGTTTTGGTAGGTTAGGTTTTTGTAAGTAATTGACAAAGGGGGAGATTGTTAGTGCACTCTTTCATGGCATGCTAGTGCACCTTGTTTGTCAATCACTTAGGTCTGTGAGTCTAGTGTCGGTTGAGCTTAATGAAGACGAAGACCGAAGACTCAAGTGGCCTTGCTGCATCAAGGAAGAAGAAACAGGTAAAAGTGATGCTTTGGTGTGCCTTAACCTTGACCAAAACCCAACCCTTTAACTTCTTTGATGACCTTGACCACATTAGGAAACCTTTAGTCATCATAGATTGGCCCTAGGTGTCACAAAAGATCACCCATACCTTGGCCATAAAAAGTGGGTTGTGAAAGAAATGGGTCAGCAAGACATCAGGCTGAACCCAGGCCTGTCTAACCGGTCACGACCAGTCGGATGGACTGGACCGACTGGTCAAGACCGGTCGGACTGGGTCCAACTTTGAACAACAAACCTACTGTGTCAACAGGCCATAGGGCCGACCGGTCTTGATCGGTCGGCTGGGCTGGTCCGATCGGTCTTAACCGGTCTTATAGAACCCCCCTCAGACAATTAGTACTTTGTCTTGTTCTAGCCGTTGGCCGACCGGTCGGGACCAGTCGGAAACTAGCGGTTTTCTGTCAGTTTTATGTCTGTTTGAACACCTTTTATAAAGGGGCTTGGCTCATTTTAAGGGCAATGAGAGGGATTTTGAGAGGAGTAAAGCCACTATTGTTGGAGACCATTTGAGGCTCATTCCCAACTATGCAAGGCATCTTCCTTGTGATTTAAGAAAAGATTGGAGCATTCCAAGCTCATGAAGAAGATGATCTTCATCCCCTCTTGATCTCTAGAGTTTGGACCTTCCTTGATAGGCATATGCTTGTCCAAAACTCTAAGATGAGATCATTGTAGGAGAAAAACTCTAGGCAACTCATTCCCATTAGTTGTAGAGTTCTCAAACCCACCCTCCTATTACCTTGGGCATCTCAAAGGCATCACAAGCAAGGTGATTGATCAAGTGTAGCTGAAGCATTGGCGACACAACGGCAACACAATCGTGGGAGCAAGGGAAGCTGATTGAAGCACGGGAAAGCGGAAATCTAGCAACCCGAATCGGCGCTGAACAAGGGACTCATCCAACAAGTAAGGTTGTCTTTATTGAGAGTCCATCCACTCAATTCCCTGTGGGAGTTGAGTGTAGAGTTTGTTAGTCAAACTCGAATTAGGGACGTTGGCCGTTCCTTGGTCGACCTAAAGACTAGGGGTTGTTTGGCACTCCTTGGCCAGTTAGCCGGGCCTAAACAAAGTCTCCAAGGGGGAGCCTCCGACACGGGAGTGAACGTGCGTCGGGTTGAGCGTTAGCCCTTTGTCCAAAACTCCGGTTATGGTTGAGAGGTGAACCGGTAAAACCTCCGTGTAAAGTTTAAGAGGTGAACCTCATTAAAAACCTCTGATAGTGAATGCCGGTGTGCTCAAAGGAGTTGAGTACTTGAACTGAGAGTGGAGTAGACCCAAAGTCGAACCAATATACATGCTTGTGTTTGTGATTGAGTTGAGCACATTGATATCTTAGCATTGTATGTTTAATTGTTTAAATACGAATGCTTGATAGGAATGAATGCTAGGCACTAGATAGGCACATCCACACACAAGATGTACTTTCACTAGTTGTGTAGACTTGAGCTCACTGATCCATTCCCATAAGTCTACATAAGTTGCATAGGTTAGGAGCTTGATTAGTTAAATCATTTGATTATCTATGCATCCTTAGACTAGATCGTTTATTGCTTAAACCATATGCTAGTCTTGTGATTGGACCCACTTAGGCTTGGAAGCCAAAGTGTTCTTGCTTACTTTGTTTAATTTGTTAAATTGTGTAAGTAGGCGAAAAAAATTTCAAAAGGTCCTAATCACCCCCTCCTACAGGACTTAGCCATAATTATAGTTGCTTTTTAAGCTTGCGCACGTGTATGCATAGGGTGTCGTGTTAGATTACCCGACGTAATTTCACTTTCAGGATGTATAAGTTATAATCTTCCTCATTACAACTACTGCTCCCTATTTTATTTGGTTGAAAATTATCGGATCAACTTTAATGAACTGATGTACCCAGTACGTGATAAGAGTGTATGGAAATATCAGACAAATTCTGGAAGTATTGTGCGACAATTAAACCCCCATAACAACAAAGGTTAGCCGGAAGACCAAAGAAGATGAGAATTCCGTCACGTGGAGAAGAACGGAAAACAGTAAAGTGCAAAAGGTGTAAACAAACAGGGCATAATCGACGAAAGTGTAAGTTTCTAATACCAGATACATGATGCTTGATTATTTGAATGTAATAATATGAATGTTTTTAATGTTAGTTGGAATCATTTTTTAGTGTTAGTTAGTTGGAATGTTGGTAATTTTGAAATTTTGGTAATATTGACCAAGCACTTTGTAATTGACAAAGTGCTCAGTCAATTTAGTCAGTTATCTCGATCTAAATGACGGAATACAGTGACATTTGACCAATTTCTGAGTATGAATGTCACTGTGATCGGTCAAAATGATCGATTACAGAGCCAACTTGTCGTTGTACTCGGTTAAATTGACCGATCACAATGACATTTGACCAATTTCTGAGTATGAATGTCACTGTGATCGGTCAAAATGACCGATTACAGAGCCAACTTATCGCTGTACTCAGTTAAATTGACAGATCACAGTGACATTTGATCGATTTTTTAGTCGCAATGTCACTGTGATTAGTCAAAATGACCAATTACAGAGCCAACATGTCGCTGTACTTGGTTAAATTGACCGATCACAGTGACATTTGACTGATTTTTTAGTCAAAATGTCATTGTGATCAATCAAAATGACCGATTACAGAACCAACATGTCGCTGTGCTTAGTTAAATTGACCGATCACAATGACATTTAATCAATTTTTTAGTCAAAATGTCACTGTGCTCAGACATTTTCACAGATCTTGTACACATTTAATCGATTTTAGAGTCAAATTGACCGATGACGGTGATATTTCACCGATTTCTGACTAAAAATAACACTGTGATCGATAATCTTCACAGATGACAGGTCAAAATGATCGATCTCATTAGGTTGTTTAATGAAAATGACATCATCCTACACCACAATGATATTTTGACCGATAACAGTGATATTTTGACTTCAATAATGATTCACATTTAACAAACCATTCACATGTAAACCATCCACATTTTACACAAAATTCAACAAATCATTCCACAAACCATTCACTTGTAAACTATTTCATAAGTCATTTACATTTTCCACACTTATATGTTACAATAGTATAAAATACAGTTATACAAAATTTTTGCTCCCTCCCATGCCTAATCATGAACACTCAAACAGTCATACGCTAATGAATCCCTGAATAGTTGAGTGTCGTCGAACTGTTTATTTGACAAAAGGTCACAGCCGCATAGTATGTCAATATATTTCATTACATATATGCCGCAATCACTACCATTAGTCTGCTTCGGAAGATAAACCTCTCCGCGGACGCTCCACTCCCGGTCAAACGCAAATGCATCTCCTGTGAAATGAAAGAGAATAGGGAGTCCTTCAGTCATGACCTGGATCTCTTTCTTGTATTAGAGAAGCGGGTTGTTATTGAGACTATCGCAAATAATAATCTAGTCTTTCTTTGGGGTGGATGATCATAAGAATCCAATGTTTGTTATCGTGAATGACAGGCACATATACCTGTATATGTAAAATAAAAGAAATTATCATTTATGTCACATAGTTTAAAAAGATATAAGAAATACCTGTGTGAATCATGAAAACATTACTCTTCCATATTTTCACATAGCCTTCGTCTCATCTCGTTCTTTTGCAATGCTAAAGCTCGAGTCTTTCTCTAGAAGTTTTATCAAACGCTCTGGGTCGTTATGATATTTCTTTAATTTAGGCAAAATATTTTTTAGACATGTCTGTCATAAACAGAATTGCAAATGTCAGAAAAATTGAAAGTAGAATTACAATTTTACTAGGACATGTTTGTTGCACAATTACCGAAAAAAATATGGAGCAGAATTTGCAATCTTGAGGATATGCTGTCAGATACTCATCATTCCTTCTGTCCAAAAATTCAATGTATTTGTCCATCACCTAACAAACGAAGATGATTTAGCTCTACGAGGTAAATAAATGTAGATGTAAATCAACTTATGAAGATTGAGAATACTTATAATACTATCAACCTATTCATCCTTCTCCCATATTGATTTAAACCATATTCCCGCTGCCTCATTTATATTTGTATCATACCAACTACGCAATTCCATAATTTCCTCCTCCGATAGATTCTTAAATGGATCCATTTGTAAATGTAATGGTATCGGAGAAGTAATGAGGTCTCTCGCTTCTTTAGTGTCGATAGATACGCTGGGAGTTATTTCAATAACAGACATGGGCATAAAAGGAGATTTCTTGCACCAAGAAGGCTTCAAGTGCCTTTCTGGTCTCCCTTAAATTATAGGAGTAGCGGCTTCCTTCTCGACCTCTGCCGCAATAGACGGAGTAGTGGCTTCATTCTCGTACTCCACAATAATAGGAGTAACGGCTTTCTACTCAAGTACACAGAACCAATCACAATAAATTAATATATCAAGATATTATAGGATAAACACAATAATTAATATATCAAAACATATCATACTTTAATAAACAAGACATCATTACAAAATATATTTTAAAAAAACAATACATTCACACCTTGTTCGACTTCAATTCTTCCCTCTCCTTCTTCAGCTCATCTTTCTCCCTCCTCAAATCTTCTCTCCATCCTTAAAACTTCTAGCTCTTTCGTTAAATCTTCCCTCCCTTTCTTGAACTCTTCTGCATGCTGCCTTAATTCTTCTACCACTTGGTTGAACTCTTTCCTCTCTTTCTTTAATTCTTTTATCTCTTTCTTTAATTTGTTTATCTCTTTCTTCAACTCTTCTCTCTCCTTCTTCCATTTCTTCCTCTCTTTCTTATATTCTTCTATAATTTCTAACTCACCATTTCCTTCTCCCTATCCCTCTCCCTCATTCTCATTTTTCGCAGCTTCTTCATCATCCCCATCTTCTCTATCATCATCTTCTTCATTTCCATCATCATCATCTTCTCCATCATCATATTCTCCCTTTCCATCATCATCATCTTCTCCATTTCCACCATCCTCATCCTCTTGTATATATCTTGACTTTTTGCTTCGAAGTTTTGTAGTCCTTTCAACAAAACCATCCTCGATTCCCTGAAAATAATTAAAAATGATGCACACTTGTCATAGAATCCACTTGTCATCACTTCCTCTCAAATCAATGATGCCCAATGTTAAACTTTTAACCTGAATTCTTTCATAAACCAGACGAACAACCTCTAACTCCAGCTCTTTCCTGGTGGGTTCCAAAGTCCCAATTATTTCTGACTGAAAAATAAATTGCTTCAATCTCAATATATCAAAATATACATGATATGTTAAACGACAAAATAGATAGAATACTACACTTACTTCTTCATTCATAATGATGTCGTATATTGCATTGTGCCTCCATCCATACCAGTCTTCATATTGATTGAAGCGTGAAATTCTGGAAAGAACATACGACTTCACACTCATTAGGGCCACGATTTTTTGATAGCCCATATCTGTTATAATCACATGAAATTAAAGAAGATTAAAAGACCATATAGTGGACTAAATAAATACATTAGTTAAAAGACTAGATATAACAACCCTTACCTGTAGAGGAAACATGCACCCATAAATATTGTAAGTGGGCCCGCATTCATGCGATGTCTGGGCCACTACTAGTACCCCTTTGGTCATTATTGAGTGCTTTAAATGTGTATATATTAACCCTATTTCATCACTAACAATACATGGTTTTCAGGCTTAAAGAATATTCTAATGCGTGGTTTTATAATTGCAGGAATGAGAGGGACTTCGCTCGATCGATAGTTAAAAGATGGCATTTAGGAGCTTGGGATGAAGATCCAAGGTGGGCCAAAGAAAGAAGAAAGAAAGGAGAGCGAAGAAAGAAGAAAGAAAGAAGCAAAATGAAGAAAATCTAGTCCAACCGGTCCTAACCGGTCGGCCAAGAGGGCCACGATTGGTCAGCCACCCCCTTTTAGCTCTCTGCACTCAAAATACAAGAGCCGACCGGTGGCCTACCCCCCTCATCCTTGCACGCTGGACGCCCCACATACAGGCTAGACCAGTCGTGACAAGTCGACCAGCCTAGTCAGACCGGTCTAGACCGGTCAGCCAGTGTATTACAGCAAGATTTCAGGAGCTTCCTCTTGAAGCTCCGATTTTTTAATACAAGTGCGTAAGTACTACAAAAGTCTGGAAGATTCTGAAGTGGTAGAGCCTCTCCACTATAAAAGGGGACCTAGGAATCGTAGCTATGGCATCCTAGAAGAGATCTACAGAGGTAGGAGGCGGCAGAAGTCGGATTCGGAGTTCCACAACTCCCTCTAGTTTGTGTTTTCTAGTTTTATGTTTTTAGTTGTTTTCATGCTTCCTTGGATCATGAATGGCTAAACCTCTTAGATAAGGCTAAGAGGTGAAGCTTGTAGTGAATCTGAGATGCTTTAATTCGTTTTGTCTTGGTTTCAAGTTGAATTTATTGAAGAACAATGGTTTATAGAAGTTTGAATAAAGTTCTGAGTAGTTTTTCTTAATCTTATGATGACTCATGGATTTTTGAAGAATTTCTTTAGTTCTTAATTGTTTTGCACAGTTCTAGACCTGTACACTTTGAGGAATCGAATTCAATACGCTCTAGACTTGGATTTTCATGTGGGAACTTCAACCAAAGTTTTACCTTTTTGTTCTAGTTTCTGAATTATGTGTTGATTGTATATGTGATTTGAATGAAGTTCAAATCATGATCTAATTATGCTTTGTGAAAGAGTTTAATGATGATTATGATTGTGATCGTAATCTATTGGAACTAGGATTGACCTATGCAATTGATTGTGCTCAAGTCCTAACTTGAATTGAGGGAATCATGTAGATAATCACACATATGACAGATTGTATGTTACAACCACTCTATCATCCAACTAGATAGGATTTGATTTCGATTCTAGTTGTGTAATTGGGAAACCACAGTGAATTATGCATCAAGGATTGCTACAAGTGGATCCTTGAACCCCTAGTACCTTTTTATATTGATTACATTCACTTTTAGTTTAAGAATTCTCTTTACATTCAATTTTAGTAATTTGTTTGGTTAGCTCTCAATTAGAGAATATTAGAAGTAATTTTGTGAATTCCTAATAAGTCCCTGAGAACGATCTCGGTCTCTACCGAATTATTACTACATCGTAACCCTACACTAGGGGAAGCGAACAAGTTTTTGGCACCGTTACCGGGGATTTTCAACGGTTTTTACAAAATTTTTGAAAATAGTTTCTATTTTAGAATTTTAGGAGTCCTACTAACTTAGTTTGTCTGTTATGTTTTGCTTTGTTTGCAGGGATTCTAGGAGTCGAAGAAGTCACTTCAATTAGGTTTTTCTAACCCTTTTTAATTTTTACTTTTCTGAGATTTGCATGCCACATTGGGTTCGGGATTCTAATAACGGACTCATTAGTGAAGGGGAGATTGTTGAAGGGATTGATAAGGAGCCATGTGCTAAGAAACACTTAGACTGCCCCAATTTCGTTTGACAGTATGGCTGAGAATCAACCCAACCCTATGGCCAATCAAAATTTGGGTCAAAGCGAAATGGGTGAGAATAAGGTTGAGAATGTTCTTCGACCTAGAACTTTACGTGATCACTTGCAACCTGCAAGAGCGAGTACTCCCTCATGCATAATTTTTCCAACCAATGAAGGGAATATTAATCTAAAACCAGGAGTAATTCAACTCCTTCCCAAGTTCCTTGGTTTAGACAGTGAGAGCGCATATCAACATCTTAAGGAATTTGATAAGGTGATAGCCACGTTGCACTTTGCAAATGTATCTGATGATGTTGTGAGACTTAGGTTATTCCTTTTTCTCTTAAAGAGAAGGCTAAGGCTTGGTTTCATGCATTAAGGCCAAGATCAATCGACACATGGACTGAGATGACTAGGAAATTCATTAAAAGTTTTTTCCTACTCATAAAACAAACATATTGAGGCGCCTAATCATGAATTTTGCCCAAAAAGAGGATGAGACCTTCTGCCAATGTTGGGAGAGGTTCAAAGACTTATTGAACACATGCCCACATCATGGCTATAAAATTTGGCGGGTAATAAGCTTTTTCTATGAAGGACTGACTTCGCTCATGCGCCAATTCGTAAAGATGATGTGCATTGGAGAATTCATGAATAAGGAAGCCGAGGAAGCATAAGACTATTTTGATATCTTAGCTGAGAATGCACAATCTTGGGATACAACTAAACCAGAAAATTCCAAGATAAGCCAACAAAGAGAGAAGGGAGGAATCTATGTCTTCTCCGAAGAAGACAACATAAGTGCATGCGTAGCTAGCCTCACAAGAAAAGTTGAGGCCATGGAATTAGGGAAGGGAGAAAAGAGTAAGGAAGTTGAGAATATTTTTGGAATTTGTTTCGGTAACCAACATGCAACATAGGATTGTCCTACAATCTTTGTATTCCAAGAAGTTCTACAAGAACAATCAAATGCCATAAATAATTATCAACGACCATTCAGCAATCCAAACTCGAACACGTATAATTCTAGTTGGAGGAACCATCCCAAATTCAGTTGGAGGAATGGGTCATCAGAGAATGGAAACAATAACCCAAAAGCTACGCTTGAGGAAATAGTGGGTACATTCATCTTGGCCTAAGTTAAGTACAACAAGAATAATTCTCACAAAATCGATGGGTTCATGCAAGAACAACTAAAATTCAACCAGAATTCATCTCAAGCCATCAACGATTTGAAAACTTCAATGGCTAGAGTTGAATCTCATCTTAGTGCTAGGAGAAGGGCACACTTCTTGCCCAACCTCTCCCTAACCCAAGAACCTAATTTGAGATATAGGACCTCAGCCCATCCTCTCAAAATACGGAGCATGTTCAAGCTATCACCACTTTGAGGAGTGGCAAAACAATTGATAAATCCAATCCGGTGAAGGCCTCAAAGCCTAATGATCCGAAAATCGCCAATAAGGATGATATCTCGAGCAACACTCCACATGAGAAAGAACCGGAAAAGGCAATACAAGACGGTCGCCCCATTTCCCTAAAGGTTGATTTCACCCAAACCTTTAGACAAAAACCTGAAAATTTTAGAGGTTTTTAAGCAAGTGAAGATCAAAATTCCGTTGTTAAATGCTACAAAACAAATACCATCCTATGCCAAATTTCTAAAGGAATTGTGTACAGTCAAAAGGAAACACAATGTTCACAACAAAGTACTTTTGACTGAGAATTTGAGCGCTATTATCAAACAAGAGGTGCCCCAAAAATACAAGGATCCGGGTAGTCCTACCATCTCATGCATCATAGGTGACTACCAGATCAAACAAGCTTTACTCGACTTTGGGGCAAGTGTTAACCTCATCCCATACTCGGTCTATGAACAACTTGGGTTAGGTGAATTAAAACCCACCAAAACCATACTTCAAGTTGCTGATAGATCTATTCGTATACCGAGAGGGATGATTGAAGATGTCCTTGTCCAAGTCGATAAATTCTACTATCCAGTAGATTTTATTGTCTTAGATACACATCCTGTGATGGGAACCGGTGCTCAAATTCCTGTCATACTTGGCCGCCCTTTCTTAGCCACTTCAAATTAGATTATCAATTGTAGAAACAGGCTAGTATAAATATCCTTTGAAAATATGACACTCGAGCTGAATATTTTTTATTTATACAAACAACCACGGGATGTTGATGACAAGGTCCACGAAATAAATCTGATTGAATCATTCGTGGAAGACAAATCCCTCCTGACATTCTATTCCGATCCTTTGGAGGCATGCTTAGCCCATTCTCATGAGATTGATGATGACATGATAAGAGAGATGGACGCCATTTTAGATTCTATGCTGGTACTTGATAATAAAAGATGGAAGGCACCATTTGAACCTTTGCCCTTAAGTAAGAACAAGCCGCTTCCATCTAATATCAAGGCACCGAAGCTCGACCTAAACCACTACCCACTAATTTGAAATATGTTTATTTAGGTCGAGAAGAGACATATCCAGTGGTGATTTCTTCCCACTTGGATGAGGAACAAGAGAGTACGCTGATAGCCACTCTAATAGAGCACAAAAGTGCAATTGTATAGTCAATTGCGATCTCAAAGGCATAGACCCCTAATTTGTACTCATCACATACACCTTGAGGAGAATGCAAAGGCATCTAGGCAATCACAAAGACACCTCAATCCAAACATGAAAGAGGTGGTTAAGGCCGATGTATTGAAACTATTGGATGTGGCTATCTTTTACCCAATATTCAATAGTCAATGGGTGAGTCCAACTCAAGTGGTGCCTAAGAAATTTGGAATAACCATCGTAGCCAATGCCAATAATAAACTCATGCTAACCAGAGTCACTACCGGTTGGAGAATGTGCATTGACTACAGGAAGCTAAACACGGTTACAAGGAAAGACCACTTCCCCTTACCATTTGTTGGTCAAATTTTAGAAAGTTTGGCTGGTCATTCCCACTTTTGCTTCCTTGATGGGTATTCAGGGTATAACCTAAATAGAGATCGCCCTAGAAGACCAAGAGAAGACAACATTCACTTGTTCATTCGGCACTTTTGCCTATCGAAGGATAACATTTGGACTATGTAATGCCCCTGCCACTTTTCAGGGTTGTATGTTGAGTATTTTTTCTGATATGGTGGGGACGATTCTTGAAGTCTTCATAGATGATTTCTCTATATTTGGTTGTAACTTTGATGAGTGCCTTGTGCACTTAAAAACTGTTTTAAAAAAATGCGAAGACAAGAACCTTGTGTTGAATTGGGAGAAATGTCAGTTTATGGTTCAAAAAGGAATTGTCCTTGGTCACATCATCTCACAAAATGGAATTGAGGTGGACAAGGCTGAAATCGATCTTATTTCTAATCTTCCATCCCCCAAAAGTGTATGAGATGTGCGGTCCTTCTTAGGAAATGTCGGATTCTGTAGACAGTTCATAAAGGACTTTAATTCACTCTCTCGTCCTTTATGTAACCTCCTTCAAAAGGAAAACTCATTCGAGTGGAATAAGGATTGTCAAAGTGCCTTTGACAAACTTAAAGGCATGTTGACATGTGCTCCCATAATGCAAACACCTGATTGGAGCCTTCCTTTTGAAATCATGTGTGATGCAAGTGACTACGCTATTGGGGCTGTGTTAGGCCAAAGAAAAGAGAAGAAGCCTTGCGTCATCTACTACGCAAGTAGAACCTTAAACTCGGCTCAAGCAAACTACACTACTACAGAAAAAAAACTTTTGGCCTGTAGTTTTTTACTTTAGACAAGTTTCGATCCTACTTGATCGGATCCAAGATCATCATATTCACCGACCATGCAGTGCTCAAGTGCCTTCTCTCTAAGAAGAATGCTAAGCCACGCTTGTTAAGATGGATCCTCCTACTCCGAGAATTTGACATAGAAATACGTGATAAGAAAGGAGTAAAAAACGTAGTTGCTGACCATCTTTCTAGACTTGTTCTCATCGATTCCCCTGAGACGACCGCAATCAATGACATGTTCCCTAATGAACAACTTTTTAAAGTCTCCCAATTACCATGGTATACAGACATTGCTAACTATCTTGCTAGAGGTACAATTTCAACACATTGGAAAAAGCAAGATAAGGATAAGTTCTTCAACGAGGTGAGAAAATTCTATGGGATGACCCGTACTTATTCAAGTATTGTCCCTATCAAATCATAAGAAAATGTGTGCCGAATGATAAACAACAAAGTATCATTTCCTTTTATCATTCTCAGGCATGTGGTGGCCACTTTCCGGTTAAGAAGACCACAGCCAAAATTCTACAATGTGGGTTTTATTGGCCCACCATGTTCAAAGATACTCATTACTTTTGTAAAACATGTGAACCTTGTCAGAAATTAGGAGGAATCTCCCGTAGAAATATGATGCCACTAAATCCCATCTTACCAATCAAATTTTTTTATTGTTGGGGCATCGATTTCATGGGTCCATTCCCATCTTCTTTTGGAAATTTATATATTCTACTTGCTTGTCGACTATGTTTCAAAATGGGTCGAGCCGATTCCATACCGGAACAATGACCATAAAACAGTCATTCGTTTCTTAAAAGAAAATATCCTTTTTCGGTTTGGAACACCTCGAGTCATCACAAGTGAAGGAGGGTCTCATTTCTGTAACCGCCCGTTTGAAGCTTTAATGAAAAAATATGACGTAAATCACAAGGTGAGCACTCCCTATCACCCATAAACAAGTGGACAAGCTGAGATATCTAACAGGAAAATTAACATATTTTAGAAAAAACAGTGAACCCCGATCACAAAGATTGGTTGCTTCAACTTACCGATGCACTCTGAGCTTACCATACCGCTTTCAAGACCCACATTAGAATGTCTCCCTATAGACTTGTCTATGAGAAAGATTGTCACTTGCCCATGGAGTTGGAACATAGGGTATATTGGGCACTAAAGAAGATGAATTTTGATTCTAACAAGGCAAGCTCGTTGCGCAAACTTCAATTGAATGAACTTGCAGAACTTCGGAACGAAGCTTATGAAAATGTGAGAATTTACAAGGACAAGACGATGGTGTTTCATGATAAGAATATCCTTTGTAAGACCTTCATGATCAATCAAAAGGTCCTTATGTATAATTCTCGGTTACATTTATTTCCGGGGAAATTGAAGTCTCGATGGATTGATCATTTCATTGTGAAAACTGTTTATCCATATGGGACCGTCGAGTTGTTGAATCCAAGGAACAGTAATATCTTTAATGCAAATGGTCAACGCCTAAAGCCGTTCTTTGAGAATTTTTCTTCAGAAGGTATATCCATACCTCTGACTGATCCTGTGTATCAGGATACTTGATCTCCTAGTTGATGGAGGTATAGAGTAGTTATGATTAGGATTGTGTTGTTTTTGTTTGCTTTTTCATAGGTTTGTTAGAAGGAAGTTGAATTCCAGTTTTTGTTCTCTCAGGTACTCTCATTCCTTACTCTCTTTATTTTATAACTGCTCTCATGTTTTGCCTGTTGTACATCTTTTACATTGAGGACAATGTAAGATTTGGTTGGGGGGTGTGGGATCACTAGGATGAATCTAGTGTTTTGTAACATCTCGAGCAACATGAAGAAGATTTTTCAGATTTTTTCTAAAAATTCAAAACTCTATTGGACAACTTTGTTTCTATGCATTCGAGATGGTGTAAGTACAAGAAAAAGAGAGGCGACGTGAGTGATGTTGAATATTTTGAACATTCTTTAAGCTACTAGGCTTGTATGTGAATTCCCTTATTTTTATGAATGATAGAACTTTTGAACACTTTTACACCTAGTTCACTTTCAACGATTCTCGTGTTTTGAAAGGATTATTAGATTTGTGGATTAGCTAAGTTTGGATTCGAGGTGTTGAGAAACCAAGCCAGGGGTACTTTGTTCATCCTTGTCTATGGGAAAATAACGAAAGATATGGATTTCTAAAAATCCTGTCTAATGAAAAAGAAAACAGAAAAGGAATGATGAAAATATGGGAATGATGGAGAATATGGTGGAAAACTCCGAAAAGGGCTACCTATTACCAACCGGGGGATGGTCTACCCGTAACCAAAGCCGAAAATGGGAAGTAGTGAAAAAGTCGTCGGAAGGACGGTAAGGCAAATTTCTATTAAAGGCTTGTTGTTGATCAGTGCACCTAGAACTCCATAACTTAGCTGAATTATGAAGAAGATAATCCTGAATTCCCATGAGATGAGCATTCACTGAGCACACTAGGTTAAATTGTTCAAATACTTCTATTTATCAATCAATCAGTGGGAAATCCATGTGAGTACTTGTTATGTTCTTGAAAGTTTAAGGTTTTAACCTCTATCACTTAGTTTTTTTTTATTTTTACATTTGCATATCTTTGAGTGTATAGAAGCATAGTCTCTGAAGGAGAGTTGGGTTTTAGAGGAATGAATTGTTTCATGCATGTTTTGCTCGCGACTAGCAAAATGCTAGTTGGGGGGTTTGTTGAGTGCTTAAATGTGTATATTCTAACCCCATTTCATCACTAACTATGCATGGTTTTCAGGCTTAAAAGACTATTCTAATGCGTAGTTTTATGATTGCAGGAATGAGAGGGACTTCGCTCGATCGATAGCTAAAAGATTGCATTTAGGAGCCTGAGATGAAGATCCAAGGTGGGCCAAAGAAAGAAGAAAGAAAGGAGAGCGAAGAAAGAAGAAAGAAAAAAGAAAAATGAAGAAAATCTAGTCCAACCGGTCGACCAAGAGGGCCACGACCGGTCTAGACCGGTCGGCCACCCCCTTTTAGTTCTCTGGACTCAAAATACAAGAGGTCGACAGATCAAGACCGGTCGGCCAAGGCCTACCCCCCTCATCCTTGCACACTGGACACCCCACAGATAGGTTAAACTAGTCGTGACCGGTCGGCTAGCCCAATAAGACCGATCTAAACCGGTCGGCCAGTGTATTATAGTGAGATTTCAGGAGCTTCCTCTTGAAGCTCCGATTTTTTAGCGCAAGTGAGTAAGTACTATGCAAATTCTGGAAGATTCTGAGGCGGTAGAGCCACTCCACTATAAAAGGGTACCTACGGATTGTAGCTAGGGCATCTTAGAAGAGATCTACGAAGGTGGGAGGCGGCGGAAGTTGAATTCGGAGTTCCACAACTCCCTCTAGTTTATGATTTTTTAGTTTTATGTTTTTAATTATTTTCATGCTTCTTTGGATCATGAACGGCTAAACCTCTTAGCTAGGGCTAAGAGGTGAAGCTTGTAGTGAATCTGAGATGCTTTAATTCGTTTTGTTTTGGTTTCAAGTTGGATTTATTGAAGAACAATGGTTTTTTTCTTAATCTTATGATGACTCATGGATTTTTGGAAGAATTGCTTTAGTTCTTAATTATTTTGCACAGTTCTAGACCTGTACACTCTGAGGAATCGGATTCAATACACTCTAGACTTGGATTTCCATGTGGAAACTTCAACCAAAGTTCCACCTTTTTGTTTTAATTTCTGAATTATGTGTTGATTGTATATGTGATTTGAATGAAGTTCAAATCATGATCTAATTATGCTTTATGACAGAGTTTAATGATGATTATGATTGTGATCTTAATCTATTGGAACTAGGATTGACCTATGCAATTGAGTGTGCTCAAGTCCTAACTTGAATTGAGGGAATCATATAGATAATCACACATATGACAGATTGTATGTTACAATCGCTCTATCATCCGATTAAATAGGATTTAATTTCGATTCTAGTTGTGTAATTGGGAAACCACAATGAATTATGCATCAAGGATTGCTGCAAGTGGATCCCTGAACCCCTAGTGCCTTTTTATATTGATTATATTCACTTTTAGTTTAAGAATTCTCTTTACATTCAATTTTAGAAATTTGTTTGGTTAGCTCTCAATTAGAGAATATTAGAAGTAATTTTATGAATTCAACAAGTCCTTGAGAACGATCTCGGTATCTACCGAATTATTACTACATCGCAACCCTAAACTTGGGGAAACGAGCAGTCATTGTCTGGAATGCCAGACTACCCCAGGGATACCTGTTGAACTCATCCAAATGGTCAACCAACTGGATAAATTCAGGCTTACAATGATATTTGCTGCCAATCCCTCGAATGAACCATTCGACACACATTAATAATGCAACCTTAACAACATCCTCATGCTTTTTACTCTTTACAATCTTGTTGAACACCTCTCCTAGATGTTGTTTCAATATCAGATACTGATTGGCCAAATATTTTTCTTTAATTGAGTTTTTCGTAATAGCACCTAATTCTGGAATTGTGAGGTCTCCGGATTTCAGCCCTGTTATAAGGGTGAAGTCCATCTTAGTAAACCTCAATAGGTTTCCCCTAATTTCAAAGACAATGTCACCAATGTCCACTCTGTGTCTCAAAAAGAGGATATGTACTAGAGCTCCTAAATATCTAAACGATTTAAGGTATAATAAAAACTCGAATGGGGACTGCCTAAATAGCCTTTTCCTCCGCTCATTACTCTCTATTCCAGCCTTCACTCCCCCCTTAAACCACCACGTGAGACTGCTTTAGTTGATAAGTTAGGGATTTCTTCGGTTCCAGCACACAAAAAATATCACATAACATGTAAATTTCAAATCACCTTTGTAACGGTTGTAAATATAAAAATAAAAACAATTACAATTTTTGAACACCAAATATACTTAGTGAAATTTCAGTGAAATTGTAGATTTTTTCCTTCTGTGGTCTGTCCATTCATAGTTGAGCTCGGTACAAATGATCGATCATATAGGAAAAACTAATAATAATCGATCAAATAATAGTTGTGATCGGTCACAAGAGTGTAACCTAACTGGGATATACACTCCACTATTTGCAAACACAACTAAAGCAAACATTCAATTCCAAATTTAGTCTTATTTAAATGCATGTATGCATGTACACGTTCATCAATGTGGGGATGCACATCCAGTGCTTCATGAAATATATAAACATTTATATTCAGATTCAAGTATTATGAATCATATGTACTACATAGTTTCTAAAATGGAAAACTTGAAGAGTGATAACATCACATCCAATAAGCTCTTTATTCACAACAAGGTAGTAAAGAGAAAAAAAAAGTTAGAAAATTTTCAAAATCCTTTGACAAGCAATTGACTAAATAAGCAACCTTAATTTCATTATCTAAGACCTTTTAATTTAATAACAAATTAAAGAAATAGAGCTAATTGACAAAATAAGCAACCCCAATTCCATTTGACTGATCGCAGCGGGTGGGTTTGACACTGTGATCGGTCATTTTGACCGATCATAGCGTGCGGATTTTATGACCGATCATAGCGGGCAGATTTTACTCTGTGATTGGTCATTTTGACCAATCACAGCGGCTTTAACCGATCAGAGTGGGCGGATTTTACTCTGTGATCGGTCATTTTGACCGATCAATGACCGATCACAACGGCTTTGACCGATCATAGCGGGCGGATTTTACTCTGTGATCGGTCACTAATCACAGCGGCTTTAACCGATCACAGCGGGTGGATTTGACTGTGATCGGTCATTTTGACCGATCACAACGAAGTTTGACCGATTACAGCGGGTCACAATCACCTAATTTGAGCGATATCACCTGCCATAAGTTAGCTAGAATGAATAGAAACTTCAGATTGCTTATTAGACTGTCCCACAGTTCCAAACCAGATATTTGTATCTAAGCCTACAAAACAACTAGTTGTCTTAGAAAAGATGGCAATGACTCTCTATACGTGATCGGTCAAAATGGCTGTTCACAGTGGGTTTTCACATTGCAAGTTGGGTAACCTCTCATGTAGGATTTCACATTCGTGATCGGTCAAACTGACTAATCACAGAGTGTAACCTACCTGTGATAAGTTATTTTATCCGATCAAACCGGATTTAGACCGATCACAACAAAGTTTAGGCCGATTACAGAGGGTTTTCACCTCAATTTTCACCTCCATTTTCACATTTTCATAAACATTTCACATTCACTACCATTCCCACCTCCATAAGCATTTCCACCTTCATTTTCACATTTTCACAAACACTTCACATTCCATTCCATTTTCACCTTCATTTTCACATTTTTACAAACACTTCACAATTAAATTGGCACACTCCATTCACACTTTTACATTTTCACTTATATTAGAATACTTTTTCGACACTTAGACGGGTGAGCCGTTTTCAGCCGCTCGAAGGATGAAGACGACCGCTCCAAGGAGGAAGACGACGGTTAAGGAAGATGACGGAGGAGCTGACAGTGGTGGAGGATGACGGAGGAGGAAGCTACAGTGGTGGAGGATGACGGAGGAGGAATACGATCGTGGAGGAGGAAGAGAGAAGGAAATGTTATTTTTGTCCGACGAATTTTCAAAAGTTTAGAATGGGAAACAATAGTTTTAAGGAGTTTACTTTTGCTAGTAGGTGAAAAAAAGCGTTTACAGGCGACAAATTTCTCAAAATTCAATGTCGCTTTTTTTTTTTTTAATGTATAATACAGGCACGAATTAGGTGTTACCCGGGGAACATCTTAGTGGGTGTTACCCCTACCGTGTGGGGCCCATATTGATGTTCTTTTTATATATTTAAGCTATCTATCTGTTTTTTCATATCATTTTAGGATGTGATCCAAAACCATAAGAAGATCCAAATATCAGGTGGACCATACCAATAGAAAAAGTGATGAATAACCATTAAAAATGTTTTGTGGGCCACAAAAGTTTTGGATCAATATGATATTTATATTTTCCCTTCATCAACACCTTATTGACATTATAAAGAGATTGGATTGTAAATAAAAACTACCAAAACCTTACGATGGGCTCCTTGGAAATGAGGTGAGGCACTCAATCACACTGTTTCTAGTGGTGTGGTCCACTTGAGGTTTTGATCTGAATAATTTTTGTAAATTCATCCTAAAATGGGCATTATAAACGGATGGACAGAATGGATATACAAAATATCATCCATGTGGGACATACGGTAGGGGTAACACCCACTAAGCTGTTCCCGGGGTAACACCTAATTCGCACCCTGGCAGTACAGGGTGTCCTCCCAAATAAAGTTAATTCACAGTCCTTTGTGAAGATTCAATTTGCAGTTCATGTGCATGGGTAAAGCTGGGGAGGAGAGTTGAGGGAAGCGGATTGTGTAAACTCTGTGGGGCCCACAGTGATTTACGTATTTTATCCACTCGGTCCATCCATCTTAACAGAACATTTTAGGTATGGTGCCAAAAAATGAAGCATATCAAAATCTAAAGTGGACCACACCACAAGAAAAGTGTGAACTGAATGTCTACCATTAAAAAATTCTTGGAGGACACAGAAATTTTGGATGAAGCTGATATTTGTGTTTTCACTTCATCCATATCCACGTGATCTTATGAACAGGTTGGATGACAAATAAACATCACTGTAGGGCCTAGGAAGGTTTCAACGGTGGAAATTATTATTCCCACTGTTTCCCGTGGCATGGTCCACTTGAGATTTGGATATGCTTAAATTTTGGGTGGAAATTATTATTCCCACTGTTTCCCCTGGCATGGTCCACTTCAGATTTGGATACGCTTAAATTTTGGGCTCAACCACTAAAATGAGCTGAAAAACATATGGACGGAAGGGCACATACATTCTAGGTGGGCACAACTGAGTTTACTCAGCACGATAAGAGAGTTGAACCCATGACTATAGGGAGCAAACCCACGGTACTGGTCGCTCACCCAAACTCCATCGGGTTTAAAGGTTCAATGTGGTAAAAATGAAAAATTCACAAATTAAATTCTGGACGTTTATTATATTTCTTTACTAATTTTAATTGTCTGTCACTTGGCAAACTTCAAAAGATAAAGATTATCATTTGAATGTAAATGTAATTTTTGGCTAATAGCCTGTTGATGATAGGATACACCAAACTACTGGTTTAGATTATGAAAACAATGCTCCACCCTAGTAAGGACTGAAAGCACCCTAAATTGTTCAACATTTAAACAATCTATTCTCGGCCCCATTGTCTATGTTGCGTAGCCTGAAAATTGAACCACTTAAAAAGTCGGGTGTGTCACATGTGTTTGTTGAATGGCATTGTCGCCCAATTTTTTTAACCATCCAATTTTCTTTATGCATGTGTGGCCCACCAAATAACCTAGCCCAACCAAAATTTTAGCCTAGGTCACACGTAGAACGTGGCCCAGAAGATGAATGAGCCGGATCTTACACGTGTGGAGTGTAGGATTTCAATGCCATGCAGATGACCAGTTGATTTCGACAACAGACTTTGCTACTCCCTGTAGTCCCTCGAGCTATCTACTCTTATGCAAGGGCAGGTGCAACATCATAACTAAAATCATGGTGCATGCCACGGTGACCCTACGGTCCCTACCGTCAGGACTCTGCGAGACTACCAAAGGGACGCGCTTCGATGGATCCCCGATCCACCAAGGTCGGTGGATCCCTGACTGTGGGGCCACCATGATGCATGTATCTTATATCCACGCTGTCCATCCGTTTTTTGAGATCATCTTAGGGGATGAGCCCAAAAATGCAGCCCATCTAAATCTCAGGTGGACCACACTACAAGAAACAGTAATGATTGATCATTAAAAACTTCTCAAGGCGCACAAAAGTTTTGGATCAAGATGATATTTGTGTGGACCTTTCATCCAAGTCTTTGTGGCCTTATCAACAGGTTGGATGGAAAATAATCATCCCACGAAGTTTTTAATGGTGGGCATTCAATCCCCATTATTTCTTGTGTCCAACTGATATGATGATCTACTATAGTATTAGGCCCCTACTCTTAAATGACATGAAGAAACGGATGAAGGGTGCGGATATAAGACGCACATCATGGTGGGCCCCACAGTCAGAGATCTACCGACCTCATCGGATCCGAGGATCCACGGAAGCTGCGCCCCTACTAAAGTTGTTTTCTTTAGCGGGCTTTAAAATCCCTACGACTGAGTGATGTAAGCGCGCTTGTGGATGATGACGTCGATGCTATCTCATGGTCCCTGGTCCCAGATACCTTTTCTTTGAGAAATCGGATGGCGTCCTGAGTACGCTCTTATCAATCCAAACTCAGTTGGGCCCACTATAAATGTATGTAGTTTATCTACACCATCCATCCGCATTTACGGATCATATAAGGGGCTGAAACTAAAATTGAAGCATATCCAAAATTCAGGTGGACCATACCACAAGAAACAGTGGGTATAATGAGTTCCACCGTTGAAACCTTTATATGGCCGGCAGTGATGTTTATTTGTCATCCAACACGTTCACAATATCACAAAGGCATTGATGAAGGGAAAAACCAAATATCAGCTTGATCCAAAACTTCCGTGGTCCCATGAATTTTTCACCGGTACAAGTTCAATTCACATTTTTTCCTGTGGTGTGGTTTACTTAAGATCTTTATATGCTTCATTATTTTTCGCAAGAAAATTCTCTGTTAAAATGGATCAACGGAGTGGATGAAATAGAAAAATCATGGTAGACCCCACATATGCTTAGCAGTTACCCGTTATGCAATCAGCTTCTGACACACTTGTAAACCGTCCAATTCACACACACACACACACATCAATTCACACTTGTCAAACCATCGTAATCACAGTTAGAGTTTGGATCCTTTGTTGGCTTTCTAGGATTGCAGTAAATTTCTACTTGGAGCCTTTTCATTGGTCCATATCATCACATAGGTTTGTAACCCTGTCACATCCTCAATGCAACCTAGTCATACCTTAGTGCAACCTGGTCATATAATGTGATGTGGACCAATTAAAAGGCTCCAAGCAGGGATTTCCTGCTTGGAAGCCAACAGAGGATCCAAACTCTCACAGTTAATAGATAGAAAATGAAGTCTAAAATTCAGATAGCATTATCTTTGAGTGCAATTTTTAGTTGTCCTCCATCTGGTTGGTCTTAGCAATTTGGACCGTGTGGATTGCCTTACACCTATGCCATGTGTACGCTTGAGGATTCTCACCAACTTCTTTGAGTTATGCAGGACTAACATGCCCTCAACCCCTTGGAAAATGATAAGAACAGTTATTTTGTGCTCTCAATAATTTAACTATAAATAAATAAGCTACACCAGTGCGGAGCAGCTCTTTCCTATTTTTCTTCTTGCCTTTCGATTTTCTCGTCTTTTTTTTCGTTGTTAGTTTCAATAAACAGTGAAGGCTTGCTTATAATACATAAATTTCCAGCTATTGATAGGTTATAGGTAAAAAAATTTCACAATAAATCTAAGTCATATATTAATGATCCAAACTGTTTATGATGGGGCTCACCTTGTCGCTATATGATTATTTGATTATCAGATTCTCGTACATTTATTGGACAGTTAAAATGAAAATATCCAATGAACTTGTCTCATTAAACATGTGTCTCATTATCAGAGGTTACGATTCCTGAGTCAACCAGATTTTAGGAGACTTTGACGTAAAGGGAGCGGGTTCGACAATTTGTGCTGCTTAATTTAGGTTAAAGTACATCACGTTAAAAAATTTTAAATGTGTGGTTGTAAAGCTTCATGCGCGGCCAGGGTGGTATCCCCTCTCGCAGGAAGTTACCCAAGATATATTTGTCAGAATGTGATGGATTAGATGATCGTGAGTGGAAGACGAGTAATTCATATTAAAGTGTTCAGATTACAGGTCAGACTAGCTAGTTCTAATATGAACTTCAAGGGACAGATGTTCTGGGTTGATTTTGGTGCCACGTGTCAGCTCCTTATTGTAAGATGATGCCAACCCCCTACCTCATGGGCGTGGATTGGGCACTACCCCACCGGGACCTAGCTAGAGATGGATAGTCATGTAAGGGGTTCCATGGGGCCCACCATGATCTGTGTGCTTTATCCATGTCATCCATCTATTTCAATGTATCATTTTAGGACATGAACTCAAAAGCCATATCACATGGAGCAGTGGGGATTTAAAGCCCTCCGTCCAAAACTTCTTAAGGGGGCGTCATACAGGTCAGGTTGGATGACAAATAAACATCATGGTGGCCTTAGGAATTTTGCAATGGTGAGTTCAATCTCCACTACTTTATGCATTGTGATCCACTTGATCCTTCATGTGCCTCCTTTTTGGGCTCATGCCCTAAATAATTAATCTTTCAAAATAGACAGACTACATGCATAAAACACATAGGTCATAGAGCCCCGGAAATGACCATCCGTCTCTAGCTAGGTACTAGTTGGGGGAGTTCTAATCTGCGCCCCTCCTTCATAGCCTATTTCAAGGTTTGGCTGGTGTGGGTAAGGCTCTGGGAGGTTGGGATAAGATTTGGTATATTTTTTTACTTAAACTAGGATGGGGTTACACGTTGTTGGATTTCTATGGGCCTCAGTTTCAGTTTTATCAAGGATTATGATCTTTTCGAGGTTGGTGCAATGGGTTATTTTTTGGGTGTCCATAGTCTTCTAATTAGAGGTTAGGATCACTAGCTAATTTAATTTTGGGGCTCTGATTTAGAGGCAATGGGTCTAAACAATTTATATAATTTAGTTTGAGTTAACCCATGCCATGTATATATTTTCTAGGTGCATGTGTATCAAGTGTCATATGGTGTAAGAGTATTATATATCTCCTTACAGAAAAAACCGTACACCGTGGTAATTACAATATCTGAGGTTTTCCTCCGGTGTTGTGTCTGCCTCTAAGAAAAGAAATCAGTCAGATCTAGAGCTCAGATGGGCCAAAACACACGGAACATTTGTGAGGGGACACCAAAGTTGATGTGTGAGGTCTAGAAAGACTTCAGACACAAGCGTAGGGCTCACAAAGATTGGTGTTGCTCAAGTACGTTCTTGTTAATATTTCCGCGCTTCTTTTTCTTTGTTAATTTTTATTAGTTTTTAACCTAAACCCTCTCTCTCTCATCACAAATTTACAGCTTGAAACTCTCAGGTAATGGATTCTAGCCTATTGAAATTCTTTGGTTTCTTTTAGTAATGCGGATTCAGAATATCACAGATGGATCAATCAAACAAAGATTCGTCGACTAAAAAGAGAGATCGATTCTTTGGATCCTTCCTTTCTCCAAAGGTAAACTGTAGATCGAGATAGAATCTGATCCATTCCTGAAATACTTTTCTGGATATTTAACACTGTAACTTCTAATCCGGCAACCAACCACGGCTCCTTGAAAAATAATAATAATAATAATAATAATAATCTCTGAATCCTGAGGAATCCAATAAGCAACAGAAACCCATGATAATCTCAAACACCATCATAACATAGAGGAAAGAGAACTCCCGAAATCAAAATAAACAAACTCTAATCCCAGATTCTTGAACAAGTAACAGCAACAGACTCTTTTTTTTTTTTTTTAATTACATTCTAGATTCCATGAATTAGACAAACCCAATTCCCATTTTCTTCACAGAAATCTAGAGATGTAAAACCCAACTCTCTCTCTCTCTCTCTCTCTCTCTCTCTCTCTCTCTCTCTACAAATATACAGCTTGAATTATCATTCATCTTCTTTCCATCTCTAATAAATTGAAAAAAAAAAAAAAATCCAATGAAATCCTTAAATTTCAACATCATAAGATCCAAATCGTCAACCAACAACAGCCCTTTGAAAAACAATAAATAAAATAAAATAAAATAAAAGGAAAAGAAAAGAAAAGAAACCCAATTTCCTTAACTCTTACAGGAATCTAATTACCAACACAAACCCATCAAAATCCTAGAATATCCATTCATTTTTATTCCCAGATAAACAAGAAGAAGAAACAACAGAAGCAGATACTGAAATTTCAAGTGACTACAATTACAGACCCTGCACTAAGCAAACAAAAAAGATCAAAGAAAACTACACACGTATCTACCCACACAGAAGGCCATTAAAAAAAAAAAAAAAAAGCATTCTCTGCTTCCCATCTATTTGCTCTTATCCCCCTCTTTCCTACCATCGAAAAAGATAATCGGCAGCAGAGGCATATATCCACCGTCGATCAGGTTTTAGGAAGTGGGTTCCCACTGCCATTGGGTCCTGTTACTCCGCTCCCCCTATTCCCTTCTCGAGGGTTGAAGAAAGCTATTACATCTTTAGCTATATTGCCTTTGATCTGGCCTCTCCGTTGATGTGGATTTCCTTTTCCGGTCTCCGATGCCGAAGTTTTCCCCGTTGCCGAAGTTTTCCCCGTTGCTCCAGGCATTCTGAAGAAGCTGAAAGAAGAAAAATGATCCGAGGAAGTGCGCTTGGATGTATAGAGATATAGAGAGGGAGAGCTCTCAGGTCCATCCGGTTGAACCATTATTAGTGGTCCACCAAGCTCACAACTTCCAAGTTATCATGTATAAGTAAAATCCAATACTTTCAATCTGTTGGTCACACTGTTGAAATCATCTTAGGCTAAACTCAACCCCCATCTAGTCATCATATTGGCAACACCATAGAAAGTAATAAGTATCCATTAATTAAATATCAAAATAAAAGTGTCATCTATTCTTTCCATGGATGTCTCTGATTTTCGCATGAGTTATTGAGATGGGTCCAAGCTATTGGACGTGTTAGATATCCCACTTATAATAGAGGTTGGAGGTTAACAGCTGGGTGTGCATGGTGTAACCGGTTGCACTAGAGACCAACTCCTAAAGAGGTGGCCGGCGGGGAGGGGGAGTGAATTAGATGGTTACCCTGGTTACCCCTACCGTGTGGGGCACATCTTGATTTATTTTTTTATATATCTATGCCGTCTATCTGTTTTATCATATCATTTTAGTATATGATCCAAAACCTTAATAAGATCCAAATCTCAGGTGGACCATATCACTACAAACAGTGATGAATAACCATTAAAAACGTTTTGTGGGCCACAAAAGTTTTGGATCGATCTGATACTTATATTTTCGATTCATAAACACCTTATTGAAATTATCAAGAGCTTGGATTGCAATTAAACATTACCAAAACCTTACCATGGGCTCTTTGGAAGTTTTAATGGTGGGGCATTCAATCACACGGTTTCTAATGGTATGGTACACTTGAGATTTGGATCTGAATAATTTTTGGAAACTTATCCTAAAATAGGCTGTATAGACGGATGGACGGAGTGGATATACAAAATATCATCCATGTGGGCCATACGGCAGGGGTGACACCCACTAAGCTGTTCCCGGGGTAACACCTAATTCGCGCCCGTGGGGAGGACGGGGATTGCGGACTGAGTAACTCAGTACACCATGTAGCACTGAGTAAAGTCTGTAGGGCCCACCGTGATGTATGTGTCTTATCCATGCCGTCCATCCGTTTTATCATAGGGCATGATCCCAACATTGAGAAATTTCTTCTTGAAAATTTATATAGCCAAATTCCTTTAAATTTTTGTGAAATTTGGCTCATACATCCCGTTAAGAATAACCAAAATATATAAAAAAGGTGTAAGAGATTTGTTCGTAAAGACACACATGAATTCATCTAAATAGTTTTTTAATAGTAAGTACCAGATAGTTTAATGATCTCCCTCAAACTTAAAGAGACTATATTGTGGAAATGTAACTTGTTTATTCATTAAATATGACAAGAATATATAAAAGGATATGAGAGATTGTGATGTAGAGCGGGTCGCCAATTATTTCATGGCTCAGATGGACCAAAACAAGACTGATCGGGGTTGGAATTGATTCGGACCATCAAGACCATAAAACCGTCGTATCTAACGATCCAGAATGAGTTTCTGGAAATATAATATATAATTTTGGTATAGCTCAAGCTACTTTAGCCACCCAACCCCGTTACGCTGGTTTCTGGACATATAATATATACTTTAGCCACCCCACCCCGTTTCTGGACATATAATATATAATTTTGGAAAAGCTAAACTACCAAATTTGGACTTATGAGGCTTAAATCCTCTGATTTGCTCATATACACAGAAATGAGGCTGAAATCCTCAGATTTTCCTATTAAAACATTTCTAGCTATCCTTACTAACTATGATGATATTGATAAGCCTAAGGGTAACTAATTTCCTCAACACCCTCATAAAATGTAGCATAAGGTGAGGGGTTGGGAATACCTTCTTCTCCTAGAAGGGATAGCGGTTGGGATCCCCTCTTAGATAAGCAAGAAGAGGGGTTATGGTGGAAGCTATGAGAGCTAGATCTTTATGTTGGCTCTCATCACAAGTGGAGTCACCAGATTCGGACTCCTCTGTATCATCCCAAGTGGTGGCCATTGCCTTTTTACCTTTCAGTTTAGTCCCATCCGGACATTCCGGGGCACTATGGCCACGACGACCGCAACGATAACAACGGACGGATGAAGGCATGGATGATTTTCCTTTATGTTTATCACCCTTCTTGTCCTTCTTGTCACGGCTACTCCCTCTATCAAATTTGAGGAATCTCTTGAATTTTTTGTTCAGTTTCTCTTCCTCATCATCCTCATCATCACTATCTTCCTCCGACTCACTCTTAATTTTCTTATGTTTGAGAAAGGACTTGAGAGCGATACTTTTCTTTCTAGAAGGGGCCTTAAAGTGTAGTTCATAAGTTTGTAGGGAACCTATGAGTTCTTCTACTTTCATGTTATCTATGTCTCTACACTCCTCTAAGGCAACTATCTTGGAGTCAAATCTATCCAGAAGGGACCTAAGTATTTTTTCTACAAATCCTACCATCCAGAACCCGATCACCCAAGACAAACATAGAGTTGCAAATATCTGACAATTTAGTATAAAACTCCACGAAAGTTTCAGTCTCTTCCATCTTAACGTTTTCAAATTTGGTGATTAAGAACTGAAGCTTCGAGCGTCTTACTGTGCTAGTCCCCTCATGGGTAACCTCAAGTATATCCCACGCTTCTTTTGCAGTTGCGCATGTGAGAATGCGCTGAAATTCATTCGGGAAAACCGTACAACAAATCACATTAAGAGCTTTGGCAATTGTTATGTATTGAGCTCTCTCTCTCTCTCTCTCATCCCATTTAGAATCATCTTTGGGAATGACAATGCATTTCCCATCAACCTTCACTTGCTAGGTGGGCAAGGTATATCCATTTTGTGTGCTTAGCCACACCGGACGGTCCATGGATTGGAGAAAAATTCTCATTCTAGCCTTCTAATAAGCATAGTTGGACCCGTCAAAGAATGGTGGACGGTTGGTGGTACTCCCATCTCGGTTAGACATTATGCTAGTGCTCCGGTACCGGATCTTACTCTAGACGGTTACGTCCTTGAAGAGCAACCCACTCTAATACCAATTAAAAGTACGTCGGTAGTTTAACACGACACCTACATATGTGCGGAAGCTTAAAGAGCAACTAGAATTATGGCTAAACCTATAGGAGGGGGTGATTAGGACCTTTTTGAAATTCTTTTAGCTTACTAACATAATTCAACAAATTAAACTAAGTAAGCAAGAACACTTCAGCTTCCAAGTTTAAGTGGGTCTAATCACAAGACTAGCATATGGTTAAGCAATAAACAATCCTAGTCTAAGCATGCATAGGTAAATAAATGATTTAACTAATCAAGCTCCTAACCTATGCAACCTATGTAGACTTATGGAAATGGATCAATGAGCTCAAGTCTACACACCTAGTGAAAGTACATCTTGTGTGTGGATGTGCCAAACTAGTGCCTAGTATACATTCATATCAAGCATTCATAATTAAACAATTAAACATCCAATGCTAAGATATCAATGTGCTCAATACAATCACAAACACAAGCATGTATAGTGGTTCGACTTTGGGTCTACTCCACTCCCGGTTCAAGTACTCAACTCCTTTGAGCACACCGGCATTCACTGTCGGAGGTTTTAAATGAGGTTCACCTCTCAATCTTTACACGGAGGTTTTACCGGTTCACCTCTCAACCATAACCGGAGTTTTGGACAAAGGGCTAACTCTCAACCCAAACGAAGTTTTGGACATAGGCTAACTCTCAACCCGACGCATGTTCACTCCTGTGTCGGAGGCTCCCCCTTGGAGACTTTGTTTAGGCCCGGCTAACGGGCCAAGGAACGGCTAACGTTCCAAGATCGAGTTTGACAAACAAACTCTAAATGGACTCTCAATAAAGACAATCTTACTTGTCGGATGAGCCCCTTGTTCAGCACCGGTTTCGGTCGTTTGATCTCCGCACTCCGGTGCTTCAATCAACTTCCCTTGCTCCCATGATCGTGTTGCCGTTGCGTCGCCAATGCCTCAGCTACACTTGATCAAACACCTTGCATGTGATGCCTTTGAGATGCCCAAGGTGATAGGAGGGTAGGTTTGAGAACTCTACAACTAATGTGAATTGGTTGCCTAGAGGTTCTCTCCTACAACGATCTCGTCTCAGAGTTTTGGACAAGGATATGTCAATAAAAAAGGTTCCAAACTCTAGAGATCAAGAGGAGATGAAGGTCATCTTCTTCATGAGCTTGGAATGCTCTAATCTTGTGTTAAAGCACAAGCAAGATGCCTTGCATAGGTTGGGAATGAGCCTCAAATGGTCTCCAACAATGGTGGCTTCACTCCTCTCGAAATCCCTCTTCCTGCCCTTCAAAACAAGCCAAGCCAAGCCCTTTTATTAAAAGCGAGTGCAACTGTTTGAAAATGGGTAGAAAACGGCTAGTGCCGACCGGTCGTGACCGGTTGGCCAGGGGTCCACGACTGGTCTGGACCGGTCGGCCACAGTAAAAAAAATGGACAGGGGCTGCTGTGTATGGGGAAGGGACTGCCAGACCGGTCTAGACCGGTCGGACCAGCCCAGCCGACCAGTCACGACCGGTCGGCCCTATGGTATGTTGATCACAACAAGCTGCTGTTGGTCTGGCAGCCTGACCGACCGGTCTTGACCGGTCGGACAGGCCTGGGTTCAGCTCAGCTGTTTGCTGACCCATGTATACTTCAACCCCCTCACTTTGGCCAAGGTTTGGGTGTTCTTTTGGGACAGCTATGGCCAATCTTAGATGACTAAAGGTTTTCCTAAGATGGTTAAGGTCATCAAAGAGGTTAAGGGTTGGGTTTTGGTCAAGGTTAAGGCACATTAAGGCATCACTTTTACTTGTTTATTCTTCCTTGATGCAGCGGGGCCACTTGAATCTTCGGTCTTCATCTTCGTTAAGTTCAACCGACACTAAACTCACTGACGTAAGTGATTGACAAACAAGGTGCACTAGTATGCCACAGAAAAGTGCACTAACACCTTATAGCGGCGCTGCTACATGATTCGCCGCTATACTTTAAGTATATGTACCATCGTTATATCCACAATTCTCGCCAGTGCCACTATTCCCATCATTTTTTTTTTTTACTTTATTTGATGGATATACCAATGGATATGAGCGTCCGCTTTTATATACCTCTTTTTTAATGGTGGATTCGCTGGTGTACCCCTCCACCACCTCTTGGTGCTTCTTTTTTTTTTTTTTATTCCTATTAGGACTTATAGTGGCGGAAATTTATTTCTACTGCTATAGTTTATCGCTTATATATATATATATATATATATATATATATATATATATATATATATATATATATATATATATATATACAAATTTCAATTTCATAACCCCCCCCCCCCCCCCCCCCCCCCCCCCCCCCCCATATACATTCCAATTTCATTTTTTATTCGTTCAATCAATTATTCAATAATTATTTCCTTTTTTTATCTCTTATTTTCTCTCATGAAAACGAGAACCAACAGGCGAAAAAGGCGGTACTAATCGACCTCCCACGTCCTCCCTACATCAGATTATTTATCTCATTGAGAATGACATAAATATATAAAGGATATGAGAGATCTGTAGATAAAGATACACATGAATTCATCTAAATAGCTATCTAGAGTAAGTATTATATACTCTGACAATATCCCTCAAAGTGTTACGGAAGAGTAACTTGAGTTTAGATGGACATTTATTTAAAAATGAAAGAAAAATTTAACAGTCACTACAACATTTTCAGCCTATAGCGGTAAATATTAGTGGCGGATGATAAAATCTGCCACTATAAGGTCATTATAGAGGTGGATCCATCTATTCCTCAATCGTACCTATTTTTCATGCCTTTTTTTGAGGTCGATACTACTGTCGTTAGATGCTAGATACATATAATAGCAAAGATTTGTTTCCGCCGGCATATCCTCAATTCCCGCCACAAGCTCCATTTCCCGCCATATAATCGACCCTTATAGCGGCGCTACTACATGATTCATTGCTATACTTTAAGTATATGTATCAGAGAATAATTTGATCCGTCGTTGTATCCACAATTCCCGCTAGTGCCACTATTCCCATCAATTTTTTTATTTGATGGATATAGTAGTGGATATGAACGTCCGCTTCTATATACCTCTTTTATAATGCCGGATTATTGTGGATTTGCTGGTGTACCCCTCCACCGCCTCTTGGCGCTTCAATTTTTTGTCCCTATTAGGACTTATAGTGGCGGAAACTTATTTATGCTACTATATCTTTTTTATATACAAATTTCATTTTCATAACCCCCCCCCCCCCCCCCCCCCCCCCCCCCCCCTAACACACACACACACACACACACACACACAGAGAGAGAGAAAACCCTCTCTCTCTCTCTCTCTCTCTCTCTCTCTCTCTCTCGATCGATCATTGCTATGAAGAAAGCACAGAGTTCCTTTTTTTTTTTTTTTGCAAACCCTTTTTCTTTTTCTTTTTATCTTTCATTTTTCTTTTTGATATTTATTTATTTTTTATTTTTTGGGTATTTGTGATCAGGTGGTGCTGAAGATTGAGGGTTACATCTAGAAGATTGGGGTTGGGGTTGATCTTCTTGATTGTTAATCAAGTTATATTAATGGTGTTGAAGATTAATTTTATTTTAATTTTTCTTTTGTAGATTGTTCATGTTGTGTAAGATCCCCAAGATTAATCATGTTATTGTAAATAATACATGCATCACAGTGGTTTTACATAAATGATTTTTTGTTTGACATGTGATTCATGTTGTAGATTAAAATAATAAATGATTTTGTGTTTGGAATTTTCTTTCGAGTTCTCTCTCTCTCTCTCTCTCTCTCTCTCTCTATCTCTATATATATATATATATATATATATATATATATTCTGTTTGGTGTTTTCTTTATCCATTTGGATTTGGATGTAGGTGATTGTAGTTCTAGTTAGGAATTTCTTGATTTATGGTTTTATTTTTGCTTTTTTTTTATTTTTTTATTTTTTGAGATTTGTTGGGAGAAATGTATGGCTAAGTTTTAGAAAATTAATTAAATTTCTTTATTGAGAGAAATGTATGGCTGAATTTTTTATTTTTTTAAGGGTGTTCCTCAGAATTTTATTGTCTATACAATAAAGAGGTGTACTTCTCGCATACAAACAGGATCGAATTCTATAAGCCCAAACAGATAAATTTAGGTTGATTTGATTTCATCTGATGTTACTTAACTTCCTACAAAACCCCAAACTTTCATATCTGCCACATAAACGAAATGCACCTCCAAAATTCAAAGTTAATTCACAATGTCATTATAATCATATATTTTCCATGATTCGAGCTCAATGGCAGATGGTGCATTTCAACATTGAGCTCAATGGCAGACGATGATAGCTTGTGTTAGAACAACAAAATAATCAACATAGATAAATTATAGATCATATAGTCCATCACCTACATATTTTGGTCTCATTTGCTATGCTAAGCCCACACATGTGCCAGCTGAAAATTTGATGTTCCATATTTTTGAAAACAAATTTATAGCTAAAAGAATACTCGGCTGAGGTTTCCTTAACCGTGCAATTGTTACTTGAATTGTGACCCATCTGTTGAATGGTAAGAACCATATGGCTTGAATGGTGCATCTGTCAGTCATGATAGCACATGTGGTAGTGTGTCAATTAGCAGCCTTGTACATGTGTTTGGGCTGAGCAAAGCTACAGTAAGAATTTGATCATCTGATTCGAAATGAATGATTAATAAAAACTTGAGTGAAAATCATTAGGCAAAAATCACAGAAGTCAGATGATGGGATTGTCCAATCACAATGAATTTAGGCATTACAAGTTGGCATATATGATGGTCCACCAATCACCAACCCAGGTTAATCCATAGATGTTTTTCATTTTTACGGTGGGGAAAGGATCCCTTTACAGAACTCATATAAAGCATTTATTTGAAAGCACTATGAAAACATGCACTGTCGAATATATCAAAATAGTAAACTTTCTGAAATTACATCTATAAAATTGTAATTTATTATATGAAATGGTGACGCAAAGAATGAAAGGTAAGTATTCCTCGTTGAGTTACAAGCTGAGGGAATATACAATTTCTTGGTAGGAAGTAGTGGTATTATTTTTGGCCAGTAATTTGTGAAAAGGGCCCACTTTTCACTAATCTAGATCGTTAATCAAACAAGCCAACATTAGATGGTTGATGCTTGAAAATACTTCCCAATCAAACGATTAAACCATGCGATTATTGGAAGACATAAGGATATTTACCCAAATTACTATCATTTGTCCTGTTTTCCTCCTTCCCGTTTGTGGAATGCTAATGATGAAATAAGCCCAATCCCAAATCAGGAATTGGAAAAATGAGAGCTGTAGAGTAAATATCCTTGTATCTTTTCATAGAAGTTTAGTTCTTCTAGAATGTTTGGTTTTCTTCCCCACTCTATGAATTTTTTTTTTCTTCCTATAAATGGGGTGTTTGGCATCTCTACATATAAGAGTTTATTGGCTTATTTCTAAAAAAACGTAAACTTTTAAACTATTTAAGACTTGTTTAACATCTCTAATCTAATTCAATAAGAGCTTTTTGAATAAGAGTTACTTTAATAAGTTCTTTTTTATCTAGCTTCAATAAGAGCTTTTTGAATAAGAGTTACTTTAATAAGTTCTTTCTGTTCTAGCTTTTTTTTTTTATTATTTATTTAAATAAGATCGTTTGGTAAAATCTCCACAAAAAAAAACTCTTATTTAAGATAAGCATGTTTGGTAAAATTTTCAAATAATAACTTTTTTTTTTCAAGGGTAGTTGACGTAAGGTTTAAAGATTACAACTTTAATATAAGAGAAATCTGACGGGATGTTTTTGGTGGACGGGCCAACATCATTGCTAATTGTTCTTTATGTGAGGCCCCTCAATGTCCATTACCCATCACCTGTCACATGGACTCCACATAGTGTGGGCCCTACCTTTGAAGTGGATTGTCCATCATGTGGGGCCCACTTTTGATATCCATCATTCATTGTGTTAGGATGTGGATCATCCATCATATAACCCACTTTGGATATTGGTCATCCATCATTAGAGACCTTGGATGTGGACCGTCCATTAGGTGGGGCCCACTTGATGTGAACTGTCTATTATGAGGGGCCACACTATTAGGTGGGCGATCCATCATGTGAAGCCTACTCTGTTCACTATGTGGGCCCACCTTGATGTGGACCATTCATTGTGTGGGGCCCCACCTTCATTATGGGTCATTCATCATGTGGGCCCACCTTGAATGACCGTCACCCATCATGTGGGTCCTACTATTGACATGGACTGTACATCAAATGGGACCCACTTGATGAGCATGTTCCGTCATGTTGGGTCACACTTTGATGCGGGCCATCTATCATGTGGGGCCCACCTTGATGTGGGGCCTCACTTTAATATGAGTAGTTCATCATGAGGGGCCCATATTTGATGTCCACCATCCATCATGTGAGGCCTCACTTTAATATGAGTCGTTCATCATGAGGGGCCTATATTTGATGTCCACCATCCATTATGTGGGTCCCACCTTTATTGTGGACCACTTGATGTGGATAGTCCATCATGTGGGACCCACCTTTGATGTCCACCATCTATTATGTAGTTACCACCTTGGCAGTGGACTGTCCATCATGTGGGGCCCAACCTTTAATATGGGCCATTCATCATGTAGGCCTACCTTTAATGTCATCATGTGGTCTCACATTCAATATCCACCATCCACCATCCATCATGGACTACCACATCAAGTGGGCCCCACATGATAGATGGTCCACAACAAAGGTGGGACCCACATGATGGATGGTCCACATCAAAAGTAAGACCCACGTGATGGATGGGGGATAATGAATGTGGGACCACATGATGGAAGGATGACATTAAAGGTGGGCCTACATGATGAATGACCCATATTAAAGGTTGGGTCCCACATGATGGCCGGTCCACAACCAAGGTGGGACCTACATGATGGATGGTGGATATCAAAGGTGGGTCCCACATGATGGACTATCCACATCAAGTGGGCCCCACATGATAGTGGTCCACAACAAAGGCAGGACCCACATGATGGATGGTGGACATCAAAGATGGGCCCTTCATGATGAATGACTCATATTGAAGTGAGGCCCCACATCAAGGTGGGCCCACGTAATGAAAGGTTCACATCAAAGGTGGGCCCCATATGATAGATGGCCCGCTTCAAAGTGTGGCCCAACATGATGGAACATGCACATCAAGTGGGTCCCATTTGATGAACAGTGCATGTCAAAGGTGGGACCCACATGATGGATGATGGTCATTGAAGGTGGGCTCACATGCTAATCAGTTGATATCAAAGATGAGCCCACATGATGAATGACCCATAATGAAGGTGAGGCTCCATACAATGAATGGTCATCAAGGTGGGCCCACATAATGGACAGAGTGGGCTTCACATGATGGATGACCATATAAAAGTGTGGCTTCTCATAATGGACAATTCACATCAAGTGGGCCCCACCTAATGGGCGGTCCACATCAAAGGTCTCTCATGATGGATGACTCATATCCAAAGTGGGCCCCACATGATGGACAATCCACTTGAAAGGTAGGGCCCATACTATGGACACATCAAATGTGAAGTCCACGTGATGGTGATGGGTAGTGGATATTAAGGGGCCCCCACATAAAGGATAATTAACATTGATGTTGGGCCCCACATGATGGACAGTCCACCAAAACAACCACTTGGATTGCTCTTATATTAAAGTTGTTGTAATCTTTGAAAAATAACGTCAACTACCCTTAAAAAAAAGCAGTTCTTATTTGAAAGTTTTACCACACGTGCTGATTTTAAATAAGCGCTTTTTTTTTTCTTTTTTTTTTTTAGAGATTTTACCAAATGAACTTATTTAAAACAAGAGCCAAAATAAAAAGGACTTATTAATTAGCTCTTATTCAAAAAGTTCTTATTGAATTAGAATAGAGATGCCCAATGCCCCCTAAATGTTTATGTTTTCTATTTGTGAAATGGAAATGATTGAACTCAATAAAACCCATATTAAAGAACTGGGAATATCAGAGGCCTAAAATTGATCTTCCCTATCTTTCTAAAAGAAGTAACCTATGTTATCATTTAAGTAGTACTACTGATGAAACTGAGCATACAGCTAGCCTTCATTTAAGAAATCAAATTTCCAACAATGAGTTTTCTTCTATTTCAGAAATCGATGTATTCAAGAACAACTAGAAAAGTATGCCACCACATGTAAAATCCTTCCACTTTAGGATCATTAAAGTTTTTAAGTATCGTTACCCCTTTCTTTATGTTATTTGTGAGAGGGTAATAATCATGTTTCTTTGATCTCTTTGGTGGGTTGTTTTGAAGTACTTTCTTTTACTAGTTGTTAAGAAGCAACGTTCTTAATTAGTATTCTCCATGTTTACTAAAAGAGTGATTTCTATTATTATCAGATTGATGTTAGATCTACTGTTTGTTTGATTGCTACCTTTAGACATTATTTTGTTCATTATGGTCAGTAATTTATGGGTTGTTATACATCTTTTCGAGGTTGGTTTCTACGTATCTCCAAAACCATGGTGTCATTCTGGAGGATCTTTACGGACAATCATTATAGCTCTGTCTGTGTGGTTGGTGCTATCTTTTGGATCAAAATTCTGTTTGGATGTACAAAGGCGATGTTACTTTCAAGTTGAAACTGAAAGAAACATAACTGAAATTGGTGCTTAGACCCAAGAAATGGAATACCAAGCAACGGAATTATAATTGGGTTCTTTTCACTTTATTATACTAATTGCATTTCAGTTTGGCTGTGCATCCACGCAAACACACCCTTAGTTCAGTTCGGTGGTAAAATCCTTCCACTAATTGCAATTCAGTTTAGCAGGTTTTAGGAAACAGTTTAAAAGCAAACTTGTTTTTGAAATTCAATCAAAATGTAAGCACCTGTACGGCATTGTCTCTAGTTTAAAAGTGAAAGGTTTTATTCAATAGCCAAAAATCCAGGCATCCATGCCGGACAATGCCAAAATAGAAAGGGGGTTGTTTAATCATGAAAGGAGCACGAAGACAAAGGAATTTTCATATTTGGTTAAAAAAAAAAAAAAGGAAATTGATTTAAAAAAATACGGTAAAAAGGAGAAAAATTGAAGGGCTTGTCCCCCTCATTCTACTAATGGCACAAGGAGCAATCCAAACTGTCCTCTACAATGATTTCTATATAATCTTCCATAAGAAAAGTGGGCCATAATCTTCTGTAAAAATTCAACCATTATTAGGGTCTTTCCAATAAGGACAGGAACTGACACCATTAGGGCCCGTTTAGATTATAAGTAGCATTTGACACCATTCACATTGTACATCTGGATGTACCTCTGCAAGACGGCCTCACCCCCTAAATTGCTTTTCATGGACTCAATTGTGAAAGGCAGATGGAAAACCTTATCCAAACAGAATGCGAATAGCCTGCCAATGGAAGCTAATGGCCCAACGAGGTGTTTGTGAGAAATCTACCCGGTCCATTGATTTTGCCGGATCATGTTAAGACATGGCCCCAAAAATGAAGCAGACCCAAAACTCTAGTAAGCTGCACAACAAGAAATAGTGAAATTGAACATCAACCGTTGAAACATTTATAGGGCCACAGAAGTTTTGATCAAGCTAAAATTTGTGTTTTCTAGTTTACCTAGGAGGAATGACCTTATGAGCGGTATAGATGTATAAACATCACAGCGAACCCTAGAGAGGTATCAACAGTAGACATTTCCTGTGGTGTGGCCCAGTCGGGTTTTGCTTCTCTCTCTCCCCCTCTCTCTCTCTCGCTAAGGTCCTGAATTTACAATGTGGATTTCTCGTAATATCGTAATGAGCCTTACATATGGAGGCAATCTGCGTTCATTAGAAAAGGCCGTTAATCTGGTCGTGCATGCCACCCTAACATATGGTTAAAAAAGGGCGCAAGTGGGTGGATCCACCAAGGTGGGTAGATGCCTGATGGTCTGAAATGCTCACAGGCAACTAGTTGTACGTCCAATTAATTGGCATGTGGGGACCACTATGGTATTTGTATGATATTTCATCCGTACAGAAAGATTATCTCCATATAAAAATAGAATGTACCAAAAATCAGGACGATCCAACCATGAAAATGTGATGCTCCATGTGAATGTAGAGTTTATAGGTGTTGTTTCATGGTTTCCTATGGTGTACCCCACCTAATAGTTGGATCAACCTGATTTTTGGGTCATCTCATTTTCGTGATGAGATAATCTTAATGGACGGACAAGATATTGTAAAAACACCATGTGAGCCCTAAACGCCAACTAGTTGGATGTACAACTAGTTGCACATGACCATTACTCTATATATTACGCATTATATATATATATATATATATATATATATATATATATATATATATATATATATATATATATATGAATGCTCACCTGGGCACTTCTCGTGAGAGACACTCGTGAGCACTTTTTCTTGGCTCATCACACATGATGTGAGCCCAAAATCTGAGCCGTTCATATGATGCAGCACCCCAAAAAACCCCTAGGGCTCATCTTTCAACCCGTTCCAGAACTTTGGTGGGCCGCAGCAGAAAGCAAGAGGCAAATCAAGACACGTGAAACTGTTTCCTTCTTTCATGGCCCACCGAAGTTCTGGAACAAGTTGAAAGATGGGCCCTAAGGGTTTTTTGAGGTGCTACATCACATGGACGGCTCAGATTTTGGGCTCACATCTTGTGAGATGAGCCAAGAAAAAGTGCTCCGAGTGTCTCTCACGAGAAGTGCCCAGGAGAGCATTCCTCTCTCTCTCTCTCTCTCTCTCTCTCTCTATATATATATATATATAGGGAAATGGTACTACGAGGTCGACCTCATGGAAACTTCCCATGAGGTCGAGCTGTGTGGGTCCCACTGTGATGTGTTTCCCACATCTACTCCATTAGTCAGATGCACCATTCCATGGTGGCCCACAGGCTTAAAAATCAGGTCAATCCATGAATTAGGTGGGCCACACCACAGACAACAGTTGAGAAGGGTAACCCACCCATTAAAACCTTCATAATCATTTATTGGGCCCACTGAGATGTGGTTCACAAATTCAGCCCATCCATTGTGAGTGTTCCACTTGGATGAGGGGTCAGAATAAGTTTCAGCCACATCCAAACCTCATGTGGGCCCCACCAAGTGCTTTTACATGTTTTAGGCATGTCTTCACATGGTTTTAGATGGTATGGCCCACTTAAGTTCCTGGATACAGCTGATTTTTGGGATATGCCATAACCTAAAGGGGACCTATCAAATTCAAGGTGTTGATGTCCAACACGCATCACCGTGGGATCCACACAGCTCGACCTCAATGGGAAGTTCCCATGAGGTCGACCTCATAGTACAATTTCCCATATATATATATATATATATATATATATATATATATATATATATATATATATATATATATATAAAGAGATTCATATGTTATTTGGACCACACCATAGGAAACAATGGTGATTGAATACACACCATTAAAAACTAAGGATCAATAGAATGTTTGTTTTCCATCCAACCTACTTAAAAGTCAGAAAGACCTGGATGAAGGGACCAAACAAATATAAGCTTGATCCCAAACTTTTGTGGTCCACAGGAAGTTTTTAATGATCAATCACCATTGTTTCCTAGTGGTTTGGTCCACTTGAGACTTGTATTTGCTTCATTTTTTGGTTTATGCCCTAAATTGAGCTATCAAAACAGATGGACAGCATAGATGTAAGGCAAATACATCAAGGTGGCTCCACATTCAGGAATCAACGGACGTAGCACCCATTGAAATTCCAAATTTACACGCAAACGCTGATGTCCAATAATGACTAAGGGGGCATTTGGCAAATCTACTAATAATAGCTTATTTCTTATTCTTAAAACATAAGTTCTTATTATGAAAATAGGCCGTGTGGTAAAGCTTTCATTTTAGAGCTAATATTTTTATAAATTAGTAAAAAAGTTTTCAAATAATAAGTGATAGGAGGTTACTTTTTCTTTAAGAACTTATTTAACATAAGCGGGCAGACATTTTTAATTAATTTTTGGACAAGTTTGTCCTTAAACTTTTTAAGGACTTTCAATCTTGTCATGTTCTCTTCTTTAGAATATCTTTAAGGTAGGCCCACATGATGAACAACCCATATTGAAGGTGGGTTTCCACATCAAGGTGGGCCCACATAATGCATGGTGGACCCCACAATATGAGAGCCCACATCAAAGGTGGGACCTACATGATGGATGGGGGACATTGAAGGTGGGATCACATGATGGAACATTGAAATCAAAGGTAGGCCCACATGATGAACAATTCGTCTTGAAGGTTGGCCCCATATGATTGATGGTGAACACCAAAGGTCAGTCCCACATGATGGATGACCCACATTAAAATATGGCCTCGCATGATAGATGGACTATACACATCAAGTGCACCCCATATGATGGACGGTTCATAAAAAAATGTCGGACCCACATGATGGATAATGAACATTGAATGTGGGACCACATGATGGAAGATTGACATTAAATGTGGGACCACATGATGAATGACCCATATTAAAGGTTAGGCCCCACATGATGGATGGTCCATAACAAAGGTGGGACCTACATGATGGATGATGGACATCAAAGGTGGGTCCCACATGATAGACTATCCACATCAAGTGGGCCCCACATGATAGATGGTCCATAACAAAGGTGGGATTCACATGATGGATGGTTCACATCAAAGGTAGGATCTAAGTGATGGATGGTGGATATTGAATGTGGGACCACATGATGGAAGGTTGAAATTAAAGGTGGGCCTAGATGATGATTGACCCATATTGAAGGTTGGATCTCACATGATGGACAGTCCACAGCCAAGGTGGGACCTACATGATGGATGGTGGACATCAAATGGGTCCCACATGATGAATTACCTACTTAATGTGGTCCCCACATGATAGTGGTCCACAACAAAGGTAGGACCCACATGATGGATGGTGGACATCAAAGATGGGCCCCTCGTAATGAATGACTCATATTGAAGTGGGGCCCTATATTAAGGTGGGCCCATGTAATGAAAGGTTCACATCAAAGGTAGGCCCCACATGATAGATGGCCCACATCAAAGTGTGGCCCAACATGATGGAACATGGACATTAAGTAAGTCCCATTTAGATGGCAGTCCACGTCAAAGGTGGGATCCGCATGATGGATGATGGTCATTGAAGGTGGGCCCACATGATGGTTAGTTGATATCAAAGATGGGCTCACATAATAAACGGCCCATACTGAAGGTGGAGCCCCATACAAAGAATGGTCCAAGTCAAGGTGGGCCCACATAATGGATGGAGTGGGCTTCACATGATGGATGGCTCACACAAAAGTGTGGCCCCTCGTAATGGATAATTGACTTCAAGTGGGCCCCACCTAATAGATGGTCCACATCCAAGGTCTCTCATGATGGATGATCTATATCCAAAGTGGGTCATATGATAGATGATCCATATAGAAGATGTACCTCACACGATGAATAGTATATCAAAACTGGGCTCCACATGATGGACAATACACTTCAAAGGTAGGGCCCACACTATGGATACATCAAATTTGGAGTCCACGTTATGGTGATGGGTAGTAGACATTGAGGGGCCCCACATAAAGGACAATTAGCATTGATGTTGGGCCCCATATGATGGACGGTCCAACCAAACAACCATTTGGATTACTCTTATATTTGAGTTATTGTAATCTTTAAAAATGACATCAACTGTCCTAAAAAAAAAAACCTCTTATTTAAAAGTTTTACTAAGAGCATTTTTTTTTTTTTTTTTTTGAGATTTTACCAAATGAGCTTATTTAAAACAAGAACTAGAACAAAAAAAAAAAAAAAAACTTATTGAAGTAGCTCTTATTCAAAAAGCTCTTATTGAAATAGATTAGAGATGCCAAACGCCCCATGAACCCTATGTGGGAGTATGACATCATCCAGCAATAGCCGATTGCAGAGGCCTTTGGCGGGGAGTTCCTGCACACTGGATGCTAGGTGGAACCCAGCGTGATGTTTGTGAGAAATCCATCCCATCAATATGTTTTGTGAGTTCATTCTAGGACCAAAGACCAAAATTGAGGTGGATCTAAAACTCTAGTGGGCCACAAGAGAGGAAACAGTGGGGATTCAGTGACCACTGTTGAAACAATTGCATGGGCACAAAAGTTTCATATCATGATAACTTTTTAGCGTTTTCACTTCATCTAAATGGGAATGAACTTATAAACGGCTTGGACGTCATATAAACATCAAGGGACGGTGGGTCGTTTGAAAAATTAAAGAAAAAAATGCTGTTTGCGAGATTCACTTAATTTACATGAATTCAATTTGGATTTTATTGGGATATTCCCGTGTCCCATTCTTCAACTACTTTATGCTTTTATATTGATCATTAGACATTCAGACGCATCCATTTATAAAAGCCTGCGGCAGTAACACATGTTAAAAAAATAATAATAAATAAATTAACCTTACATATTAATGATAAATGGACAAAAGCTGCCCACCAGATTGGGACCTGGATTTCCTGCAAAAGCCTTATGCGGGAACTACTTCCTGTCTAGGAATCTAGGTGGGGCCACCGTGATCTTTGTGAGAAATCCACGCCCGTCCATCCTTTTTGTAAGCTCATTTTAGGAGGTTTGGCCAAAAATGAGCCAGATCCAACACTCAAGTGGGCCAAAAAAGTGAGGATTGAGCTTCTACAGTTGAAATATTAGTGGGGCCACAGAAGTTTCGAATCAGGCAAATATTTGTCTTTTCAGTTCATCCCAGTACAAATGACATTATGAACAATATAGATGGCACATAAACATCAGGGAGGTTTCAACGGTAGGAATTTCCCTACCCACTTTTTCCTTTAGTGCGGACCACTTGAGTCTTGGATCCGGATCATTTTTGGTAGCACCTCCTAAAATGAGCTCAAAAAATGAATGGACGGCATAGATTTCTCAAAAACATCACTGTGGCCCCACCTAGATTCACAGTGCAGGAACTTCCTGCAAAAGCCTTTCGCAGTGATCCGCGTCAACCAGATTGGGTGGTGCACCCAAAACCACCTTGCTCAGCGGTGCTCGCGTTGTGCCCCCACAATGTTATATGTGTTTTATCCACACCGTCTGTTTTATTTTGCCAGCTTATTTCAGGGCATGAACCCAAGTTTTTCCCTTCATCTAGGTCCGGGTGTGTTTCCTGTGGTGTCGTCCTCTTAAACTTTCAGATATGCTTCAACTCTAGCCCATTTCCTAAAATGAGCCGGCAGCGACGCAATGGATATTAAACACATATATCATGGTGGCCCTTTGCTCTTTCACCACCCAATCTGCTTCCCTTTGTTTATCCCTAATTTCACTGCATATTTACTTACATAGGTGCATTAATTCATGCTAAATACATATGTTTTATATGTAGAAGTCATATTTTGATCTTAAAGTTAATTTAGAGCAGTTCATGAGGACTAGAGCCATGAAAAGAAAGAAGATTAAAGATGAATATGAATGAAGGAAAACAAGCATTGAAGAACAATTCTAAAGTTGCAAAAGACAAGCATCTTTGATGGGATTGATGGGAGCTTCGATGGGATCGACACTACTTAAGAAAAATTAGGATTTCAATCTTTACTTTTTGGACTGTTTCTTCGATACTATCGACAAGCTTTCGATTGAACTCGATGGGAGCCCAATCTCATCAAGAAATTCTGAATTTTTATAGCTTGCTTGCTGGATAATTTTTGCACATTCTTTGATCATATCGAAGACACCTATCGATAGAGGCGGTGATTGCGCAATTTTACGAAATGGTGAAATTTTTTGGAATCTCTAAAGTCGGTTAGAAATTTGTTATTTAAAGGAGTACTCTAACACATCCAAAGCTATCCTAGGGTTCCGTCGCGGGGGGGGGGGGGGGGGGGGGGGAATGGAGTGCCAAAAACGTCTTCCTTCCTCGACTTTTCTTCGATTTTCTATTTTTGTTTTTCTATTTTTAAAGTTAGCTATGTTTTCCTAATCTCTTAGCTAAGACTAAAGGATGAAACTTCTACTTTATCACAATGTTTAGTTTGATTTGATTCATGTTTTAGATTTCATGATGAATGATTAATAGAATTATATTTGAATTTATTTTAAAGCTTTGAGTTATTTATTTCTGGATTCATTGTGAACTATGATTACAATGAATTCTTTGATTTAACAATTACTGGCTTGATTAGAAAAGAAGTTAATCGGTAAAATTCATTGATCTATTGTAGATATTGGGCATAATAGATGATTGAATTCCCTACAATTGATTATCGAGTGCTTCATGAGAGAATTGATCAATTAAAATTCATATCTTTGTTGGGTCGTTGAATTATAGTTGAGCAAGATTATCTTCTGATTTGATAGAATAGGATTACAATTCCAATTGAGTTATAAAAAATGAATCGATGAACTATATATTGTGATTACTAGATCCTTAGTGTTTTATTTTGATTGTTTTTTTTTTTTACATATATTCATTGTATTATATCTTTTATTAGTAGTTAGATCCTATTGTGTTATTAACCACTCCATAATCCTCATGGAAGATCTTGGTCTTATCGAATTTTTACTACATCAGGGTTGTCAACCTTTAGGTTCGATCAAGTTTTTTGCGTCGTTGTTAAGGAGTGGCGTTGAACACTTTAGGCTTAGGTTTTCTAGGTTTAATTTCTGTTTTTAGGTTATGATTTTTCTGATTTAAGGTTTCTCTAACCCAGGTTTCTTATTAGGGATTTTAATTTTAGATTTTTTTTTTTTTTAGGATTTTTCAGATTTTGGTTTTAGTATTTTAGTTACTAACATTATTTTTTTGTTTTTCAAATTTTCTTTTGTCTCTATTTCCTCTTTCTGGTAACACCCTTCCTCACCCGTCCTATTTATTTTTGTTTTAGAATTGTTACTTCATTGTATAACTTAGATTTAGGTTTAAAATTAGATTTTGTGTGGTTCATTCCCAAGTGGAAAAGGGATCATACGACTTCTTAGTGAGGGATGTTTAGTCGAAGGGCTCTCTATTCACTGACGTGTGAGAAAACATCTAGGTACTCCTGAAATATCTAAAATTATGGCTGATAGTGAGCCGAACAATGATGAGAACATTGAGCATCACACATAGCCGACTAGGACGGTACATGATGAGAATGAGGTGCACCACGTTCCACCGGTTGTTGAGCTTTGAATTGTTCATATTTTAACCCCATTTCATCACTCACATTGCATGATTTATGTGATTAAAAGACCTATCTAATGCATGATTTTGTGATTATACGAATGAGAAAGAGACTTCACCATTTGGATGTTTAAAGACTCTTCTTACATGCAATTAAGATCAAAGGAAGAAAGGACAAGAGGAGGAGGAAAGATGCAAAGAAGATGGAGAAGGAAATCATGAAAAATTAGCAATTTATAGACTGACTGATCAGTCGTTTGATCGGCTGGCCACTACAGCAAACGGGTAGGCAAACTATTTCAGAAATCATAAACTTGCTGGACTTATTTTTGCACTAATCGACCGATCATCCAATCAGCCGGTAGACAGGTCGGCTGGTGTCCAATGTTCTCATTGTTGTTGTGCAAGCTCCGATTGGCCGGCCAACGTCCAAAAACAGAAATTTCTATTCTAGTTTCGATTTTTGCTGCGCACTACGAAAGTCTTACGCAACTTCTCGAATCTTCTTCATCGGTGGGGCTCGAAAACTATAAAAGGATACATCCACTTCGTTCCTAAGGTATCCTAGAAGAGTTCAACAGCATTAGGAGGTGGAGAAAGACAAATTCGGAGTTCTACAACTTCCTCTACATAGAATCTCTTTAGTTTTCATGTTTAGCTTAGATTTTTTTGTTTTGTTCTAGCATGATTAGCTAGACCTCTTAGCTAGAGCTAAGAGGTGAAGCTTGTAGTTATCTTAGATGTTTCAATTCGTTTTTAAGGTTTTAAGTTTGGATTTTTATGTTGAACAATGGTTTGTTTATGTTTGAATGAAGTTTTAAGTTGGTTTTTCTTTAATCTCTTAATGACTCATGGATGTTAGAAGAATTAAGCTTAGTTTTTTAATTGTTATGCAAGATTTAGACCCGTACGCTTCGAGGAATCGAATTCAATACGCTCTAGAGGTTGGATCTTCATGTTGGAACTTTAAACCAAAGTTCTATCTTTTTGAAAATCTGAAATATATGTTGAACAACTTTGTAATTTAAATCAAGTTCAAATTGTGATGTTAGTTGAATCTAGTGACATGATTTAATATTTATCATAGTTGTGATCTTGATCTATTGGAACTATGATTGGCTTATGCAATTGAGTATGCTCAATGCCTAACTTGAATTGAGGGAATTATGTTGATGAACAACACATATGTTAGAATGTTTTGATGTTATAACCGCTCCATGATCCGGCTAGATATGATTGAATTCCAGTTCTAGTTGTGTAGTTGAGAAACCTATACGAATTATACATCAATGATAGCTATAAGTGGATCCTCGGTGCTCTAGTATTTTCTTTAATTTGATAAATCCATCTTTAAGTTTACAGATTGCTCATCTACATTCAAAATCCATAATAATTTACTTTGATTAGATTTCAATTAGAGTTATTCGATGTAGTTTTGTGAATTCCTGGTTGATCCCTGAGGATGATCTTGGTCTCTACCGAATTATTACTACATCGCAGTCTTGCACTTGAGGCGAGCAAACACGTTTTTGGCGCCGCTGTCAAGGATTCAACAATGTTTACAGAATTTCTAAAAATAACTTTTAGAGATTTTTAGGAATTTCTTTGAGTTTTTTATTAGTTTCTTACTAACTTAGTTTTGTTTTGGTTTTGTAGGAATTTCGTTTAGATCTTCAAATCAAGTTTTGTCCTTCCAATGTTATTCTTCTCTTTCTTATTCTTGTTCATCTCTAGTAGAGTGGGTGGAGATTCCTTTTGGTTAGCCTAGCCGCCTTGGATATCTGATTGGTTAGCCCATGCCGCCTTGATTTTTTTTTGTCGGTATAGCCGCCTTGGATCACCCTGTGTTTGAAGATTTCTTTTCTCAACCTACTCATCTTTCTTATTTTCTATTTTTTTCTTAAAGATTCAAAGAGTGGGTAGGGTGTTCTTTTAAACCCCTATTAACCAGGAGAAATTGGTCTCTATCTTCGCTTCTGGCTTTGCCATTGCAAGACACATTGTTCTTCGATCTTTGAGAAGGGTTTGGAAAGTGTTAGAGTTCTTTTTCTTTCCTTTTTTTATTCCTTTTCCTCCCCCTTTCTTTTATTTTATTTTCTAGATTTTCTAATTTAGAATTCTTTTAGAATTTCATCATATCCATGCCCGATTAGATGGGTAGATTATTTAAGTATCTTTTAGAAGATGAAATATTCGATCAAGGGATCCAAAATAATTGTGATTGGAAACACTCTAAGTATGATTATTTTTTTGAAACTCAATCTACTTCTAGTCTCCCCCACATAAGACATTGTGTGATTACCAAAATGAGAACAATGCATATAATATTTCACCAGGTAAGACAATGGAAGAGTATTGGAAAGAGATGAGCAATGTTTCACTAGTTAGGACGTTGTGTGATCACTTGTATGGCTATGCACATCAATAATCATCTATCACTCCAACGTATGACATACGCGATCCAAATTGGTGGGTACATGAGAATCTAAGGGATGAACCAACCATTGATGCTAGTAATTATTCTCAAGAGTCTTTACCTCGTGTGCTCCAACTGATAAAAACCTTTGAGGATATATGGCGAGAGCATATGGACATAACTGAGCAATGCATACAACACCTCTCGCTAACTTCTAAAAATCTTGAATTAGATGTTGAGAGCACTGAAACACTCCTTACTAATATGGAGGAAAGGGATTTCCCAATCCCAACCTTCACCCAACCTAATTGATCAATTACTAAAGGAGGTTGATTTTAGTGATCCCGATATCATCATCAATCATGATGAATCTACCATCTCTTTTAGATACAATGAGCTAAACAATGAAGAGATTCCAACGAATATTGATGAACCTACAAAATCTACCAAAACTGAAGGTGATGATTGGATTCATCATGATAGTGGTTCATAAAGTGATTGAGCATTCATAATTTTGTCTCCCCAAGAGCTGAATTCATATGAGTTTTCAGATGATATTCATGCTAGGGTGCCTTATGAACTAGATGATTTCGATCTTATCTACCAAACAAACATGAATAATTCTAATGTAGAAGAAGAGTCCCCCCTAAGTGAACATTCTGACTCTTTGGAAGATCGTTTGGCTCACTTTGAACACTCAAATGATTCAATGATTCAGGACATTGTGAATGCCTTGCAAAATTCCAATCTAGAGTTGTTAGTACATTTTTCTGTGGCATATTAGTGTACCTTGTTTGTGAATCACTTAGGTCAGCGAGTCTAGTGTCGAATGAGCTTAATGAAGATGAAGACTCAAGATGGACCAGCTGCATTAAGGAAGAAGAAACAGGTAAAAGAGCTACCTTGGTGTGCCTTAACCTTGAACCTACCCAAACCCATAACCTCTTAGATGACTTGGACCAGCTAGGTATATCCTTAGGCATCATCATTAGTCTTAGAATTCCATGAAAAACATGGTAAGTTAGACTAATTAAAGAGGTGAAAGCTGTTATAATCAATTCATCTCAAATAGCAGTTTTCGATTGATCTCAGGAGTTCCGATTGGACTCCGATCGATCGGACAGAAGTCCCAATCAATCGGAGTTTGTTCCAGTAAGTTTGAAAACCCACTGGACAAATTTTTTATTAATCGGACAGATCTCTGATCCATCAGAAGGGGTCAGTCCAATCAATTGGACCATGATTTCGATCAATCGGAATATCTTCCAGAAAGTTTTCTGGACAGATTTTTTTATCAATCGGATATGTCTCCGATCAATCGGACAGGTCTCCGATCAATTGGACATTTTTCTGATTAATCAGAGATACGTGTATTTGCCCGTTTTTTTATCGTTGGAAGAAAATTTATTTAAAGAGGGGGATTCGTGTTTGAGCCAAGAGAGGAGATTTTGAGGAAATAGAAGCCACCATTGTTGAAGATCATTAAGAGCTCTATTTTTAACCCAAACAAGTGATCTTCCTTGTGATTCATCACAAACTTGGAGCATTCAAAGCTCAAGATAAAGATGCACTTGTCCATCTTTCGATCTCTAGAGATTGGATTGATCTTGATAGTCATATTCATATCCAATACTCTAGATGAGATCTTTGTAGGTGAGACCCTCTAGGCAACCCATTCCCATAAGTTGTAGAGATCTCAAACCTACCCTCCTATCACCTTGGGCATCTTAAAGGCATCATTTGCAAGGTGGATTGATCAAGTGTAGCGGCAACACGATAGGGGGAGCAAGGGAAACTGATTGAAGCATGGGAGAGCGAAGATCAAGCAACCCAAATCAGTGCTGAACAAGGGGCTCATCTGACAAGTAAGGTTGTCATTGTGGAGAGTCCTTCCACTCAATTTTCTATGGGAGTTGAGTGTAGAGTTTGTTTGTCAAACTCGAATTAGGGTCGTTTGCTGATCCTTGGCTTATTAGTTGAGCCTAAAACTCTAAGGACATTGGTTGTTCCTTAGCACGTTTGTCGACCTAAAGACTAGGCGCTGTTTGGCGCTCCTTGGCTCATTTGTCGAGCCTAAACAAAGTCTCCAAGGGGGAGCCTCCAACTCGGGAGTGAACGTGTGTTATCCTTAAGTAGGACTTGAGGTGACCTTGAGTAGGTCCCACAGGTTGGGAAGAACTTGTAAACTCCTCGGTTGGATAGAGCCGATTTAAAACACCTTGGTTGGGAGGAACTAGATTTAAACTCCCTAATGAATGCTAGTGTGCTCAAAGGGGTTAAGTGCTTGAACCGAGAGTGGAGTAGACAAGTGGTCGAACCACTATACATGCTTGTGTTTGTGATTGTATTTGAGCACATTTCTTATTATGCACTGTGTTTAATTGCTTAATTATGAATGCTTAATTAGAATGTATACTAGGCACTAAATAGGCACATCCACACACAAGATGTACTTTCACTTAGTTGTGTAGACTTGAGCTCATTAATCCATTCTCATAAGTCTACATAGGTTGCATAGATTAGGAGCTTGATTAGTTAAATCATTTGATTATCTATGCATGCTTAGATTATGAAGATTATTGCTTAAATCATATGCTAGTCTTGTGATTGGACCCACTTAGGCTTGGAAGCCGAAGTGTTCTTGCTTACTTAGTTTAATTTGTTAAAACTGTTAAGTAGGCAAAAAGAATTTCAAAAGGTCTTAATCCCCCCATAGGACTTAGCCATAATACTAGCTGCTCTCAAAGCTTCCTCACGCATACGCCTTTACTCCAAAAGGTATAATTTCAAGAGTCTCATACTAATCGGGAGCAATTTTGTTTTGAGAAGCATCCCTCCACCGAATCTGAATTTTTACAATTTAATGTGGAGAAGTCCGTTGTGGAGGAAGAATCCTCCTTGATTGAATACACCATCACTTTAGAAGATAACTTGGCCCACCCCTTTGACTTTGACGATGATATGATTAGGGAGTTGGATGCCTTGCTTGATACGGTGCCAGTGCTTGAAGAGACCTATTCCACTAATTTAAATTCATCACCATTAATTGTGGAGGCACCAATTTTTTTTTTTTTTTATTTTGTGGAGAAGACACCCTTGATTGAAGAGAATATTTTTGAAATCACTCCACCACTTTGGATTTTTCCACACATTGAAAATTCTGACTGGGAGAACCCATATCTGTATAATTTTTACCCAGTCCATAACTGGAAGAGACAACTTTTCAATGATGCCATCTCCTATTCTCATACATGTGGTGTATGTTTCTTTTGACTTTTCATGATGAAGAACACCCATGTCTACTGTTGAGCAGGACTATGGATGGTCCTAATGAACAACTTGTTACAATTGATGATGATCATGCTCCAATCTGACCATGTGCTACATCTGATCAGATTAAAGTATAGTAGGTTAGGTAGGTTAGGTTTTATTTTGCTCCATTAGGTTTGCTTTTTCTTAAGATTGAATAAGTCTCCTAGTCTGATGGAGACATTGAAAGAAGTTAATCTTGAATAACTTGCTCTCATAGGTGCTTTCTCCCACTTACTCTCCTTTATTTTTGTCATTGCTCTCATATCATCACATATTGCATATCATGTTAAATTGAGGATAATGTAAGATTTGGTTGGGGGGTGAGATTCCTAGATGAATCTTCTAGTGTTTTGTAACATTTCGAGCAATCATATAGAAATTTTTTGATTTTTTTTTTTAAATCACAAAACTCTCTTAGAAAAATTTATTTCTATACACTTAAGAAGATGCGAGAATAAAAGGAAGAGAGATGGAGTGATTTGATTTCGAAAACCTTGAATTATCCTAGGCATAGTAGTTTTCTGTATGAACTCCCCCATTGATTTGATTGATAGAAATTTTGAACACTTTGAGTATAGTTCACATTACACGATTTTCATGATTGAAGGGATTACTAGACTTGTAGATCGGTTAGACTAAGATTTAGAATGTTGCGGAACTAAGCCAGGGAACTTTGTCTATCATGTTCAGAAAAGAAAAGAATGGAAGATAAAGATTTCTAAAAATCCTATCTCATGGTTGATTGTGATAAGAAGAAGAAAAAAAGAGATTTTATTGAACAATTTGTTTTATTCCGAAAAGGGCTACCTATTACCAACCAGGAGAAGATATACCCGTAACTTAAGTTGGAAATGAGAAGTAGTGTGAAAGTCGTCAAAGGAACGGTAAGACAAATTCTTATTAGAGGCTTGTTGTTGATCTGTACACTCTTAGATCTTTTGTTTAGTTGATTTATGAAGAAGGTAATCCTGGAAATTCATGAAATGAGCATTCACTTTACACACTAGACCACATTTGTTTGAACTCTTCTATTGATCAATTGATTGGTGGGAATTTCATGTGGAACATTTATTATGTTTAGGGAGTTTTAAGATTTCAATCTCTATCACTGATTGTCTCTGAAGTTTTATACTTGTATGTTTTGGAGTTTATAGAAAAATACTTAGCACAATTCCTGAAAGTTGTGGTGTCACATGGCCACTTCCCTATGATGGGCCACAACCACAGCGGGCTGATGATGATCACCTACGAGTTCCTTCTCTTTGGACAGAGATGAATCTTGAACGGGACCCGTTATAGGTACAAGGATTGAAGGATAGACACGTGCAAAGGCCCTCGCTAATTGTGACTCTACGCGAGTAGTGAGTTGGGCCGCTTCCGCTACCATCCATACCGGACGTAGCTGAACTTGGTCCTGGTTCGTGGATCTCAAACCACCGATGAACCTTGCAATTTTGTGGGCATCCGTCTTCGATAACTCATTGCGCGTCGTCAGATAATCAAATTCAGTCAGATATTCTACGACGGATTGATTTCTCTATTTGTAATTTTGGTATTGTTGGAACAATACTTGTTCATAGTTATTGGAAAAAAATCGAATCAAAGTAAACGCTTCATTCGCGGTCATGAATAGATGGAAAGTTTGTTCTGGCAGGTGCTCGTAATCTACAATTGTTCTCACCACGCAGAGGCATCAATTTTAACTTGTACATGACGAGTTTCACTTGTAGGTCCTCTAGAATGCCCATGTAGTCGAAGTATCTTTCAACTTCAGCTAACCAATCAAGAAAATCCTTGATGTTAAATAGTCCATTAAAGCTGGGAAGATCACCCTTACCTTGAAATCCACTGTTAGCAAGATCAACGCGCGCATCTCTGACTGTGGGCTGTCGGAATACCAAGTTTTCAATTTCATTGTCGTTGGATTCAACATTTTCTACAATAGCCTAACGGTTGGCTATTGGCAATGCTCTACGAGTAATGTCGTTGTGCAGCAAAGCTATCGTAGGTAGAGATGGGCATAAACCAAGCCAGCTCGAAAGCTTGGCTCGGATTGGTTTGAGAAAGCTCAGCTTGGATTGGTTCGAATGGAAGTTCAAACCAAACCAAGCCTTGAAGTCAAGCTCGTTTGAAAAACAAACCAAGTTCAAACTAGGGCAGTACCAGCTCGGCTCGGCTTGAAGCTCGATTTGATTCAGCTCGGTTTGATTCGACTTGATTCAGCTCATAGATTGTAAGCACACTATTTCTTGTGGTGTGATCCAGTTGAGCTTTGGATATGATTCCATTTTGGGATCATGTCCTAAAATGATATGTAAAACAGATGGACCACGTGGATAATATATATATATATATATATATATATTGAATGCACATTGTTTCCTTTCACTTGTAAAATTATGCACGTGTACTTTTGTTTGGAAAATGCCCTTACATGTCTATTTTGAAGCTGCACTCCTATAGAGGATGTTAAACATCATACAGTAAGATACTTTTGTACTTTTTTTCTAACTTTTGAACTCGGCCCAGCCCGGTTCAAAATTTTTGACCAAACTGATCCCGGCTCGGACTAGATTTTTCTGGAGCAAATCAAACTCGGGCTGCATGGGTCGACCCGAAACCCAAACCAAGCTGATCCACAAACTGAGGTGGCACAAAAACAAGCCAAACCAAGGTAGGGCTAATTTGGCTTGGCCCGGATCGTTGCCCACCTCTAATCGTAGGAGGTCGAATGTCGTTAGGAACTTGGGGTGGGGCTAGGGTTGCGGTGAGACGATCAAACGAAGCTTGCAGTCCTTTCATAGCTTGAAGGTGCTCCTATCTGAACTCTCTGAATTTTGTCGAAGTCAGAGATTGATCCCTTGGATCACCGTCTATGGGGTTCTGTTGTTACTTACACTAGAAACCATCTTCCAGAGGGATTTCGTCGCTCTGATACCAACTTGGCATAGGTACAGGTGTAGTGATATCGAGCGTTGTCTCTCTCATGGAATAGCTACTCCAAATCCAAGGAGCTACTGGAACTCCTAAACTAGTCTTCCTCGAATCCACAAGGGGATATCTCGAATCCACGGGACCTGTCTTTGAATCCATGAATAATAATAAGCTAAAAGTCTGAAATTTCATTAATCAAAGCAAAGATGTCCTCTATAACAAAATTAAGCATCTATTTATAAGAAAACTAACCCTAATCATGTAAGAAAACCCTAAATAAACCCTAATCTGGTAATAGAAAATAATCCTAATCGAATAACAAAACAAATAAGTAAAATTCAGAAATTTCCATCAACTGGTAGCGCAAGTTTGGGCGCCTGAGGTGGTGCGGTCGAGTGACTGAAATTCTCAAAAATCATCTAGAGAGCAAATTGTGCAAATTTGGCGAGTTGCGAGCACCTGAAGTTAAGTAGTTGGGTGCCTGACGATGGTGGTCGAGAGCCAGTTCAAGCGAAGGAAATGAGCCAGAATCATCCAGAGTGTTTGGAACTACTTTTGGTCGGAGGTAGGGCGACCGATTAAGGGTCCTCAAGCACCCGAGGTTTACTGCTCTTTCTTTCTGGCTTTTTTCCTTTCACTTTTTTTCCATCCACGATCAGGGGCATCCTAGCTACATCAAATCTCAGATGGACCACACCACAGGAAACAATGGTGATTTAGTGCCTCCCTATTAAAAATTCCAAAGGGCCCATCATAAGGTTTGTGGTGATGTTTATTTGCCATCCAACCTGTTATAATGTCAAAAAGACCTTAATGAAGGGAAAATACATAGATCATCTTGATCCAAAACTTTTATAGCCCACAAAGTTTTTAATAGGCATTCATCACTGTTTCTATTTGTGTGGTCCACCTGAGAATTTTATCTTCTTTAAAATTTGGGACCGCGTCCTAAACTGAGATGAAAAAAACAGATAGACGGCATTGATTTACAACAAAAACCACAATGTGGGCCGACACCGTTAGGATAACACACCTCGGTTAACATCTAATCCGCTCCCCCCGCAGTGAACATGCCTGTCAATGCACGTCCCCAGGTGGGCCACCATGGTAGACCGGTGCAATATCTAAGCCATACATTAGATGGGAACTACTGTAGATTTCCTGTGGATGCCACAACTAACTGAAAAATGTATGGTTGTGAAATGGTTGCTGGAAGTTCTCTAGCCGGTTTTTATTTTTCTAATATTATGACGGAACTGCAGAGTGGACCACCTTTATCTTTCAGCACTAGCATCTAAATACTGAGGTCGATCTAATTGATGACCTAGATAATTCACTTGTGTGCCATGCTGACATGTTTGGGAACGGATTAGGTGCACCCTGGCCTCACCTAAGATAAAACTCGGCAGCAATGACCTCAGTACTGGTGTAAAAGCACTGTCGCGCCACCATGATTTATGTGTCTTATCCATGCTGTCCATCCACTTTTCAACCTCGTTTTATGGCATGAGCCAAAAAATGAATCAGATTCAAATCTCAAGTGGCCCACACTACAGGAAACAGTGGTGATTGAATGCTCACCATTAAATGTTTTCTAAGGCCCATGGTAATGCTTATTTGCCATCCGACTTAGTGATTAAGTCACACAGACTTGGATGAAATTAAGATTAGGTCACACAAATTTGGATGAAGGAAAAATGGATGCACCAACCAGTGCCGAGCCAAGGGGTCACTAACGACTCCTTTTAAGTCCCTTACCATGGGGCCCACCATGATGTATTTACTCTGTATCCAAGCTGTCCAACCATTTTGCCTGATCACTTTAGGGCATGAGCCCCACCCCCAAAAAAAAGAAGAAGAAGAAGAAGAAGAAGGTTCAAATCTCAGGTGGACCATGCTATAGGAGACAGTGGTGATTGAACTTCCTAACATTAAAAACTTCCTATTGCCTACCCTAATGTTTATTTGTCATCCAACCTATTGATGAAAGAAAAAAAAAAAATGTATACCAGCTTAATCCAAAACTCTTTTGGCCCATTAGTGGACAATCACTGCTACCATTTTTTTTTTTCTTTTTTTGGGTTAGTACACACATCCACCATTAGCAGACACACCCACACTGTTAGTCACCCTGAAATGTTAGCCACCCCCACGTTGGGATTTGATACCAGAGCCTCAGTGTTGAGACGAGGTTATCTTCAGTCAGTCTACCACTGTCCCAAAGGTTGGAGTTTTCCTCCTCGAGTGGACAGAGGAGAGATGGGAGTTTTTTTGGTCACTGACTGGATGGACATGTTGCTGGAATTACACAAACTTGCTAGACAAATTTTTGTCCAGTCCGACCGATTGTCCAACCGGTCGGAGGTCCTGGCCGACCGGTTAGCAGACAGGTTGGGTTTCACAGTTTTCTCACAGCGACTCTCTAGACAGGTTTTATGTGTGGCCGACCGGTCGTCGGTGCGTGCGGACTGCTATACGCAATTTTCTAATGGGGCTCTAACTCTTGCATGAAGCTATAAGAGGGCTTCCAAATCGGGATTTAGGGATCTAATTTTGTTTATTATACGTCCAAGGTGAGAGAGAGAGAGAGAGAAAAAGAGGAAGAGAGGAAGAGAGAGAGAGAGAGAGGAAGCTTGTTGGAAGACGAGGCTTTGCTTGTGAAGGTGATTCATGGTGCAATCGACATCTCGGCTCTTCAACGTCCTCATGCTCGGTGAGATCTCTCAGTTTCTAGTCCTTTTATTATTTATCCATCCCTGCGTGGGTGAAGAATGTTAGATCTAAGCAGGTTGTTCTTGTGATCGAGGTTGTAAACGATTCTCTTGATAGTGGATTGTTTTTCAGGACGAGGTCCTGTGATTTTTACCTCTTTGAGGGTTTTTCATGTAAAAATCTCTTGCGTTGTGTGGTTGATGATTTGATTTAGTTTATTGCTTTATCATATCTCATAATTCAAGTAGTTGGGGGGGTGACATCCTAAGGTTTTGTGAAACGCACCCAACAAAAGTGGTATCGGAGCGTTCAGGTTGATTGAACGGTAGTGTGATCGGTTTTGAATTATGGAAGGTGGCTCATTAAGGACGATTAACCTCAATGGTTCTAACTGGACCATATGGAAGGCTAAGATGGAGGACTTGCTTTATTGCAAGGACTTGTATGCTGCAAAGATAAAAGATATGTCGGATGATGATTGGAAGAAGTTGGATCGAAAGGCGGTGGGGTTTATTAAACAGTGGTTGGATGATTCGATGATCCACCATGTGTCTACGGAGACCTCAGCTAAGAGCCTATGGCAGAAATTGTAAGAGCTGTATGAGAGAGACGGTTGCAATAGGATCTTCCTGATTAGAAGACTTGTAAATCTCAAGTTCAAGGATAATGATTTTGTGGCTGAGCATATGAATGAAGTCAACAATATTGTGAACCAGCTCTCCACTATGAAGATGGTCCTAGACGATGAACCACAGGCTTTGCTATTGCTTAGCTCATTGCCTGATAGTTGGGAGACATTGGTGGTGTCTCTAAGTAACTCCGCGCCAGACAAAAAGATGTCCATGGAACAGGTAACAAATTGTCTCTTTAATGAGGAGAAAAGGATGAAGTCTCAAGGGTGTACCCAACGAGAGGCCCTTATGACACAAGATTGGGGGAGAGGAAAGAACAGAAAGGGCGGTAAAGCCCGAGATAAATCCAGTGGTAAGTCTAATGTTATGAGAGATGTTGAATGTTTGAACTGTGGCAAGAAGGGCTATTATAAAAGTGAATGTCACAAGAAAAATGATTAGAAAGGAAAATAGAAGGAAAAAGGTGATGAATCAGATTCTACTGCGGTCGCCTACAATGGCGACGTTGTGGTCATTCTCTCAGCAAATCACGATATTTCTCTCATGGCTCTGAATCAGGACACCGATTGGGTGGTCGATTTGGGAGCGTCGTTTCATGCAACTCCACGAAGAGATTTCTTCACAAGCTACAAGCAAGGCAGCTATGGTACATTAAAGATAGAGAACTCTAGAGTATCCCAAATTATGGGAGTTGGTGATATTTGTGTGAGGATCGATGTTGGCTGTATATTGGTTCTAAAAGATGTGAGACATATTCCAGACCTTCGCCTCAACTTGATGTTGATGGGAAGGTTAGATGTAGCTGGCTAGTAAGAGTCGGTTTATTGGTGGGCACTGTAAGCTCATCAAGGGTTTGATGATCGCAGCAATAGGGAAGATGTGTTGTACTCTATACAAGACATGTGTTAGTATATACAAGGGTGAGTTGAACGCAACAGAAGATTCAATGACAGATATGTGGCACAGACGGCTCGGCCACATGAGCGAGAAAGGGCTTCAGCTACTAGCAAAGAAGTACCTCCTTCTAGAGTTGGCAGGTACACCTCTTAAAACCTGTATTGATTGTTTATCAGGGAAGCAGCATAGAGTTTCATTTGTAAAAACTGCTTCTCATGTTAAGAAAATACATGCATTAGATTTGGTTTATTCTGATGTTTTCCTATGAGGACAAAATCCTTGGGTGGGGCAGTGTATTTTGTCACATTTATAAATGATGCATCTAGGAGGGTTTGGGTTTATTCTTTGAAATCTAAGGACGATGTCTTTGGTGTATTTAAAATATTTCATGCCATGGTCGAGAGGGAGACAGGTGGATCATCAAAGTGCATCCGCACTGACAATGGTGGTGAATACATTGGGGTTTTTCATGAGTATTGCAAGTCCCTAGGTATATGGCATGAACAGATGGTACCTAAGACCCCCTAGGACAATGGTGTATCTAAACGTATGGATCGCACCATTGTAGAGAGAATCAGATGTATGTTATCCTATGCGAAGTTACCCAAGATGTTCTGGGGAGAAGCAATGCACATGGTAATGTATTTGATAAACAGGTCTCCATCAGCCCCATTGAATAGAAAAGTACCTGAGAAGGTGTGAACTGGACGTAATCCTTCGTACAGTCATCTCAGGGTGTTTGGATGTAGGGCATCCGTTCGTATACCAACGGATGTGTGTGTTCTTGGGGTACAATGATGAGAAATTTGACTTCAGGTTGTAGGATCCAACTGAGAAGAAGCTCATCAGGAGCAGAGATATGGTTTTCATTAAAGATTAGTGTATAGAAGACATTAAAAAGGCAGAGAAGTCCCAGCCTAGTTCAGGTGAGCTGGAAGATATGGATCCTATTACTCCTCCCGTGGTTCCTGATGACGGGAGAGTACAACAAGGTGCAGAGGACGAAGGAGTTCCTACAGAAGATTGATTGGGGGAGCAGCCCCCACTTGATCCACCTGTTGAGCCACAAGTGAGGATGACATCAAGGGATAGACACTTGTTCAAGAAGTATTCGCCGCCTGAGTACATTATGCTTACTGATGGGGGAGAACCAGAAGATTATTTTGAGGCCCTAGCCAACGAATATAAGGGGAAGTGGTTAAAAGTTATGCATGAGGAGATGGAATCCTTATATAAGAACCACACCTATGATATGTTGAAATTTCTTAAGGGCAAGAAAGTTCTGAGCAACAAGTGAGTGTTCAGAAAGAATATTGAGCAAAAGAATTCACAAATAAGGTTCAAGGCCAAACTCGTGGTGAAATGTTTTGATTAGAGGAAAGGTATAGACTTTGATGAGATATTCTCATCAATGGTGAGGATGATGTCCATACGGATGTTACTTGGGTTGATGACTAGCATGGATCTTAAGATAGAGCAGTTAGATGTTAAAACTGCTTTCCTCCATGATGACCTGGAAGAAGAGATCTGTATGCTCCAATCAGAGGGGTTCGAAGTCAAGGGCAAGGAGCATATGGTGTGTAGGCTTAGGAAGAGCTTGTATGGACTGAAACAAGCTACGAGGCAATGGTACAAGAAGTTTGACTCATTCATGTAAACATGGGTATGATAGAATGAAGTTGGACCACTATGTGTTCATTCGCAGGTTCTCAGATGGTGATTTCTTAGTTCTACTATTGTATGTTGATGATATACTCATCATCGGAAAAGACATCAAGAAGATTGATATGCTGAAATAGGAGTTGGGCAAGTCATTTGCGATGAAAGACTTAGGCCCAGCCAGATAGATCCTAAGAATGGATATAACTCGTGACAGAAGCAGTAAGAAGCTTTGGTTGTCACAAGAGCGGTATATTGAGAAAGTCCTAGAGTAGTTCAATGTGAATGTAACGAAGCCGGTCAGTATTCCACTGGATGGTCATTTCAAATTGAGCGATAAGCAGTGTTCCAAGACGAAGGCAGAGGTGGATGAGATGCAGAAGATACCTTACGCCTCGGCGGAAGGAAATTTGATGTATGCTATGGTGTGTACGGGCTCAGACATAGCATATGCGGTTTGTGTTGTCAGCCAGTATCTTGTCAATCCTGGTAAAGAACATTAGGCAGCGGTGAAGTCGATACTACGGTATCTGAGGGGTTCATCTAGGTTGAGCCTATACTATGGTGATGGAAAACCTGTGTTAGAAAGTTACACAGATGTAGATATGGTAGGTGACATAGACTTCAGGAAGTCTGCATTGGAATTCATGTTCACATTTACATGAGGAGTGGTCTCTTGGTGGAGCAAGCTACAGAAGGTTGTAGCGTTGTCCACGGCAGAGGCCGAGTACATTGTAGTCACAGAAGCATGCAAGGAGATACTTTGGATAAAGATGTTCCTACAGGAACTTAGCCTGAAGCAGGAGAAGTACGTGGTTTATTGTGATAGCCAGAGTGCGAACACTTGAGCAAGAATCCAAGTCAGCATTTCAAGTCGAAGCACATAAATATTCGGTATCACTAGATCAAGGATACTTTAGAACAGAAAGTGTTACAGCTTAAAAAAGTCCACACGGACGATAACGGGTCAGACATGATCACTAAGGCTTTTCTCAAGGGCGAATTTGAGGCTTATAGAAGCCGAGTTGGATTGAAGACGGTAAACTCCTCCTGAGTCGGAAATGGGGAGATTTGTTGGAATTTTCCTTCTCGAGTGGACAGAGTAGAGATTGGAGTTTTTTAGTCACCGAAAGGCCAGTGCCCCCTAGCCGACAGGCTGGACATGTTGCTGAAATTACACACACTCGCTGGTCCGATTTCTGTCTAGTCCAATTTATGTCCAGTCCGACCCGTCGAATGACCGGTCGGAGATCTTGGCCGACCAGTCGATAGACAAGTCTGGTTTCACAGTTTTCTCACAGTGACTCTCTAGACAGGTTTTTCGTGTGGCTGACCGGTTGACGGTGCGCACGGACTGCTATACGCAATTTCCTAATGGGGCTCTAACTCTTGCATGAAGCTATAAGAGGGCTTCCAAATCGAGATTTATGAATTTAATTTGGTGTATTACACGTCCAAGGAGAGAGAGAGAGAGAGAGAGAGAGAGAGAGAGAGAGAGAGAGAGAACTTGTTGGAAGAGGAGGCTTTGCTTGTGAAGGTGATTCACAGTGCAATCGACGTCGCAACTCTTCAACGTCCTCGTGCTCGATGAGATCTCTCAGTTTCTAGTCCTTTTACTATTTATCCATTCCTGCGTGGGTGAAGAAGGTTAGATCCAAGCAGGTTGTGCTTGTGATCGAGGTTGTAAAAGATTCTCTTGATAATGGATTATTTGTCTGGACGAGGTCCCATGGTTTTTACCTCTTTGAGGGTTTTTCACGTAAAAATCTCTTGCATCGTGTGGTTGATGATTTGATTTAGTTTATTGCTTCATCATATCCCATAATTCAAGTAGTTTGGAGGGCGAGATCCTAAGGTTTTGTGAAACGCACCTAACAGTGGGACCATTAGAAACTTCTCAGGGCCTATCATAATATTTTGGTAATGTTTTATTTGTCATCCAACCAGTTGATAACATCACACAAACCCGTATAAGGGAAAAAGAAACAAATATCAGTTTGATTCAAAACTTTTGTGGCCCATCAATGGACAATCACCACTACTGTTTCCTATGGCATGGTCCACCTGAGAACTAGATCTACTTCATTTTTGGGCTCTTACCCTAAAATGATCTGGCAAAGCAGATGGACGGTATGGATATATAAATATATAATACATACATCAAAGTCTGTCTTGGGTGAGGGTGGGTCTGTACCTAATAGGCTCCTAACATATGTAGTGTCTTTGCATTAGCTGACTTGTACACGTTGCTGGGCTCCTCATCGTTCCTTGAAAACCCAGCTAACTTGTACACGATGCCGTCACGCAGATAAGCATTGACGCGGTCACGCCTGTAGTGTAGCCAAAACAAGGCCAGGAGTGATGTCTGATGGTGCCGCGCCTGAAAATGAAGCTTTGGACGGTGCTTCGTTTGAAAAAGTACAGAATGGACAGCTCTCTGGGTCCCAGTCAAAGCGACCATGCCTTCAGTGGCTGGTCCTTTGATTGGCTTCTGCCATCCTGAGTTTCAATTTTAGGCTTTGACATGCGAATGTGTGGGGCCCAAAACACTTTAGGACTTCTATGCAGGGTTCCTGTAGGCGAAAGCTTTGTGGAGGCTACCACGATGTGTGTGCATAGATTCCCTATCAAGGTTGTGAAATAAACCGTGGAAGTTTCCTAACATGTTTACTTATTTCTAAAACCGTAGCAAGCGTACAAAGTGAACCACTTTTATCTTTCACCAGTAGCGTCTACACGCTAAAGTCCACGTGATGGATGGCCTGGACAATTCACTTACGTGGTACTCTAACACATGTAGTGGCTGTGCATTAGCTGGCTTGTACAACTGGCTGGGCTTTTAATTGTCCTTGAAAGTCCAGGGATTGAACGACGCAGTCAAGCTGATGAGACTGCATCGACACCACAATGCCAGTAGACAAAGCCAGGAATGGTCTCTGATGGTGCTCCGGCTGGAAAAAGACACCCACCTCGAGCTTTATATACGTGGTAAAGCTGTGTGGGTACCATGATGTTTTTGTTTCATTCACAACGTTCATCCATTTTTTAATATCATTTTAGGGCACAAGCCTGAAAATGGGGCAGATCCAATGCTCAAGTGGACCACACCGCAGAAAGAAACAGTGGGATCGAATGCCTACCATTGAAAGTTTTGGGACCTTCAATCAGATGCATGTTAAGTGGGTTCAGGTGACCGACCGGGTGGTAGGGTGCCCAAACCTACCCCGAAAAAGGCAGATTGGGTCTCTGGACAATTTTGGGTACAAGTTCGGGCGACTGTTGAAATTTTGAATTTAGGCCAAAACTCTTTGGATGTTTTTGGGCCAATTCGGGCGTATGATTCAAGCCCATTGGGAGACCGACGTGGGGCTTGGGCACCTGACCTAGCAATTGACTGTGTCGGCGATTTTGGGCGGATTTGCACTAATTGTTTCTATTTTCAATTTAAGTTTATAAAAACAGGTGTAATTGGGAATTAAGGTATCTAATATGTTGCTAAACATGTTTGGGGTGAGAGAGAGTTTTGGTGACAGGGAATTGGAGTTTTCTCTTGAGTTTGCTTCTTGAGTTGCTCATCTGGTGTACTTTTGATATTCATAGTAATCGCTTTGTATCATAGTTTTTTCCTGCAAGGGTTTTTCTACGTAAAACAGATTGTCTCCCACGTGTTGATTGTGTGGTCTGTGATAATTGTTTGATTCTATACTCTATGTTTCTGCTAGGTTACTAAATAGAACGCTTCCTAGGGGCCACAAAAGTTTTGGATCAAGTTGATATTTGTTTTTTATCTTTATCCAGATTTTTGTGAACTTATGAACAGATTGGATGGCATATAAACATTATGGTGGGCCTTAATAATGTTTCAATGATGGACGTCATTGTCCCACCGCTTCTTGTGGTGTGGTACACTTGAGCTTTGGATCTACCTTATTTTTCCGCACAACCCAAGCATGATCTCGAAAAATGGATGAATAGGGTCGATAAAATACATATCATGGTTGAGGCCATAGAGATTTGCCAAGTAGCCATGTACAGAGGCAATATAGTGTTCTTCACCACGCAATCCGAGTCCTTGATTTGCTGGGGCAATCCTGAGTGTTTTTAGTCCTTCAGTACGCATGTGTGGGACTTACATGCGTGGACCCATAAATGTTGGGGACTGCCATGGATTCTACTTTCCTGGCCCCCTACAGGGACTCGCTGTAGGAAGAAGCTCTTTGGGGCCACTATGATGTGTCTGTAAATTTTCTGTCGAATCCAGTTAGTCGACCTGTCAAGTGGGCCACAATCAACTGAACAAATTCGTGGTCGTGAAATAATTGATAGAAGTTTTTTAACCCATTTACTTTTTTTTTTATTTTAACGATCATAGCATACTTATACAGTGGACCACCTCTATCTTTCAACAGCAGCATCTATGTGCTGAGACCGGCCTGATGGATGTCCTGGATAATTCACCTGTGTGCAACGCTTACAAATGTAGTGTTTGTGCATTAGCTGACTTGTACGCGTGAGTGGGCTTTTCAAATTCCTCAGTCAAGCAAAAGCATCGAGGCCAACATGCAGCTAGTCGAAAACAAAGTCAGGACAGGAACGGTGACTAATGGTGCCCCACTGGATAAAGAAGATTTCCTTTGGACGGTGCTTCATTTTCATTTTATTAAAGTTCAGTGGGCAGTTTTGTGTCTCAATCACGGCGACCATAGGCTTGTTCTTATTTGATTGACTCGGGCATTCTTTTTTCTTTTCTTTTTTTTTTTTTTTTTTTTAGTCTTTGGGCGCGCATGGGACCCACAACATTTGTGGGATCACCGTGGACGCAGACTTTCCTGTGACCCCTTATAAGGGCCCCAGCTCTGTGGGGCCCACCGCAATGTGTGTGAGAAAGTTATTCCGTCCATCATTTTTGGCTGCCATATCAGATAAGGTCCAAAAGTGAGGCAGATCCACACGACATGATCCGGTGGGGATGGAAAAAGTCACTAGTGCAACTTCTCTGTACGCAACATAGTGCTTATATGCCATTTAAATCATTCATATGGTTATTTCCATTGGGAAGTGGAAATACAAATATTAACCAGATTGTTAACTTCTATAGCCGCACAAAGGTTCCCATGTTGGACATTCAACCCCGAATGTTTCTCATGACTTGTCCTGTTTGAATCTTGAATACGCTCAGGGCTTGTTAGGCACCGTGGACTTGAGAGGAAGTGATGAGAAGTGGAATCCATGATATGAATTCATCTCAATTCCAATTCTTATCAATTTCAGATTTCGTGTTTGGCAGTCCGAACTTGGAGAGAAGTCAGACAAGAGGGAACAGATGGTGTGGATTTTAATCCAACCATATGCCCACCTTTACTTTGGATTTTGATCCCACCATCCATCCATTTTTAAATCCATGTCATCCATTCATTTTTACTGATCATTTTATGGCAGGATCGCAAAAATAAAGTAGATCCACATCTCAGGTAGACCATAAAACAAGAAAAAGTGGAGAGTAGCTTTTATGACACAAAAGTTCTGGATCAAACTGAAATTTGTGTGGTCCCTTCATCCAAGTTTTTATGAACTTATCAATGGGTTGAATGGTGAATAAACATTCATGTGGCCCTAAGAATTTATTAATGGTAGGTATTTAATCACCATTGTTTCCTGTGGTGTGTTCCACTTGGGATCTACACTTTCATCATTTTTGGGATCGTGCCATAAACTGAGCTTTCAAAATGGATGAACGTCATGGATGTGAGAAATATACATCATATTGGGTCCCACAATCAGGGATACATGGTCACAGTTTGGGTGGATCCCTAACTATGGGGCCACTATGATGTCAAATTGCATTTATTGCTCACACTTGTAGACGTTAAGCGTGTGAAAGTTTAGAGCAGAGCTTATAGAACTATGGTTAAATCCTAGAGGGGCGAGGGGGTAATTATGACCGTTTTAAAATCCTTTTAAAAACTCTAGTATAATTAAACTAAATTAGCAACTATAAACTAATTAAACGAGAACACTTAGCTTCTAAGCTTAAGTGGGTCTAATTATTATGGCTAGTAAAGATAAGCAATTAAACAAACTAGCCTAAGCATATAGATTATAAAAGATATGACTATCAAGTAACTAATCTATATGCATTATTTTATTATTATTATTTTTTTTTAGGTTAGTTCGCACATTCAATTGTTAGTACACATACCCACACTGTTAGTCACCCTCCAATGTTAGCCACCCCCCACATCGGGATTCGATACCTTGACCTCAGTGTTGAGACGAGGTTTTTTTCACTTAGTCTACCACTGTCCCAAAGGTGTGGGTGTAATCTATATGCATTATCTAAACTACAAATGATATGCTAATCAAGTACCTATTCTAAAAATGAAACTACAACATGTGTATGAGAATTTATTTATCATACATAGGATACATTCTATTCAAGCATTCATATAATTAACAATTAAAGACAATGCAAGAATAACAATGTGCTTCAATCAATCCTAAACACAAGCATGTATAGTGGTTCGACTATTTGTCTACTCTACTCTCAGTTGTCGTACTCATCCTTTAAGCACACCGAAATTCACTTAGGGAGTTTAAATCAGGTTTCTCCGAACCTAGGTGTTTTAAATCAGTTCCACCCTATCGGTGAGTTTAACAAGGTTTCTCCTTACCTATTACAGAGATTTTACTGGTTCATCTCTCAACAAAGATGTTTACGGGTTCCATCTAACCGAGGAGTTTACAAGTTTCTCCCAACCCTTCGGTCTTATAATAGAACCTAGCGTATACTCCTACCGGAGGCTCTCCTTGGAGACTTGGTCGAGTTTGATTCTAAACTCTCACACTCAATCTTCTACAAGGAAAGAGTGCAATCGAACTCTTACAATGATAACTTGTCGGATTGACTCTCTTGTTCAACATCGCTTAGGTTAGTTGATCTCCACTCTCCCATGCTTCAATCAACTTCCCGTTGCCCCCCGATCTTCTTGTCGATGATTTGCCGAGGCCTCAGCTCTAACGATCAGCTAAGTTGCATTTGATGCTTTAAGAGATGCTCAAGGTCTTAGGAGATAAGTTGAATCTTCTACAATGGGTTGTGTTGTAAGCCTAGAAGGATTCACCTATATAAATCCTTATAGAGGTTTAGACAAGGGATTTACGTATAATCACGATACCTAAAATATCCGAAGATCAAGAGAGAACAAGTCCATCTTCAATTGAGCTTTTAAATGCTCTAACTTGTGATCAAACATAAGAAATATGTCTTGGAATGGTTAGGATTAGAGCCTAATGATGTGGGCAATGAGGGTAGCTTCTAATGCACTAAATTCTCTTTCTCTCTCTCTCTCTATCAAAAAAATTGAGCTCTGCCTTTAGATAGATAAATCTCCAACAGATACAAAATGGTAGCCAACAGCTAACGGGCGATTGGTCGCACACTCCTGGTGATCGATTGCAGAGGGCCTGCGACTGGTTGTTTGCTTGCCTCAAGTGCAAGGCTGCGATGTAGTAATAATTCTCGGTAAGACCGATGTCGATCCTCAGGGATTGTCATAATAATTCTAAGCTAGGTAACTAGGATTTACTAAATTTGAAATTATATTGATGGATAGAAATTAATAACATAAAACTATCTATTTTAGAACTAAATCAGGGAAATAAGCACTAGAGCGCTAATGATGCACGTATAATAATTCACAATGTCAATTCAAACCACTCAAACCAATAACTCAATCAGAATCGAATGTCTATCCCTATCTAATCGGAATATAGAGCAATCAAATCATCATAACATATCTAACATAGATGGATCATCCACTGATATGGTTTTATCATAACAACTAAGGCGTTGGGCATATCCAATCACACAGCCTAATCCTTTATAAAACAATTGAGATCACATTCATGATTTTTCCTCAAGTCTTGTCACTAGACTTGATTTAGAAGCATGAATTAACTTCTATTAACCAATATCAATACATAAACAACTATCTCAGATCAACCCAAAAGATAAGAACTTCTTTTAGTTTAGTTTTAGATAATAACTTAGGAAACTTGGTTTGTAAGATCTTTTAGCATCCAACATACATGATGGATCTAGGATCTCTACAACCCAAAATTCTATCAATCAACACCTCATTGAGAAATCTCAGTAATCACAACATCTCATTTAAGCAACATCACAAGAGATAGAAGATTAAATTAAAAATACTAACTTTATTTCAAACTTCAACTAGAAGTGTTCTTTATTAAACCAAAAAGTACTTGAATTAATTTAAATTAAGCATTGCAAACAACTATAAGCTTTACCTCTTAGCCCTATCTAAGAGGTTTAGCTAACCATTAACAAGTTAAGATAAAATCAAAAGAAAAACTATTAAAAGCATAGAAAAACCATAAAAACCCTAGTTGGAGGAGTTGCGAACGCTCCACAACGATCCTCTCCACCTCCCACGACTTCAATATCTTTCTATGATGAGTTTATACAAGCCCCTAAGTGTCCTTTTATAGATTGGAAGCTCCAATGCCTCAGAAAGTTTCAGAATCGCGCAAAAGGTTACGTAGTTGTATAGGAAAAATCAGCATTTGAAGAAGTTTCTGATTTTTTACATGGCCGACCGGTCGGGTGACTGGTCAGAACCTCTGGTCAACCAGTTTGGCGATTGGTCATTGACCCGCTTTTTCAGTCGAGCAAGTTTTGCCAAAAAGGTTGGGTATTCGACCTGTCCCGACCCCAAAGCCAATCGGTCGGATGTGAAACAGCAAGGTTGTTTTCTGCACTTTCCTTTTCTAGCCCTACATCTCCGCACTTTGGTTTTTCTGACCCTTCTAAGACTCTTAACATGATTTCTTCAAGGTTTTTCTTTATTTTTCAATTCCATCTTCCATAGCTTCTTTCTTCCATTCTTGACTTTTCTTCCTTTGATCCTCAAGGTGTCCTAAAGCAGTCTTTTAGCATTGAATTCATAAGGTCTCTCTCTCATTCCTACAAACATAAAATCATGTATAAGATGGGTCTTTGAAATTATAAATCGTGCATAAAGAGTGATGAATTTGGGTTAGAATATGTATAATTTAAGGCTCAATACACCCCCTAACCAACAATTTGCTAGTCCTGAGCAAAACATGCGTGAAACAAATCCAACTTTTCAAAACCCAACTCTCTCTCAGAAATTATGTTTATATAAACTCCAAGATACATAAGCATAAAAGTCAGAGAAATTTAGTAATAAGAAATTGAAATCCTGAACTCTCTAAACATAATAAGTGTTCACATAGAATCCCCACTGATTGATTGACAAATAGAAGAATTGGAACACATACGATCTAATGTGCATCATGAATGTTCATCTCATGAATTTTCAAAATTACCTTCTTCATAAAGCAGCTGAACTAAGGATCTAAAAGTATATAGATCAACCAAATGCCTATGATAACAATTTGCCTTAATGTTCCTTCGACGGCTTTCACACTACTTCCCATTTTCAGCTTTAGTTATGGGTAGACCATCCCCTAGTTGGTAATAGGTAACCATTTTCGAAATTTTTCAACAAGTATTCAATAATAACTATACTTTCACTTTCTTTCTTTTCATATATATGAGATAGGATTTTTAGAAATCCATATCTTCCATTCTTTTTCTCTTATTTCTCATGAACAAGGATGGACAAAGTTCCCCGCCTTGGTTCTTCAACACTTTAAATCCTAGTCTAGCCAATCTATAAATTTACATAATTCCTTCAAACTATGAGAATCGTGTAATGTGAACTAAACTCAAAAGCGTTCAAATGTTCTATCGATCATATAAATAGAGGAATTCATATAGAATGCTATTATATTACAGGTTTTCAAGAGCTTCAAAATCAATTACTTCATCTCTCTTTTCTCATACTCATAACATCCCAAGTACATAGAAACAAAGTTTTCCAAAAGAGTTTTGAATTTTTAGAAAAATAAAAAAATTTCATACAAAAATTGCTCAAAATGTCATAAAATACTAGATTCATCTAGGAATCTCACCCCCAACCAAAATCTTGCATTGTCCTCAATATAAAAAGATATGCAATCATCAATGATATAAGAACAATGATATGAATAAAGGAGAGTGAGAACGAGAGTACCTGAGAGAGTCAAATATGAGAGTTTACAATTTTTTACAACTAAACAATTAAAACTAATAAACTACTCTATACCTCCGTCAGACTAGGAGGTCAATCTTAGTACACATGATCATCCAAAGGAATGGAATCTAGTAGGATTATTAGGTGGAGTAAAAGATTTTTCAGTAATACTATCTACCATCTTGCTTCATAATGCACATTGGTAATGTTTGTCATGCTAATTCGTTGAAAATTCTGCTGAAAAAGTTCGGCGGGTTTTTCAAAGTTATCATTTCATGTGTTAGGAAAAGAGAATTTCTTCGGTTTAATATGGATCTTCTTTCCAACTTGTTTGGGAAAAAAATATTCAAATAAGGGTCATCCTAGAGATGGTACTCTTCGGTTTGAACAAACCAAAGAAATGTGGAGACTTGTATTTCTTCTTCACAAGTCGGTATGGTCTCCACATTTTCAGATTCTACCGATGCTTCCACAATCGATACTTTGGTGTTACATTCCGTGAAATGAGTCTTTTTGGGCACTGGTGAAGTTTCCCTTAAGGCAATGACAATGTCACAGATCATAGGATCATCACAATCTTCAAAATATGCCAAACACTTTTCTAGAGTGTAGGAAACTTCGACCTTCTCGGTCACTTGTGTAGGTTGGAATAAGTCCTCAACCACTACATTTTCAGAAATTAGCCTCCCTTTAAGCAAGTCAAGCACCAGTCCATCAAATTCCTGCACAACGAAATTATTCAAATCAGTGATTAGTGTCTTGTCAATCAAATTTTTAGATTTTGACTCTTCTAAGGCCTCATCAATATCTAAAATTACTTCTTCCTTGGAATGAGCCGAGCAAACTTCTAAGGTTTTGGAAAATTTAGCTGATAGTGGCTCATCATCATCCATAATTTTATCTATGAAACTAATCATGTGAATCTCATCTTCATCCTCATCCTCTTGTTTTTTCTGCAAATGAAACATATTCAACTTCATTGTCATATTTCTAAAGGATATTTTCATCACTCCATTCATATAATTGATTATAGCATTAGCGGTCGCTAGAAATGGTCGGCCTAGAATGATGGGAACTTGAGTGCATACATTTGTAACTATTTGTGTATCCAAAACAATAAAGTTTACAGGGTAGTATAACTTATCGATTTAGACTAACACATCCTCAATTACACCTCTCGGTATTCTAACGGAGGGATCTGCAAGTTGTAAATTTATCTTGGTGGGTTTTAATTCACCAAGTCCAAGTTGCTCATAGACCGAATAGGAGATCAAGTTAACACTGGCCCCTAGATCGAGAAGTACTCTATTGATTCGAAAGTTACCTATCATGCAAGAGATTGTAAGGCTTCCAGGATTTTTGAATTTGGAAAGAGTATTTTGTTGTATGATGGCACTCACTTGTTTTGTCAAAAATGTCTTCTTGTGCACGTTTTGCTTACCCTCTACGGCACATAGATCCTTTAGAAATTTGGTGTATAAGGAATTTGCTTGATTGCATCCAACAAGGGAATGTTGATTTTAACTTGTTGGAAGACTTATAGGATGTCCTGATTTTTATTTGGCCTTTTGGTTGAGACAAGACGTTGGGGGAATGAGGCCAAAGGGGGGGCATAAGTTTATATACACGCTCCGGCTCTTTATCTTGTGGAGCATTGCTCAATTCACTATCACTCTTAGAATCAATCAGATCATTAGGCTTTGTGGCATTCACCAGTTCAGATTTTTCAATTATTTTACCACTTCGAAGAGTGGTGACGGCTTGAACATGTTCCACATGAGGATGCGTTGAAGAATTGGTATTGTTTCCAATTGTTCCTTGAGGTTAGGATGAGATTGGGTCAAAGCAGTCCCTTTCTCCTTAACTCCTAGGTGTGTCTCAATTCTTTCAACTGAGATTTTAAGTTCATTTATACCCTGCATGTTAGATTGATTTATCTGAGTTTGTTTAATCATGAATGCGTTCAATGTATCCTCAAGAGTGCTCTTTTGAGGAGGTCCTTGGGAAGCATTGTTCATATTTATCATAGGTCTATTTTTCCCATTAAGATTTGGTTGACACCGCCAATCTGGATTTTGCAAGTTAGAAATTGGTGCACAAAATGGGCATTGATAAGCGTTTGTAGCGTTCGATTGAGTTTGTAAGATATCTTGAAACTCAGGGATTGTTGGACAATCCTTTGTCAAGTAAACATCACTCTCATAAATACCAGACACACTCTCAACGGCCCCACCGGTGGTTATCATGTTAACACTCCTCAATTATATGGCCTAAACCTTCTTTGTGAGACCCGCCACCTTTGTATTTAAATCATCCTCTCCATTTAATGCATGTACTCCTTTCTCTCTTGGGGCTGACTTGGGATTATTAGTCGGAGCGGATATGTCCCAAGATTGGGCATTCTAAGCTAGCATATCAAAGTAATCTCAAGCATCATTAGACGCTTTATTAAAAAACTCACCATTACACATCATTGGGACAAATTGGCGCATGTTTGAACTTAAGCCATCGTAGAAGAAGTCAATCAAGCGCCACTTTTCATAACCATGATGTGGGCACTTTAATAAAAGGTCTTTGAACCTCTCCTAACATTGAAAAAATATTTCATCTCCTTTTTGGGAAAAGTTTATGATGGTCCGCTTTAGTGCATTGGATTTATGAACCGGGAAGTACTTTTAAAGGAACTCCCGGGTTATCTCAGCCCATGTCCCGATGCTTCTAAGTTTAAGAGATTGAAGCCATGATTTGGCTTTGTTTTTTAGAGAGAAAGGGAGCAATTTCAGTTTGATTACATTTTGGGAGACATAATTAAATTGAAAAGTATTGGCTATCTCCTCAAATTCACTTAGGTGCGCATATGGACTTTCAGAATCAAGTCCATTAAATTTTGGAAGTAACTTAATAATTCTCAATTTAAGATTCACGTTTCCTACATTAAGCGAAAAAATAATGCAGGAAGACATGGTTGGTCTCTCCGGTTGTAGATAATCTCTCAATGTTTTAACCGGAGGAACATATCATTCCTCATTCTCATTACGTTCCGTCCTATTTGGTGGTGCATCATGCTCAACATTTTCATCATTATGTGGTTCATTCTCAGTCATGATTTCAGACGATTCAGAAATTCCTAGACGTTTTCTAACTCATCTGTGATTGATTAACCGTCTAACTAGACCTCTCTCATTTAGAAGTCGCGATGTATGATCACGCTCTCAATGGGGCATAAACCACACAAAAACTAAATTAAACCTAAAAATCTAAAAATGTGAAAATAAAAAGTAAATGCTAAGAAACAAAAGAGTTTAAGTTAGAATAGTGTTACCGGATTGAAGAACTAGGTAAGTGAAGAAAAATCGTATAAAACAAATAAAATCTGTTAGTAGAAAAATTATGAGAAAAATGTAATGAATAATAAATCCCAATCTAACCTATCTAACTTAATTATACGCTAATTACAAAATTTAGAACCGTTAACCTAATCCTCGGCAACGAGGCCAAAAACTTGTTCGCTTGCCTTAAGTACAAGGCTGTGATGTAGTAATAATTCTCGGTAAGACCGAAGTCGATCCTCAGGGATTGTCATAAAAATTCTAAACTACATAACTAAGATGGACTAAATTCAGAAATATATTGATCGATAGAAATTAAAAACATAAAACTATCTATTTTAGAACTAAATCAGGGAAATAAGTGCTAGAGCGCCAATAATCCACTTATAATCATTCACAATGTCAATTCAAACCATTCAAGCCAATAACTCAATAAAAATCGGAGTTCTATCCCTATCCAATCTAAATATAGAGCAATTAAATCATCATAACATATCTAACATAGATGGATCATCCACTGATATGCTTTTCTCATGACAACTAAGGCATCGGATGTATCTAATCACACAGCCCAATTCTTCACAAAACAATTGAGATCACATTTATGATTCTTCATTAAGTCATGTCACTAGACTTGATTTAATAGCATGAATTGAACTTCTATTAAACCAATATCATTACATAAACAACTATCTCAAATCAACTCAAAAGATAAGAACTTCTTCTAGTTTAGTTATAGATAAGCACTTAGGAAAATTGGTCTGTAAGTCTCTTAGCATCCAACATATCATGATGGATCTAAGATCTCTACAACTCAAAATCCTATCAATTAACACCTCATTAAGTAATCTCAGTAATCAAAACATATCATGTAAGCAAAATCACAAAAGATAGAAGATTAAACTAAAAATATCAACTTTATTTCAAACTTGAACTAGAAGTGTTTTTCATTAAACCAAAAAGTACTTGAACTAATTCGAATTAAGTATTGCAAACAACTATAAGCTTCACCTCTTAGCCCTATCTAAGAGGTTTACCCAACCATTAACAGGTTAAATTAAAACTCAAAAGAAAAACTACTAAAAGCATAGAAAAACCATAAAAACCCTAGTTGGAGGAGTTGTTAACGCTCCACGACGATCCTCTCCACCTCCCACGATTTCAATGTCTTTCTATGATGAGTTTAGACAAGCCCCTAGGTGTCCTTTTATAGATTGGAAGCTCCACCACCTCAAAAAGTTTCAAGATCGCGCAAAAGGTTACACAGTTGCGCAGAAAAAATTGGAGCTTGAAGAAGAAGTTTCTGATTTTTTACATGGCTGACTGGTCGAAGACTCTGGCCGACCAGTCTGGCGATCAGTTGTCGACCTACTTTTCGGTTTATTGAGTTTTGCCAGAAAGGTTGAAAATTCGACCTGTCCCGACCCCAGGGCCGACCGGTCAGACATGAAACAGTAGGGGTGTTTTCTGCATTTTCTGCAGTTTCCTTTTCTGGCGCTGTAGCTCTGCACTTTGGTTTTTCTGGTGCTGTAGCTCACTTTGGTTTTTCTAGCGCTTCCAGGTCTTTTAACATGATTTCTTCAATATTTTTCTTTGTTTTTCAATTTCATCTTCCATAGCTTCTTTCTTCTGTTGTTGGCCTTTCTTCCTTTGATCCTCAATGTGTCCTAAAGCGGTCTTTTAGCATTGAATTCACAAGGTCTCTCTCTCATTCCTACAAACACAAAATCATGCATAAGATGTGTCTTTGACACTATAAATCATGCATAAAGAGTGATGAATTAGGGTTAGAATATATACAATTTAAGGCTCAATACCGATCGCTAGTTGAGCTGTGACAAATCTAATTAGGCCAGAGCAAAGGGTTTGCTTGCTACCTATTAGGGCCCCTTGGCGACCAATCGCATCATAATGGCGACCGATCGCAACTGACCGACGACTGATTTATTTATACCTGCGACCGATCTAATTAGGTACGGTCACTTGTTGACCTGCTGGGGCTCTGGCGACCAGTCGCATGGTGTTTGCGGCTGGTCTTCAGACAGGTCGCCAGACCTATTTGAGTTGTTTTTCTTGTATTTTTACAGCAACTCAACTACCTCTTAAGCCTTCCTTTGAGTGATCTTTTGGGACACCTAAGGTTATTCTAAGATTATTAAAAGTTTACCTATAGGCTTAATTCATCGAGGGGTTTAGTTTTGGTTTAGATTCAAGGGTTTTGGCTCTCCAAGGTATCTCATTTACCTGATTCTTCTTCCATGATGCAACAAGTCATCTTGAGTCTTCGATCTTCACCTTCTTTGGGTTTAACCAACATAAGACTCATTAACCTACGTAATTGACAAATAAGGTGCACTAGTATGCAACAGAAAAGTACACTAACATGATGTACATGCTTTACATCTACATTGTCCATGCATTTTGAAAGCTCATTTTAGGGCATGGTCCAAAAAATGAAGTAGATCTAAATCTTAGGTGGACCATACCACATGCAACAATATTAATTGAATCCCCAACATTAAAAACTTCATGGGGGCCATTGGAATGCTTATTTTCCATCCAATCTATTGACAAGGTCACAAAGACCTGGATGAAGTGACACACAAATATAAGCTTGATCCAAAACTTTTGTGGCCCACGAGAAGGTTTTAATGGTCGAGTACCACTGTTTATGTTATTATGGTCCACCTGAGATTTTGATGTACTTAATTTTTTTGGATCATGCTCTAAAACGAGTTTTCAAACTAGAGGAACGGATAGGATGTAAGGCACACATATCACACTATGGATGCCACGGTGAGGGATCCACACACCTTGGTGGACCGAAGCCGCGCCTAGGATACATCAGATTGGGTCCCACATTGGGGAGAATTTCTCATCAAATCCCACTGTTTTGGGAGGAATCAGAAAAATGCTGGGAAACGCACTTTTGATTCCTCAAGGATTCATATGAAAACCACTGCTCATCAAATCAACTTCGCCAAACAGAGAAAGCAAATAATTTCTCCTCACCGTTTATCAATCCATGGTGCGGACGGGCCATTATCTTTATACTTATGTTCTGGCATGCATTGGAAAACTGATGGACATAGTGAACGTCGCGCAGCCCTGGGAGTGTAGGCAGTTGGGGGCTATACGCCGTCAGCTTCATAGGACGTCTGTGTATAAGCAGAAGCTCTATGTACTGCCATGTCCTCAAGAGTAGCAGAACTATTACTCCAGCGGAAGAGAGAGGTTGAACACATCGCACTAGGAGACAAAAACAAAGACTTTTTGTTTTTAGTCATACTCATGCAACGCACCCACCCTTATCGCTGGGCTACACACCAACATGGTTACTCACACAATGCACTCACGCATGGGTTAGTGTGTCTCCTAAGCACTCGAACTGAGACCTGATGTTGAAACGCCTAGGCCTCTTTGGGCTGTGCTAGCAGGCGACAAAACACAAAAACTTAAATGGTACAGTCCTCTAGAATTTGATTATACAGTTGGCCCCTATCAGAACTGGCACCCCGTTTGAGAGTTGTTGGTCAAGTAGGTACTACAAGGACTTACATGGCTCATGAGCCAAGCTCCACAAAGGTGGGGGCAGTACCTGATCGGAATCCAAAAGACCAGCAAAGGTGTCTAAAATATAATAATAAAATAAAATTTAGACGGACCAATCGTTTGAAAAAGTTAAGAAAGGGATTCTGTTAGACCAATCAAAGCCACCATGTCTAGCTTGTCCGTATTTTATCGATTCTAACAATCCTGAGTGTTTTTGGAAGTTTTGAGTACGCCTCCACGAGACCCACATGTGTGGACCCACAACATTTGTATTTTTGTGGTTGCCCTCTTCTTCACACCTGTCATGCATGTACTGGCAGCAGATTGGCTCAGGCTGGCTGTAAGGATTGGACCTGGCGAGGTTTGATTAAATCAGCCCAGTTTGTCTACAGTTGGACGCATATTTGACTAACCACTTTCAAACATACTTTGCGTGGCTCTATATTGATAGTAGCGAGAGCTATCCAACGCTATCAGGTTAGGGCCTTACCATGTTTGACGAGCCCTAGGCTCACCCAACCCCTACCTGCATGTATGGCTATTCAGATCTTTCAAAACAATCAACATTATTGATGGAGGATATTTTTCCAAATCACGGCTAAGAAACAATCCTAACCACCGAATTGATAGCTAGTAAATGGAGGGAAAACAGTTAGCGGTCCAAATTAAAGAACGAAAATCATATAGGTGTCATTAAGAAACAATCCTAACCATCGAATTGATAGCTAGTAAATGGAGGGAAAACAGTTAGCGGTCCAAATTAAAGAACGAAAATCATATAGGTATTGTTACATTCTCGACCTAATTTTATGGTTTTACTCCGTTAAAGATGGGATAAGTTGTTTGCTTGATTTGAATTCCTTACAACTATGACATATAAACATGGTCTAGCTAATTTAAATCGACTCGGAGCATTCACGGTTATTTACGACCTGTAAGCTGAGTTCTTCCACACGTGCTTGGTTTCAACATTCACTGCTATAGTAGGATCACACGTGCAAGGTTCTCTAAGATGTGTGAGAGAGTTTCGGCTACCAAATGAGTCAATTAGCCTGATAGGATAATAACAAAGAGCTGCCTGATGAATGGCTTGGATCATGCACATGTGAGATTGAATACTAGAAATGTGGAGATATACTTTGGATCTATTCTCTCCTCCGACAAATGCGACCAAGGCGATGTGGTTAAAATAAATCTGTGCGGGCCCTACCGTCATGTGTGTGAAAAATCTGCTCACCATTGAGATTCTTCTCTTTCTCTGGTAATAAAAGTTTTCTTATCTTAAAAATTATAATAATTATAAATAAAATGAAATAAAATAAATAAATTCTACTCACCACTGAAAACCTTCCTGAAGCCCACCATCATGTTCAGATGTCGTCCAAACCATTAAAAATTTGGGGAGCTTAGATGAACGAGAAAAGCAAAGATCAGCCTAACGCTAGTAAAGCTTCAATGGTGAGTATCTTGTTAGCATTTGTTCAATTTTACATGGCCCACTTAATTTTGTATTGGCCTGACTTTTGGCCTCAAGCCTAAACTTGAGGTGGCGTGAGTGGTTGGGAGAACGAATTTGAGATATTATGGAGGCTCCGGGAGCAGATTAGGTGAGGCCTTGCCTCACCCAAGACATTGCGTCCCTGACCGTGGAGCCCACCTTGATGTATGCAATTTATATTCATGGTGTCTATTTGGTCAATTCAATCAAACATGAAGTTGCACAAGTGAGTGAGGGCTTGTATTCAGATTTCATGTTCGATTGTAATATGCGTGGGCGTGCCAGAGTCTACTCGACTTAATGTTTGATTGAACACTGGTGCCCCCCTATGTTGAGTTAGATTGATTGGAGATTGGATGCAGGATCCGATTATCCTCTCAACCATCGATTGTGATCAGCGATCAAGCGATTTGCGAAAGGAAAGGAGTTAGTCATTCCTGATGGATTTTTTTTTTTTTTTGCCTTATGACTTCAGGACATTTCTTTCACTAGTAAATGCAATAAATTATTCAAAGAATGAAGATGAGTAAATAAATAAAAGAAATTCTAAACAATGTTATTTTTTATATTAATAATCTGAACATGTGGCTCATTACAATTGACATAGTACAAAGAATATATAACCTAGAGAAATAAACAAATGAGAGATGAATACCTGACCGGTCTGCAAGAACAAATAATCGAGGCAAATGGTTAGCAGGATGTGACCAGAGAGGTATGATCGCCTACACTACAAGAAATATGCGATATAACAGTGGAAATAATTAACTGCCACTATAGGAAGACCTTCTGCGGCGGGTAATGTAAATCACCACTGTAAGCAGATAAATAACGTCGGATAGCATTATACGCAACTATAAACCGATTTTCCCACCCTGGTCATCCTTCCTGCCATCTTTAATTAGATATATATATAGTGACATAAATTGTAAAGAAGATATTTCCACCACTAAAGTTTGTATACGACATTACGGTGGATGTTATGTTCCATTGCTGTAACTTTACCACATCTTGCACGCGCTTTAGAATTGATCTATAGCGGTGGAATGTCCGCCGCTATACTTTACTGTAGCGGCAACAGCATGTATCCGCCACAATAGATTCTATATATTAATCTCTAATGGTTGGATTAAGCTGATAGTGAAATCTAATGGCTAGATAGCACTGATATAGGTTGGATTAACCTAATACTATAATCCGACGGTTGGATTAAGCCCATTTTAAAATCTAACGGTTAGATTAAGCCAATATTGAAATCCAATGCTTGGATTAAAAATATATTGAAATCTAATGGTTGGATTAAGGTGATATTGAAATCTAACAACTGGTTTAAGCTGATATAGATATCTAATGGTCAAATTAAGTTGATATTCAAAATTTAACGGTTAGATTAAGCCTATATTAAGCTTCAACGGTTGGATTAAGCTGATATTGAAATCTAACGGTGGGATTAAATACATTTTGAAATTTAACGGTTGATTTAAGTCGATATTAAAATCGAATGAAATTGGATTAAGTGTATATTAAAATCTAAGGGTTAGATTAAGTTGTATTGAAATCTAACAGTTGGATTAAGTTGATATTGAAATCCAATGGTTGGATTATGCTAGTATTGAAATCTAACGGTTGGATTGTTAGGTTGGACTAAGCTGATATATAGAAATCCAACTATTGTATTATGCTAATACTAAAATCTAATCTGGTTGGATGAAAGCAAGCCCATATTAAAATCTAATGGGGTGGATTAACCTGAGTTTAAAATCTAACAATTAGATTAACTTAATTTTGAAATTCAACAGTTGAAATAACCTGATATTGAAATCCAACCATTGAATTAAGCTGATAATAAAATTTAACAGTTACATTATTAAATTGGACAAAGCTGATATAGAAATTTAACTATTAGATTACACTGATATTGAAATCTAATACGGTTAGATTGAAGTAAGCCCATATTAGAATTAAACAGCTGGATTATGCTGTTATTGAAATCTAACGGTTGGATTAACCTGATATTAGAATTCAACCATCGAATTGTTAGTGCACTAATTAGTGCATCGTATGGTCAATTTCGTGATTGTTTAAGTCAATCGAGTCTTGTGAGCCCCGACAAAGATTGAAGACTTAAGACTTGAAGACCAAAGCAACTTTCTGCACTTAAGTTCAAGCCAAAACAAGCCCAGAAGGTAAGTTGCATATAGACAGCCCATACGGTACCAAAACACCCGTATTTATGGCATTCTAAACATACTAATCTTAGCCATTTAATCCACGGTCTTAAGGTCAAGATGATTAGTCTTGGTCCTTCATTAAGTAGGTGCCAAACTATGAAAAACAATAAGAAAATCACCTTAGTGGGGGCACAAATAGTTCAGTTGGAAATCAGCTTGAATATGGGCATGGATAAGGTTGGCCGACCGGTCAGTCACACTGGTCCTTGACCAGCAGCTTTAAAACAAGATATCAACAAACAACCGACCGTTCTAATGACCAGTCGGACAACAGGTTGGATGGACCATCCGACCGGTTGGCTGGACATGTCAAAATTGTCCAAATACAATGTTGGGACAGGTTTGCTGACCGGTCGGCCAACAAGTTAGACAATAGGTCGGCTACCCTATTCGACTGGCTGGCCAGCAGGTCGGATATGCCAAAATTGCTCCAGCAAGTTTGTGGTTTCTGGACCACTTACCCGGCCCATCTGAGGCAGGTCGGCTGACAGGTCGAACCTCAAATCCGACCGGCCGGAGGGGGTCCTAGGCAGGTCGGAATATGACCGTTTTATATCGTTTGTACTCATTTTTGGGCCTTTATAAAGGCCTATTTTGAAGCCTTTAATGGCACAACTTGCATACCCATAGAGAGGACTAGAAGGGGCAATTAAGAGCATCATTTAACTTTCCTTTGCTCATCATTGCTTAGAGTTCATCTCTCAAACCAAGTGATTCATGGCACTTCAATGAGCATTCAAAGCTTGGTTTAAAGTATGAACTCAAGCAAAGTATTCATGGCTGACGTAACCCATTTTGTTGAATCTCTTGGTCATCAATAGCCATTGAATACCCAGAGTTGGTAGTTCCCATCATCACCATTGTATTGAATAGGCAAAGGGAACTCCAACACCTCCTCCCACCTACCCAACATTAGTATAGAAACATCATATGCATTGGTAGCTGATCGTGGGAGCTTGAAAGAGGATCTGAAGCATTCGTGGAAGCTGAAACTACTCAACGGCACTGAATCAGGGCTCATCTCTTGTAAGTGGTTAAGCTTATAGAGTCCATTGTTTGATTCCCCCTTCTTGTTGAGATTAGGGTCTAGAGATTGTGACTCAATCTTGGAGTTGTTCTTGTGTAGGACGTGGAAGTCCTTGTGTAGGCCTCCGACACGGAAGAATATGTGGGTGTCCTTCAGTAAGACTTATGGAAGTTCTTGTGTAGGCATTAACCTTGTGTAGGTTGTAAAGGTTAAGAGGTGAACCTCATTTAAAACCTTCGAGAGTGAATGCCAGTGTACTCAAAGGAGTTGAGTACTTGAACCGGGAGTGGAGTAGACTCATCGTTGAACCACTATACATCGTTGGAGGAGATATTCTAGGCTAGAATCGTGGCCGATATCAAGTCGGAGATCTCGGCGGATATCTCGGGATTGGGCCGTTCCGATCCTTAAGGGCCGCATCATCCGCTTTCTGTTATAGGAGAAGGGATAAGGTCGGCTTTAACCGATGTCCCAACCCTAACTATGATCCGAACTGATCTCTTGGGATAAGATAGTCGGGTAGACTATCTGTGTCATCGAGACTTCGGATCATCACATACCAAGGTCTCGTGCATAGCTCTGTTCACATAAATTTTCTACCCACAACAGGGCCTATATGCCGTCAGCTTCATAGGACGTCTGTGTATAGGCAGCAGCTCTATGTACTGCCATGTCCTCAAGAGTAGCAGAACTATTACTCCAGCAGAAGCTAGAGAGAGGTTCAACACATCGCACTGGGAGACAAAAACAAAGACTTTTTGTTTTTAGTCATGCAATGCACCCACCATTATAGCTGGGCAACACACCCACATGGTTAGTCACATGATGCACTCACAGATGGATTAGTGTGTCTCTTTACCATTTGAACCTGAGACCTGCTGTTGAAACGCCTAGGCCTCTTCCAGCTATGCTAGTAGGCCACGAGCGCGGTTTGGGTGGATCCCCAACTGTGGGGCCATTGTGATGTATGTACCTTACATCTACACCGTACATGCATTTTGAAAGCTCATTTTAGGGTATTACCCAAAAAGAAGCAGATACAAATCTTAGGTGGACCATACCACATGAAATAGTAGGGATCGAAGCCACACCATTAAAAACTTCATGGGGGCCACTGGAATGTTTATTTTCCATCTAACCTGTTGAAAAGGTCACAAAGTTCTGGATGAAGATACCAAACAAATATCAGCTTGACCCAAAACTTTTGTGACCCACGAGAAACTTTTAATGGTTGAGTACCATTGTTTACTGTATTATGGTCCACCTGAGATTTGGATCTACTTCATTTTTTGAATCATGTTCTAAAATGAGTTTTCAAAATTAATAGACGGCGTGGATGTAATACATACACATGACATAGTGGACAACACGATAAGGGATCCACCCACCTCGGTGGATCCGGGGATCCAGCGAAGCCACGCCGTAGGCGACAAAAACAAAGACTTGAATGGGTACAGTCCTCTAGAATTTGATTATACAATTGGCCCATATCAGAACTGGCACCCCGTTTGAAAGTTGTTGGTCAAGTAGGTACTCGACTTCGACAAGGCCTTACATGGTTCATGTGCCAAGCTCCACACAGGTGGGAGCAGTACCTGATCGGAATCCAAAAGGCCAGGAAAGGTGTCTAAAATATAATAATAAAATAAAATTTGGACCGACCAATCGTTTGAAAAAGTTAAGAAAGGGCTTCTGTTAGACCAGTCAAAGCCACCATGTCTAGCTTGTCCGTATTTTATCGATTCTAACAATCCTGTGTGTTTTTGGAAGTTTTGAGCACGCCTCCACGACACCCACATGTGTGGACCCACAACATTTGTATTTTTGTGGTTGCCCTCTTCTTCACAACTGTCATGCATGTACTGGCAGCAGATTGGCTCAGGCTGGCTGTAAGGATAGGACCTGGCGACATTTGATTAAATCAGCCCAGTATGACTACGGTTCGATGCATATTTGACTAACCCCTTTCAAACATGCTTTGCTTGGCTCTGTATTGATAGTAGCAACAGTTATCCAACGCTTTCAGGTTAGGCCTTAGCATGTTTGACGAAGCCCCGGGCTCACCCAACCCCTTCCTACATGTACTGCTATCCAGATCTTTCAAACAATCAACATTATTGCGGGAGGATATTTTTCCAAATCACAGCTAAGAAACAATCCTAGCCATCCAATTGATAGCTAGTAAATGAAAGGAAAATAGTTAGCGGTCCAAATTAAAGAACGAAAATCAGATAGGTGTCGTTAAATTCTCGACCTAATTTTATGGTTTTACTCCATTAAAGATTGGATAAGTTGTTTGCTTGATTTGAATTCCTTACAACTATGACATGTAGGCATGGTCCAGCTAATTTAAATCGACTCGGAGCATTCACGGTTATTTACGACCTGTAAGCTGAGTTCTTCCACACGTGCTTGGTTTCAACATTCACTGCTATAGTAGGATCACACGTGAAAGGTTCTCTATGATGTGTGGGAGAGTGTCGGCTACCAAATGAGTCAATCAGCCTGATAGGATCATAACAAAGAGCTGCCTGATGAATGGCTTGGATCATGCACATGTGAGATTGAATACTAATAATGTAGAGATTTACTTTGGATCTATTCTCTCCTCCAACAAATGCGACCAAGGCGATGTGGTTAAAATAAATATGTGCTGGCCTTACCGTCATGTGTGTGAAAAATCTGCTCACCATTGAGATTCTTCTTTCTCTGGTAATAGAAGTTTTCTTATCTTAAAAAGAATAATAATTATAAATAAAATGAAATAAAATAAATAAATTCTACTCACCACTGAAAACCTTCCTGAAGCCCACCATCATGTTCAGATGTCGTCCAAACCATTAAAAATTTGAGGAGCTTAGATTAAGGAGAAAATCAAAGATCAGTCTAACGTAAAGCTTTCGTGAGTCCTAGTAAAGCTTCAATGGTGAGCATCCTGTTAGCATTTGTTCAATTTTACATGGCCCACTTAATTTTGTATTGGCCTGACTTTTGGCCTTAAGCCTAAGCTTGAGGTGGTGTGAGTGGTTGGCAGAATGGATTTTACACATTATGGAGGCTCCGAGAGCAGGTTAGGTGGGGCCTCGCCTCACCCAAGACATTGCGTCCCTGACCATGGAGTCCACCTTGATGTATGCAATCTATATTCATGGTGTCTATTTGGTCAATTCAATCAAACATAGGCTGCACAAGTGTGTGAGGGCCTATATTTAGATTTCATGTTCAATTGTAATATGCTTGGGCATGCCAGAGTCTACTTGACTCAATGTTTGATTGAACACAGGTGCCCCCCTGCTTTAAGTTAGACTGATTGGAGATTGGATGCAGGATCTGGTTATCCTCTCAACCATCGGTTGTGATCAGCGATAAGGCGATTTGCGAAAAGAAATGAGTTAGTCCTTCCTCATGGAGATTTTTTTTTTTTGCCTTACGACTTCAGGACTTTTCTTTCACTAGTAATTGCAATAAATTATTCAAAGAATGAAGATGAGTAAATAAATAAATAAAAATGCTAAACAATGTCATTTTTTATATTAATAATCTGAACATGTGGCTCATTACAATCGGCATAGTAGAAAGAATATATAATCTAGAGAAATAAACAAATGAGATATGAATACCTAACCCGTCTGGAAGAACAGATGATCAAGGCAAATAGTCAGCAGGATGTGACCAAAGAAGTATGATCGCCTACATTACAAGAAATATGCGATATAACAGTGGAAATAATTAACCGCCATTATAAGAAGACCTTTTACAGCAGGTAATGTAAATTGCTGCTGTAAGCAGATAAATAACATCGGATAGCATTATAAGCAACTATAAACTGATTTTTCCACCCCTGTTATCCTTCCTGCCATCTTTAATTAGATATATATAGTGATAAAATCTGTAAACAAGATATTTCCACCACTAAAGTTTGTATATGATATTGCGGCGGATATTATGTTCCATCGCTATAACTTTACCACATCTCGCACACGCTTTAGAATTGATCTATAGCGGTGGAATGTCCGTCGTTATACTTTACTGTAGTGACGATAACGTGTATCCGCCGCAACAGATTCTATATATTAATATCCAACTGTTGGATCAAGCTAATAGTGAAATCTAATGGCTAGATAGAACTAATATAGGTTGGATTAACCTAATATTATAATCCGTCGGATTAAGCCCATTTTGAAATCTAACTAGATTAAGTTAATATTGAAATCTAATGCTTTGATTAAAAATATATTGGAATCTAACAGTTGAATTAAGGCGATATTGAAATCTAACGACTGGTTTAAGTTGATATAGATATCTAATGGTCAAATTAAGCTGATATTCAAAATTTAATGGTTAGATTAAGCTTATATTGAAATTCAACGGTTGGATTAAGCTGATATTGAAATCTAACGATGGGATTAAATACATTTTGAAATTTAACTGTTGATTTAAGTTGATATTAAAATCGAATGAAATTGAATTAAATGTATATTAAAATCTAAGGGTTAGATTAAGTTGATATTGAAATCTAACAGTAGGATTAAGTTGATATTGAAATCCATTCGTTGGATTAAGCTAGTATTGAAATCTAACGGTTGGATTGTTAGGTTGGACTAAGCTAATATATATAAATCCAATTATTGTATTACGCTGATACTGAAATCTAATCCGGTTGGATGAAAGCAAGCCCATAATAAAATTTAACGAGGTGGATTAACTTGAGTTCGAAATCTAACAGTTGGATTAACCTGATTTTGAAATTCAACAGTTGAAATAACCTGATATTGAAATCCAACCATTGAATTAAGCTGATAATAAAATTTAACGGTTGGATTATTAAATTGGACAAAGTTGGTTTAGAAATCTAACTATTGGATTACATTGATATTGAAATCTAATACGGTTGGATTAAAACAAGCCTATATTAGAATCCAACGGCTAGATTAAGCTGTTATTGAAATCTAACGGTGGGATTAACCTGATATTAAAATCCAACCATCGGATTAAGCTGTTAATGACATTTAACAGTTGGATTGTTAGATTGGACTAAGTTGATATAGAAATCCAAACATCGGATTACGTTGATACTGAAATCTAACGGTTGGATTAAAGCAAGCCCATATTAAAATCCAACCGTAGAATTAAGCTAATTTTGAAATCTAATGGTTGGATTAACTTGAGTTTGAAATCTAAGTCTTAAAAGTCATACGATAGGCCCAAAGCGCATTAGTTAGTTTAAGAGACCAATCCTTATGATCCGAGTTCACCGTCTTCTTTGGAATGTATTTGATCTTCATAGTGGATATCTCTGCTTGGCCGCTTATCTGTGGATGATTGGGGGTGCTCACTTTATGTGTAATGCCGTATTTCTTCATTAATGTTTCAAAAGGCCTATTACAAAAGTGAGATCCTCCATCACTTATAATGGCTTGAGCCGTTCCAAACCTTGAAAGGATGTTTCCTTTTAAGAAACGAATGACCATTTTATGATCATTATTTCAGCATGGAATGACCTCGACCTGTTTGGATACATAGTTGATAGCACGTAAAATGTATAAATTTTCAAAAGATGAGGGGAATGGTCCCATGAAATTGATTCCCCAGCAATCGAATATTCTAATAATTAAGATGGGATTGAGCAGCATCATATTCCTACGAGATATTCCTCCCAGTTTCTAATAAGGCTCACAAACCTTACAAAATTTGTATGTATCTTTAAACATTGTGGGCCAATAAAAGCTACACCGTAGAATCATGGCGGTGGTCTTCTTAGCAAAAAAGTGTCCACCAAACGCCTGGGAGTGAAAAAAGGAGATGAGATTTGATCAGGACAATACTTAAATAAGTACGGATCGTCCTAAAAGAACCTGTGTGCCTCGGTAAAAATTTATTCTTATCTTGCTTGGTCTAATGCATAGGAACTGTACTTGTAATAAGATAGTTAGCTATGTCCGCATACCAAGGTAATTAGGAGACTTTGAAGAGTTGTTCATCAGGGAACATGTCATTGATCGGTGTCGTTTCGGTGGAATCGGATAAAATAAGTCTTGAGAGATAGTCAACCACTACGTTTTCTACACCCTTTTATCTCTAATTTTCAAGTCAAATTCTTGGAGTAGAAGGATCAATCTTAACAAACAAAGCTTAGTATCCTTAAAAAAAGGAAGGTACTTAAGCATCACATGGTCTGTAAAGATGATGATCTTGGATCCAATCAAGTAGGACTTAAACTTGTCCAAGGCGAATACTACGACTATGAGTTCCTTTTCCATAGTAGAGTAGTTCACCCAAGCAAGGTTTAGAGTTTTACTTTCATAATAAATTACATAGGACTTCTTCTCTTTTCTCTGACCCAGCATCGACCCAATCGCTTAGTCACTTGTGTCGCACATAATTTCAAAAGGAAGGCTCTAATCAGGTAGTAGTATTATATGAACACTTGTCAACATACCTTTAAGCTGAGTAAAGGCTTTTTGACATTCCTCATTTCACTCGAATGAGGTTTCCTTTTGAAGAAGGTTACATAAAGGATGAGAGGTGAAATTAAAGTCATTTATGAACCTTCTGTAAAACTCAGCATGTCCCAAGAAGAACCGCACATCACATATATTTTTGGGTGGCGGAAGGTTAGAGATAAGATCAATTTTTCTTTGTTCACCTCGATTCTCTTAAATGATATGATGTGTCCAATGACTATTCCTTTATGAACCATAAAGTGATATTTCTCTGAATTCAGCACAAGGTTATTCTTCTCACATCTTTTCAAAACAGTTTTGAGGTGTTCTAAGCACTCATCTAAGGTACCACAAAAAGCAGAGAAGTTATCCATGAAGACCTCTAGAAATTTCCCCACCATATAAAAAAAGATGCTCAAAATACAACGCTAAAAAGTGGCAGGAGCATTACATAGCCCGAATGGCATCGTTTGGTTAGCAAATGTGCTAAGGGGCATGTGAATGTGGTCTTTTGTTGATCCTCAAGTGCTATCTCTGTTTGGTTGTATCCTGAATACTCATCCATGAATAAAAAGTAGGAATGATTGGCTAGCCATTCTAGAATTTGATCAACAAAGGGTAAAGGGAAGTGGTCTTTCCTCGTGACAGTGTTCAGCTTCCTATAGTCAATGCACATTCTCCAACCAGTAGTGAATCTGGTTGGCACGAGTTCATTGTTGGCATTGGCAACGATGGTTATTCATACTTCTTAGGCATCACTTGCGTTGGACTCACCCATTAACTATTGGATATCGGCTAGATAATACCTATATCTAATAGCTTTAACACTTCGGCCTTAAACACCTTTTTCATGTTTAGATTCAAGTGACGTTGTGGTTGCCTAGATGTTTTCATATTTCCTTTTGAGTGTATGCGATGAGTACAAATCAAGGGGTCTATGCCTTTGAGGTTCGCAATGGTCCATCTAAGGGCATTTTTACGTTCGAAATAAGCTTACTCTCTTGTTCCTCATCCAAGTGGGAAGAAATCACCATTGGAAATGTCTCTCCTTGACCTAAGTATACATATTTAAGTTTGTAGACACCCCACCTTCGGCTACAAAGTTGGTTGAGATAGCTGAATTGATGGAGGTCCATATCCCCAAATCCTAAATCCAAACCCAGCCAAACTCACCCTTGCAAGCCCCAATCCATAGCTCAACTCAAACTTGAACCCAGTTAACTCACCCCTAAACCTCAGCCTGAAAAACCCCCCATAAGAAAAACTAGTCCAAAAATCCCAAAAAAGTCAAGCTTGGTGAATCAACTTGTTGAGTCAAATCATCGAGTCAACTCACCGGGTCAATCAGCCCCTGCACCCAGTCAACTCACCTTATCAATCCATCTTCCAAACTTAGTCAACTCACCTAGTTCCGAGCTACAGCTTCGGAGTAGCTCCGAACCTCAAACCTCATACTTTTCTGCTTCAGGTTCGAGGGTTGTATGCTCTGAAGCTGGAGTAGAGCGTCCGTACGGGTAGCCCCTAGGCTTATTTACCAAAGCTGTCATCCTTCACAACTATAAATACCCCATCCCTTTCTCATTCTCAACATCCACTTCCCATCTCTTCAGCCCGAGAGTTCCGAGTCCATCTCCACCCCTTTAGCCCATTTCCTTCACCAAGGAGAGCTTGAGTGAGAAGAGCCTAGCCCTGGTCCAGCCCAGCCTAACCCTAGTTCAAGTCTCTCAAGCTACCCAAGTCCTGATCTAGCCACTCGAAGCCAACCCCTGCGATACCTCCGTCCATCCTGCTACTCTCATATCAACATCATCTCATTCGCATCTAGCATAAGTGCAACATTTATTATTCTTCCAACCTCCTGCTTATTATTCTACTACAAACACTTGATCATGTCTTAGTGTATGCTCTGAAATTTTCCCGTTCGCCTGGAATTCATTCATCAAAAGTTTTGACCAATCAAACACACAGCATGCATATCGCATAAAGCACCTATCAGTTCGAACATATGCTCTGGGCTTGCCTATTAATGAAAACCTGCTCATCAGAAACTCTTGCTGTTCAGACCCGTATTCATGCATCATGTCATTCATGAGAATATACGAGGATTAATTCAGACTTTCAAGTATTAGTTCGATTCTGTGAAGTAAAGACCATACTTCGGTATGAGCAGAGTGGGTGCCTAACACGTTCCCATCCTATAACCGTGATCCCTTACCTCGAATCTCTGGCCGCAGATAAAAAGGAGTCATTTTAGAGGAAAGAATCTTCAGATTCTCTTCTATACCACTTCTACGGGGTCTAGTCGACTGTAGATTTGAAGTAATTGGCTAGTGGAGACTCTGGTCTTATACGAACGCATCCAAATACATCCACTTTAACTCAACGATAATATGACAACCGAAAAAGCCCTCGAGAAATAGGCGATCCAGTGGCACAATGGCGATTCGTGCGTACCCCTTTTCAAAAGGGAGGGTTGAGAGCGCGGAGAGGCAAGCGTCCACAAAGTTCAATTGGCAAAGGTTTTAGGTCAAGCTTCGGTGCCTTGACACTAGACGGTAGAGGCTTGTTGTCAGTTGAGGGTAATGGTGTGGCCTCCACCGATTAGCTTCAAGTGCCGGCACAAACTCTAACAAGGCATCCATCTCCCGTATCATGTCATCATCGATATCAGGGGATTGGGCCAAACATACTTCTAAGTGATCAGAGTAAAAGGTTGGGAGGGACTTGTCTTTCACGAATGAATCTATCAAGTTAATCTCGTGGACCTCCTCCTCATCATTCTCCTATTGTTTGTACATATTGAAAACATTCAACTCAAGCATCATTTTTCCAAAGGACATCTTTATGACCCCATTCCTATAATTAATTATGGTATTTAATGTAGTTAGGAACAAGCGGCCAAGTATGACATGAATTTGAGTGATGACATTGATGATCAGTTGTGTGTCGAAAGCAATAAAGTATACTGGTTAGTAGAACTTATTAACTTGGACAAGCACATCCTTTATCACTCCTCTTGATATACGGATCGAATGATTGACAATTTGAAGTGTGGTGTGCATATCTTACGTGGATCTTTACCTATAATGGCACGAAACAATATTATCATTGGAGTAGATACACGAATCACTTTAAATACAAGAAGCCGAGTAGATGGATTGGTCCAACTGGAGAGAGAAAAAAGATTAAATTGAAAATCTTTTCTAGAGATATCCATTTTTGGTGGGTTTAATTCTCTTAAACCTAATTGTTCGTAGACTGAGTAGGGGATCATATTTACACTTGCCCCTAAATCAAGCAAAGCTTACTTAATCCGGTAATCACCAATCACACAAGATATGGTTCAGCTACCGAGATCCATATATTTTTTGGGCACATCATGTTTTATGATGGCACTCGTTTTCTCTGTAAAAAAGACTTTCTTTTGTACATTGTGCCTTCTCTTGACCATATAAAGGTCCTTTAAAAATTTGGCATATGACAGTATTTGTTTTATGGCCTCTAACAAAAGAATGTTGATTTTAACCTGTTTAAAAATCTCTAAGATATCTTAATTTATATTAAGAGGCTTGGGTGGAATCAACCATTGTGGAAAAGAGCCACATGCCTATACTCTTTTCTTCTGCTCTTTCTCATGTGGAATGGGGCTAGGTTCATCATCCCTCTCAGCATTTACCGGATCCTTAGGCTTCGCGGCCTTCACGGGATTAAAATTTTCAATTGTTTTACCACTCCTAAAGTGGTGATGGACTTAGCATGTTTCATGTGTTAGGCAGATGAACTAGAACTACCAATCTCAAATTAGGTTTTCGGGTTAGGGAGAGGTTGAGCAAGAAGTGTGCCCTTCTCCCCAACACTTAGATGAGATTCAACCCTTGCTATCGAAGTTTTAAGATCATTGTTGGCTTGCAAGGTGGTTTGTTTGAATCTAGATTGTTCTTACATAAACTCATCTGATTTCTAAGAGTTGTTCTTGTTATACTCAGCTTGGACTTGTACGAATGCATCCAACATCTCCTTAAGGGTGGCCTTAGGTGTGATCGCAAGAGATGGCCCCAACAAAGGTTGTCCTTAGGGCTTGTTATTTGTATTAACAGTTGGTTCATTCCTCCAACTGAAGTTTGGGTGGTTCCTCCAACTAGAATTATACGTGTTTAATGTTGGAGCATTAAATGGACATTGATAATTGTTTATGACATTCGATTGGTCATATCAAAGCTCTTGAAATGCAGGGATTATAGGACAATCTTGTGTCGCATGCACATTGCTTGCACAAATACTGCAAACATTCTCACTAGGTTTGATCGCTTATACCTTCTTCAATTCCATGGACTCAACCTTTCCAGTGAGACTAGTTACCCTTGCATTGACATCGTCTTCCATCCTTTTTCCTTAGGATGGACTGTTTTGGGATTTGTTAGCTTAGATGTGGATGGGCTATTTTAGAATTTGTTAGCTTAGATGTGTCCTATGATTGCATGTTTTCGATCAACATATCAAAGTAATCTCATGTTTCATCGGCCTCTTTATTCATGAACTCTCCATTGCATATCATCTCTATGAATTGGCACATGAGTGAAGTCAATCTATCATATAAAAAGCTTATTACCCGCTGTAGACACCCCACCTTCGGCTACACTGTTGGTAGAGATAGTTGGATGAATGGAGGACCATACCCCCAAATCCCATGTCCAAACTCAGCCAAACTCACCCTCATAAGCCCCAATCCATAGCCCAACTCAAGACTGAAATCAGTCAACTCGCCCCTAAACATCAGCCTGAAAAAATCCCCATAAGAAAAATCAGTCAAAAAAGTCCTAAAAAGTTAAAACTCACCGAGTGAACCCGCTGAGTCAAATCGCCGAGTCAACCCGTTGAGTCAACCCATCGAGTCAACTCACCGTGTCAACCCATCACCCAGACCCAGTCAACTCGCCGAGTTCCAAGCAGTAGCCCCGGAGCATGTCCATACTGCCCGCGGGATCCCGAGAACGTCCGTATGGGCGGCCCCCTGGGTGCCGCCCAAAGTTATTTACGGGAACTGCCACTGCCGCTGCTATAAATACCCCCCTCCCCTTCTCATTTCGACAAGCCTTTAGCCCGAGTGCGATCCAGTCGCTCTGAGTCCACTTCCATCCCTCTTTTAGCCCATTTTTTCATCAAGGAGAGCCCGAGTGAGAAGTGCCTAGTCCTGATCCAGCCCAGCCTGACTCTGGTCTAAGTCTCCCAAGCCATCCAAGTCTTGATCCAGCCACTCGAAGCAAACCTTGCGACACCTCCGTCCATTCAGCTACTCTTTACCAGCATCATCTCATTCGCATCTAGCATAAGTGCAACATTTACTTTTCTTCGAACCCCCCTGCTTCACTACAAGCACTTTAATTATTCAAACACACAGCATGTATCTCGCATAAAGCACTTGTCAGTTCGAGCGTATGCTCTGGGCTTACCTGTTAGTGGAACCTGCCCATCAGAAACTCTTACTGTTCAGACCTGCATTCATGCATCATGTCATCTATGAGAATGTACGAGGATTAAAACAGACTTTCAAGTATTAGTTCGATTATGTGAAGTAGAGACCGTACTCCTGTACGGGCAGTGTGTGGGGTGCTTAACCTCTTCCCACCCTGTAACCATGATCCCTTACCTCGAATCTCTGGCCGCAGATCAAAAGGAATCATTTTAGAAAAAGAAAACTTCGGATTCCCTTCTTTAACGTTTCTATGGGGTCTAGCCGACTATAGATTCGAAGTAATTGGCTAGTGGCGACTCTGGTCTTATACAAACTAATTTAAACACATTCAGCTTAACACGACAACCAAACAAAGCCCTCGAGAACGAGGTGAGCCAGTGGCACAAACGACGATTCGCGCACACGCACCCCTTCTTCTTTTTCCGAAAGGAAAGGGAGAACGTCGTGGGAGCGCCAAACGGCGAGGGTCCACAGAATGACGACTCCACTGGGGATTTGCTACTCCCACTAGTCGTGATCCGACTTGAAAAATAGAATCATTCATATACTTGAAAGTCATTAGTCCTCATACAATCTCATCTGCATAGCATTCTACCTATATATATATATATATATATATATATATATATATATATATATATATATATATATATCCCAAAAAAAAGAGTAGAGTATAGTCCTCACCATTGCGCCTCCTCGGGCTCAACGTGTTCGGAAACAACTTCCCTTCCGCAGCATAATCCGCACCCGGGCTCAGCAAGCCATGTCCGACCACGAAGAGGAAACTCACCTCTTCTCCGCTCTTGAAATGACCGAAGCGCAACCTCCAGCGCAACAGCCAATTGAGAATACGCCAATCATGCAAGAATTGGCATAAGGAATGAGAGCAATGCAAGAAATGCTCTTGCAATTCATGCAAGCACAAGCTACCGCAACAGCCTACAATCAGGTTGGCCCAGTTCAGCAATCTCAGCAACCATGCCGGATCCCTCCGGCCTCCAGTTCAAATCAAGCACAACTGTCAGGAGTCTGCCCAGGACTACCGACAGCAGCCATCTCAGCCCTTTGCTATGGGCATCCTCCTCAATACCTTCTCGCGATGACAAGGCCGTCTCAGAGCACTCCCGTCGCAGGGACTTCCAGTCAGCTTCCAGTCAATCTTACAAACAACAATCTCAGTAGATCTCAGCATGTCCCCGTCGATGGGACTCCTTTCCTTTCTCAGCACGTCCTCGCCGATGGGGACCCCTTTTCAATTTCAGCACATCCCCGCCGATGGGATTTCAATTCAATTTCCAGCAACAGGGACAGCACTGGACGAATGCCCACAATGGGGTCCAGTGTCAAGCCCACATCAATCAGCGGACAGTGGCGAATACCCAACAAGGGGGTCACTTCCCAACGTCTCAGCCTCCTATAAACAGGAGCACTTTTCGATTCCAGCGCATCCCCGCCGATGGGATTCTAGTTAATTTTCAGCAATCTTCAATTCAGCAAACTCCAGTTAATTTCCAGCAATCTTCAATTCAGCAATCTCCAGTTAATTTCCAGCAAGTTCCAGTTCAACCTTCAGTACGATCTCCAGTTCAGTTACAATCCTTTCAAGCACAAGTTCATCAGAATCCATTTCAATCATCAAATCAATTTCAGCAACCCGCGGTCGCTTTTCAGCAAGCTCATAGGGTCGACGACATCGACCACAATGCCGAAGAAGAACGTGCCTTACTCCTAGAGGCACCAGTCGTTCAAACAGATCACTCAGGACTGGATGAGTTGTGGGAGCAGTTCCAGATCTTGCAAAATCAGCTTCAGTGATAACAAGGAATCGATCTACCTTCGACCAAGTTCAGAGACTTGTGTCCTTTCCTAGATGCTCAAGTACCTCAAAACTTTGAGGTACCAAAATTCAAAAGATACGATGGCAGCGGTTGTCCCATAGCACATCTCAAGGCCTTCTGTGGAGAGCTGAGTGCAATCTCAGGAAATGAAGGGGCTCTCATTCGTTTGTTCAAAAAATCTCTAAAGGACAATGCCCTAGATTGGTACACCTCATTGGACTGCCACCGCATCAGGACTTGGGAACAACTTTCCCAGGCTTTCGTCGACAGATTCACGTACAATCTTAACATGGCACCTAGAAGGGCCGACTCGCGGCTCTCAGGCAAAAGAGTGATGAAACACTATTAGCTTATGTGGGATGTTGGCGAGCTATGGCAGCCAGAATGCGAACACTTATCGACGACGAAGAGCAAATCTCCATGATTGTTCATTCAACATATCCTAGCATATCTGGATATCTCATCTCGCATCCATATGCGAATTTCTCACAGTTAATCCGTGCTGGAGAGCAAATCGAAGCAGGAATCTGTGCCGTGACAATCTCCCCATGGCCTCATCAAGCCACTCCAGTCAAGAGGAACAGAGTGGAGGGAAGACCCATCGGATATGGGAACAGAAACCGCAGCGGTTCTCCTCCCCGCCCGACAGAGGTAAACAACATCAGCACCACTGCTCAGGGTAATCAATATGCTCCTCCACATGGACGTCAACAGTATCAGTAGAATCAGGCTCAACACCAACCTCAGCGGTATCAGCCGCAACCGAATCCTCAACCACAGCCACAACCACCTCGACAACCATAGCAATTCAGAGGGAACGGCCAATACTCATACCAGAATAGGCAAAATTACAGGGAGCTCAGGAAATTCACTCCACTCACTCAACCACTTAGTCAAGTCATGGCTATGCTGGTATAGAAGCAGTTGCTCACTCTGATGGCACCTAGGCCTCCTCCAAATCCTCTACCTCCAACCTACCGAGAAAATGAGTATTGTGCCTACCATCAAGGACGTGGCCACACCACTGATCGATGCTTTACTTTGAAGAATGCCATACAAGATCTGATCGATGACCGAAAGATCGTCATCTCAGTCCCCGGAACTCCTGTAGCAGCTTCCACCAACATTCTTCAGAATCCTCTGCCTCAACATCTGACAGACCCTAGTTCATCTCGTGGTCCCACCGTCAATAGCATAGAAGAAGGAGAGCGCCTCGATCGATTCTTGTCCCCTATCCAGTCCATTCATGCCTACACTTATGGGCCAACAAATCCTCCTTCGATCTTGCAAGGGGCAAACCACTTTTCTCCTCCAGTCTCCAAGCCGTTCATCCTGGAAGGAGCACAATCATAAATCGAGCCTGCATATGAACCTGTCATTTTGCAAGGGGCAATTTCCGCATAGGAACAATATAATCCACAATGGAGGAGCCATACTCATCAGCAGCAAGAGCCAATTGTCTTGGAAGGAGCTTCTCCAGTGGAGCTAGTCATATGGTAAGGGGCAAATCCCGGAGGCGTGTCAATCACACTACGGCAGCTGGGACGAACAGAGAAAGCCCCTGCCATATCAAGGGACCAGTATTCATCCCGTGGGAGCCTCCTGCTCCGGGAATAGTCAGACCAGGACCGTGACCTTATGTTATCTATGAAGATAAGCCTCGATATTTTCCCTTCAGCACAGGCAACAATGTAGTCCTCAAGGCAAAAGCTCCATACGAGGAAGATCTGGTACCCACACCAGCACCGTTGCAAGAACCGGTGGTCCTAGAAGGCAAAGGTGAGGAAAATTATAAAGAGGTCCCCTGACACTATCCAGAATATGTGGAAGTAGGGAATATGAATCCCATGGGCGTTGCATCCGAAGAGATAATCAGAACAGAGGAGATCCCAAAGGTGCTCTCTCAGGCCTCGGCAAAAAAAATGAAGCCGCATATGATGTGGCAACTCAGCTCAAGTCAATCCCTGCTCAAATCTTGGTATGGGAGCTACTCTGCACATCGCGCATACATAGAGAAATGTTCGCCAAAACTCTAAGTGATGCCCATGTCTCCTCTGATACGGCACCAGAAATGATAGCATTGATGATCGGACAGCTCGTGGCTCCGAGTGCCATCACCTTCACTGATAATGAGTTGCCACCAGAAGGGCGCGACCATGGGCGATCCCTCAACATAGCCTTACGATACAAAGACCTCTGTGTCCCGCTGGTCCTTATCGATAACGGTTCAAGCTTAAATGTCTGCCCGCTCAAGACTGCGGAATGCTTAGGAATCAGTCCCTCTTCATTTCGACCCAGCACCATATGCGTCAGAGCATTTGACAATACCCGCAGATCAGTGGAAGGGGAGGTCGACATAGAGGTACAGATAGGTCCGAAAATCTCCACTATCACATTCAAATCCTGGATATATCAGCCTCTTTCAACATGTTGCTCGGATGACCTTGGCTGCACAAAGTTGGAGCTGTGCCATCAACCCTGCATCAACGGGTGAAATACATCTGTGGAAATCAAGTGATCTCTATTCATGCAGAGAAGGAGATCATCATTCCTTCCAATGCTGCTGCCACTGAACCAGACATCCCTATCATCGATATCCAGCACTCTGAAGAATGACGTCCCGTTTCATAGTTTCGAGTTCGAGACCGTGAACGCTATCGCCAACCCGGAATCGATAAGGGTGGATCGTGTCTTTTCACCAGCAGAACGACTAAGCCTTAAGTATCGGATGAAGAATCATTTCAAATCTAGAAAGATGTCGCTGGTATATAATCAACGCAAATGGGGGCTCGGGTACAGGGCAATCTTTGTGGACAGAAGAAAGAAGAAATTTCGTTACTCTCCCATTCCATTCATCAAGCCAGGAGAACCTTGCAAAGATCCAAGAAGGAATCAACCGATTGCACTACATAAAGGCCTCCCGATGAGCCTAGCTTGGGCCACGTGGCCCCCCATTCGATGAGACCGGATTCTCGAACCGTCTAAGCCTCCGGACGAAGGAAAGGATGAAGATGAAGAAGAAAGTCAAATACAACAGCTTCAGGACTAGGATACTCTGATACCTGCTCCCAACCAGGGGCACAACCTGCCCACTTCAATTCCAGCCAACCAGGGGCACAACTTGCCCATCTAAGCATCAATTAACAAGGGGCACGACCCACTCATCTCTGCAGAATCAACATCATCAATCATCAGCCAGGGCAGAAGCAGCCCATCCATTGGACCAAGAAAGGGAAATGGTCAGCCCTGGATTGGTCTGATGTCCAGATTCTGAACTTGTATCTCGCTATGGAACCAGACGAACTGCAATGCGAGGTAAGTGATCCGGGAGGGGCTGAATACGACTCAGATCTTGAACCCAACCAGCAAGAAATCATGGTCATTGGGCCAGACCGTGACTCTTCGCCCAAATCATCAACCCCCACCTCTTCAGGTGAGGAAGTGTGGGGTCCTGAATAGTCATCTGTTCCCCTAACTCTTAAATCAGCCAGAGAGTCATCTGAGGGCTCTGGCTTCCCCCCCCCCCCCCAAAAAAAAAACGCCTGTTTAAGCAGCAAGCGGAACTTTGGGACAAGCTGAGATCAATCATGGTTTGCAATGCCCGCTTGTTCAAAGTCTCGTGAATTTAAAAAATCCAAAAAAAATTGAAAACTTTCAAAAGCCAAAAACGTCTAGCATCTCAATTTCAGAAAATTCTCAAAAACCAAAAAATATTTCTTTTCCTGCATTCAATAGTGTGCTAAGTTTGTCTAAAGAGTCACATGAATTTGAAGTCGAATCATACGACTTTGACATCGAATTAGACTTCGAGCTCATGGGTCTGGACGAAGCTCGGGATGAGGAAGATGATGACCTGGCTCCCGAACTAGAGGACCTCCTCAAAAAGTTCGAATCCAAAGCCAATGTTGTAGACGATGATTTTGAGAAAGTAAACTTGGGGACACCTGAGATCCCTAGGGAAGTACACATTGGAAAATCGTTACCACCGGAGATGAATCAGAGAATGATAGAGTTCCTAGCTCCAAGATTGTCCAACTTCGCATTCTCATATGAAGACATACCGGGGCTCGATGAAGAGCTCGTTGTACACCATTTGCCAACAAAGGCGGATATGAAGCCAGTGAAGCAGAAACTTCGAAGAATGAAGCCAGAATGGGCTCTGAAAGTCCGAGATGAAGTCATCAAGCAGTACAATGCGGGATTCTTGGTAGTCTCCAACTACCCTGAATGGCTCGCCAACATCGCACCAGTACCAAAGAAGGATGCCAAGGTTCGAATGTGCATCGACTTCCGAGATCTCAACAAAGCCAGTCCTAAGGATGACTTCCCTTTGCCACATATCGACACTCTGGTCGACAATACTGCTGGGTACAAGGTCTTCTCATTCATGGACGGGTTCTCAGGTTACAATCAGATCAAGATGGCCATCGAAGATTGCGAGAAGACATCGTTTATCACTCCTTGGGGAACCTTCTGTTACAGGGTAATGTCGTTCGGTTTGAAGAACGCAGGAGCAACATACCAGCGAGCAATGAAAGCATTATTCCACGACATGATGAACAAAGAGCTCGAAGTATATGTGGACGATATGATCGTCAAATCTCGCACGATTGAAGGACACTTTGAAGATCTGAAGAAATTATTCAACAGATTAGAAAAGTACAAGCTCCGTCTCAACCCTAAAAAATGTGTCTTCGGTGCAATGGGAGGCAAGCTCCTTGGCTTTATGGTGAGCGAGGATGGCATCAGGGTCGACGAGACCAAAACCAGAGCAATCATCGAGATGCCCCCTCCTAGAACAGAGAAAGAAATTCAGAGCTTCCTCGGCAGAATTCAATACATTAGTCGCTTCATCGCACAACTCACACCTATCTGTGAGCCCATATTCAAGCTCCTCCGGAAGAACGTTCCAAAAGAATGGAATGACGATTGCCAAGTCGCCTTTAATCGCATCAAGAAATATCTCATGAACCCTCCAGTTCTAATGCCACCCACTCCCAGACGACCACTATTGTTATACATCTCGGTAGCAGCAGAAGCCGTTGGCTGTGTCCTCGGCAGCATGATGAGACTGGGAAGAAGGAACAAGCAATATATTATTTGAGCCTAAAGTTCACCGACTACAAGACCAGGTATTCCCCAATCGAGAAGACTTGCCTCGCCCTAGTCTGGGAAACTCAGCGACTCCATCAATACATGATTGCATTCCCTATTCTCCTCCTCGCTCACATGGATCCGCTCAAATACCTGTTTGAGAAGCCGGCACTCACTGGAAGTATAGCTAAATGGCAGCTAGTCCTGTCTGAATTCGACATCACCTATGTCACTTAGAAGACAATCAAGGGGCAGGCCCTCGCCGATCATCTTGTCGCTCACTCTCTCCTGGATTATCAACCGCTCAAGACTTTCTTCCCTGATGAAGATCTCTTGCTTATCGAAGGGGAAGAAAAGAAGAAGAAAGATGAGTGGACATTATTCTTCGATAGCGCAGCAAAATTCTTAAAGGAGTGGTATTGGAGCGATCCTCTACTCTCCAGATGATGTCCCTATTCCTATCTCAAGGTCTATAGCATTCAAGTGCACCAACAACATGGCAGAGTACGAAGCATGTATCGCTGGCTTAAGGGAAGCCATAATCTTGGGCGTCAAGAAGCTATGAGTATTTGGAGACTCATAGCTTATCATCAATCAGACCAATAGCAAATGGAAAACCAAGGACGAGAAGTTGATACCATATCATGTGTATCTTGAAAATATGATCGAAGAATTCAAAGAAATCACCTTCTCATACATGCCCAGAGCTAAGAATCAGTTTGCAGATGCTCTCGCTACACTTGCATCAATGCTCGAGATCCCAAAAGGAGCTTCAGAATGGGAGCTCACAGTCGAAATTCAAGATAAACCTGCTTTCTGCCTGCAAATAGAAGAAGCCGAAGCTATCCCTGACAAACCCTGGTATGCTGACATCAAGCAATATCTCGAAACCCAGGAGTATCCGGAGTCAGCAACAGCAACAGATCGCCGAACCATTCAGTGTTTGGTCGGCCAGTTCACCATCAGTAGCGAAGTTCTCTACAAGCGATCCTATAATCACATCCTCCTTCGATGCGTCAATGAAACAGAAGCTGCAAAGATCATGAAAGAAATACATGAAGGAATCTGTGGCCCACACATGAACGGGCACATGATGGCAAAGAAGATTCTACGACTCGGCTACTATTGGCTCACCATGGAGACAAACTGCTGGCAGCACGTCAGAAAATGCTTCAAGTGTCAGGAGCATGCGAACCAGATTCATGCCCCATCATCAGAATTATACAACCTGACGACTCCCTGGCCCTTCTCCATGTGGGGACTTGACATCATTGGCAAGATTAGTCCTAAAGCATTAAACGGTCATGAGTATATACTTGTGGCAGTCGACTACTTCACCAAATGGGTAGAAGCAGCCTCCTACACCACGATTGCAGCATCCCAAGTGATCAAATTCATGAAGAACAACATCATATGCCGATATGGAATCCCTAACGCTATCATCACAGATAATGGGACCCCGTTCGTCAACAAGAAGATGGATGACTTCCTCAGTAAGTTCAAGATTCAGCGTCATCGATCAAGCCCCTACCGACCTCAGATGAATGGTGGGGTAGAAGCCGCAAACAAGACAATTGTCAGGATACTCGAGAAGATGGTCGTGACCTATCGAGATTGGTCAAATATGCTCCCGTATGCACTTTGGGCCTATCGAACGTCATACGATCTGCTACGGGCGTTACTCCTTTTGAGCTTACTTACGGAATGGAAGCAGTTCTACCAGTCGAGGTGGAAGTACCATCACTACGGGTGTTACTAGAAAGCGGGATTGAAGAAGGAGAATGGTAACGGGCCAGATTCGATCAGTTACAGCTAGCAGATGAGAAGCGTATGTGTGCACTAAGTCATTCACAGTGCTATTAAAAAAGGATCGCTTGGGCTTACAACAAGAGAGTCCGAAAAAGAAGTTTCAAGGTGGGCGACATGGTCATAAAGAAGATTCTACCGTCACACCTTCCTGATCCCAAAGGAAAGTTCAAACCCTCGTGGGATGGACCGCTGATCATCAGAGAAGTACTTCTTGGAGGCACTCTCAGACTCACCAGCATGAGAGGGGTGGATCTTCCTGAGCCAATCAACGCCGACAAAGTGAAGATCTTTCACGGGTAAGTCATTCTGACTTTATTAAGAGTTACTTTAATAGAGCTGAAGTCAAGAGGTCAAAGCTAAAACCTCTGAGAAATCGTTTTTGTCCACCAATAAGTGTTTTAAATAAGGGGATTCAAAGGAAAAAAGAGAAAAAAAAAGAGTACAAAAAAAAGAGAAGAGAAAAAAGAATACAAAAAAAAAGAAAAGAGAAAGAAAATGGGAAGCCAAAACAAGGCACCTGAGAAAAATCAACCCAAGAAGAAACACAGCCATCCATCCATTCATCTTAGAAGGGTCTTTAGCTAAGACCAACAGCCCTATCATCGTAACTTAGGATAAGGGCTGAAAGGCTGCCATAGGCCAGCAACGACGGATTCCCGACCTCTAGCCGCCGCAATTAACCACAAATTCAGAAAAAGAAAAAAGAGAAAAGAAGATGTGTGCCTAAACAAAGAGGGCGGAGTGAAAATCATAAAAGGGTGCTTCGAGTAAAAACAGCGGGCATACAGCGAACTTGGTGAAAACCCAAAAGGATGCCGAGGGTAAAAACAGCATAGCTGCCAAGGGGCAGGTAAGATCAAACACCCGGGATGTGGTGAAAACCCGAAAGGGCGTCACGGGCAAAAATGATGGAAAAAGGCCGGCTGTGGTGAAAACTCGAAAGAGCGCTACAGGCAAAAATGGCTCGAATAGAAAAAGAAAAATGAAAAGTGCAGGTACCGATAAATCAGACGATCCAGATCGGTTCAAACGGTTACAATTCAAGAACAAGAAGAAGTACAGTGGGGAACAAAGAGCTCTACAAACTCTGACAATCTCAGGAAGCAACAGTTTCCATTGCCTACACTTCTAGGGAACCAAAGGGATCTCAAAAGTCAATCTCGAGACATCGGTCAAAGCATTGGCCGAGCCCTAGTTCTAGTTCTTGTATCCCGACACAAAATCCAGACAAACTCACAAGGCAACTCATGGCACAATAGATTTTCAAAAAAAGGTTTTCTTCTTTTTCATTGAATGCATTATATTTCTTTTACATATATCATGTCATCTTTTTAAAAAAAATACAAAAAATGCATCATCATCAATCATATACTATGCAAAAAGGAATATACAGGTGGCCAACACAATTAAACTCTACACTCCTCCTCGACTACATCAGGTAAGTCCTTTGACTCATAATGAAATAGTCTCGCTCTCAACCTGCTCACCTCCATACGCAAGTAATGTACCTCATCGCGCTCAAGGCTGCGGATTGATGTCTCCTCATCAGACAACCTCTGATCGACAGTCAATCTCCTCGACATCATCTCACAATGATAGCGAAGTGCAGAAATCTCAGACAGCAAATGGCCATGAGTGGCCAAAAGGAAACCAGTATCGATGAATGGGCGCTCCTCAAAGGGCTCATATGAACCAGATGAAGAGCCGACATCTCCAAGGATATCCTGCTCATCCTCATCAGCAGTCTAATGCGAACAAGGGATACGTCGATACAGAGACTGCTCAGCAACCCAGTGCTGATACGGGGCAGTCGCCATCGAAAAAGTCCGCAGCTTAAAACCAAGCAAATCAGCGGTCAAGTAACTCGCCCAGGATCCGTAAACCCGAGTCCTAAAGTTAGATGATCTAGATGGAAGTGTTGGACGCCCGATACCCGTGAAATAAAAAGGAGGAACATCCTGCTCATATCCGAACTGCCGCAGGAACTGGATAGGATGATAAGAAAAGTAAGATCGAAAGCCTACCAACATCAGAGGAAGGCGGTGTGCATCGCAAAGCACTGGAGGATGTGAAAGCCAAGATGACTCCCAACGAACATTCCAGTCACGCAGCTCAGCAAACATCCTGCGATACAAGGGCTCGCTCATCCTAGTTGTATGCGGAAGAAATTCCATGCTGTGTCGCATAAGGTCTGAGCGATGGGTGCCAGGAAATGGTACAGGAACAGTCAGCGAAAGACGCTCCCATAGCCAGACCTGATCACAAGAAGGAAAAGAAGTTTAGCTAGAGCAGAGCAATTCCTAAAAAAGCAAGAAGGGAAAGGTGCAGAAAAGATACCTGAAGAAATGCACAGCAGCCGCGAAGGACACGAGTCCGGCCCAGGGCACAGTCAGTCAGCCCATTAAACAGCTCAGCCAGGACGAGAGAAATGATCCCCTGACGTCGGATAGCTCGGCTCATCACCTCAAAAAGCAAAGGAGTTTGAGACCTGCGTCATCCCGAGAATAGCACCTCAGCTATCAAGCAGAACATCAGTGCATTCTGAATAAGAATAGACCCTGCCACACTCCGAGGACCCGAAAAAAGATTATACAACAAGTCCAAGGAGAACACTATAGTATCCTAGCCGGCAGCTACAGGCTGAACCAGATAAGGGATCCCGAACCAGTTCTGCGGTGTGGTAGTCTTCGAAAAGTCTTCGACGAAAAATACTGAGAATAATCCCAAGGAAGATGTGTTGAGCTCTTAATTGTGCATATTCTAACCCCAACTCATCACTCATTATGCATGGTTTTCATGATTTAAAGGCTAATCTAATGCATAGTTTTGTGGTTGTAGGAATGAGAGTTGCTTTACCCAATTGATGACCAAAAGGGCACATTTAGGAGCCTTGGATGAAGACCCAAGGTGGGCCAAAGAAAGAAGAAAGCAAAGAGAGAGGAAGGAGAGAAGAAAAGAAAAAAAAGAAACAAGGAAAGAATGAAAAAGGAGCTCCACAAGGTGGTCCGACCGGTCAAGACCGGTCGGCCAAACAGTCCCCGACCGGTCTAGACTGGTCGGCCAACATTACAGCCTTCTACATAGCACGCTGGACCGAAATAGACAGGTCTTGACCGGTCGGCCATGTAAATTTCAGCTTCCAAATTGCAGACAGCAGGCCTTTCCCGTTTCTGACTTTTCGGACCAGTTTTCTGGGCCCATATTAATGATATTTGGAAATCGAACACATCCATTCGAAGAGGAGCTCGACGCCGAACTAACCCAAGTGGTTTCGTGTCGATCGGAGCTACGGATTGATCGTGGTGGCCAAAACAATACGAACTGTCCAGAAAGTTCCAGATTCTGCCTACTCCACTCTGGGCCGGTCCAGGTGGCCCATCATTGATGATATGAAGAATCTACTTTGACCATCTTTTAGACCACATCCATATATGAATAACCATAAAGTTTCAGATCAAAAGAATGTGTGGTTTGATCGTACCGGTGGAAGAAAGATGGACCATCTAGAAAGATCCAACTGCGCAGAGTTTATAAAAGCCCTAATTGTTCTAATTTTCGGACCACATTCTGGGATCGTTTTGGAAAATCTAATCCATCTATCATGTAGAGGAGGAATTTTTCTACCAATGTTCAAAATTTGGGATCAATCCTGCATCTGTACACTCCAGAGCATTGAAAGCAAGATGACTGGTTCTGAAGGTACCCGAAGTACGCGATTTTGAGAGGCGGTCGGTGATCTGATTGGTGGGCCCATTTAGAGGATAATCTTAGAAATATAAATCATCTATGAGGAAGATCATATTACAAGGAAGCTATAAATCAATTTTGAAGGCAATCCAACCATTGGTTAAGCCGTACCAAGCGAAACAAATTCTGCTATGTTGTTGTACTATTGCTGCACTATAAAAGGAGGTGCTCTCTTCTATTCCAAGGCAACCAAGGACGTGGGGAGCAAGGAGTTCAAGTCATAGGAGGCTTCCTAGCCTCCTCCAGCTAGTTTTTCTTCCTTTTCTTAGTTCTAGTTTTATTTTTTAATATGCTTTTCATTAGCTAATCTCTTAGCTAGAGCTAAGAGGTGAAACTTATAGTTTTCTTAGATTGTTTAATTCGTTTTATTGGTTTTAAAGTTGGAATTCATGATTATGAATTATGGTTTGAAGTTTATACAAGCTTTAAGTAGCTTTTCTTAGTCTTATGATGACTCCTGGATGTTTGGGAGAATTACTTAAATTCTTAACTGGTTTGCATCAGTCTAGACCTGTATGATCCGAGGAATTAGAGTGCGCTCTAGTACTATGATCTTCATGTGGGGACTTCCTACCAAAGTTCTACTTTTCTGAATTTCTGTAATATGTATGGATTGTGCATGTGATTTGAATCAAGTTCAAATCATGATCTAGCCTTGTCTTGTGACAGGACTTGAGGATGGTTATGATTGAGAACTGAACCTTTTGGAATGGGGGATGACCTATGCAATTGAGCATGCTCAGCTCAGCCTACATTGAGTGAATCCTATGCATTGAACTTACATATGACAGATTGTTTGGTTTAACAGCTCTATCATCCGACTAGATAGATCTTAATATCGATTCTAGTTGAGAAAGTGAGAAACCATAGCGAATTATGCATCTAAGGAGAGCTATAAGTGGATCCTTGATGCTCTAGTTATCTTTCCATTATCAGATTTTCTATTTTATGTTCAAAACCAATTTCACAAACCTCTTTGATTCTAGTTATTAGGATAGTTGGAATTGTTACTTCCTTCCCTGTGGATCGACCTCGGTCTTACCGAGATTATTACTACATCGCAACCCTACACTTGGGGAAGCGAACAGACTAGTCAAGCGGGCAAGCTCCTCCAAAGAGGGTCCCATCTCTATGTCGTTGAACACAAACAAGTTCAACGAAGGGACCCAGTTAATCAGTGCGGCCCCAAGCATCCTCCAGTCAATGTTGACTCTAGCCATATGGATCAGACTGCCGAAGCTATAGGACTCCAAATCTCGAATCTCATAAGCTGACAAGCTGTCAAGCTAAGCAAGCAGTCGTGGCGAGCAAGAAAGACGAGGAAGCAGCTGACAAATCCTCACGGGTACCCCCTCCAGAACAAAAGGCCCATAAATCAATGACAGCTCATCAAGGATCGGAAGATCAACGGGCGAAGGAGAAGGAAAAACTGAAACCTCTGCGGACTTAAAAGCCCCTGACCTATCCCCAGTGGCGGCTATGTCTGATATAGTCGCATCACTGTCTGAAACTGTCACGACCTCAGCCGCATGAGAAGACTCGCCCACCTCGTGAATCGAGTGCGTAAAGGATCAACGATCAGGAGAAAAATAATACTCTCCATCAAAAGGGCTATCAGCAAATATCACACCGCAAATCGTGGCATCCTGACCAATCTGACCGTTAAAAAATGCATCTGAACCATCAAGAAGGGTCTCAGCAACCCCGATCGAAGAATCAACGGTCAGATCTGGACTTGCGGCTCTCTCCAACATAAAGTCGTGAATCCAATCATCATCCTATCCAATCAAAGGGATCATCGAGGCATCCATACCATCCATCGTCAGGGGGACATCATCAATGATCACATCAAGTCCACCCAAGCAATTGTGCCGCACATCTCGGCCATCATCAAGAGCATCCAAACCCTCAAAGGTATCATCTAAACCATCCATTCCATTCAAACATGAGATCAGCCCATCTATGTCCATCATAGCCCCATCACCACCATCAATCACATCATCCATGTGGCTCATACTCAAAGGATGCATAGTCTCACCTGTCCCATCTCCTCATCCCTCCATACCTTCCATTTCTCCCATAATCAATGACCCATTCAGATCTGAAATTTCAGCATGGCTGCCATTAATGGGGCCATTCAAAGCTCCACCAACAACCATCCCTAATCCATCATCAATGCCCCTAGTCAATGCTCCATCTCTACCATCCATTAAAGGAATCCCTCCATCATTAAAGCCTTCACCAATTGCTGGAGTGTGGGACCCACCAACCTCTCCCAGTGTGGCCCCCAAATTACCATTAAAGGCTGCCCAAGAAAGGACAAAATAGGAAGAGGACAAGATGAAGAGAAAAGATAAAGAGAAAAGAGGATTCATGGCTGGAATCGAATTCTCCAGTACAAAGAAGGTGGGTACAGGAGCAGTGGACAGAAGGGAATGTCCGAACTAGAGCCAGCCCAGACCGCATAAGAGGCGAACCTTGGGCGGCCTGCTGTGGGCCGCCCGTACGGACGCGCTCCCTCTCTCTCTGCGGGATTGGCTCCACAGTTCTTGGTAGGTGAGGCTGACAGTCCACATCAGCAGATGGCACCCTGAGGGCCGCCCAAGGCTCCAATACACTCCCAATTTCGTTGGAGGTTGATCAGAATCATTTGGAAGATACCCCACCTGTCCAATCAGAAGTAATGCGGCCAACATGGGCTTGATCGGGTTAAAGAGAAGGAAAGTTGATCAAGAGGGGCCCACAAGCAATCTGAACCGTTCAAAGACTAGATCATCATGATCTAAACCATAGAAAAGCTTGCATGAGTCATGAAATAGCAAGATCGGAGGCTTGATCATCAAGAAAGAGGGCCAAAATCCAAGATTTGATCATCAAGTGGGCCCACATGGCTGAAAAGAGCGATATGAGCCGTTCAAGTCTCATCCACACCATGAGAAGCCTTCTTAGCCTCATAAAACACCAAGAAAAGGTGCTCCAAAGCAAAGCTGAAGTCTGAAAAGGGCCCACAGGGCCAAATCAAGCAATCCGAACCGTTCAAGTCATCATCCATGCAGTTAAGAAGTCTCATCTTCCACAAATCATTCAGAACATGTAGGCATCATCGTGTAATTTGAGACAAGTCAGAGGTTGTACATTCATTCAGAAGATTTTGATACAGAAGAGGGTAAAAGCAAAAAGAAGAAGGTCATACATCAGGCAAGCTGAATACAAAAAGCAGGCTACAAGTCACCAATGTAGTCGTCGTCATCCCTCCTCTCGTCCCGCTCTCGACGATGAAGATCCATCAAAGGAGCTGTCACTGATCCGCCAACATATCTGCGACGACCCCCTGGAACATAAAGTGGAGGAAGTAGAGGCCCCTGGCCGTACAACAAATACCACTCGTCATAGTCGTGATCCGGGATCGTGAAACGAAACCCGGGCTGGTCCACAAGAGCATCAGCTATCTCATTAGTTGGGATCTGAGCCGCCGGAGGAGGTGTGAAACAAGGGACTCGAGCCACCCCAGTAATCTGTCGAAGCAGCCTCTTACCCAAATACCACTGAAATGATTCAGCGTCAGAAAGCATGATCCGGAGGCATGAAGAATCATATGCCTCCACTTGTTGAGGGGTGTAGTAGAGGGGAAAATTGGCATATGGCATCCGAGCAAACTACAGCAAATGAGGTCATCACAATCAGTTACAGAGCAGCATGAGGGATAAGGAAAGCAAGATACTTACATCCTCAGCGGTCAACCCGTCTATATCAGCACGCCAGTTGTCCCCAGAGACTCGAGAGTTCCGCTAATAATTTTGCTGATGCCAATACATGTGGCGATACAGAGACGGCTCAATGTCATCTCGTATCCTCGGCGCGAGATGGGCAAAATGGTCATAGAAGCAAGTCTGGGCAAGGGCACACATAACGGTCAGAAAAAGAAAGAAGGCAAGTGTCTCCAGGGAAGGTTAAAAAGAATACCTCTACGACAGGCCAGAAACCTGTGAATGACCGGCTATTCCGAGAGGTCTTATCCAAACCCAGGAAAACATGAGTCAAGATAGCCCCATTCCAATTGTAAGGATGGTAAAGATCCTCAACCAAACGAAGAAATTTAGGATCGATCCCCTCGTTCGCGTGACAGAAAAGGAAGGACCCGAAGGCGTAAGCAATCATGGCCCGTGCTTTGTGGAGGGCCTCTAGTTCGGTAGTAGGGGTGACGGCAGCAAAGGTGTTGTAGAACCATCGCAATTTTACTTGATGGCCCTAGAATTCATCCTCAGGTGGGACGTCACCGACAAGCCGTAGCCAGTCAGTGGAAGTGATGGGAGCAAGAGAGCCGACCTGGGGAACAACTGTCCCATGGAATGGAAAATTGATTTGCATATATATATATATATATATATATATATATATATATATATATATATATATATATATATATAGGGGAGTTATTCCCCACTTGCCACAAGGGAGTTGAAAGGTGTGGGTCTCATCCCGCCACCTCTCACAAAGAGCCGCAAGCAGCATGCGGTTGGCATTGTTGTTATGGAAGCACAAGGTAAGGAGGCCAGCAAAAGGAGTGTCAGCCAGAACTCGTTCAAGCAAAGGCTGTGGGTGTTTCACCCAGTTATCCCAATGATCTCTGGTACCTCGACCCTTGATGGAGGGATGAGGTTGGTGCTCCTTAGCTAAGGAACACATATGGGCCCCTCGGCGGATAATGAAGGCTGGATCATCCTCATCGATCACCCGTCGTCCTCTTGTACCATCCGCCATTGAATCCTACAAGCTTGGCAAGGTAAGTTCCTATTCTTTATCCGTTAAGATCCAAATTATCATCCAGGAAACCCATGGGTTTGGACTCACATTCAAATGCAAAAACTAAAAGTCCAACTCCATGTGTCACCTAAGATATGTATTGGGCCCATTGAAGAAAGCAAGGCCCACCTCAAAGAGGGTTGCATGCCATGCCTTAGGAAAGGAAAGTCCATCGTCCAAGGACACACTTTGGACAACAAATGCACTCAAGTGCCATGAGATCAACAAGGGATAAGAATCCTACTTCACATGAGAAGTCCCTCTTCAAAGTCCATATGTGGCCAAGGATTGATCCACTTTTTATACCAAGGCCATGATTCTCATTTAAGATTTTCCCATCTTTTTACACATGTACATGGACAAGTGGGGAATAGGAAGGAAATGGGCCCCCAAGAGCAACCCAAATGCCCCACCTCAATGGATCGAAGGGAGCACATAACCCATTTGAAGAACATGAGAACCCATTCATGGGTTAACCATGGGCAACCCTATGTGCATCATCTTGATGAAAGTTTTGACCATGAGAAGTACAACATGGCGGTCTCCCACAAACATATGAATCAAAGAAGCTAATGGTAAAAATTTGATGCACATAGCCCACATGAAGAATCAAAGTTGGAAATGTCCATGCAAGGACAGGTTTGGGCAACTTATGTGCACCAATTTCTTTACAAAAAATGGGACCATTTGAGCACAAGAGGGCATGGCTTGATGAGTCACCCAACCATCATGAAAATGGCTAAGAATGATATACATAGCCCACTTGAAGATCAAAATCCAAAATGCCCCAAAGCATGGGACAAAATTGGGCAACTTATGGGTATCATTCTTTCTCACAAAAAAAAAATCACTCATCTTTGAGAATGATGGTGGATGACCCACCAAGCACCCCAAGAGAAGTTCAAGAAGCTATGGTTTTGTGGATAGCTCACTTGAAGAAGAAGCCATCCATTTGAGGTGGATGACACTAAAGGAAACTCTTGATAACCACTTTCCTACCACATGGGCAAACCATTTGAACTTAGTGAGATTGTTGAAACAACTCACTCATGGGGCTTGTAGATGATCAAGTAACTCAAGTCCCCCATCCATCCAAAGAAAAGGTATGAAGGAAAAGAATCCCACGTGCACAAAGTGTAGTGGTGCCCACATGACTCAAAGAAACCCATAAGTCTCAAAGAGGGCCCAAAAGCCCACCTATATGGAAAAATTCCAAGGGGCCCACCACACTTCGTACATAAGGATGTACATCATAATCAAGAAATGATGGAAGATTTGGGCCATTGACCATAAGGGCCCAACTAGGAAATCTAGCCCACTTGAGATCTAAGTGAAGAATAGGCTAATCACCTTGTCCATACACATATGAAGAAAGATGGGGCCACCCAAAGTGAGTCCTATGAGCCCAAAACTTGAGGTGGGCCCTACCATTCCCATGAGCCCAAACCTTGGAAAGAAGATGGAAAAGAAAAGAAAGCTCCAAAGGAAATGACAAGAAAGAGAAAGCAAGAGGCAGCCCAAAATGAAGTATTGGGCCCATCAAATACACCAAGGGCCATGACTTCACTTTGAGCCCATTTGATACATATGAAAAGTGGTCCAACTCCCATGAAAAAAGATGGGATATTTTGCCATGCACACTTGATGGACATGGCAAAATTACCCTTTACATACACATGAAGGGAGTGTGAAAGAAGAAAAGAAAGAATGAAATGGAAGCTTGCAATGTCCTTCTCCATGCACCACCTTTAGAAAAGATTGGAGATTTAGAAAAAGGCCAAAAATACTTGGGCTCACCTTCACTCCTTTTGGAATAGCTACATGGAGAAAAGAAAGGAGACATAAGAAGAGACAATGAAGAAGGAAAAAGACAAGAGAGAAAGGGAGCGGTCCATACCTTTACCACTCACCAAAGAGGGGCCACCTTACTGTCCCAAAGCTTCACCCACCACTTGAAAAGAGCAAAGAACGACCAAAAGAGAGAGAAAAACTTGAAGAAAGAGAGAGTATGAGAGAAAGAAGAGAGAGATTGCACGTTGGAGGGGCCAAGGGTGCCCCATGTTATATAGAAAAGGGGAGGGCACCCCTTTACCCGACCCATTGGAAAGACTAGTGGGCAGAGACGGTCCGAGCGGCACCCAGGGGGCTGTCCTCCCTCCCACCTAGTTGAAACGACCCCTCACCCTCTCTCCTTGGGAAGAACTCCTCCTTGGGAAGGGTGGTTGCAAGTGAATCTTGTACCTCCATGTAAGAATGAAGTGATGGAAGAGGAGGGTAAGAAAAAGTAAGGAATCTCACCAAAATCTCATCTTGTGAGAAATTGGGGAGAAGTTGGCTTGATGATGTGGAAAAAGTTTCATAGAATTTTCAAGAAAAAGAAAAAGAATTGACTTGGTCAAACAGTGATCTCAACCATCCAAAGTCATGGCCTGATGATCTGAACCATTCTAAGAAGAATCCCTAGAATCTCCAACCTTGATTACGGCTCGCTTGTACATAGTTCTGGGTCCGAAGACCTTAAACTACGTCGGGATCAACATCCCAAGAGATTTTTAATAAAAACCGGCATTAATCCCAGCCGTTCGAGCCAGGATCTGATGACCTGGATCATTTTAAAAAATCACAAAAAAATATATTACCAGTCTCGCTCCTAAATTCTGGGTCCGAAGACCTTAAACTACGTCGGGATCAACATCCCGAGAGATTTTTAATAAAAACCGGCATCAATTCCAGCTGTTCGAGCCAGGATCTGATGACCTGGATTGTTTCGAAAAATCACAAAAAAATGTATTACCAGTCTCACTCCTAAATTTTTGGTCCGAAGACCTTAAACTACGTCGGGATCAAGATCCCGAGGGACTTTCAATAAAAATCGGTATCGGTCTTGATGACTCAAATCAAGATCTGACGACTCCGGACATTTTTTGAAAACAAAAAAATATCACGTGTACAAAGATCGGGTTCGAAGACTTTAAACTACGTCGGGGTCAAGATCCCGAGTGATTTTTAATAAAAATCGGTGTCGGTCTTATTTGCTCACATCAAGATCAAATGACTCCGGACATTTTCCAAAAAAGTAAAAAAAAATGTGTTGCCCTATTCTATACAAAGTTTTAGTCCGAAGACCTTAAACTACGTCGGGACCAAAATCCCTAGAGATTTCTAAGAAAAACCAGTGTTAATCTTGATCGCTTAAATTGGGAATTAACAGCCTAGAACATTTCAAAAATTACAAAAAGAATGTATGTTTAGCATGTACATATTCTTGGTCCGAAGACCTTAAACTACACTGGGATTAATTTCTCGGGGGACCTTTTTTGCTTTCAACTAAAAATCGGCATCGGCCTCGGCCGCTCGGATCAAGGTTCGATAACCCGGATCATTTTCAAAATACCAAAAAGATTTTGAGCTTTCCATAAAAACCAGTATCAATATTAATTACTTGAGTTGAAGTCTGGAACCTTTTAAAAAAAAAAAACAAAAAAAAAATTTCATCATCAATTTCAACTACATAAATTTATCCCCAGCGGTCCGAAAACCTAAAACTACACTGGGATTAACTTCTCGGGGGCTTTCTTTCCTAACCTATTTCGGACATGGCTGACACTTGATCGTACGGGTGTCCGGAATCTTCTAATACATGTAAAGGCTAAGGCGGGCAGAATTCCGCAACCCTGTTCGTGTTGAACGCACCGTAATAGACAACCTTGATTTGGAAGTCGCTGTTGAATCTGACGGATGTTCCCTGTTCCTAAAAATCATGAAGGGAATTAAGGTAGTTGGGAGGTGAAGCGCATCCTCATGGAATTGTGAGCAACGTAAGGCCCCAAACTGAATTGACAAAGGGAAATGTGAGGATGTGGCTTGTGGCCGAAGGAGTCCGTTGGACGATACGTGGTCTATGTGCATTGCACATGAGGAATAGGCAACTTTGTGGGTGTGTTGACTGAAACCCTCAAAATCCCCTCATCCGAAGATGTAAAACTACAGCACTTAATTGTGTGAGACTCGTCTTGCTCGTTGACGTAAAATGGATCGGGTGCCTTACCAGCAGTAGAAGCTGGAAATGGATGAAAATTTCATACGTTTCCCTGCATTTCAGAAAAATCAGAAAAATACTAAAACATTGCAAAATCACCTTTCAAAAATCACAAAAGAAAATATTTCCCTTGCTTTCAAACCAGACACTTTCAAAATCACAAAAATATTTCCTTTGTTTTCAATAACCAATCCTTATCCTGACTCGGGTAAAGATTCGAACCAAATATCTGCAAAAATCACAAAAATTGTCACTATCCCCAGTACTGCATTTCAGGAGTATCGAATTCTGCTCACTCATTTCGCAGTTTGGGATGACGGATCCAATCGCCCGCAAATTGAAATCTTGACCAAAACTAGCGACCAAGCACCGTCTCAATCGCATCCATTCACAGAAGAACATCTTGAAGTCTGATAACATCCTTCGTCCATTCCCATTAGCAAAGAAACAGCATCTTGGGACGATGGACCTGATCTACCACGGGTCAGGATCTTGACCAACCCGCTAACCAAACATCCGCATTGAAAAGAAATCCCCAGGGGAGCACAACCCTGCAAGAAATAAGCTCAAAGCTCTCTACATCCCCAGCAAAAGCAAAATCATCAAACGAAAAGAGAATGAGCCAAAACATGCATTCATCATGCATCTCCATGCATCAGCATTCATCGCATTAATCATCATGTTTACCTGCTTTAAAAATAAAAGTCAGTTAGCTAAAGACCCCACAGGCATCCCTAGTGGAGGCGCGTGCAAACCAGATTTTCATTTCAAAAAGACAAAAAATATTCCTATTTACAAATAAAAACCCCATGGAGTATCACTCCCCAGAGTGCGTACCTTTTCAAAATCCAAAAATATTTTCCTAGTAGAGCGTCTCCAAAACACCAGGAGATCTTCTATATCTCTGGGTAGGAGCCGACGCAAAAATCAAATAAGATCCGATGCCTCGCAATTTCCCCGCAGACCATCGGATCCAATGCACTCAAAGTACGGTCGAACTGAATTCTAGCGTCAGTGTGGTCGTACTACATGCCAAAATACGAAAAGATGAAAGCTAAAAGGCTCGGTTAAAGAAACCATTTGAATAGGCGAAAACGATGAATTGTAACCCAAGTATCAAAATCAACAAATTGGGTGCAAAGAGTTCACCCGCACATACCTAGGCGTGGATGCCTGAAGTACCTTGACTGAGTCCAAGTCGGCGTAGTAGAATCCCGTAAGACTACATGACACAGGGCAGCTAACCACTTTGACAGTCAAGTGACACAAATACTCTTGGAGTGATTCGGGAAAACATCACACAATTAATCTCAGGGTCAGCAACCTCGTAAGACTACGACGCAGAGGCTTTGCTGTACCTTTCCGATGTTAGTATCGATCGGGAATGGAAGGGTTGCGATTGGGTACCCAGGTTGCAGCAAACTGTAGGGACAATCGCAATGTTTCTCCAAACTCCAGCGGTATGTACGAGTTATCAATCTCCAAACAATCAACTGACTCAGATACAAAGGACAACAAAGATTCCAGACCACATTTGAGGAAAGAATGAATTGCAAAGCAAGCATCGAAACTAGCAGATCGGGTGGAAAGAGTCCACCCGCACATACCTAGGCGTGGATGCTTGAAGTACCTTGATTGATTCCAAGTCGGCGTAGTAGAATCCCGTAAGACTACATGACGTAGGGCAGCTAACCACTTTGACAGTCAAGCAAAACAAGTACTCTTGGAGTGATTCGGAAAAACATCATACAATCAATCACAGGGTCAGTATCCTTGTAAGACTACGACGCAGAGGCTCTGCTGTACCTTTCCGATGTTAGTACCGATCGGGAATGGAAGGGTTCCGATTGGGTACCCAAGTTGCAGCAAACTGCAGGGACAATCACAACGTTTTCTCCAAACTCCCGCGGTATGTGCGAGTTACTAATTTCCAGACGATCAACTGGCACAGATGCAAAGGCAAGCAAAGATTTCAGACCATGATCTATGAATGACCGGGTCAGAAGTGGGGTGTCCACTCGCTTTGGCATTTGGTTGCACGCAACCTCTGCCAAAGAGGGGCATCTATAGACACCCCACCTTCGGCTACACTGTTGGTAGAGATAGCTGGATGAATGGAGGACCATACCCCCAAATCCCATGTCCAAACTCAGCCAAACTCACTCTTGTAAGCCCCAATCTATAGCCCAACTCAAGACTGAACCCAGCCAACTCGCCCCTAAACATCAGCCTGAAAAAACCCTCATAAGAAAAACCAGTCAAAAAAGTCCTAACAAGTCAAAACTCGCCGAGTCAACCCGCTGAGTCAAATCGCCGAGTCAACCCATCGAGTCAACTCACCGTGTCAACCCATCGCCCAAACCCAGTCAACTCGCCGAGTTCCAAGCAGCAGCCCCGGAGCATGTGCGTACTGCCCGGGGGATCTTGAGAACGTCCGTAGGGGCGGCCCCCTGGGTGCCGCCCAAACTTATTTACGGGAATTGCCACTGCTCGCTGATATAAATACCCCCCTCCGCTTCTCATTTCGACAAGCCTTTAGCCCGAGTGCAATCCAATCGCTCTAAGTCCACTTCCATCCCTCTTTTAGCCCATTTTTCCACCAAGGAGAGCCCGAGTGAGAAGAGCCTAATCCTGGTCCAGCCCAGCCTGACTCTGGTCTAAGTCTCCCAAGCCATCCAAGTCTTGATCCAGCCACTCGAAGCAAACCTTACAACACCTCCGTCCATTCAGCTACTCTTTACCAGCATCATCTCATTCGCATCTAGCATAAGTGCAACATTTACTTTTCTTCCAACCCCCCTGCTTCACTACAAGTACTTTGATTATTCAAACACACAGCATGCATCTAGCATAAAGCACCTGTCAGTTCGAGAGTATGCTCCGGGTTTTCCTATTAGTGGAACCTACCCATCAGAAACTCTTACTGCTCAGACCTGCATTCATGCATCATCTATGAGAATGTACGAGGATTAAAACAAACTTTCAAGTATTAGTTCGATTCTGTGAAGTAGAGACCGTACTCCGGTACGGGCAGTGTGTGGAGTGCTTAACCTCTTCCCACCCTGTAACTGTGATCCCTTACCTCGAATCTCTGGCCGCAGATCAAAAGTAGTCATTTTAGAAAAAGAAATCTTTGGATTCCCTTCTTTACCGTTTCTACGGGGTCTAGCCGACTGTAGATTCGAAGTAATTGGCTAGTGGCGACTTTGGTCTTATTCAAACTCATTTAAACACATCCAGCTTAACACGACAACCAAACAAAGCCCTCGAGAACGAGGCGAGCTAGTGGCACAAACGGCGATTCACGCACACGCACCCCTTCTTTTTCCGAAAGGAAAGGGAGAACGTCGTGGGAGCGCGGAATGGCGAGGGTCCACACCCACTAAGTTTTATATCCATGATGCAAGCATGCATTAAGAAAATCCTTAAACCTCTCCCAACATTGGAAGAAGGTCTCATCCTCTTTTTGGGCATAGTTCATGACTTCCCGTCTCAACATATTTATTTTATGAACTAGGAATTTATGAACCGAGAATAACTTTTTAAGGAACTCACGGGTCATCTCAGCCCATGTACTAATGGATCGTGGCCTTAAAGAGTGAAGCCACGGTTTAGCCCTCTCTTTTAAGGAAAACAAAAATAATTTGAGCCTTAAGTTGTCATCCTATACATTGTTAAAGTGCAATATAGCTACTATCTTATTAAACTCTTTGAGATGTAAGGACTTTCAGAACCTAGTCTGTGGAATTTGGAAAGGAGTTGGATCACTCCCAGTTTGAAGTCCAAATTTCCTGCATTATGAGGGAAGATCATGCAGGAAGGGGTGCTTACTCTAGTGGGTTGAAAATAATCACGTAAAGTTCTAGGAAGAGGAGCATTACCCACTTCATTCTCTCCAATTTATGTTTGGTTTTCTTCCTGAGCACATTGGTTTTGCTGATTGGCTCTTATGTTTGGTTGATTCTTAGCCATGTCTCTAGAGAACTCAAAAGATCTTAGACTTTTCCTAACATGGTGATGATTAGACAGTCCTTTAACTAGTCCTCCTTCACTTAGCAATTAAAGTGTATGGTTATGGACCCACTTGGGCATGAACCACAGAAGCAATCTTAAGTCTAAACTACTTCTACCTCCATTGTAAACAGAAATTTTGAAATAGACTAAAACAAAGGGAGTTAGAAGGATAATACCCGATTCGACGATCTAAGTTAGAATCTTGAAAAATTAGAATAAAAAATAAAAATAAAAATAAGTTAGCATTTTGAATTGCAATAAAAATCCTAACTTAAAAATTAAAATAGAAAATAATCCTATCTTAAAACAATCCCAATCAATAAACTATTTAAAAAAACGTTGTTACAACTAAAATCCCAAGAAACGGTGCCAAAACCTTATTCATAGTCCCAAGTGCAGGGCCACGATGTAGTAATAATTCATTTGAAATCGAGATTGTTCCTCAGGGATTTAGGTGTAAAGTATTCTCCCGAAATAGTCTAAAATCAGAATATGATTAAGGACTAGAACTAAAATTCAGAATTTTTTAGAAGTGATTGTGAAAACAGGTTTTAAAAGAGATTAGTGAATATAAAAAGACACTAGAGAACCAAGGATCTACTTATAGCCATTCTTAATACTTAATCTACTTAGATTTGATTGACAACTCAACTAGAATCAAAGTCCTATTCTATCCAGCCGGATAATAGAGCAATTAGATCATATTTCATAAATCCATCAAAGATAAGAACCTTGATTAAACTAGTTCCTAAGTTAAGAACCAAGCTATTGATCATAAGGAATCCAAACCAATGAATTATATAGATCAAACTCTTCTAAAATAAGTAAGTAAACTAATCTCAGCCTTCTTAAGCATCCAATGAGCCCGAAGTCATCACTGGATCAAAGTAGAACTGGAAACTATAACTGTATTCAAACTTAAATCAATCAAATTCCAACAATAAAACTAAAATTCAAATCTTAAGTAAATCAAAGCATAAAAAACTAACTACAAGCTTCCCCTCTTCGCTAAGAGGATTAGTTCATATCTAACATCCTTAAACTAAAAATCTTCAAAAGCATGAAAAACAAACTAGAAACTAGAAGAAAAGAGAGAAATTCGAAGTAGAACGCCACCATCATCAAAATCCTACACTCCTTCACGTCCTAGATGCTTTTAAAAGCTAGAAGACACCTTTTTATATAGGAAAATCTGCCACCGCCTCTTGATTTGTGTAAGAATTTACGTACTTACGTCGGCCATCGACCGGTCGACCATAGGCGTTAGATGGTCGACACTCAAATAAATAACTGCTTCAACTGATTTTCAAAACCCCTCTTCATCGATTGATCGGTCGACAGTGGTCATCAACCGATCACAACTATAAAAAATGGTCCAGTAATTCCAATCTTGAAAACTGACATTTCTCCCTAATTTGGTTAGTCGACAGTGCTCATTGACCAGTCGACAAGCTTTTTCTTTGAATTTTCTTCTTCAATCTTTCTTTCTTCTTGATCTAATTTTTAGCTTGACGTATCTTGACTTCCAAGCATCTTTAAATGTGTACATTTAAGCTCCATTTTCTCCATTTTCTCTCAATTTCCTATAATCATGAAAACAAACTTAAGTTAGTGTTAATGTCAGATTTTGTAACGAGATCCTCCGGTCTTCCTCCTTCACTCCAACAGGGATTTTCACCACCAGACCTGAAGCAAGACAGCAAATAAGGGTGGCTGGGGACCAGCCGTTAGCCCTCCGATGCTTAAGTTAGGCCACAGTAAGAAGAGAATCCAAGCAAAACGGGACCAAGATTGAATGTTGTGTGCGTACCGTTCTCCTAATGGAGTCGCCCCCTTATATAGATCTGAAGTAACCCAATTTGTTACGTAAGATATCGAAATCCCAATGATGTCGCGTACGATACTGAAATCTCGCTGATTTCGTGGGACAAGATCCTTATCTTTAGAAGCAATATCTAACCCAATAACTCCTTCCGGCAATCACATTTCTTGATAGCAATCCCATAAGATTCGGCACCACCAGAGAAGATAAGCCCAAAAAACCAACCTATACAGGCTGCTGATCGGCATGGTAATAGTGCTGATTGCTCGTAGTTGGAGTCATAGCTACCGAAAAGGAAGGAGACGCCGAAAGGGTGAAGAATGCCGTGCTGGATGTAACTCTGCTTGGTGTCGCAGAGGGTTTGAACAAGCTGCTCGACGGGAAACGGGTGCTGGAAGTACGAAGACCATCCGAACCAAAAGGACTCAGGACTATTCTGATGTCGGGAGTTGCTTGTGTCAGGGATGCTCGCATTCGTGAGTGCGATCCCTTCTGACGAGTTCGAGTAAAGCTGCTCGCGTCCGGGAGATGCGACCCCTTCTGACGAGCCCGAGCAGAGCTGCTCGCATCCGGGAGATGCGACCCCTTCTAGTGAGCACGAGCCGAGCTGCTCGCATCCGGGGAATGCGACCTCTTCTAGTGAGCACGAGCCGAGCTGCTCGCATCCGGGGAATGCGACCTCTTTTCTGCGAACACGACCTGGACTCCTCGCATTCACATGCCGCGATCCTTTACTTCCTGTCAGACTATATTTGCCTATAACAGATGCCCCCCAAACCCTTGATATTGAGGAACTATGCCAAGGGTTTGCTAGTGTTGACAGCTGGGTGCTGGGAGACAATCGCGCATGATTCACTTAACGTGCTTCCGCATTTATGATGGCCAGCTTTTGCGCAGCTTTCTCTGCCGCCAGAGATGAAGCGTCGGGCGCCACGTGTTTCCGTATTTAATGCTAGCGTCCGTTCGTCTGACGTGCCGGATGAGAAGCTGTCGCGTGTCCAGCAAATCAGGCGGAATGATTGCGTATAAATATCGGACTTAGAGAAATTCCTTCATTTCCGAATTCCATTGCTGCGAAGTTTTCTTCTTCTTCCTTCTCTATTCTGGAGTGAAAAACCTCTTTACGGAGGTACCCTTCTTTCTTTTTCCTCATTCATTTCTTCCTCCATCTCCCTTTTATAATGGCGGAAATCTCTGACGAAGAGATTGTTCCTCTGGGAGATGAAACCCCTGACTCCTCTGAATCCAATAACGCCAGAGTACCGGCTGGGAGGTATTCTGCCTCCGGTTACTCTTCCATCCTGACGGAGGAAAGACTCTCTAACCTTAGAGAGGTTTATAGGGTTCCAGACTCTGTTTTATTCAGACTGCCTGGGAGACGGGAGACAGCCGATGCACCACCACCTGGGTGTGTGGCTGTTTATGAATACTTCTTCAAAGTGGGCGTACGTCTTCCCCTCCACCCCTTTATTCGAAACTTCATCCGTCTCTACAAGATTGCCCCGGGCCAACTTATAGTTAACGGCTGGCGGGTTCTTCTAAGTGCTTTCGTCCTTTGGAAGCAGGCGCGTAACGAGGAGTTAACCGCTGAGGAATTTTTGAGGTTATTCCAGCTGAAGAAGGCGCCAGCTAGCGAGGGTTGGTACTACCTCTGCTTCTGGCACCGGAATAACTTCATTTTGGGGAACCCTTCTTCCAACTGCCCGGGATGGAGAAAGAAGTGGTTCTATGTCTCCGGCAACTGGGAGTCCGAGATGGGATCCGACCCCAAAGGCCATAATGTTAATCGCCATTTTGGCGAAGGTGGGTTAAGTGCCTGTTTACTTGTCCGAAAGGAAACAATAGCCTTGCTGCATTGATGATTTAATGAACTTTCTTTTTTGCTCGTAGGAATTCCAATTGGTGTGAAGCCAAATCTGCGAGGAGGGCTCAACGAAAAACTTGTCAAAGTCTACAAGCTTTTCGCGGCTGCACGCCACGTCAACACTGCTCTAGAACTTCGTCATCTTTGTGCAGCGGGTCTCACCTTCCGAGAAGAGATGACGAATGTTGGCGATAAGAGAGGCGCACTGGGGGTACTTCCCCGGCTGAAGGGCACTGCCTCGAAGAGGCAAAAGAAAACTGCGGGGGGTCCTTCTAATGCGCCTACTCCCGCAGAGGGGCCTGCTCGCGGACCCCAAACCGCCTCGGGAGGGGTCGCGACCACTTCTCGTACGACCGCGACCCCTCCGGTCAACGCGACCCCTCTCTCCACCGTGCCCCCGCCAGCTGACCTACCTCGCCCTCCAATCATCGAGGTAGCCGACAACTCACCGAAAGGTGATCGGAGAGGGGGAGGCCTCCCTCCAAAGGGGCCTCCAAGCGAGCCTACTACTGCTCGCAAGTTGTTGATGCCCGCCCCTGCCGCCGCGAGTGCTCGCGACTCGGGGCCCAAGGAGATGGTCGTAGCCCAGGCTTCGGGCTCGGGGACTTTTGTCATTCCTCCACACTTGCATCCAATATGCGAGTTTATGTTTGACAAAATTTTCCCCAACTCCTTCGGAAGTCTCCCCGAACCAAGCCCCGAAGCCCTCTCCACCGACATCGGGGTGAGATTGTTGCAGGTAACAAGCACTACACGATTCGTGTTTTTCGTCTCTGATATAGTGGATTGCTTTAATTTACTTCCTTTCTCACACACATATATATATTTTTTTTATTTATATAGAGCTTGGATCTCACGCTTCGAGTCAGACGTGACATCGAAGCAGCCCGCCGCAGCGTGGAGGATGCGGAGAAGAAGAAGAAGATAATGGAAGTCGAGGTCCAAGGGAGGGACCGCTTGGTGAAGGCCTTGGAGGTTCAAATCACCAAGTTGGACGAAGAGAAGAAGATTCTCCTAGTCAAGATCCAATCCCTGACTGAGCGCTTTCAGTCAGTGGACCTCAAGCTCGCAAAGCTTCAAGAAATCCATACTAAGAGCGAGAAGGAGAAGGAGATTTTTCGCAAGGATAAGGTCCAGCTTGAAGAATGGCTCAAGGATGCTCGGACCAAGTTCGAGGAGGCTCGGACCCAGCTCGAGGAGGCCCAAAAGCGACTTAATCAGCTGAAGGATGACTCCATCCACTGGGAGGAAGAGCGAGTGGCTCTCGTTCAGATGGTATCTGATGAGGGTCCTCGCGCAGTTCAGGAGTTTCGTACTTCTCAACTTTATGACGAGGAGCGATATGATGCGTATATCGCTGGTCGCGATTTTGCGGTCAGGGTTATGCAGCTAATTGCTCCAACTTTTAACGTTGAGGAGTTCGACAGAGTGGCATTCGAGGTTGCAGCTAAAGAACGGGCTGCTGCTGAGAACGAAGTCACCGGGGCAACAGATGCCGCTCCTGCTCCTGAAGCTGGTCCTGAAGCTGAGAGCCGCGAACCTGCGCAAGATGAGGATGACCAACCCTGACCCCGGCAGCTTCCTATATCATGTATTTTTTTTTTGTTGAGAAGAGATTTGTAATTGTAAGGTCATTATTTTAATGAACACTTGCTTTTTTAGTATCGTGTATTCTTCTCTTTCCTTCATTGTTGCTTTGTGTTGATCCCATTTGATTCATCAGGGGATGCGACCCATTAATGCGAGCACGAGCTTCGCCGCTCGCGATTAGGGTGCATGACTGCGAATTCGATCACGAGCCGCAGTGCTCGCGATTAGGGTGCATGACTGCGACCCTTATTCGAGCACGAGCTGTGCTGTTCGCATTTTGGAAATGCGATCTCTTTCATCAGTTGCGAGCAACTAACTCATGAAAGAATGAATCAGACTCAATCCGGGGGTCGTGTGACCATGTCCACGTTGAGATAGACTGATCTATCGATTTCGATTCTACCAAGGGCAGAATGTTGGTCAAGAGATGGTATACATTCTCTTCAGGGCTATTCAGGTCCATGTAAATGGAGAAGCAACCAACTAGTAACGATTTCAATCCTACCAAGGGTAGGCAATTGGCCAAGAGGATGTGTAAGCATTCTCTTCAGGGCTATTCAGGTCCATGTAAATGGAACAGCGACCAACAGATATCTTCTATTTTATTCATAAAATGTTGTAATGAACTACATCGAATCTAGGGGTAGTATCGTAACAAATGCTCCACGTGCCAAGGGCGACGTACGGGCTTCCCCAGCATGTCTTCAAGATAATAAGTACCGGGTCGCACAACCCTAATAACCCGATACGGGCCTTCCCAATTTGGATCTAATGAACGAGCAGGAATTTCGAGATTTTGCCTTAGTACCAAATTTCCGGGTTGGAAGGATCTAGGCCGAACCCTAGCATTTCGATATCGAGCAATACGTTGTTGATACGCTATCACTCGCACTTGAGAAGCATTTCTTCGCTCTTCCAGGAGATCGAGATGAAGTCGGAGGTTTTCCTGATTGCTCGCGGGATCATACTGCTCGATCCGATATGAGGGGACTTGAATTTCCACTGGTACCACTTCGTCAACACCAAATGCTAAGGAGAAAGGAGTTTCACCTGTTGATGTACAAGCCGTGGTTCTATAGGCCCATAATACCTCTAGCAGAAGTTCTAGCCACACCCCTTTACATTCACCTAGCTTGGTCTTTAAATGGTGCTTTATTATTTTATTCACTGCCTCGACCTGCCCATTCGCCTGAGGATGATATGGAGAAGTGCGGAGATTACGTATCTTCCATTTGTCGCAAAATTCATCAAAGGCTACGTTGTCGAACTGCGTTCCGTTATCGGTAATTATAGTATGAGGAAGTCCGAAACGACATATGATATTTCTCCATATAAACTTAGTAGTTTGTTTTTCAGTAATCTTGGCTAATGGTTCTGCCTCGGCCCATTTGGTGAAATAATCAACCGCCACGATCGCGAACCTATGCTGTCCCTTTCCCATAGGTAAGGGCCCAATGATATCGATCCCCCATTGAGCGAAAGGCCAAGGGCTATCAACTGGGGTCATCCGCTCAGACGGTACATGAGGTATAGGTAGATATCGCTGACACTTGTCGCATTTTTTAGAAAATTTGATGGCGTCTGCTTTCATAGTAGGCCAATAATATCCTTGCCTCATCGCTTTATATGCTAGGGATCGCCCCCTGGGATGGTTACCACATGCCCCCTGGTGTACTTCATCGAGAACACGGAGTGCTTCTTCTGGATGAAGACACCTTAAATAAGGCAAGGAGAAGCTTTTTCGCAACAATATGCCATCCTGTAAGGTGTACCTAGCAGCTCGAAGCCGAATCTGTCTTGCAGCTTTTTTGTCTTCCGGTAGGTATCCATCTTTGAGATAAAGGATGATAGGATCCATCCAGCATGGAGACGATTGTACCGATGTAACTTGCTCGAGAGTGACTTGGTCGATACTCAAGTTCTGGCGGTGCTCGATGGGGATCGAATGTGATAACTCCGATTCTGGTGCAAAAGCGAGTTTTGCCAAGGAATCGGCAAGTTGGTTCTGCTCGCGAGGGATATGAATTATTTTATAAGTCTTTAGCTTGGCGAGCAGGACAAGGACACGAGACTTGTATAAAGCTATTCTTTCATCTTTGGCTTCGAATTCACCAAGAACTTGATTGACAATGAGCTGGGAGTCGCTATGAATTATTAAATTCTGTACTGCGAGGACTATGGCCAGTTCGAGGCCAACAATCAGGGCCTCATATTCTGCTTCATTACTGGAGACGCGTGATTCAAAACGCAGAGCATATTGAAAATGCGACCCGTCGGGAGCCACTAAAATTAGGCCCGCTCCACTGCCAGTGGCCCGCGACAACCCGTCCACGAAGAGTGACCAAGGAAGCTGGTCGCTGGTTATGACATTATCTTCAGAAGAATATGTAAATTCAGCGATGAAGTCAGCCACGGCCTGGCCCTTGACCGCGGTCCTAGGACAGAATGAGATATCATGCTCACTGATCTCGACCGCCCATTTAGTTAAGCGCCCGGAAGCCTCAGGTTTTTGAAGGACTTGTCGTAGTGGATGATTTGTTGGTATTAAAATAGCATGGGCTTGAAAGTATGGTCGCAGTTTTCGTGCCGCGGTGACTAAGGCTAGGGCCAGTTTTTCCATATCAGAATACCTAGTTTCTGGGTCGACCATTGCTCGACTGATATAATAAACGGGCCTCTGCACCCCGGAATCTTCTCTTATTAAAGCGGCGCTAACGGCTGTGGAAGACACAGATAAATAAAGAATGAGTTGCTCATGTGCTATAGGTTTAGATAAAATGGGGGGAGCGCTCATGTATTGCTTCAGTTGCTGAAAAGCTTCTTCACACTGAGGTGTCCACTTCCAATCAGACTTGGCCGTTGCACGAAGGAGTTTGAAGAAGGGCAAGCACTTGTCAGATGCTCGCGAGATGAACCTGTTCAATGATGCGATGCGACCAGCCAGACGCTGGACGTCCTTCAAAGTAACGGGGGATTTCATCTCTATCAATGCTTTAATCTTTTCGGGATTCGCCTCAATTCCACGCTGGCCAACCATGAACCCAAGAAATTTCCCTGCAGACACTCCAAACGCGCATTTTTCTGGGTTTAATTTCATTTGATACTTCTTCATCAGATCAAAGGCTTCTCGAAGGTCAGAAATGTGGTTATCTTCAACGATGCTTTTCACGAGCATATCGTCAACATACACTTCCATATTCCTACCGATTTGAGCAGCGAATATTTTGTTGACGAGACGTTGATAAGTGGCCCCTGCATTTTTAAGACCGAACGGCATTACCTGGTAGCAATATAGTCCTCGATCTGTGATGAAGGCAGTATGCTGGCTATCAGGTGGATGCATCATAATCTGGTTGTAGCCAGAGTAAGCATCCATAAAGCTGAGGAGAGCATGTCCAGCTGTTGAGTCGACCAACTGGTCGATCCGTGGTGTCGGAAAGCTATCTTTGGGACATGCTTTGTTCAAGTCTGAATAGTCGACGCACATCCTCCATTTGCCATTAGCTTTCCGGACGAGAACTACGTTTGCGACCCACTCTGGGTAGTCAACTTCTTTTATGAATTTAGCCGCGAGCAGCTTCTCAACTTCAGTTTTGATTGCCATTTGTCTTTCTGCAGTAAAGGCACGTCAACGCTGATGTACGGGTTTATGCTTCGGGTCAATGTTGAGACGATGTGCGATGACATTGGGATCAATGCCTGGCATATCTTTATGAGACCAAGCAAACACATCCTTGTATTCAATGAGGAAACGGATCAAATCTTCACGATGGACACTGGTCAAGGAGGATCCGATGTACACGATCTTAGATGGGTCGTCTTCGGTCAGGTGGATCGCCACTGTTTCCTCCCCCGGAGTTCCCGACTTCAGAGCATTTTCTCTCGGATCCAACGAGGTGGTTGAAGGAACGTCGGGTGATCCTTGAGCTATTTCCATGACGGGCGTTGCTTGAGCCTTCTTTCGATCTTGGAGGGCTATCTGGTAACAGGACCGTGCCTCCTGCTGACTTCCTCGCACGACCCCAATGCCGTTTGGGGTAGGAAATTTAACACATAGATATGAAGGGTGCAAGGCCGCTCCAACCTTAGTTAGAGATGGCCGCCCCAAAATGGCGTTATATGCTGATTTTCGATCCACGACGAGGAAGTTTACGAAGACGGTGGTCTTCGCTGGACTCTCTCCAAAAGTAACCGGGAGATCGATGCTTCCTTCAGGTGTTACTACCTCCCCTCCAAAGCCGACGAGAGGGGTCGATACTGGCTTGAGGAGGCTTCTGGATAGTGCCATTTTGTTGAAAGTCTCCAAGTACAGAATATCGGCTGAGCTACCTGTATCCACCATAATTCGATGAGTCAGATAATTTGATACCTTCAATGTGACTACGATAGAATCTTCATGAGGAAAGTGAATTCCCGCTGCATCTTCGAGGGTGAAAGAAATTGGAGGATGACTCGCTTTCGATGAGCTGGACGTTTGTTCCAGCCAATAGATTTGCTGGGGTTCTTTGGACGCCTTTCGAGCGTATACTTTTCTTGAAGCTTGAGAGTCACCCCCACAAGCTGGTCCCCCGACGATAGTGCGGATTTCTCCCGTGGGCTCAGCGTCCTCTTGGTTGGTTTGATGATGAGGTGGTTCCTTTTGGCGAGATGAGGTCTTCGCCCTTTCTGGTGATCGATTTTTACGAGCAACGTAATCCTGGAGATGGCCTTTTCGAATAAGGGCTTCGATATGGTCTCGTAGAGAGATGCAGTCCTGGGTTTTATGCCCGTGATCTTTGTGAAAGTAACAGAACTTGCTCTTGTCCCTCTTCTCGGGATCGGATTTGATCTTTGCAGGCCACTTCACATATGGCTTGTGTTTAATCTCCATTAGAACCTTTTCAGGAGATTGATTAAGAGGAGTGTAGTTATGATATTTACCAGAGTAGGGCTTCCTGGGAGAACGATCGCGCTGGTCACGACGATATTTCTTATCTGTAGAAGAGGTTCCTTCTGGCTTGCGTTTCTTACTCTGTACTCCATGGCGTGTTAATGCGACTTCTTCTGCATTGATGTATTTCTGAGCTTTGGCTTGGAATTCTGCCATAGTTTTCGGAGGGCTTTTATCTAAGGCAAACCTGAATTTCTCGCTCGTTATTCCGGCAATGAGGGCCGTAAGGCCTTTTTCTTCAGTGTAACCCTCAGTTTGAATGGCTTCGGCAGTGAACCGTACTGTGAACTCATTTATTGTCTCCCCTTGCTGCTGTTTCAGATTCATCAGATGGGAGGCTGGCTTCTTAACGCGAATACTTCCCATGAATTGAGAAAGAAATATCTCTGATAATTGGGAAAAGGAACTGATGGAACGGGGCTTTAACCCCCGAAACCACGTACGAGCTGCATCCTTCAATGTCAGGGGAAAAGCCCTACACATGATTTCTGAACCATGTCCCTCCAACTTCATGAGGGACCTGTATGTTTCCAGATGCTCCAGAGGGTCGCCAATTCCTGTGTACGGAGCGATAACAGGTGCTCGATACTTTCTGGGTAACGGGGCTTCCATGACCTCACTGGTGAAGGGAGATTCAGATTGATGTATCGCCGCCATGACGGCAGATGGCCGATTTGCCTGGTATCGCTGTTCCATGACATCAAAACGATCTTGGATTCTTTTGAGATCTCCTTCCCATGGTAAGGTATAGCTAGATGTTTCGGCGGTGGAGCCTTGCGGTTGAGGTTGCCGAGACGAACTGGAATGTATAGAATGTGGAGACGGCACAGGGGGATGGCCGCCGAGTGGCGGGACCTGTGGTTCGTCCATAGAATGTCTGGAAGCTACTGGTATGGGTTGCGGTGGTAACCCTTCGGAAGGTTGTCTTTGCGGTTTAGGGAAGTGCTGATCAAGCCGATTTGACAGCGCCTGAACTCCGGCGTTTAGAGTTAGGAGAGTGTTTCCGAGGAAACGTAGGACATCATCTTGATTTCCAGATGCCTCCAATAATGGGTTCGTTGATGGCATATTTGGGGCTCCTTGAGGGGTATTCGTCGGAGCAGGTGGGAGGGCAGGTATGGTTTCCGTCTCATCAGGCAGAGGAGGTGCCTGTCTTGAAGTTGAAGGATGAACAGCCTTTTTAGGAGGCATCGCCGAAAGGAGTTTGATCGGTGGTTAGCACGATTGATTTTGATGACCAAGTCGTTCCCACAGACGGCGCCAAACTGTTAATGTCAGATTTTGTAACGAGATCCTCCGGTCTTCCTCCTTCACTCCAACAGGGATTTCCACCACCAGACCTGAAGCAAGACAGCAAATAAGGGTGGCTGGGGACCAGCTGTTAGCCCTCCGATGCTTAAGTTAGGCCACAGTAAGAAGAGAATCCAAGCAAAACGGGACCAAGATTGAATGTTGTGTGCGTACCGTTCTCCTAATGGAGTCGCCCCCTTATATAGATCTGAAGTAACCCAATTTGTTACGTAAGATATCGAAATCCCAATGATGTCGCGTACGATACTGAAATCTCGCTGATTTCGTGGGACAAGATCCTTATCTTTAGAAGCAATATCTAACCCAATAACTCCTTCCGGCAATCACATTTCTTGATAGCAATCCCATAAGATTCGGCACCACCAGAGAAGATAAGCCCAAAAAACCAACCTATACAGGCTGCTGATCGGCATGGTAATAGTGCTGATTGCTCGTAGTTGGAGTCATAGCTACCGAAAAGGAAGGAGACGCCGAAAGGGTGAAGAATGCCATGCTGGATGTAACTCTGCTTGGTGTCGCAGAGGGTTTGAACAAGCTGCTCGACGGGAAACGGGTGCTGGAAGTACGAAGACCATCCGAACCAAAAAGACTCAGGACTATTCTGATGTAGGGAGTTACTTGTGTCAGGGATGCTCGCATTCGTGAGTGCGATCCCTTCTGATGAGCCCGAGTAAAGCTGCTCGCGTCCGGGAGATGCGACCCCTTCTGACGAGCCCGAGCAGAGCTGCTCGCATCCGGGAGATGCGACCCCTTCTAGTGAGCACGAGCCGAGCTGCTCGCATCTGGGGAATGCGACCTCTTCTAGTGAGCACGAGCCGAGCTGCTCGCATCCGGGGAATGCGACCTCTTTTCCGCGAACACGACCTGGACTACTCGCATTCACATGCCGCGATCCTTTACTTCTTGTCAGACTATATTTGCCTATAACAGTTAGTACTTTAAACACATCGTTTCATGTAACTATAGCATGAAATTGGGGACAAATATGTAGAATTCCAGGCTTAACAATATATGATTTTTATTAAGGTATGTATATACATGTACATTGTTGGGGTAGCCTTCAAACTATGCATGGATTGGGTGCTCAGACCGATCGGGCGACCGGTTTGGCTGTGTAACCCAGATGCATGTGGAGACCCACCTTGGACAGGATCCGTATTGTTCCAGACTAGTCGGCCGACCGATCTGCAAGGGGCTCTGATCGGTCGATGGTGAGGCAGCGTGGGCGTGTTCTCCTCTGGACTGTTTTTGCACTGGCCGACTGGTCGGCTGTGCGCGCGGTTTTCTTGCGCAGCACGTAGTAGTGCATAAGATGTTGCTGTCAATCTTTGTAATCTTCTGATATTCATAGTGGATCTCTTTGTGCCGTGGTTTTTTACCCGTTGAGGGGTTTTTCCACGTAAAATTCAGAGTCTCTTGTGGTGAATACTTGTGTGTGATTGATTTCATTGTGTTTCTCGTTTGATCTCGCATTACTCCGCGTGTTTCAGCTTCCGCTTCCGCTGTCGATTTTCCCAATAAGTGGTATCAGAGATAAAGTTGGGGTGGAGTTGAATTCGAATCTGACATGAGAAGATGGGGTCGGGCGCAAGGTTTGAGGTAGAGAAGTTCTCCGGGAAAAATAATTTTGAGCTATGGAAGGTGAAGGTTGAATTCTTCCTAGTTCAACAAGGGCTTGATGAAGCACTTGGAAAGCGACTCGAGGCTATGAAAGAGGATGAGTGGACGAGGCTCGACAAGAAGGCTAGAACCTCAATCCTGTTAAACCTTACAGATGATGTTCTCTATCATGTCATGAAGGAGAAGACTGTGGCTGAAACGATGACGAAGCTAAAGAAGGTTTATGCCAAGAAATCTCTAGAGAATTGCATGTATGTGTTGATGCAGTTGTTCACCTTGAGGATGGCTGGGGGAACTGAGGTGGAGGACCACTTGAGTACGTTCAATAGGCTGGTTTGCAAGTTTATGGAGATCGATGAATCGATGGAGGATGAATATCAAGCATGCATCCTGTTGAATTCTCTTTCAGATTCATATGAGTCGTTCATGGACTCTGTGTGTGCAGGGAGGGAAACCATAAACGTCGAGACCGTTATCTCAGCCCTCCAGTTGAAGGTGATGAGAAAGAAAAGCGGTGACATGGCTTCCCATTATTCCTCAGAGGCACTGGTTATGACGGGAAGAAGTTTTGAGCATGGAGGATATTCAAAATTCGGATTTGGGGCCAAGGGCGAAGGGAAGGCTAAGGTGAAGTGCTGGAATTGTTGACAAGAGGGTCACATGAGGGGGGATTGTCAGAATCTCAGGTTGAAGCAAGAGAGGTATGAAAATTTTTCTAGAGAGGGACCCAATACCATAGAGGATGGTGGTGATTTGTGTGAAGTTCTGACTGTATCTGGTAAGGGATCTCACGGTAGTGAGTGGATCCTAGATTCAAGGGCTTCATGTCACGTATGTCCTGACCGAAGTTCATTCATGACATACAGGGAGTATGGTGGAGAATCGGTGTTTGTAGGTGATGGATTCGCTCATAAGGTTGTGGGTATTGGTTCTTTGCGCATCAGGATGTTTGATGGAGTCGAACGAGTCCCGAAAGATGTGAAGCACGTCGATGAATGTGATTTCTCTTGGTGCACTCGATGCGAAAGGGTGCATGTTTATTGGCCGCGATCGTTGTTGTGAAGTGTTGAAAGGGACACTTGTGTGTATGAAGGCACGGAGGTGTGTTCATCTTTACATGTTGATTGGGAGCACAATTCACGGTGGAGCTGCGAGAAAGGCAGCGAGATCCATGATTGCTCGTATGTGGCAAGTGCCCAAGGGCCACATGAGAAGAGCGGTAAAGGGCGTGAATTTGCAAGGTTAGGGTCGATAGTGGCACAAGAAGCGGTGGAGCTATGATTGAAGATGAGATGACGTTGTGAGGATGGTGTTGTTTTGTCGTTTGAAGCCTCGGTGGAGATTGTTGGGGCAGCCTTAAATCTATGCACGGATTGGGTGCTCAAATCGGTCTATCGACCGGTCTGGCTATTTAACCTAGATGCATGTGGAGACCCCCCTTGGATAGGATCTGTATTGCCCCATACTAGTCAGTTGACTAGTCTGTAAGGGGCTCTGACTAGTCGGGGGTGAGATAGTGTGGGCGTGTTCTCCTCTGGACTATTTTGTGCACTGGCCGACCATCGGTTATGCGCGCGGTTTCTTGCGCGGCACGCAGTAGTGCGTAAGATGTTGATAATTTTAGACTTTTGCCTATTTCAAGGGTTGTAATCCATGTTTAGCTGTAATCCTAAGGTGTCCAAGGTTTCCTAATCGTGTTAGGATGAGGGGAGAGAGTTGTGTGTGAGAGAAAACTTGGGGTTTTCTCTATTTATTCCTTGCTTGTGAGTTGTCAATCTTTGTAATCTTCTAATATTCATAGTGGATCGCTTTGTGCCGTGGTTTTTTACCCCTTGAGGGGTCAGCTTCCGCTTCCGCTACCCTTTTTTCCCAACATACACATCTATGAATTATTTGTGAAACTTAAATTTAATGCGGAATAATCGGATCGTCTATGCATCAAATAATGGAGATTCCATACTGTAATCTTAAAGCCATACCTGATTGGGAAGACATTCCTGATGCCGCCGTGTTGCCGAGAAGAACTCTTAGTCTTCCGCACCTTACACCTTTAGGGGAACCTCTCAATGGGGACTAGGGTTTTCTCTTGTGTGTTGGTGAGGGGACCAAGATGTATATTAATAGGAAAGAGGGCCAGAGAATCTTACCCATCACACTTCTCTCCTCTAGGGTCTCCACACCGTAGGTTTCCATATCTGGCTTAATAACCGCGTATAGGGAACATGGTTCAAGCGTCCTGCCCCAAACCTATTTGTAATGATCACAACTATAGTGGGGCCCACTGAATCGCTCAATCTGAATAATCCAATGGTCATGATCTAAACCGATGATCATGTGTGGCCCACCTAATGGAGCCTTACATTCTCCCACTTGGGCTACACTGATCTCTGAAAGAACACAAAACATTTTATTTTATTTTGTGAAAAATAATTTTATAAAACATATTTGTTTCAAAAGTTCCTAATGGGCGCCCTACTGATTTCAAAACAATACCGTTGGATAATTAAGAGCAACGTTTGTCAGATCCGGTCCATCAAGACCACTGATATTGAATCGTGGTAGTCAACACAACATTTAATATTTGTTCGAAGTGTGACGAGTCACAATCACAAATACTAATAGCCTTAATGACATGGATCAATGATATGGGGTGTGGTATGAAGATTACACGTCTTATGTGATCATACGTGTTTATCTTCAAGTGGTCCTACTGAACGTGTCTCCAAGATACAAACTAAAGTCTTGCTTACTCAAAACTAAATGTGCACACTGAAGGAGAAGCAAGATATAAACTGAAAAAATAGAATCATCAATGCATAAAAGATATCTCTAAAAAAAATGTCTGGACATAATCGGATCATACATGAAAACTCCCACTACTGAAATACATCCTTGGGATCAACAACTCCCATAGACGTCACATGCTCCTTAAAGAGCGTGATAGGAAGGCCTTTAGTGAGAGGATCCGCTATCATCAGCCTTATGCCGATGAGTTCCACAGACACTTGACGATTCTGAACTCTCTCCTTCACAACAAGGTATTTGATGTCAACGTGCTTTGACCTCGATGAATGCTTGTTGTTGTTGGAGAAGTTAACTGCAGCTGAACTATCACAATAGATCCTCAATGGTTTCGGGATCATCTGCACAACCCGTAAACCAGAGAAAAAACTCTGAAGCCAGATCGCCTGATTCGTGGCTTCATGACAAGCTACATACTCTGCTTCCATGGTAGATGATGCCGTAATTGACTGTTTCACGCTCTTCCATGATACGGCTCCACCAACCATCATGAATACATAGCCCAGGGTGGACTTCTTGCTGTCGAGACAACCAGCAAAATCTGCATCTGTATATCCTACCAACTCCAACTGGTCGGATCTCCTGTATGTGAGTTCGAAGTCCTTTGTCCTTTGCAGGTCGCGTAACACTTTCTTTACAGCTATCTAATGATTCATTCCTGGATTACTAAGATACTTGCCCAACATTCCAACCACAAAAGAAATATCTGGACGCGTACAGACCTGAGCATACATGATGCTCCCTACTACTGACGCATACAGAATAACTTTCATCTTGTCCTTTTCTAGGTCATTCTTAGGACACTGAAATTGACCAAACTTGTCACCTTTTACAATAGGTGCTTGGCCAGGAGCACAACCTTGCATGCCAAACCTTTCGAGAACCGTATCAATATAGGCCCTCTGCGATAAGCCAAGTAATCCACGTGATCTGTCCTGGCTAATCTGAATGCCGATGACAAAGGAGGCATCACCAAGATCTTTCATCTCAAAATTTTGAGATAGAAATTTCTTAGTCTCACGCAACAATCCAATATCACTACTAGCCAATAAAATGTCGTCAACATACAAGACCAAAATGATAAACTTACTCCCACTGATTTTCACATATATGCACTCATCCGCAGTGTTTTCAATGAAACCATATGAGGAAACAACTTCATGAAACTTTAGGTACCACTGTCGTGATGCCTATTTCAACCCATAAATGTACTTCTTAAGTTTGCAGACCAGATGTTCTGAGCCTTTGGCTTTAAAACCTTCTGGCTGCAACATATATACGTTCTCCATTAGATCTTCATTGAGAAACGCAGTTTTCACGTCCATTTGATGTAGCTCCAAATCCATATGAGCCACAAGAGCCATAATAATCCTAAAGGAGTCTTTCTTGGATACAGGTGAGAAAGTTCCTTAAAGTCAATGCCCTCACGCTGAGTGAAACCCTTTGCAACTAGCCTAGCTTTATACCTTTCGATATTGCCCTTAGAGTCCCGTTTGGTTTTAAATACCCATTTGTAACCAATCGGCCTAATCCTTTCAGGCAATACAACAAGGTCCCAAACTTTGTTGTCCTTCATGGATTTCAATTCATCCTTCATGGCATCGAACTAATGAGAAGAATTTGCACTTTGTTCGACCTGTGAAAGGGATACAGGATCCTTTTCAACCCCAATGTCAAACTCGTGCTCCTACAAATAGATGATGTAATCATTTGGTATTGCAGATCTCTCTCTCTATGAGATCGTCTTAATGGTTCATTATTCTGAATTGGGTTTTCCATTTCCTCATCAGTGGGTTGTATTTGAGGTTGTATATGGTCGTCCATAGGGATCTCAGGGTTCACTGCTGGACGGACAACCATGCTATTTTGAATGATTGTGATGGGAATCATAATCCGCTCTACCTCAAATACAATCTCTTAAATTCGTGCTCCCACTATCTTCAGTGTTCTCAATAAACCTAGCATTTCTAGTCTCAATGACTCTCATGAATATGATGGACAATAAAATCTGAATCCTTTTGATCTTTCTGGGTATCCAATAAAGAAGCAACTAACAGTTCGAGGGTTAAGTTTTCTTTCATGTGGGTGTGGACCCTCGCCGATTTTTCCGCGCTCCCACACGACGTCGTTCTCCCTTTCCCTTTCCTTTCGGAAAAGAAGGAGATGAGGATGCGTGAGTGCGAAATCGTCGTTTGTGCCACTGGCTTGCCTCGTTCTCGAGGGCTTCGTTTGGTTGTCGTATTAAGCTGGATGTGTTTAAGTGTGTTTATATAAGACCAGAGTCGCCACTAGCCAGTTACTTCGAATCTACAGTCGGCTAGACCCCGTAGAAACGTTAGAGAAGGGAATCCGAAGATTCCTTCCTCTAAAATGACTCCTGTTGGTCTGCGGTCAGAGATTCAAGGTAAGGGATCACGGTTACAGGGTGGGAAGAGGTTAAGCACCCCACACGCTGCCCGTACCGAAGTACGGTCTCTACTTCACAGAATCGATCGAATACTTGAAAGTCTAGTTTAATCCTCGTATATTCTCATGGATGACATGATGCATGAATGCGGGTCTGAACAGTAAGAGTTTCTGATGGGCAGGTTCCAACAACGGGCAAGCCCAGAGCGTACGCTCGAACTGACAGGTGCTTAATGTAAGACGTATGCAGTGTGCTTGAATGATCAAGGTGCTTGTAGTGATATGTACGTGAATGCAGGTCTGAACAGTAAGAGTTTCTGATGGGAAGGTTCCAACAACGGGCAAGCCCAGAGCAGACGCTCGAACTGACAGGTGCTTTATGCGAGAAGCATGCGGTGTGTTTGAATAATCAAAGTGTTTGCAGTGAAGCAGGGGGATTGGAAGAAAAGTAAATGTTGCACTTATGCTAGATGCAAATGAGATGATGCTGGAAAAGAGTAGCTGGATGGACGGAAGTGTCGCAAGGATTGGCTTTGAGTGGCTGGATCAAGACTTGGATGGCTTGAGAGGCTTGGACCAGTGGTCAGGCTGGGCTGGACCAGGGCTAGACTCTCCTCACTCGGGCTCTCCTTGGTGGAAAAATGGACTAAAAGGAAAAAGGGGACTCGGATCGCACTCAGGCTGAATGGGCTTCGAATGGATTGTTGAAATGAGAAGGGGAGGGGGGTATTTATAGCAGCAGAGAGGGGCACTCTCGTAATTTTTTCCTGGCGGCCTGCCATGGGCCGCCCGTACGGCCGCTCCTCGGTTTCCAGCGAGTACGGTCGCTCCCTCGGGGCTGCTGTTGGACTCGCTGGTCGACTCAGTGAGTTGACTCAGTGGGTCGACTCGGTGGTTTGACTCGACGGGTTGACTCGGTGTTTTGACTCGACGGGTTGACTCAGCGGGTTAACTCAGCGAGTTGACTCAGTGAGTTTGACTTTTTTTGGGATTTTTTGACTGGCCTTTTTTATGGGGGATTTTTCAGGGTGGTGTTTAGGACTGGGTTGACTGGGTTCAGGCTTGAACCGGGCTATGGAATGGGGCTTACAAGGGTGAGTTTGGCTGAGTTTGGACTTGGGATTTGGGGGTATGGTCCTCCGTTCAACCAGCTATCTCTACCAACAGTGTAGCCAAGGGTGGGGTGTCTACAGATGCCCCTCTTTGGCAGAGGTTGCGTGCAACCGAATGCCAAAGCGAGTGGACACCCCACTTCTGACCCGGTCATTCATGGATCATGGTCTGAAATCATTGCTTGCCTTTGCATCTGTGCCAATTGATCGTTTGGAAATCGATCACTCGCACATACCGCAGGAGTTTGGAGAAAACGTTGCGATTGTCCCTGCATGCGCTGCAACCTGGGTACCCAATCGCAACCCTTCCATTCCCGATCGGTACTAACATCGGAAAGGTACAGCAGAGCCTCTGCGTCGACAGTCTTATGAGGATGCTGACCCTGAGACTGATTGTATGATGTTTGATGTTTTCCCAGATCACTCCAGGAGTACTTGTTTCGCTTGACTGTCAAAGTGGTTAGACGCCCTGCGTCAGATAGTCTTACGGGATTCTACTACGCCGACTTGGACTCAGTCAAGGTACTTCAGGCATCCACGCCTAGGTATGTGCGGGTGGGCTTTTTCCACCCGATCCGCTGGTTTCGATGCTTAGTTTGCAATTCATTCTTTCCTTGATTGTGGTCTGGAATCTTTGTTGTCCTTTGTATCTGAGTCAGTTGATTGTCTGAAAATTGATAACTCGCACATACCGCGAGAGTTTGGAGAAAACGTTGCGATTGTCCCTGCAGTTTGCTGCAACCTGGGTACCCAATCGCAACCCTTCCATTCCCGATCGGTACTAACATCGGAAAGGTACAGCAGAGCCTCTGCGTCCGCTAGTCTTACGAGGATACTGACCCTGAGACTGATTGTGTGATGTTTGATGTTTTCCCAGATCACTCCAGGAGTACTTGTTTCGCTTGACTGTCAAAGTGGTTAGACGCCCTGCGTCAGATAGTCTTACGGGATTCTACTACGCCGACTTGGACTCAGTCAAGGTACTTCAGGCATCCACGCCTAGGTATGTGCGGGTGAACTCTTTCCACCCAATCTGCTGATTTTGATACTTGGGTTACAATTCATCGTTTCCACCTGTTCAAATGGTTTCTGTGACCGAGCCTTTTGGCTTTCATCTTTTTGTATCTTGGCATGTGGTACGACCGCACTGACACTGGAGTTCAGTTCGACCGCACTTTGAGTGCATTGGATCCAATGGTCTCCGGGGAAAACGCGAGACATCGGATCTTATTTGATTTTTGCGTCGGCTCCTACCCAGAGATATGGAAGATCTCCTGGTGTTTTGGAGGTAGAACGCTCTACTGGAAAAATATTTTTGGATTTTTGAAAAGATACCCACTCTGGGGATTGATACTCCGTGGGATTTTTATTTGCAAACAGAAATATTTTTTGTCTTTTTGAAATGGAAATCTGGTTTGCACGTGCCTCCACTAGGGATGCCTATGGGGTCTTTGGCTAACCGACTTTTATTTTGAAAGCAGGTAAACGTGATGATTAATGTGATGGATGCTGATGCATGGAGATGCAGGATGAATGCATGGTTTGGCTCATTCTCTTTTTCAGTTCGATGATTTTGCTTTTGCTATGGGTGCAGAGAATTTTGAGCTTATTGCTTGCAGGGTTGTGCTCCCTGGGGTTTTTCTTTTTTACACGGGTGTTTGGTCAGCGGGTTGGTCAAGATCCCGACCCGTGGTCGATCAGGTCCATCATCCCAAGATGCTGTTTCTTTGCTAATGAGAATGTACGAGGATACCATTCGACTTCAAGATGTTCTTCTGGGCATATATGTGATTGAGATGGTGTTTGGTTGCCCGTTTTGGTCAAGATTCCAATTTGCGGGCGATTGGATCCGTCATCCCATACTGTGAAGTGAGCGGAGTTCAAGACTCCTGAATTGTAGTGCTGGGGATGCTAATTTTTGTGATTTTTTTGTAAATATGTGGTCCGAATCTTTACCTGAGAGGGTAGAGATTGGTTTATTGAAAACACAGTAAATATTTTTGTATTTTTGAGGATATTTTCTTTGAAAGCAAGAGAAATATTTTTGTGATTTTTGACAATATTTTGATTAAAAGCAAGGGAAATATTTTTGTGGTTTTTGAAAATATTTTGATTTGAAAGCGATGGAAATATTTTTTTGTGATTTTTGACAATATTCTGATTGAAAGCAAGGGAAATATTTTTGTGATTTTTGCAGATATTTTGATTTGAAAGCGATGGAAATATTTTTTTGTGATTTTTGACAATATTCTGATTGAAAGCAAGGGAAATATTTTTGTGATTTTTGCAGATATTTGATTTTGCAATGTTTTTGTATTTTGTGATTTTTCTGAAATGCAGGGAAAAGTGTGGAATTTTCATCCACTTCCAGCTTCTACTGCTGGTAAGGCACCCGATCCATTTTACGTCAGCGAGCAAGACGAGTCTCACACAGTTAAGTGCCGTAGTTTTACATCTTCGGATGAGGAGATTTTGAGGGTTTTTAGTCAACACACCCACAAAGTTGCCTGTTCCTCATGTGCAATGCACATAGACCACGTATCGTCCGACGGACTCCTTCGGCCACAAGATGAGCCACATCCTCACATTTCCCTTAGTCAATCCAGTTTGGGGTCTTACGTTGCTCACAATTCCGTGAGGGTGAGCTTCACCTCCCAACAGCCTTAATCCCCTTCATGAGTTCTAGGAACAGGGAACATCCGTCAGCTTCAACAGCGACTTCCAAATCAAGGTTGTCTATCACGGTGCGTTCAACACGAACATGATTGCGGAGTTCTGCCCGCCTCAGCCCTTACCTGTTTAGAAGATTCTAGACACCCGTACGATCAAGTGTCAGCTATGTCTGGAACAGGTTAGGAAAGAAAGCCCCCGAGAAGTTAATCCCAGTGTAGTTTTAGGTCTTCGGACCACTGGGGATGAATTTGTGCAGTTGAAATTAGTGGTGAAATTTTTTTTATTTTATATTGTATCTATATATATATATATATATTTTGTTTTGAAAAGGTTCCAGATTTCAACTCGGGTGATCAAGATTGATACTGGTTTTTATGGAAAGCTTTAAAATATTTTTGGTATTTTTGAAATGATCCGGGTTATCGAACCATGATCCCAACGGTCGAGGCCGATGCCGGTTTTTAGTTAAAAGCGAGAAAGGTCCCCCGAGAAATTAATCCCAGTGTAGTTTAAGGTCTTCAGACCATGAAACTGTACAAAAGAGGGGCAAACATGTTTTTTTATTTTTGAAAAAATGTCCGGTGTCAGCAGATGGACAATCCAGACTGATGCCGGTTTTTATTGAAAACCTCTCGGGATGTCGATCCCGGCGTAGTTTAAGGTCTTCGGACCAAAAACTTTAAAAGAGGCAGATATATTTTTTATTTTTCTGAAAATGTCCGAGATCGTTAGGTCTTGATTCGATCCAAACCGATGTCGGCTTTTATTGAAAATCCCTCGGGATTTTGATCCCGACGTAGTTTAAGGTCTTCGGACCAAAAACTTTAAAAGAGGCAGATATATTTTTTTATTTTTCTGAAAATGTCCGAGATCGTTAGGTCTTGATTCGATCCAAACCGATGTCGGCTTTTATTGAAAATCCCTCGGGATTTTGATCCCGACGTAGTTTAAGGTCTTCGGACCATGATATGGGGTTGGGCATACTTACCTCGCTTTATGTGGCTTTGTGGGCCCACTTGATGATTAGATCTTGGATTCTGGCACTTCTTTTGATGATCGAACCTTTGATCTTGCTGCTCCATGACTTGAGTAAGTTTTCCAACGGTTTGGATCCTGATGATCTAGTCCTTGAATGGTTCAGATTGATAGATTCGGCCCTGTGGGCCCACTTGAGACCTTAGCTTTACTTTGGGGCACCTCTTTTGACGATTTGTGAGACTAAGAAGGCTTCTCATGGTGTGGATGATGGCTTGAACGTCTCAGATCGCTTGATTTGGCTTTGTGGGCCCACTTGATGATTAGATCTTGAATTCTGGCCCTTCTTTTGATGATCCGCCCTTTGATCTTGTTGTTTGGTGGCTCATGTAGGTCCCTCAATGGTTTAGATCATGATGATCTGATCTTGGAACGGCTTGGATTGCTTGTGGCCCCCACTTGATCACCTTTCGTTCTCTTTGACTTGATTAGCCATGCTCTAGCTGCATTGCTTTGTGATTGGACCGGTGGGGCACCTTTTGTATGATCTTGATCATCTTCAGTTGAAATTTGGAGTGGACCGGAGCCTTGGGCGGCCCACGGAGCGCCATCTGCTGACGTGGACTGTCAGCCTCACCTACCAAGAACCCTGGAGCCAATCCCGCGGAGAGAGGAAGTCTGTGTCCGTACGGGCGGCCCAGGGCAGGCCGCCCAAGGCTCGCCTCTTGAGCGGCCTGGGCTGGCTCTGGTTCGGACACTCTCCTCTGTCCACTGTCCCTGTCTCCATCTGCTTTGCACGGGCGAGTTTGATTCCAGCCATGAATATTCTTCTTGTCTCATCTTCCCTTCTCATTTTCTCTCTTTCTTGGTTTGTCCTTTCTTGGGCAATGGATGGTGGAGATTCGGGGGCTGTGGGGGCTGTCCAAGATGGGTCCCACACTTCAGATTTTCAATTGAGCTTTGATAATGGGGAGATGTCTTTAATGGATGGGGGAGATGGGGCATTGAATGGAAGCATTGATGAGGGGCTAGGGATGGTGGTTGGTGGAGCTTTGAATGGCTCCATTAATGGTGGGATGGCTGGATTTTCTGATTTGAATGGGCCCCTCATTATGGGAGGAATGGATGGTATGGATGAGATGATGGGATGGGACATAGGTGAGGCTATGCATCCCTTGAGTGTGGGTCCCATGGATGACGTGATGGACGGTGATGATGGGACTATGAGGGACATAGATGGGCTGATCTCATGTCTGGATGGTATGGATGGCTCAGATGGTACCTTTGACGGTTTGGATGCTCTGGATGAGGGCCGAGATGTGCGGCACACTTGTTTGGGTGGACTTGATGTGATCATTGATGATGTCCCCTTGATGATGGACGGTGTAGATGCCTCGATGATCCCCTTGATCGGCCAGGATGATGACTGGATACATGATTTTCTGTTGGAGGGGGCCGCAGGTCCAAATCTGACCGTTGATTCCTTGATCGGGGTTACGGGGACCCCTTTGGATGGTTCAGATGTATTCTTTGACGGTCAGATTGGTCAGAATGCCACGATGTGCGGTGTGATCTTTACTGATGGCTCTTTTGGTTGGCAGCATTGTCCTTCTTTTGGTCATTGGCCCTTTGCGCACTCTGTTCATGAGGTGGGCGAGTCTTCTCATACGGCTGAGATTATGACAGTTTCAGATGGCGATGCGACTATATCAGACATAGCCGCCACTGAGGGCCGATCAGGGGTTGTCGAGTCGGCGGAGGTTCCAGCTTTCCTTTCTCCTTCGCCTGTTGACCTTCCGATCCTCGATGAGTTGTCCTCGATTTCTGGGCCTTTTGTGCTGGAGGGGATACCGGTGAGGACTTGTCAGCTGCTTCCTCGTTCTTCTTGCTCGCCACGACTGCTGGCTTGGCTTGACAGCTTGTCAGTTTATGAGATTCGAGATTTGGAGTCTTATGGCTTTGGCAGTCTGATTCATCTGGCCAGAGTTGATATTGATTGGAGGATGCTTGGAGCTGCCTTGATTGACTGGGTCCCTTCATTGAACTTGTTTGCGTTCAACGATATGGAGATGGGGCCCTCTTTGGAGGAGCTTGCACGCTTGACAGGCTTACCCTTGGATTATGCTCAGTACTTCTCGCCGAAGACATCGCCGAAGACTGCTACACCGCAGAACTGGTTCGGGATCCCCTATCTTGTTCGACCTGCAGCTAGTGGCCAAGATGCTGTAGTGTTCTCTTTGGACTTGCTGTATGATCTTTTTTCGGGTCCTCAGGGTACGGCCGGTTCCACCTTTGCTCGGAACGCATTGATGTTCTGTTTGATTGTTGAGGTGCTGTTCTCGGGATGGCGCAGGTCCCAGACTCCTTTGCTTTTTGAGGTGATGAGCCGAGCTGTCCGTCGGCAGGGGATCATTTCTCTCATCTTAGCCGAGCTATTTGATGGGCTGACTGACTGCGCCCTGGGCCGCACTCGTGTCCTTCGCAGCTGCTGTGCATTTCTTCAGGTATCTTTTCTGCATCTTTTTTCTTTTGCTTTGTTTAGGGATTGCTTTGCTCTAGCTGAACTTCTTTTGCTTCTTGTGGTCAGGTCTGGCTATGGGAGCGTCTTTCGATGACTATTCCTGTACCTTTTCCTGACATTCGTCGCCCAGACCTTATGCGACACATTATGGAGTTTCTTCCTCATACAGCTAGGATGAGCGAGCCCTTGTATCGCAGGATGTTCGCTGAACTTCGTGACTGGAACGTTCGTTGGGAGTCATCTTGGCTTTCACTTCCTCCAGTGCTTTGCGATGCACACCGCCATCCTCTGATATTGGTAGGCTTTCGATCCTACTTTTCTTATCACCCCATTCGGTTCCTGCGGCAGTTTGGGTACTAGCAGGATGTTCCTCTTTTCGCTTTCGCGGGTATCGGGCGTCGAGCACTTCCATCCAGATCCTCTGACTTTAGGACCCGGATTGATTGTTCTTGGGCGAGTTATTTGACAGCTGATTTGTTGGGATTTGAGCTGCGGACTTTTCCGATGGCGACCGCCCCGTATCAGTACTGGGTTGCTGAGCAGTCTTTGTATCGACATATCCCTTGCTGGCACCAGACTGCTGATGAGGATGAGCAGGATATCCTTGGAGATGCTGGCTCTTCATCTGGTTTATATGAACCTTTTGAGGAGCGCCCATTCATTGATCCTTGCTTCCTTTTGGCCACTCATGGCCATTTGCTGTCTGAGATCTCCGCACTTCGGTATCATTGTGAGATGATGTCGAGGAGATTGGCTGCCGATCGGAGGTTGTCTGATGAGGAGATAGCGATCCGTACCCTTGAACGCGATGAGGTGCATTACCTGCGTATGGAGGTGAGCAGGTTGAGAGCGAGACTATCTTTTTATGAGTTAGAGGACTCACCTGATGTGGCCGAGGAGGAGGGTAGAGATTGATTGTGTTGGCCACCTGCACATTCTTTTTTGCATATATGATTGATGATGATGCATTTTTTTGTATTTTTTGAAAAAGATGATATGATATGTAAAAGAAATATGATGCATCTAATTAAAAAAGAGAAAACTGTTTGAAAATCTACTGTGCCATGAGTTGTCTTGTGAGTGTTTCTGGACTTTGTGTCGGGATATAGGAATCAGAACCGGGGCTCGGTCAATGATTTGACCGATGTCTCGAGATTTGACTTGCTTGACCTTTGGTTCCCTAGAGATGTAGGCAATGGAAACTCTTGCTTCCTGAGATTGTCAGAATTTGCAGAGCTCTTCGCTCCTGACTGTACTTCCTCTTGTCCTTGCACTTTCACTGCTTGAACCGATCTGGACTGTCTGATTTCTTGGTACCTGCACCTTTTTTTTTCTTTTTTTTATTTGAGCCATTTTTGCCTGCAGCGCTCTTTCGAGTTTTCACCACAGCCGGCTTTTTCCCGTCATTTTTTCCCGTGGCGCCCTTTCGGGTTTTCACCACGTCCCGGGTGTTTGATCTTGCCTGCCCCTTGGCAGCTATGCTGTTTTTACCCTCAGTGCCCTTTCGGGTTTTCACCAAGTCCGCTGTATGCCCACTGTTTTTACTCGGAGCGCCCTTTCGGGTTTTCACTCCGCCCTTTTTGTTTAGGCACACATTTTCTTTTTCTTTTTTTTTTTCTTTTTTTCTTTTCTTTCTGGATCTCTGGATAACTGCGGCGGCTAGAGGTCGGGATTCCGTCGTTGCCGGCCGATGGCAGTCTTTCAGCCCTTATCCTAAGTTACGATGATAGAGCTGTCGGTCTTTGCTAAAGACCCCTCTGAGATGGATGGATGGATGACTGTGTTTCTTCTTGGGTTGATTTTTTTTCTTGGGTGCCTTGCTTTGGCTTCCCTTTTTCTTTCTCTTTTCTTCTCTTTTTTTTTTCTTTTGTATTCTTTTTCTTTTTTTTTTGTATTTTTCTTCTTTTTTTTTTGTATTTTCCTCTTTTCGAATCCCTTTATTTGAAACACTTGTTGGTGGACGGGAATGATTTCTCAGAGATCTTAGCTTTGACCCCTTGACTTCAGCTCTATTAAAGTAACCTTTAATAAGGTCAGAATAACTTACCCGTGAAAGATCTTCACGTTGTCGGCGTTGGTTGGCTCAGGAAGATCCACCCCTCTCATGCTGGTGAGTCTGAGGGCGCCTCCGGGAAGTGCTTCTCTGATGATCAGCGGCCCGTCCCACGAGGGTTTGAACTTTCCTCTAGGATCCGGAAGGTGCGACGGTAGAATCTTCTTCATGACCATGTCGCCTACCTTGAAGCTTCTTTTTCGGACTCTCTTGTTGTAAGCCCGAGCGATCCTTTTCTGATAGCACTGGGAATGACTTAGTGCACGCATGCGCTTTTCATCTGCTAGCTGCAACTGATCGAATCTGGCCCGTTGCCATTCTCCTTCTTCAATTCCGCTTTCGAGTAACACTCGTAGTGATGGTATTTCCACCTCGACTGGTAGGACTGCTTCCATTCCGTAAGTAAGCTCGAAAGGAGTAACGCCCGTAGCAGACCGTACAGACATTCGATAGGCCCAAAGTGCATATGGGAGCATATCTGACCAATCTCGATAGGTCACGACCATCTTCTCGAGTATCCTGACGATTGTCTTGTTTGCGGCTTCTACCCCACCATTCATCTGGGGACGGTAGGGGCTTGATCGATGACGTTGGATCTTGAACTTGCTGAGGAAGTCATCCATCTTCTTGTTGACGAACGGGGTCCCATTATCTGTGATGATGGCATTAGGGATTCCATATCGGCATATGATGTTGTTCTTCATGAATTTGATCACTTGAGATGCTGCAATCGTGGTGTAGGAGGCTGCCTCTACCCACTTGGTAAAGTAGTCGACTGCCACAAGTATGTACTCATGACCATTTGATGCTTTGGGACTGATCTTTCCGATGATGTCGAGTCCCCACATGGAGAAGGGCCAGGGGGTGGTCAGGTTGTATAACTCTGATGATGGGGCATGGATTTGATTCGCATGCTCCTGACACTTGAAGCATTTTCTGACGTGCTGGCAACAGTTTGTCTCCATGGTGAGCCAATAGTAGCCGAGTCGTAGAATCTTCTTTGCCATCATGTGCCCATTCATGTGAGGGCCACAGATTCCTTCGTGTATTTCTTTCATGATCTTTGCAGCTTCTGTTTCATTGACGCATCGGAGGAGGATGTGATTATAGGATCGCTTGTAGAGAACTTCGCCACTGATAGTGAACTGGCCGGCCAAACGTTGGATGGTTCGGCGATCTGTTGCTGTTGCTGACTCTGGATACTCCTGGGTTTCGAGATATTGCTTGATGTCGGCATACCAGGGTTTGTCAGGGACAGCTTCGGCTTCTTCTATTTGCAGGCAAAAAGCAGGTTCTTCTTGAATTTCGACTATGAGCTCCCACTCTGAAGCTCCTTTTGGTATCTCGAGCATTGATGCAAGTGTGGCGAGAGCATCTGCAAACTGGTTCTTGGCTCTGGGCATGTATGAGAAGGTGATTTCCTTGAATTCTTCGATCAGATTGTCAAGATACACATGATATGGTATCAACTTCTCGTCTTTGGTCTTCCATTCGCCATTGGTCTGATTGATGATAAGCTGTGAGTCTCCAAACACTCGTAGCTTCTTGACGCCCAAGATTATGGCTTCCCTTAAGCCAGCGATGCATGCCTCATACTCTGCCATGTTGTTGGTACACTCGAATGCGATGCGCCTCGAGATAGGAATAGGGACATCATCTGGAGAGTAGAGGATTGCTCCAATACCTCTCCCTTTAGAATTTGCTGCGCCGTCGAAGAATAACGTCCACTCATCTTTTTTCTTCTTTTCTTCCTCTTCAATGAGCAAGAGATCTTCATCAGGGAAGAATGTCTTGAGCGGCTGATAGTCCAGGAGAGAGTGAGCCGCAAGATGATCGGCGAGGGCCTGTCCCTTGATTGCCTTTTGAGTGACATAGGTGATGTCGAACTCAGACAAGAGTAGCTGCCATTTAGCTATCCTTCCAGTGAGTGCCGGCTTCTCGAACAGGTACTTGAGCGGATCCATGTGAGCGAGGAGGAGAATAGGGAATGCAATCATGTATTGACGGAGTCGCTGAGTTGCCCAGACTAGGGCGAGGCAAGTCTTCTCGATCGGGGAATACCTGGTCTCGTAGTCGGTGAACTTTCGGCTCAAATAATATATTGCTTGTTCCTTCTTCCCAGTTTCGTCGTGTTGGCCGAGGACACAGCCAATGGCTTCTGCTGTTACCGAGATGTATAACAATAGTGGTCGTCCAGGAGTGGGCGGCACTAGGACTGGAGGATTCATGAGATACTTCTTGATGCGGTCGAAGGTGACTTGGCAATCATCATTCCATTCTTTTGGGACGTTCTTCCGAAGGAGCTTGAATATGGGCTCACAGATAGGTGTGAGCTGTGCGATGAAGCGACTGATGTATTGAATTCTGCCGAGGAAGCCACGAATTTCTTTCTCTGTTCTAGGAGGGGGCATCTCGATGATTGCTCTGGTTTTGGTCTCGTCGACCCTGATGCCATCCTCGCTCACCATAAAGCCGAGGAGCTTACCTCCCATTGCACCGAAGACACATTTCTGAGGGTTGAGGCGGAGCTTGTACTTTTCTAATCTGTTAAATAGCTTCTTCAGATCTTCAAAGTGTCATTCAATTGTGCGAGATTTGACGATCATGTCGTCCACATATACTTTAAGCTCTTTGTTCATCATGTCGTGGAATAGTGCTGTCATTGCTCGCTGATATGTTGCTCCTGCGTTCTTCAGACCGAACGACATTACCCTGTAACAGAAGGTTCCCCAGGGAGTGATAAATGCTGTCTTCTCACGATCTTCGACGGCCATCTTAATCTGATTGTAAACTGAGAACCCGTCCATGAATGAGAAGATCTTATTTGTCGACCAGAGTGTCGATATGTGGCAAAGGGAAGTCATCTTTTGGACTGGCTTTGTTGAGATCTCGGAAGTCGATGCACATTCGAACCTTGCCATCCTTTTTCGGTACTGGTACGATGTTGGCGAGCCATTCAGGGTAGTTGGAGACTACCAAGAATCCCGTGTTGTACTGCTTGATGACTTCATCTCGGACTTTCAGAGCCCATTCTGGCTTCATTCTTCGAAGTTTCTGCTTTACTGGCTTCATATCTGCCTTGGTTGGCAGATGGTGTACAACGAGCTCTTCATCGAGCCCCGGCATGTCTTCATATGAGAACGCGAAGTTGGACAATCTTGGAGCTAGGAACTCTATCATTTTCTGTTTCATCTCAGGTGGCAATGATTTTCCAATGCGTACTTCCCTAGGGATCTCAGGCGTCCCCAAGTTTACTATCTCGAAATCATCGGCTACAACATTGGCTTTGGATTCAAACTTTTTGAGGAGATCCTCTAGTTCGGGAGCTGGATCATCATCTTCCTCGTCCCGAGCTTCGTCCAGACCCATGAGTTCGAAGTCTAATTCGATGTCGAAATCATATGATTCGACTTCAAACTCATGCGACTCTTTAGACGAACTTGGCACACTATTGAATGCAGGGAAAGAAATGTTTTTTGGTTTTGAGATTTTTGTGAAATGGAAATACTAGATGTTTTTGGCTTTTGAAAGTTTTTGATTTTTTTGGTTTTTTGAAATTCACGGGACCTTGAACAAGCGGGCATTGCAGACCATGATTGAGCCCAACTTGTTCCAAAGTTCCGGTCATTGCTTAAACAGGCGTTTTTTTTTGGAAGCCAGAGCCCTCAGATGGCTCTTTGGCTGATTCAAAAGTGAGGGGAACAGATGACCATTCAGGACCCCACACTTCCTCCCCCGAAGAGGTGGGGGTTGATGATTTGGGCGAAGAATTATGGTCTGGCCCAATGACCATGACTTCTCGCTGGTCGGGTTCGAGATCTGAGTCGCACTCAGTCCCTCCCGGATCACTTACCTCGCATTGCAGTTCGTCTGGTTCCACAGTGAGACACAAATTTGGAACCTGGACATCAGACCAATCTAGGGCTGGCCACTTCCCTTTCTTGGTCCAATGGATGGGCTGCTTCTGCCCTTGGCTGATGATTGATGAAGTTGGTTCTGCAGGGATGGGCAAGTCGTGCCCCTTGCTAATTGGTGCTGAGATGGGCGAGTTGTGCCCCTTGCTGACTGAAGTGGGCAGGTTGTGCCCCTGGTTGAGAGAAGTGGGCAAGTTGTGCCCCTGGTTGAGAGAAGTGGGCAAGTTGTGCCCCTGGTTGGGAGCAGGTGTCAGAGTAACCTGGTCCTGAAGCTGCTGTATTTGACTTCCTTCTTCGTCTTCATCCTTTTCTTCTTCTTTTGGAGGCTTAGATGGTTCGAGAATCTGATCCCATCGAATGGGGGGCCACGTGGCCCAAACTAGGCTCATCGGGAGGCCTTTGTGTAGTGCAGTCGGTTGATTCCCTCCTGGATCTTTGCAAGGTTCTCCTGGCTTGACGAACTGGATGGGTGAGCACCGAAATTTCTTCCTCCTTTTGTCCATGAATGTTGACCTATATCCGAGTCCCCATTTGCGTTGGTTATATATCAGTGGTACCTTTCTAGATTTGAAGTGGTTCTTCATTCGGTATTTGAGGCTCAGACGTTCTGCCGGTAAAAAGACACGATCCACCCTTATCGGTTCTGGATTAGCGATAGAGTTCACGGTCTCGAATTCGAAACTGTGAAACGGGATGTCCTCTTCAGAGTGCTGGATATCAATGACCGGGATATCTGGTTCAGTGGCAGCAGCATTGGAAGGAATGATGAGCTCTTTCTCTGCATGGATAGAGATCACTTGATTTCCACGGATATACTTCACTCGTTGATGCAGGGTTGATGGCACAGCTCCAACCTTGTGCAGCCATGGTCGCCCAAGCAACATGTTGAAAGAGGCTGATATATCCAGGATTTAGAATGTGATGGTGGAGACTTCCGGGCCTATCTGTACCTCTATGTCGACTTCCCCTTCCACTGATCGGCGGGTGTTGTCGAATGCTCTGACACATATGGTGCTAGGTCGAAATGAAGAGGGACTGATTCCCAGACGTTCCGCAGTCTTGAGCGGGCAGACGTTTAAGCTTGAGCCATTATCGATAAGGACCAATGGGACGCAGAGGTCTTTGTATCGTAAGGCTATGTTGAGGGATCGCCCATGATCTCGTCCTTCTGGTGGCAACTCATTATCAGTGAAGGTGATGGCGCGCGGAGCCAGGAGTTGTCCAATCATCAAAGCTATCATTTCTGGTGCCGTATCAGAGGAGACGTGAGCATCGTTCAAGGTCTTGGCAAACATTTCTCGGTGTATGCGAGATGTACAGAGTAGCTCCCATACTGAGATTTGTGCAGGGATTGACTTGAGCTGATTCGCCACATCGTATGCGGCTTCATTTTTGTTGCCGAGGCCTGAAAGGGCGCCTTTGGGATCTCCTCTGTTCTGATTATCTCTTCGGATGCAACGCCCATTGGGATTCATGTTCCCCACTTCTGCACATTCTGGATAGTGCCATGGGACCTCTTTATAGTTTTCCTCCCTTTTGCCTTCTAGGACCACCGGTTCTTGCAACGGTGCTGTTGTGGGTACCAGATCTTCCTCGTATGGAGCTTTTGCCTTGAGGACTACATTGTTGCCTGTGCTGAAGGGGTAATATCGAGGCTTGTCTTCATAGACCACATAAGGTCGTGGTCCTGGCTTGACTGTTCCTGGGGCGGGAGGCTCCCATGGAATGAATACTGGTCCTCTTGATATGGCAGGAGGTTTCTCTGTTCGTCCCAGCTGCCGTGGTGTGATTGATACGCCTCTGGGACTTGCCCCTTGCAATATGACTGGCTTGACTGGAAGAGCTCCTTCCAAGACAACGGGCTCTTGCTGCTGATGAGTGTAATCCTTCTATTGCGGATTGGATTGTTCTGGAGTTGCCCCTTGCAAGATAACAGGTTCGTATGTGGGCTCAATGTATGATTGTGCTCCTTCCAGGACGACTGGTTCCCAGCTTGAATGGTTGTAAGGTGCCCCTTGAACAACTGGTATATCATATGGAGGTGCTCCTTCGAGCACTACTGGCTCGGAGATTGAAGGAAGAAAGGGACTTGCCCCTTGCAAGACTGGAGGATGATTAGTTGGCCCATAAGTGTAAGCATGAATGGACTGGATAGGGGAGAAGAAGCGATCGAGATGGTCCCCTTCTTCTATACTATTGACTGCAGGGCCACGAGACGAACTGGGGTCCGTCGGATGTTGAGGCAGAGGATTCTGAAGGATGTTGGTGGGAACTGTTGGAGAAGTTCCAGGGACCGAGATGACAATCTTGCGGTCATCAATCAGGTCTTGTATGGCATTTTTCAAAGTATAGCATCGATCAGTGGCGTGGCCACGTCCTTGATGGTAGGCACAGTACTCATTTTCTCGGTAGTTTGGAGGCAGAGGATGAGGCGGAGACCTAGGTGTCATCAGAGTGAGTAACTGCTTTTGTACCAGCGTAGTCATGATTTGACTAAGTGGTTGACTGAGTGGAGTGAACTTCCTGAACTCCCTGTAATTCTGCCTGTTCTGGTATGAGTATTGGCCATTTCCCCTGATCTGCTGCTGTTGTCGAGGTGGTTGTGGCTGAGGATTCGGTTGTGGCTGATACCGCTAAGGCTGATGCTGAACTAGATTCTGCTGATACTGTTGACGTCCCTGTGGGGGAGCACGTTGATTCCCTTGAGCAGTGGTGTTGATATTGTTTACCTCCGTTGGGCGAGGAGGAGAACCACTACGGTTTCCATTCCCGTGCCCGATAGGTCTTCCTTCCACTCTGTTCCTCTTGACTGTAGTGGCTTGATGAGGCCATGGGGAGATTGTCCCGGCCCGGATTCCTGCTTCGACTTGTTCTCCAGCACGGATCAATTGTGAGAAATTCGCATATGGATGCGAGATGAGATACCCGGATATGCCTGGGTATGTTGAATGAACAATCATGGAGATTTGTTCTTCGTCGTCGATGGGTGTCCGCATTCGAGTTGCCATAGCTCGCCAGCGACCCACATAAGCTGATAGTGTTTCATCACTCCTTTGCCTGAGAGCTGCGAGGTCGGCTCTTCTGGGTGCCATGTTGAGATTGTATGCGAATCTGTCGACGAAAGCCTGGGAAAGCTGTTCCCATGTTCTGATGCGGTGGCAGTCCAATGAAGTGTACCAATCTAGGGCATCGCCCTTCAGAGATTTTTGGAACAAGCGAATAAGGGCCCCTTCATTTCCTGCGATTGCACTCAGCTCTCCACAGAAGGCCTTGAGATGTGCTGTGGGACAACCGCTGTCGTCGTATCTTTTGAACTTTGGAACCTCAAAGTTTTGAGGTACCTGAACATCTGGGAAAGGACACAAGTCTCTGAACTTGGTCGAAGGTAGGTCGATTCCTTGCTGTCGCTGAAGCTGATTTTGCAAGATCTGGAACTGCTCCCGCAACTCGTCCAGTCCTGAGTGATCTGTTCGAGCGACTGGTGCCTCCTGGAGTAAGGCACGTTCTTCTTCGGCATAGTGGTCGATGTCTTCGACCCTATGGGCTTGCTGAAAAGCAACCGTGGGTTGCTGAAATTGATTTGATGACTGAACTGGATTCTGATGAACTTGTGCTTGAAATGATGGTAACTGAACTGGAGACTGTACTGAAGGTTGAACTGGAACTTGCTGGAAATTGACTGGATTTTGCTGAATTGAAGATTGCTGAAAATTAACTGGATTTTGCTGAATTGAAGATTGCTGAAAATTAATTGGAATCCCATCGGCGGGGATGTGCTGGAATTGAAAAGTGCTCCTGTTTGCAGGAGGCTGAGATACTGGGAAGTGACCCCCTTGTTGGGTATTCGCCACTGTCCGCTGATTGATGTGGGCTTGACACTGACCCCCATTGTGGGCATTCGCCAGTGCTGTCCCTGTTACTGGATATTGAATTGAAATCCCATCGGCGGGGATGTGCTGAAATTGAAAAGGTGTCCCATCGGCGGGGACATGCTGAGATCTATTGAGATTGTTGTTTGCAAGATTGACTGGAAGTTGACTAGATGTTCCTGCAACGGAAGTGCTCTAAGATAGCCTTGTTGTTGCAGGAAGGTACTGAGGAAGATGCCCCGTAACGAAGGGCTGAGATGGCTGTTGTCGGTAGTCTTGGGCAGACTCCGATGGTTGTGCTTGATTTGAACTGGAGGCCGGGAGGACCCGGCATGGTTGCTGAGACTGGTGAACTGGGCCAACTTGATTGTTGGCTGCTGCGGTGGTTTGTGCTTGCATGAATTGCAAGAGCATTTCTTGCATTGCTCTCATTCCTTGTGCCAATTCTTGTATGATTGGCGTATTGTCAACGGGCTGTTGCGCTGGAGGTTGCGCTTCGGTCATTTCAAGAGCAGGGAAGTGATGAGTTTCTTCTTCATGGTCGGACATGGCTTGCTGAGCCCGAGTGCGGATTATGCTGCGGAAGGGAAGTTGTCTCCGCGTACGTTGAGCCCGAGGAGGCGCAATGATGAGGACTATACTCTTTTTGAGTTTTGGGATTTTCTATTTTTTTTTGTTGGTTTTATGATTTTCTCTATTTTTTTTTTTGGGTTTTGGATAGAATGCTATGCAGATGAGATTGTATGAGGATTAGTGACTTTCAAGTAGGGGAAGGATTCTATTTTTCAAGTCGGATCACGACTAGTGGGACTAGCTTATCCCCAGTGGAGTCGCCATTCTGTGGACCCTCGCCGATTCTTCCGCGCTCCCACACGACGTCGTTCTCCCTTTCCCTTTCCTTTCGGAAAAGAAGGAGATGAGGATGCGTGAGTGCGAAATCGCCGTTTGTGCCACTGGCTTGCCTCGTTCTCGAGGGCTTCGTTTGGTTGTCGTATTGAGTTGGATGTGTTTAAGTGTGTTTATATAAGACCAGAGTCGCCACTAGCCAGTTACTTCGAATCTACAGTCGGCTAGACCCCGTAGAAACGTTAGAGAAGGGAATCCGAAGATTCCTTCCTCTAAAATGACTCCTGTTGGTCTGCGGTCAGAGATTCAAGGTAAGGGATCACGGTTACAGGGTGGGAAGAGGTTAAGCACCCCACACGCTGCCCGTACCGAAGTACGGTCTCTACTTCACAGAATCGATCGAATACTTGAAAGTCTAGTTTAATCCTCGTATATTCTCATGGATGACATGATGCATGAATGCGGGTCTGAACAGTAAGAGTTTCTGATGGGCAGGTTCCAACAACGGGCAAGCCCAGAGCGTACGCTCGAACTGACAGGTGCTTAATGTAAGACGTATGCAGTGTGCTTGAATGATCAAGGTGCTTGTAGTGATATGTACGTGAATGCAGGTCTGAACAGTAAGAGTTTCTGATGGGCAGGTTCCAACAACGGGCAAGCCCAGAGCATACGCTCGAACTGACAGGTGCTTTATGCGAGAAGCATGTGGTGTGTTTGAATAATCAAAGTGTTTGCAGTGAAGCAGGGGGATTGGAAGAAAAGTAAATGTTGCACTTATGCTAGATGCAAATGAGATGATGCTGGAAAAGAGTAGCTGGATGGACGGAAGTGTCGCAAGGATTGGCTTTGAGTGGCTGGATCAAGACTTGGATGGCTTGAGAGGCTTGGACCAGTGGTCAGGCTGGGCTGGACCAGGGTTAGACTCTCCTCACTCGGGCTCTCCTTGGTGGAAAAATGGACTAAAAGGAAAAAGGGGACTCGGATCGCACTCGGGCTGAATGGGCTTCGAATGGATTGTTGAAATGAGAAGGGGAGGGGGGTATTTATAGCAGCAGAGAGGGGCACTCTCGTAATTTTTTCCGGGCGGCCTGCCATGGGCCGCCCGTACGGCCGCTCCTCGGTTTCCAGCGAGTACGGTCGCTCCCTCGGGGCTACTGTTGGACTCGCTGGTCGACTCAGTGAGTTGACTCAGCGGGTCGACTCGGTGGTTTGACTCGACGGGTTGACTCGACGGGTTGACTCGGTGTTTTGACTCGACGGGTTGACTCGACGGGTTGACTCAGCTGGTTAACTCAGCGAGTTGACTCAGTGAGTTTGACTTTTTTTGGGATTTTTTGACTGGCCTTTTTTTATGGGGGGTTTTTCAGGGTGGTGTTTAGGACTGGGTTGACTGGGTTCAGGCTTGAACCGGGCTATGGAATGGGGCTTACAAGGGTGAGTTTGGCTGAGTTTGGACTTGGGATTTGGGGGTATGGTCCTCCGTTCAACCAGCTATCTCTACCAACAGTGTAGCCGAAGGTGGGGTGTCTACAGCGGGTTATACGGTTTGGCTTCTGTAGGACAACCCCATACATGAAAATATCGTAGACTAGGCTTTCCCCCTGTCCACAATTCATATAGAGTTTTCATTACAGCCTTACTTGGGACCCTATTAAGGATATGCACAGCCGTTCTCAATGCATCACCCCACAAAGATTCTGGCAACGTAGAATTACTAATCATAGATCGCACTATGTCCTTTAGGGTGAGATTACGCCTTTCCGCTACACCATTCTGCTCTGGAGTACCGGGTATGGTGTACTAGGCGATGATGCCACAATCTTGTAAGTATCTAGCGAATGGACCTGGATTACGCCCAGATTCGTCATACCTTCCGTAGTACTCACCGCCACGGTCGGATCTAACGACTTTGATCTTCCTGTCGAGTTGATTCTCTACTTCAGCCTTATAGATCTTAAATGTATCCAGGGCGTCTGATTTTTCGTTAATAAGGTACAAGTACCCATAACGAGAGTAGTCATCTATAAAAGTGATAAAATAATCCTGCCCATTCTAGGATGCTGTAGGGAACGGTCCGCAGATGTCTGTATGAATCACTTCTAAGAGTCATATGCTCCTAGTGGCACCCTTTTTCCTTATTCTAGTCTATTTACCTTTAATGCAATCAATATAAACCCCAAAGTCTAAGAAGTCCAGGGAGTGAAGAATTCCTTCACGCACAAGCCCTTCCAATCTCTCACGAGAGATGTGGCCTAATCGCCTGTGCCATAGCATGGAGGAATTCTCACAATCTAAACTTTGTTTGATGCCTTTAGTGTTTCCATGTGAGGAGTTAATACTGTATACATGTGAAATATCCAAATCTAGCTGATAAAGGTTATTAACTAAAGTGTCAGAACCAATCACAACCGAATCATAGCAAATACTTAATTTTTCATTTGCAAATTTAAACTCATAACCAAATTTGTCCAAACGAGAAATGGAAACCAAATTGCGCCTTATAGAAGGCACACAAACAGTATCTGCTAGATCAAGAAAGTGTCCTGACAATAATCTAAGCCTACAGACTCCAATAGCTTCCACGTTTACTCTAATGCTGTTCCCCATAAAAACTGATCTCTCTGCATCAGTTGGCATCTGGCTTTGGAGTATATCCTACATGGAATTACAAATGTGAATAGTTGCACCAGAATCTATCCACCAGGAGTCTGTGGACATATCAGCTAAATTCGATTCAAAACAGAATAAAATATGGTCTTTACCCTTAGAAACGAGCCATGCTTTAAATCCTTCACAGTCCTTCTTCTGATGACCAGGCTTATTGCAGAAGAAGCAGCCATCATTAGGACCATTTCTTTTCTTCTTAAATATTTTTTCAGACTTAGGCTGATTTCCACCCGCAGTACCAGTAGAACCTTTTCCTGAAGTGTGCTTTCTTTTCTTATTTCCTTTTCGTCCTTGACCAGATGTCACTAGGTGCACACTTTGTGTCTTGCTCGACCTTCTGAGTCTCTCTTCCTCCTGAACGCACTGAGATATCAGTTCATTCAATGTCCACTTTTCCTTTTGAGTATTATAGTTGATTTGGAATTGACTGAACTGTGGAGGGAGGGAGTTCAGAACCAAGAAAATCAAGAGTTCATCCTCAATCTTAAGGTCCAATGTACGGATTTTAGCCACCACGTCAGAAAATCCACCAATGTACTCCCTGATATTTCCTTGACCGTTATAAGTGGCTTGAGTCAGCTTATGTAAAAGTGAACTCAGCTCAGCTTTATTCGATTTATTAAATCATTTTCCTATTTTAGTCAAGAAATCTTTAGCTTTCTCAGTGTCGGGCATGACACCCTGCATGGTCTCAGAAATCGAGTTCTTTATGATCTTGAGACACATCTTATTTGACTTGGTCTAGGCCTTGTAGTGAGCCTTTGCTGATTCCGTACTAGAGTCAGTTGGAATAGGAGGCTCTACTTCCTCCAGGGCCAGGTCCAAGTCCATGCAACCTAGGACTATTTCAACAGACGACTTCCATTTGGAATAGTTGGACCCAGTAAGCAAAGGTATGGAATTGAATTGTGTTGGAACATTGAAAACAGTCATAGCTGGACATTCAAAGTATAAACACTCACATTAACAAACAAGTCCCATATTATAATGCATAAACATAAACCACAAATATCATGCATGTATGTTCATTCGATTGACTTGGGCCTTCAATCAAATGACCCAGAATGATGATCGGCCATAATCATCAAAATCTGGCAAGAGCCTAGCGTATCATCATGATTCCTCCTTTGGGTGAAATTGTAACATACAGGAGGCTCTACTGAACATGAAGCTGATCAATGCTAGTGAAATAAATCTAAGACGCCCATCATCTTTAGATGAAATGAGTCTCTCAAACCTATATCACCATCACTAATCACTTCATTCCGTTCACACCCAGCCAAACGATGATACTTCTTTATTTTGACCACTGCCTACCTGGGTATAAACACAACTGAATGCAATCCTATAATGGAGGGTCACTGAATTCCATATACTGAAGTCTAGAAGTAAAGATCTTCATAAATTGAGGTCACTTTGGTGGCTAACACAACTAGTTTTAATCCCTACTTCCAGACTCAAGGATTGTTACATGGTTCTGCCCACAACGAACCATAACGTGGACGTTTTGATTCGGCCCAAAACTATATGGGTAATGGCTCTATTTTAGACCAAATCAGAGCTCAAATAATTAATAATCATGTCCACTGAAGTTGGGCCTATATCCACTCAATAATTAATATAAACCATCAGGCCCCATATGGTTTGGCTCCGAATAAGCATCAAAGGAGCCGTTAAAATTGGGGCATAATTAGGCTAAAAGAAGGCTTAATCAATGGTTCAAATGAGCTTATAATTGGGCCTAAAGAAATAGGAAACTCATTCCACATTTGGCCTAATTAGATCCAGCAAATAGGTCCAAAATACAATGAAATAGGCCCATAGCCAGAGAAGATCTGCAATCGGCCTAAGGTTGGGCCCAAAAATGGGCATTAAAGTACCCACTTAAAATGGGTTTGGGCCCAGTGGTGGGCCTGGTCTACTGGATTGGGCCTTGCGGGCCTGGCCACTGGACTGGGCTTGGCGGGCTTGATTGAATGGACTGGGCCGATCGGGCTTGTCCTACTGGACCGGGCCTGGTGGGCCTGGCCTACTGGACTGGTCTTGCCGGGCCTGTCCACTGGATTGGACCTAAGCCCAGCCCGTAGCCCAATCCCCATAAAGAACAAAAAACACAAGGGCTGAGCACCCAAAACTCCAGCCTCTTTCCTCTTTCTTTCTAAAATAGGGTTGACGAAACCCTAGCCACCGCCATGAATCGGGCAGCAACACCATGGCCAGATGAAATCCTGGCGCCGCTACCCTCGCCGTCAGCCCTCGCTGTCAGCTGCAAACTTTTGTGTCGATGGTGATCAAACGACAGTGGCTGATGGTTTGAATCGGGCCTAGATGATCGACGGTCGTCGATCACGAACAACGACTGTGGTCGCTGGTGCTGAAGGAGGTGGCGCTGTCATCATCAACTGCCACCACCGCCGCTAAAATCGGGTGCAGCAGAGATTGGCAGTCGATATTATCTGAAGTAGCCACCGTCAATGGTGGCCTATAATGGCTGGGATCGACTTCCAGCATCATAAACAACAGCCATGGAAATCCTCGAGCAGTCTACCAACAGACCGCTCCCGCCTCTAACGATTGCGATGGGCCGAGATTTAAGACGGTGCTAAAACAGGGTTTGCCAAAAAAACAGGGTTTCTCCTTTTCTTTCTTTCTTTTTTTAAATTACTATAGTCGACAAAATCTGTCGATGATTACAATGGTGAACGATCGCCGATCGGGATCCGAAATCATGGTTGATTGTAGGGTTTCATGTGGTCTGAATCGATCCATGACAGCCGACAATGGCCAGATCAAATCTGGATTTTCATGGTTGCCTATAATGGTTGTTTTAGAGAGAAATCATGGCCTACGATGGCAAAGGTCTGTTGTGATCTCCATGGCCATCCAGATCATTAGACAACCATACATGACCACAGGGCCACACGCCAATCCATAAGCATGGCAGATATGTGGCGTGAAAAACGGTAGTAGGAAATCGTAAAGATTCGAAATCTACCATATTCATGCATAGGAGGCTCTGATACCAACTGTGAAACTTAAACTTAATGCGGAATAATCGGATCGTCTATGCATCGAATAATGGAGATTCCATACTGTAATCTTAAAGCCATACATGATTGGGAAGACATTCCTGATGCCGCCGTGTTGTCGAGAAGAACTCTTGGTCTTCCGCACCTTACACCTTTAGGGGAACCTCTCAATGGGGACTAGGGTTTTCTCTTGTGTGTTGGTGAGGGGACCAAGACGTATATTTATAGGAAAGAGGGCCAAAGAAGCTTACCCATCACACTTCTCTCCTCTAAGGTCTCCACACCGTAGGTTTCCATATCTGGCTTAATAATCACGTATAGGGAACATGGTTCAAGCGTCCCGTCTCAAACCTATTTGTAATGATCACAACTATAGTGTGGCCCACTGAATCGCTCAATCTGAATAATCCAACGGTCATAATCTAAACCGATGATCATGTGTAGCCCACCTAATGGAGTCTTACATTATTATCTCTAAGCATAATAAATGAAAGAAAATTTTTAATCACTAAAATACATATTAAAATGAATAAGTCATTACATAGGCTGAGTCACCTGCCTAAGTCATGCGGTCTTCTGAAATGGAAAAGCTCTGCCCAAATAGTGAAGATGCCGAGTGTGTAAGATCGTCTTTGAGTCAATCCAACATGGCTGGATATCAACCGTAGTCGGGCTTTTAGTTTTTGAAATATGCATTTTAAACCAGAGGAGCAACTTGTGTAAAAGAAACTGACTAAACATTTCAATTCACTGAGAATGGCCCACCAAACGAGTGGTGTGGCCTAACACCAAGAAACAAAAATTCTTACATACATCGTGGTAGTTACGTGCCTTGCTCAAGGTTCTCTAACGTTGGAGAAAGAAAATTAATTAACGTGCACATTATCAACTGAATCCTTTGGTGTTAATCAACCGAATCCTTCGATGCATCACTCCCTACTTAGCCTTGATTTCAAAACCAGGCTATGTCAACGCTTAGTGGGCCACCCCATGAAACTATACCTAAAAACTTCTCAATTCATGTGGGTATGGCGCACTTAGATTTCGTAATGCTATGTTTTACCTTCCGGGAAATGCTGATCCTAATAAGGCACATCAAATGAATGGATTTTATGGCCTATAACACCAAGGTGGGCCCCTATACAAAACTAACTAATGGTAGGCATCCCATCTTAATGTTTTCTTAGAGTGTGGCCTACCTGATTTCTGGATGGTCGTGAATTTTGGGTTCTAAGGTGGACATGAGGCATGGTACCTGATGGAGGGAGTGTATCTCATGAAAGTTTCACCCACATGTCTCATGGTGTGCGAGGTCCATGCAAGCACGGGTCATGTAAAAATACAGTGTCCTTATAAGGTGGGGCCACGTTCTGGTCTCACGTACTAGTGAGCAGTAATGGACAAGTGACCTAAATAGGCGCATTACTAGACAAGACAACGATGGGCCAGCATAAACCGGCACACGTTGCAAGATATTGTGCATCTCTTTATATAAATCCAAAAGTGCGACGTAGAACGAAATCTGATCTCATATATGCACTGGTTTGTGGACTCATCGCACATGATGTAAGCCCAAAATCTGAGCCGTCCACGTGATGCATCACCTAAAAAAACCTCTAGATCCCAGCTTTCAACTTGATCCAGAAGCTTTGGTGGGCAATGGAAAAAGGAAACAGTTTCCTCACTTGATTTGCCTCACTCTCTCTCTCTCTCTCTCTCTCTCTCTCTCCTACGGGCCACCAAAGTTTTGAATCAGGTTGAAAGCAGGTTCCTTGGGTTTTTTGAGGTGCTGAATCATATAGACGGCTTAGATTTTAGGCTTTAGGTGTGATGATTCCTCAAAAGGGTACTGCTCACGAGTTCCATGAGGACCCGTGCATGGGAGAGCAAAACTCTATATATGTGTGTGTGACACTCTCAAGTGCAACTGGTTGCACCACATCTCAGGTCGCATGGAAACACACTCTCAACTACCGACAATAAATGCAAAGGAAAGAAGGTAAGGGGGTTGTGGTGTTATGTGTAATCCAAGTGGGATGACCATGTGCGTTACTCCATGTTAGGCGCAGGATCCAAAAATCAGCCTAATTTGTGATTGAGGTATACTATACAATTAGAAACAATGTATAAGTCAAAGCTCACCCTTTCAATTGTTTCTATCGATGTGGCCCACCTAAATTACTAATGAGCCTGATTTTTGGGCCCTAATACTAAATTTAGTTTATGATTGGCTAACACTAAATTCAGTCGCTGGAGTGCATTGAATTTTTGAGTCCCAACACTATGATTGGCTTTTAAAAGCCCTTCGAATGGATCATTAGATTTTGCTAATTTAGGTAAAGACTGGAGGTAAATAATTCAAACGAGTAATTTAGAAATTCAATTTCCACTAATGAGGATCTCTCATATTTCATCATTTAACCGAATGGGCATTGACCAGGGGATTGTCAGCAAATGTTCTACAATTGATTTTGGTGACACATGTCAGCTCCATATTGCAAGATGATAATACAACTGGGGTAGGACGTGATCGAGCACCGTCTCTCTCACGAGGGATAACTACTCCGAATCCACAAAACTATCGGGACTCCTCAACCAATCTTTCTCGAATCCATGAGGAGATATCTCGAATCCACAAGATCTACCTTCAAATCCACGAAGAAAAGGAGAGTAAAAACTCAAGTTTCATTGAGAATAATCTAAAGCATATTATAAAAATAAGTTTAATCAACTTAAATAGAAATAAACTAACCTTAAACCCTAACTTGCATGCTAAGAAAAGAATCCTAGATGAAGTAGGAAAGAAAATCGCAAAAATCGAAAAAAAATTGCAAAATCTTCGCAAATCTATTCAACTCCACAGAGTAGTACTGACCGATCGTCAGGGGCTCCGACCAGTTAGCCAGGGTCCCAAACTGTCCAACAATTTGGGGCGTTGCCCAGGAGAAATTCGACCGATCTTCGGACTGATCGGGACTGATCTTGGCAATAGGCAAGGCTATCGATCGGCTATCTTATTGGTGTTTCTCTCGATCTTCTCGTGGTCAATCTCCTCAATGAACGTGTGTGACCCACGCCCTCAACTAGGGGATTCTTCCGCTACATCATTCTCCCCTACTTAAAGAAAACTCAACCTCAAGTTTCTCTTTATGTCATGGTGGCGATTCGTTTTCATCTTCTTCCACAGCCTTGGCTTGTACTTCGTGCTCATCTTCACCAACAGACTTGATCAATGATACGTGTCCTTGGCTAATCCCTGGCATAACTCAACAATCGTCATCGTCTTCTTCTCATTAAGAACAAGGAAAATTACAAATAGATCTGTCATACCAATAGTACTGTCGAAGAGGGGCTCAATCTAGCACAGATCTTCAAATAGTTTGGCGTCCACAGTCGCCTCAAAGCCATGTAATGCTGGCGTGGTACTTTTACAAGTGATCAAGGGTCCTGCGGATCTGGATCCATAATCTCTGAAACATCTATCGGATCTTGTTCTTTGTCTTCCACATTTGAAGTGTTGACAACCTCCATCATCTTAGAATTTCAATCAACATCGAAGATGGTTGGAGATTGAACCTTGTGTTCCTCTTCCATGGCCTCAACATCGACCGATTCAGCAACTTCTTCGTCGCGATCCTGGGCAAACAAAAAAGAATACTCCTCTATTAAAGCTTTGAGAAGAACTTCCATGTCTGCATGAATAACTTCCACCTCAAAAGCTTCGAGAGGAACTTCCAGCTGTTAATGGTCCTCCATTTCTGCAGGCACATCGTGCACACTTCTAAAGGGGATGGAGGTCTATGGCAACACCACCTTCATCAGATCATTCTCATCAACCAGGAAACATGCTAGCAATCGCCGCCTCATCCGCTGCCACGAGTGAAGTGGTAGTTTTCCTTCCTACTTTCGACAATGCTGAATGTGCAACCACCAATCCCAAACATCATCCGACATATGGCGTATTGCAGTTACAATTCTTCTCTCCTCTAGAATCAGATTGTAGCTAAAGAAGTATTTAATTCTAAGATCCAGTCATCGACGTTATTCCGTCCATTGAAGTCTTGAATGTCTATCTCCCTTTTATAGCATCGATCTGCCCGATGTCCCAGATCTCTACCTTAAACAATCACGTTTCGGTGATAATTTTCTTTCTAGTTGAATCTAACATGCAGCCCTTGCATAGCTTGATGATTCTTCCGCTAGAGTGTCTCAATCGTCACCCCGAAAGCTGCCAATATGAGAGGATGGATCCTTGGATCACCGTCCACAGGATTTTGCCGTAGCCACCGTTAACAATCACCATCCTGAGGTTGTTCCTTGCTCTGATACCAATTAATGCAGCCGAGGTGGGGAGTGATCAAGCATTGTCTCTCTTACGGGGGATACTTACTCCGAATCCACAGAGCTATCGGGACTCCTCAACCGATCTTCCTCAAATCCACGAGATTTATCTTCGAATCCATGAAGAAAAGTAAAGTAAAAAATTCAAGTTCCATTAAGAATAATCAAAAGCTTATTACAAAAGTGAGTTTAATTAACTTAAATAGAAATAAACTAAGTAAACCCTAACTTGCATGGAAAAGAATTCTAGATGAAGTAGGAAAGAAAATCGAAAAGAAATGGACAAATCTGCACAAATTTGTGTAACTCCGCAGAGTAGTACCGATCGGTCGTTAGGGGCTCCAACTGGTCAGCCACGGTCCTAGACTTTCCAGCGAGTTGGGGCGCTGCCCAGGAGAATTTCGACCGATCTTTGGACTGGTCGGGACCGATCTTGGCAACGGGCAACCGGTCAGACAACCGGTCGGTAAGGCTGTCGATCGGCTATCTTATCGGCGCTTCTCCCGATCTTCTCGCAGCCCATCTCCTCCATGAACGTGCGTGACCCATGCCCTCGATCAGGGGATTCTTTTTCGCTTCCCCAAGTGTAGGGTTGCAATGTAGTAATAATCTCGGTAAGACCGAGGTCGATCCACAGGGAAGGAAGTAAACAATTCAAACTATTCTAATAACTACAAATCTTAAGAGGTTTGTGAAATCAGTTTTTGAACATGAAATAGAAAATCTGATAATGAAAAGATAACTAGAGCATCAAGGATCCACTTATAGCTCTCCTTAGATGCATAATTTGCTATGGTTTCTCACTTTCTCAACTAGAATCGAAATTAAGTTCTATCTAGTCGGATGATAGAGCGGTTAAAACAATCAACCTGACATATGTATGATCAATGTATATGATTCACTCAATGCAAGCTAGGACGAGCATACTCAATTGGATAGGTCAATCCCAATTCCAATAGGCTAAGATCACAATCATAACCATCATTAAATCCTGTCACAAGACAAAACTAGATCATGATTTGAACTTGATTCAAATCACATACATAGTCTCAAACATACTTCAGAAATCCATAAAAGTAGAACTTTGGTAGGAAGTTCCCACATGAAGATCATAGTACTAGAGCGTACTCCAATTCCTCGGATCATACAGGTCTAGACTAGCACACAACCATTAAGAACTCAAGCAAGTCTCCCAAACATCCATGAGTCATCATAAGACTAAGAAAAACTACTTGGAACTTGTATTAACTTCAAACCATTGTTCATAAACATGAAATCCAACTTTAAAACCAATAAAACGAATTAAATAATCTAAGAAAACTATAAGGTTCACCTCTTAGTTCTAGCTAAGAGATTAGCTAATGAAAAGCATATTAAAAATAAAACTAGAACTAAGAAAAGGAAGAAAAACTAGCTGGAGGAGGCTAGGAAGCCTCCTATGACTTGAACTCCTTGCTCCCCACGTCCTTGCTTGACCTGGAATAGAAGAGAGCACCTCCTTTTATAGTGCAGCAAGAGTACCGTAACGTAACAGATCTTGTTTCGCTTCGTACGGCTTAACCAATGGTCGGATTGCCTTCAAAATTGATTTGTAGCTTCCTTGTGATGTGATCTTCCTCATAGATGATTTAGATTTCCAAGATTATCCTCTGAATGGGCCCACCAATCAGATCACCGACCGCCTCTCAAAATCGCGCACTTCGGGTACCTTCAGAACCAGTCATCTTGCTTTCAACGCTTCGGAGTGTACAGATGTCGGATTGATCCCAAATTTTGAATATTGGTAGAAAACTTCCTCCTCTACATGATAGATGGATTAGATTGTACAAAACAATCCCAAAATGTGGTCTGAAAATTAGAACACTTAAGGCTTTTATAAACTCTACGCAGTTGGATCTTTCTGGATGGTCCATCTTTCTTCAACCGGTACGATCAAACCACACATCCTTTTGATCTGAAACTTTGTGTTTATTCATATATGGATGTGTTCTAGAAGATGGTCAAAGTAGATTCTTCATATCATCAATGATGGGTCACCTGGACCAGCCAAGAGTGGAACAGCGAAATCTGAAACTTTCTGGACAGTTTGTATTGTTTTGGCCACCACGATCAATCCGTAGTCCGATCGACATGAAACCACTTGGGTTAGTTCGGCGTCGAGCTCCTCTTCGACATGGACATGTTGGATTTCCAAATATCATCAAGATGGGCCCAGAAAACTGGTCCGAACAACCAGACACGGGAATAGCCTGCTGTTTGGAATCTGGAAGTGTGAACTTGCATGGCCGACCGGTCAAGACCGGTTTAGCCTGTCTGGGTGGCTGTCCAGCATCATGTGAAAGGAGAAATCAATTGGCCGACCAGTCAAGACCGGTCGGGGACTGTTTGGCCGACCGGTCAAGACCGGTCGGACCACCTTGTGGGCTCCTTTTTCTTTCCTTTCTTCTTTCTCTTCTTTCCTTTCTTCATCCATCTTTTGTTCTTCCTTTCCTTTGATTTTCAAGGTATGTAAGAAGGGTCTCAAAGCATCCGAATGATGAAGTCTCTCTTTCATTCCTACAACCACAAAACTATACATTAGATTAGCCTTTAAATCATGAAAACCATGCATAATGAGTCATGAATTGGGGTTTAAATATGCACAATTAAGAGCTCCACACCCCCCAACCTAGCATTTTGCTAGTCCCGAGCAAAACATGCGTGAAACAAGTTCAATTCTCCAAAAACCAACTCTCCTTCAGAAAATATGCTTCTATCCATTCTGAGACATACAAGTGTAAAATCCAGAAAAATTAGGTGATAGAAGTTGAAACCTTAAACTCTCAAAACATAATAAGTGTCCATATGAAATTCTCGCTGATTGATTGATGAATAGAAGAACTCGAACAAATTCAACCTAGTGTGCATAGTGAAAGTTCATCTCATGAGTTTCTGGGCTTATCTTCTTCATAGATCAACTAAACTATGGATTTCAAGGTGCACAAAGCAACAACGAGCCTATGACAGGAATTTGTCTTACCGTCCTTCCGACGGCTTTCATACTACTTCCCATTTCCGGCTTTGGTTACGGGTAGACCATCCCCCGGTTGGTAATAGGTAGCCCTTTTCGGAATTTTCCACCATTTTTCCATCATTCCCAATTTCATCCTTCCTTTTCCTTTTTCTTTTTCATTAGATAGGATTTTTAGAAATCCGTATCTTTCGTTATTTTCCCATGGACAAGGATGGACAAAGTACCCCGGCTTGGTTTCTCAATACCTTAAATGAAAGTCTAGCTAATCCACAAATCACATAATCCTTTCAACCCATGAAAATCGTGTAATGTGAACTAGGTGTAAAAGTGTTCAAATTTTCTATCACTCACATAAATAGGGGAATTCACATATAAAACCATTATATTAAGAGAAATTCAAAGCTTGCAACATCACTCACTTTGTATCTCCTCTTCTTATACTCGTATCATCTTAAATGCATAGAAACAACGTTTTCCAAAAGAGTTTTGAATTTTAGAAAAATTGAAAATTTTCTACATAGTTGCTCGAAATGTCACAAAAGCTAGTAGATTCATCTAAGGAATATCACCCCCCAACCAAAATCTTACATTGTCCTCATTGTAATAAGATATGCAATATGCATAACATGAGAGCAATGACATAAAACAAAAGAGAGTGAGAACGAGAGTACCTGAGGTAACAAGTTGATCAATTCTAGCATCTTCCATTGTCTCAATGAAACTTATTCAATCCTAAATGCAAAAAAGAAATCCTAACCTACCTACCTACCTTTGATTAGTCTGATCGACTACATGATCAAATTTGAGCAGGATCTTCATGAATTTCAATAAGTTTCTCATGAGGACCATCCAAAGTCCTGCTTGAATGTATACATGGGTGCGTTTCTTCATGAAGGTCCAATCATAGTGTGCACCACACGCATGTAAAGAGGAGATCAGAGCAGCAAAAAGATATCTCCTCAAGTTCTGAATTCGGTTGTAATTGATTAAAAACGGGTCCTCCCAATTAGAATTTTCAATGGGTTGAAGAACCCATGATGGTGGAGAGACATTCATTAAATATTTTTCAGTTTGGGTTGTCTCCTCCACAAATTCAGAATTGCATGGTGTTTCCACAAATAATGGTAAATAGTGTAAATCAATGGAATGGTGTTCTTCAGGCACCGACACCGTGTCTAACAAACTATCCAACTTCTTAATCATCTCATCATCCATATCATGGGGGTGGGTCATGCATTCCTCTAGGAAATCGAGAGAGTCGGATGAAGGGTCCTCGTTCTCCCTAACTGATTGAGGAAATTCTGTTTCAAGGGTAAGGAATTCCTCCTCTATAGAGGGGAGGTCTTCCAAAGAAATTTTTTCAGATTCAGTGGTAAGCACATCATCTAGCATTGGTTGATCTTTTGAAATTTCAGATTGTGCCACCCCGTCATCCAAAGAAACAAAATTTTCAACCCAAGAAAACTCTTCCACAATAGAATCTGGCATGTGTTGTTGGTGGAAGGACTAAAAAATATCGACTTCGGCCATCTCTCTAGCAAGAATATCTTTCGGTGACTCAAAAACATTCGGCCATTTGGAAGAAGAAATCATGGACTCACAATCATCCTTCAAACCCTCATTGTAGGTAATCAAACTATCACTTTCAAATTTTGTAGATTCCTCGGGTTCGTCAACCGTCCTTGAAATCTCTTCATCATTCAAATCGGAATAACTAAAAGAGATAGTTGATTTACCATAATCGATGGTAATGGTGGGATCACTGAGATCTACATCCTCTAAAAGTTTAGTCATCAAATCGGAAGAGGGTTGGGCTTGGATAGCCACATCCTCCTCTATGTTGGGGATTGATTCAGTGTTCCCAATGTCGGGTTCAGGATTTTGAGATGGCGAGAGGTTTTGTATGCATTGCTCAGTTATTTCCATAAACTCTCGCAGCATATTCTCAAGAGTTCGTGTCGGTTGCGGCTCATGAGAAAGAAACTCTTGAGGATAATTGTTGGCATCCATGGTTGGCTCATCTTCCAAGTTGAAATTTTGATGCTCCCACCAATTTGGATTATGCATATCATATGTTGGGCTTTTAGATGGTTGTTGATATGTGTAATCATACAAGTGATCATACATTGTCCTAACCGGTGGAACATTATTCATCTCTTTCCGATACTCTCCCATTGTCTTACGTGGGGGAGTATTAGAAGAAGATTAAGTCTTAGAAAAATATTCATGCTTGTAATGGTTCCAATCATAATGATTTTTTATTTGGTTCATCCTTTCATCTTCCAAAAGGTATTTAGACAATCCACCCGTCCAATCATTCATAATGAAATTATAAGAAGTTGAAATAATCCCGAATCTAGGAAGAAAAACAAAAAGAAGAAAGGGAGATGGAGAGATGTTACCCGTGAAGGTGAGAGCTATGTCAGCAACAATGTCCTACAAAATCAAATAAAAAATTGTTAGTAATCTAGAAAAAAAAAATCAGAAAATTTACTTCTATAAAAGCAAAAAAATCCTACCTAACTAAAACTACTCTATAGCTACTAGAACAATTAGAACCGTTTAACCTCTTCCCCGGCAACGGCGCCAAAAACTTGTTCGCTTCCCCAAGTGTAGGGTTGCGATGTAGTAATAATCTCGGTAAGACCGAGGTCGATCCACAGGGAAGGAAGTAAACAATTCAAACTATCCTAATAACTAGAATCTTAAGAGGTTTGTGAAATCGATTTTTGAACATGAAATAGAAAATCTGATAATGAAAAGATAACTAGAGCATCAAGGATCCACTTATAGCTCTCCTTAGATGCATAATTTGTTATGGTTTCTCACTTTCTCAACTAGAATCGAAATTAAGTTCTATCTAGTCGGATGATAGAGCGGTTAAAACAATCAACCTGACATATGTATGATCAATGTATATGATTCACTCAATGCAAGCTAGGACGAGCATACTCAATTGGATAGGTCAATCCCAATTCCAATAGGCTAAGATCACAATCATAACCATCATTAAATCCTGTCACAAGACAAAACTAGATCATGATTTGAACTTGATTCAAATCACATACATAGTCTCAAACATACTTCAGAAATCCATAAAAGTAGAACTTTGGTAGGAAGTTCCCACATGAAGATCATAGTACTAGAGCGTACTCCAATTCCTCGGATCATACAGGTCTAGACTAGCACACAACCATTAAGAACTCAAGCAAGTCTCCCAAACATCCATGAGTCATCATAAGACTAAGAAAAACTACTTGGAACTTGTATTAACTTCAAACCATTGTTCATAAACATGAAATCCAACTTTAAAACCAATAAAACGAATTAAATAATCTAAGAAAACTATAAGGTTCACCTCTTAGTTCTAGCTAAGAGATTAGCTAATGAAAAGCATATTAAAAATAAAACTAGAACTAAGAAAAGGAAGAAAAACTAGCTGGAGGAGGCTAGGAAGCCTCCTATGACTTGAACTCCTTGCTCCCCACGTCCTTGCTTGACCTGGAATAGAAGAGAGCACCTCCTTTTATAGTGCAGCAAGAGTACCGCAACGTAACAGATCTTGTTTCGCTTCGTACGGCTTAACCAATGGTCGGATTGCCTTCAAAATTGATTTGTAGCTTCCTTGTGATGTGATCTTTCTCATAGATAATTTAGATTTCTAAGATTATCCTCTGAATGGGCCCACCAATCAGATCACCGACCGCCTCTCAAAATCGCGCACTTCGGGTACCTTCAGAACCAGTCATCTTGCTTTCAACGCTTCGGAGTGTAAAGATGTCGGATTGATCCCAAATTTTGAATATTGGTAGAAAACTTCATCCTCTACATGATAGAAGGATTAGATTGTCCAAAACAATCCCAGAATGTGGTCTGAAAATTAGAACACTTAAGGCTTTTATAAACTCTACGCAGTTGGATCTTTCTGGATGGTCCATCTTTCTTCAACCGGTACGATCAAACCACACATCCTTTTGATCTGAAACTTTGTGGTTATTCATATATGGATGTGTTCTAGAAGATGGTCAAAGTAGATTCTTCATATCATCAATGATGGGTCACCTGGACCGGCCCAGAGTGGAACAGCGAAATCTGGAACTTTCTGGACAGTTTGTATTGTTTTGGCCACCACGATCAATCCGTAGCTCCGATCGACATGAAACCACTTGGGTTAATTCGGCGTCGAGCTCCTCTTCGACATGGACATATTGGATTTTCAAATATCATAAAGATGGGCCCAGAAAATGGGTCTAAAAAACCAGACACGGGAATAGCCTGCTGTTTGGAATCTGGCAGTGTGAACTTGCATGGCCGACCGGTCAAGACTGGTCAAGACCAGTCGGACAGGGCTGGCCGACCGGTCAAGACCGGTCTAGCCTGTCTGGGTGGCTGTCCAGCAGCATGTGAAAGGAGAAATCAATTGGCCGACGGTCAAGACCGGTCGGGGACTGTTTGCCCGACCGATCAAGACCGGTCGGACCACCTTGTGGGGCTCCTTTTTCTTTCCTTTCTTCTTTCTCTTCTTTCCTTTCTTCTTCTATATTTTGTTCTTCCTTTCCTTTGATTTTCTAGGTATGTAAGAAGGGTCTCAAAGCATCCGAATTATGAAGTCTCTCTTTCATTCCTACAACCACAAAACTATGCATTAGATTAGCCTTTAAATCATGAAAACCATGCATAATGAGTGATGAATTAGGGTTAGAATATGCACAATTAAGAGCTCAACATTAATCCACAGGAACTTATATAAGAATTCACAAATACTTCCAATAGTTTCTATTGAGAAGCTAACAACCAGATTTGTAATAGATTGATGTAAGTTACAACTTTGAACTAAATCGAAAGTAAACAATTATAAAAAGGCACTAAGGTTTCAAGGATCCACTTGTAGCAATCCTTGATGCTCAATTCGCTGTGGTTTCTCACTTTCTCAACTAGAATCGAAATTAAGATCTATCTAGTCGGATAATAGAGCAGTTAAACCAAACAATCTGCCATATGTAAGAGCCATGTGTATGATTCACTCAATGCAAGCTAGGACGAGCATACTCAATTGCATAGGTCAGTCCTAATTCCAATAGACTAAATTCACTATCATAACCATTATTAAGTCCTGTCACAAGATAAAGCTAGGTCATGATTTGAACTTGATTCAAATCACATACACAGTCCCACATAATACAGAATTTCCAGAAAAGTAGAACTTTGGTAGGAAATTCCCACATGAAGATCATAGTGCTAGAGTGTACTTCAATTCCTCGGATCATACAGGTCTAGACTAACACAAAACAATTAAGAACTCAAGTACTTCTTCCAAACATCCATGAGTCATCATAAGACTAAGAAAAACTACCTAGAACTTGAATTAAACTTCAAACCATTGCTCATAAACATGAAATCCAATCTTAAAACCAACTTAAACGAATTGAAACATCTTAGATTCACTACAAGCTTCACCTCTTAGCCCTAGCTAAGAGGTTTAGCCGTTCATGATCCAAGGAAACATGAAACAACTAAGAAAAACATAAAAACGAGAAAACAAACTAGAAGGAGTTGTGGAACTCCGAAATCCACTTCCGTCGCCTCCCACCTTGCTCAAACCCTTCTAAGATACCCTAGGAACGATCCCTCGGTGTCCTTTTATAGATGGGAGGCTCTGCAACATCGGAATCTTCTCGAATTTGCCTAAGCTTAAGCCATGCGCAGAGAAATTCGGCGCCCGAATAGGAAAGTCCGCAGTTTTACGCATGGCTGACCGGTCGCACTACCGGTCTGAGTGGCTTGGCCGACTGGTCGGACTTATCTAGGAAACAGTCCAGCAAGCTTCTTGTTCGCTTGCCTCAAGTGTAAGGCTGTGATGTAGTAATAAATCTCGGTAAGACCGAGGTCGATCCACAGGGAAATAGAAACAACTTTTAAACCACTCCAGCAACTCAGTTTTTGGAAGAAAATCAGATTCAGTTGAATGTTTACTTAAAAAACAGTAATTTAACAGAAATTCAGAGATATAAAGTACTAAGGCATTCAAGGATCCACTTGTAGCAATCCTATGTCAATTCAGCCAATCCAAGTAGAGAACACAACTAGATTTGAAGTCCTATCTCTCATCTAGTTGGAAAATAAAGCATTCACACACATTCCATCACATTCAAGTTGAACTTCCAAGTTCTAGTTCCATTCAATCAAAACAAACTCGAAATCATAGCCTGCGGAGTAACAGCCATGCCTCTGGACTATGGCCTGCTCAAGGATTACTATAATCCGAATTTAAACAAACAAACATGATAATCTCAGAGAATTAAAAGGAATTCATGTCCGGAGCACATAAACTCTCATAAAACGTCTCAAACTACCACTTTTTAGAACTAAACCATGCAAAAATCCAAACTTGAACGGAAATTACTTGAATTAAACTGAAATCAACATGGAATTAGCTACAAGCTTCACCTCTCAGCCTTAGCTGAGAGGTTTTAGCCGAGCATAGTCATGCTACAACTAAAATCTCTAAATAAAAGCATAAAACTAGAAAAATCGGAATAGGAGAGTTGCAGACGCTCCACAATCGCTTTCCCTCCTTAGAACCACGTTCCTTAGCTTCTCTGATACCCTAGCAAGAGCCCCTAGGTGTCCTTTTATAGCAAGAAACCTCCCTTGCGTCGGATTCTGCGAAAGATTACGCAGTGCGCAACGTTTTTCGGAGTCCTGATTTAGAAAGAATTCTCCTTACGCAGAGCCGACCGGTCATGACCGGTCGGACTGATCTTTTAAGCAATCCAGGGGGCACAGCCGACCGGTCATGATCGGTCGGAGTGGACTGTCCATTCATCCAGCAAGTGTGGCCGACCGGTCATGACCGGTCAGACCAATTTGAAGTTGTTCCAGCGTATACAGCCAACCGGTCGTGAGCGGTCGGGCTCCTCTGTCCATCTTCCAGTGTGCATGGCCGACCGGTAGTGACCGGTCGGCCTGTTCTTCTCTTTGATCAGCAAATGTGGCTGACCGGTCAAGACCGGTCTAGCTCCTCTGGCCGACCGGTCAAGACCGGTCGGACCCTCTTCACTTTGGTCTTCTTTCTTTCATTTCTCCTCTTTTCTTCTTCTTTCACTTCTCCTTGCTTTCTTCTTTCTTCGGTCCTCTTTCGTCCTTCATGCAAAAGCTCCAAATGCATTCTTTTGGCTCGTAATTGAACGAAGTCCGCTCTCATCCCTATAACCACAAAACATGTGTTAGGTGGGCCTTTAAACCATGAAAATCATGCAAACCTTGTCGTGTAATGGGCAATGCAATGTATAAATTGGAGGTTCAACACACCCCCCAACCAGCTTTTTGCTAGTCCCGAGCAAAACATGCGTGAAACAATTTCAAACCTCCAAATCCAACTCTCTTCCAGAAACCATGTTTCTATCCATTCCAAGATGCACAAGTATAAAATTTGGAGAAATTAGGTGATAGAAGCTGAACCTTGGACTCTCAAACCATAAGAAGTGTTTACATGAAGTTCTCGCTGACTGATTGATAAATAGAAGAATTTGAACAAATTCAACCTAGTGTGCATAGTGAAGGTTCATCTCATGAGTTCCTGGGATCATCGTCTTCATAGACTAAGTAAACAAAGGATTTTTAAGGTGCATAGAGCAACAACAAGCCTATGACAGGAATTTGCCTTACCGTCCTTCCGATGGCTTTCACACTACGTCCCATTTCCGACTTTGATTACGGTTCGACCATCCCCAGGTTGGTAATAGGTAACCCTTTTCGGAATTTTCCACCAATTTTCTTTCCTTCCCGATTTCATTCTTTCTTTCCTTTTTCTTTTAAATTAGATAGGATTTTTAGAAATCCATATCTTCCGTTATTTTCCTATGGACAAGGATGGAAAAAATACCCCGGTTTGGCTGCTCAACACCTTTAAATCAAAGTCTACTAATCCACAAATCACATAAACCTGTTAACTCATGAAAATCGTGTAATGTGAACTTAGTGTAAAGGTGTTCAAGTTTTCTATCAATCACAACAATAGGGGAACTAACATATAAAACCATTATGTTGGGAGAATTTCAAGACCTCCAACGTCACACACTTCGTATCTCCTCTTCTTATACTCATAGCGTCTCAAATGTATAGAAACAAGATTTTCTAAAAGAGTTTTGAGATGTTAGAAAATTCAAAAAAAAATTTGCGCATATGAAGCTCGAAATGTTGCAATATGCCAGATGAAGAATCTCATCTCACCCCCCAACCAAATCTTGCATTGTCCTCAATGTAAAAGATATGCAATTAGTATGAACATGAGAGCAATGGTAAACAATGAGAGAGTGAGAATCAGAAAAAATAGTACCTGAGAGAGCGATCGTGGGAGTCTCCAACCCAACAACTAAATCTACTAAAACAGTAAAACGAAAGAAAAACCTACCTATACCTCCATCAGACTAGGAGATCAATCATCCTGATAGACAGGATCAATCAGAGTGATGGACGTGTCCTCTGAATTGAATTTCTCAACAAATGGTTTAAGGCGTTGTCCATTAACTTTACAACGGTTACCATTCGCTGCATTTTCAATCTCAACAGCCCCATGAGGAAAATTTTCTTTGATAATATATGGGCCGGTCCATCGAGATCGTAATTTGCCCGGAAAAAGGTGAAGTCGGGAATTATACAAGAGTACTTTCTGTCCTTCATGGAAAGATTTCCTGAAGATGTGCTTGTCATGAAAAGCCTTCATCTTACTCTTGTAAATTCTCGAGTTCTCATATGCATCGTTCCGGATTTCATCAAGCTCATTTAATTGAATTTTTCGAAGCGAGCTAGCCTTGTCCATGTCAAAATTTAAAGCCCGAATTGCCCAATAGGCTTTGTGTTCTATCTCCACAGGCAAGTGGCAAGCTTTTCCATAGACAAATCTAAAAGGGGACATTCCAATGGGTGTCTTGTAGGCGGTACGGTGAGCCCAAAGTGCATCATCTAATCTTAGGGACCAATCCTTGCGATCCGGTCTCACCGTCTTTTCCAAAATCTGCTTGATTTCCCTATTGGAGATTTCAGCTTGCCCACTTGTTTGTGGGTGGTATGGGGTGCTCACTTTGTGCCTAATACCATATTTCTTTATCAAAGTTTCAAAGGGTCTATTGCAAAAGTGAGAACCACCATCACTAATAATGGCTCGAGGCGTCCCAAATCTAGAAGTATGTTTTCTTTTAGGAACTTGAGAACCGTACGATGATCGTTGGTTCTACATGGGATAGCCTCTATCCATTTAGACACATAGTCTACGGCAAGCAGAATATAGACATGTCCAAAAGATGAGGGGAATGGTCCCATGAAATCGATGCCCCAACAGTCAAAGACTTCAAGATGTTGAATTGGGGTGAGAGGCATCATATTTCGACGGGATAATCCTCCTAACTTCTGGCAGCGCTCGCACGCTTTGCAAAACTCGTGGGTGTCCTTAAATAATGTGGGCCAATAAAAACCACACTGCAGAATTTTCGCAGTTGTTTTCTTGGATGAAAAATGACCCCCACATGCTTGATCATGACAGAAGGAGATGACTGAATTGTGTTCATCATCGGGGACGCATCTCCTTATAATTTGATCTGGGCAATATTTAAACAATAGAGGTTCATCCCAGAAAAATCTGCGCACTTCCCTTAGAAATTTACGTTTGTCCTGTGTAGTCCAATGAGTCGGCATCGCACCTGTGGAAAGATAATTGGCTATATCAGCGTACCATGGTGGATGCATGGCAACAAAGAGTTGCTCATCAGGAAATGAGTCCTCAATAGGTGACTCGTCAATGGAATTTGGTAGGACTAGGCGGGATAGATGATCCGCCACCACATTTTCTACTCCCTTCTTGTCTTTGATCTCCAAGTCGAATTCTTGAAGGAGTAGGATCTATCTTAGCAAACGGGGCTTAGCATCCTTCTTAGAAAGAAGGTATTTCAGCGCCGCATGATCCGTATAAACAATAACTTTGGCTCCTATTAAGTATGGCCTGAATTTGTCCAAGGCAAAGATGACAGCTAGGAGCTCTTTCTCCGTAGTCGAATAATTAACTTGGGCAGGATTCAAGGTCCTACTTGCGTAGTAGATGACATGGGGCTTGTTATCCTTCTTTTGGCCTAACACCGCCCCAATAGCAAAATCGCTCGCATCGCACATCAACTCAAAAGGAATGGACCAATCTGGTGGTTGCATGATAGGAGCGGTTGTCAACATGTCTTTTAGCTTTGAAAAAGCTAATTGACATTCGGCACTCCACTCAAATTGGTTCTCCTTTTGTAGAAGGTTGCATAAAGGCCTTGAGATGTGACAAAAGTCCTTTATAAACCTTCGATAGAAACCGGCGTGTCCAAGGAAGGACCGCACATCGCGTATGCTTTTGGGTGGTGGTAGATTGGAAATTATGTCAATTTTCGCCCGGTCTACCTCTATTCCATTGGACGAGATGATATATCCAAGAACTATTCCTCTTTGTACCATGAAATGACACTTTTCCCAGTTTAATACAAGTTGCTTTTCCTCACACCTCATCAAGACCAACTTCAAGTGCTTGAGACACTCATCAAATGTACAACCAAAAACAGAAAAATCATCCATGAATACTTCAAGAAACTCACCCACCATGTCCGAGAAAATACTCAACATGCATCGTTGGAATGTGGCGGGTGCATTACATAACCCGAATGGCATCCTTCGGTAAGCGAAGGTGCCAAACGGGCATGTAAATGTGGTTTTCTCTTGGTCTTTCGGAGCTATCTCAATTTGGTTGTATCCGGAATAGCCATCTAGGAAGCAATAATAGGAATGGCCTGCCAACCTCTCCAAAATTTGATCCATAAATGGGAGAGGGAAGTGGTCTTTCCTAGTAACCGTGTTGAGCTTCCTATAATCAATGCACATACGCCACCCGGTGGTCACCCTAGTTGGTATAAGTTCGTTGTTGGCGTTTTTAATGATAGTAATACCGGATTTCTTGGGGACAACTTGGGTAGGACTCACCCATTGGCTATCTGAGATGGGGTAGATGATACCCACATCCAATAGCTTTAACACCTCGGCTTTGACAACCTCCATCATGTTTGGATTTAACCGTCTTTGAGGTTGTCTAGTCGTTTTTGCGTTTTCTTCAAGGTGTATTCGGTGAGTGCAAACCGAAGGATCTATCCCTTTGAGATCTGCTATTGTCCATCCGATGGCTTCCCTATGTTCTTTGAGTAACTCAATCAACTTGAGCTCTTGGTCTTTCTCTAGGTGGGAGGCAATGACAACTGGGAACGTTTCCTCTTGACCCAAATATACGTATTTAAGCTCGGATGGCAATGGTTTAAGGTCAAGCTTCGGTGGTTTGATGTTAGACGGTAGAGGTCTTGATGTGGTTGGTGGCAATTTTTCAAAATAGGGCCTCCACCGGCTAGTATCAACTACCGGTCTTTCTGCCTGCACAATTTCACTAATGATGGGGTCTTTAGGATCCATGAAGTGTGCTAAGCATGTCTCCAAGCTTTCTAGTGGTTCAAGTTGGAGGAGTTCTTCTTCTTCAAAAGCTTCAAGCATGTTTACATTGAAGAACTCATCATCATCGACATCCCTATGTCTTTTGCCCAAGTGAAACACATTCACCTCTAATGTCATGTTTCCAAAAGATAGTTGCATCACCCCATTTCGGCAATTGATGATTGCGTTTGATGTGGCAAGGAATGGGCGGCCTAATATTACCGGTATTTGGGTGCTAGCATCCAAAACCGGTTGTGTGTCTAAGACTATAAAATCTACCGGGTAGTAGAATTTGTCAACTTGGACTAGAACATCCTCAACTATCCCCCTCGGTACCCGGATAAATCTATCAGCGAGTTGCAACGTGGTTTTGGTGGGTTTTAATTCACCAAGACCCAATTGCTCATATACCGAGTATGGGATCAAGTTCACACTCGCCCGCAAATCTAATAAGGCACGTTCAATCCGGTAGTCTCCAATGATACATGAGACGGTGGGACTATCGGGATCTTTGAATTTTGGGGGGGTCTTTTGAGTGAGGATGGCACTCACTTGCTCAGTTAAGAAGGCCTTTTGCTGCACATTATATTTGCGTTTTGTTGTGCATAGGTCTTTTAGAAACTTGGCATAAGAGGGAATTTGTTTGATGGCATCAAGCAAAGGGATATTGATCTTGACTTGTCTGAAAATCTCTAGAATATCTTGAGAATTTGGGAGAGATTTTGGGGCAACCAATCTCGAAGGGAATGGTGCTACGGGCTTGTAAATGCGTTCCGGTTGTTGTGGGGCTAAGTTAGATCCATCTTCATCCTCAGAATTTACCGGATCATTAGGCTCATCGGCCTTCACCGGAATAGTTTTGTCAATTTGTTTACCACTTCTAAGGGTGGTGATGGATTTGGCTTGCTCCATGTTTTGGTTGGAAGGATTAGGGATGCTTACTTCATGTACCTGCTTTGGATTAGGCTGAGGTTGGGCCGAAAAGGTCCCTTCCCTAGCATTCAAGCGTCCCTTAATCTCATCAACCGAGGCTTTAAGCTCTTGGAACATTTGCTAATTCGATTGATTGATTTGCGTTTGCCCTTGTATAAACGCCGTCAAGGTATCCTCCATTGAGAATTGAGGTGGGGCCATATTTTGCATGGGTGGCCCTCTTTGAGAATTGGTAGGATTGCCCGTAGGAGCATTCTTCCAACTGAAATTTGGGTGGTTCTTCCAACTCTCATTATATGTATTACCTACCGGTCCATTGAAGGGCCGTTGATAACCATATGTGGCATTAGCAGTCTCATGTAGCACTTCCTGAAACGCAGGAATTGTGGGACAATCTTGCGTAGCGTGTAAATCGGTGAGGCAGATCCCACATGTGGTTTCAACAGCTTATTTGGACTTGGGAACTCCACTTTTACTAAGTTCCATGGCCTCAACCTTCCTTGTGAGGTTGGCTATTCTTGCATTCACATCGTCTTCCTCCTTAAGGACATAGATCCCTCCTTTCTCTTGAGTGGGCTTGGAGTTATTGGGTTTATCCGATGTATCCCAAGATTGGGCATTTTCAGCCAACATGTCCAAGTAATTCCAAGCCTCATCTGGATTTTTACTCATGAACTCGCCATTGCACATCATCTCCACAAATTGGCGCATATTGGAACTTAATCCATCATTGAAAAAGTTTATGACTCGCCAACTCTCATAGCCATGATGTGGGCAAGCAAGCAGGAGTTCCTTAAATCTTTCCCAACATTGAAAGAAAGATTCACCTTCTTTAGCCGAGAAATTCATTATGGCCCTTCGAAGGGTGTTCGTTTTATGAGCCGGGAAGAACTTTTTCAAGAATTCCCGGTTCATCTCAACCCATGACCCGATCGAGTGTGGTCTAAGAGAGTGAAGCCAATCTTTGGCTCTTTCTTTCAAAGTGAAGGGAAAAAGTTTAAGTCTGATAGTATCCTCGGAAACATTGGTGTAATGCAAGGTGGCCAACACTTCTTCGAATTCTTGCAAGTGTAAGTATGGGCGCAGAGTCCAGCCCATGGAACTTAGGTAAAAGTTGAATTACACCCGGTTTTATGTCAAAGTTTCCACCGTTTGCTGGTAGAACTATGCAAGAAGGTGTAATTGCACGGGCAGGTTGTAGGTAGTCCCGTAGTGATCTCATTGGAGGAACATTCTGTACCTCATTCTCTCCTACTCCTTCCTAATTTGCGTTTGTCGTTGGGGGGGGGGGGGGGGGAGGATGAGGATTCCTTACAGGCGTTTGTTCCATACTCTCCAAACTTTCACAATGCTCTTGATAATTCCGGACTCGTCTATGAACTGACAATGGTCCAACTAAACCACCTTCAGATTGGAGACGTTTTGAGTGATTACGTTCCCAACGGGACATAAACCACTCAACCAAAAATCAAAACTAATCCTAACCTAGAGAACTGAAATCTGAAACTAATCTGAAAAAAAAAACTAAGTTAGAAAGGTATCACCTGATGCGCTTGAACTTAGAGAAGAATTCCTACAAAACAGAAAACTTTGTTAGTTCTAAGAAAATCAGAAAACCTATCTACTTCTACCGCCACTGAACTATTTGAAAACTGTTATCTAATTCCCCGGCAACGGCGCCAAAAACTTGTTCGCTCGCCTCAAGTGTAAGGCTGCGATGTAGTAATAAATCTCGGTAAGACCGAGGTCGATCCATAGGGAAATAGAAACAACTTCCAAACCACTCCAGCAACTCAGTTTTTGAAAGAAAATCAGATTCAGTTGAATGTTTACTTAAAAAACAGTAATTTAACAGAAATTCAGAGATATAAAGTACTAAGGCATTCAAGGATCCACTTGTAGCAATCCTATGTCAATTCAGCCAATCCAAGTAGAGAACACAACTAGATTTGAAGTCCTATCTCTCATCTAGTTGGAAAATAAAGCATTCACACACATTCCATCACATTCAAGTTGAACTTCCAAGTTCTAGTTCCATTCAATCAAAACAAACTCGAAACCATAGCCTGCGGAGTAACAGCCATGCCTCTGGACTATGGCCTGCTCAAGGATTACTATAATCCGAATTTAAACAAACAAACATGATAATCTCAGAGAATTAAAAGGAATTCATCTCCGGAGCACATAAACTCTCATAAAACGTCTCAAACTACCACTTTTTGGAACTAAACCATGCAAAAATCTAAACTTGAACGGAAATTACTTGAATTAAACTGAAATCAACATGGAATTAGCTACAAGCTTCACCTCTCAGCCTTAGCTGAGAGGTTTTAGCTGAGCATAGTCATGCTACAACTAAAATCTCTAAATAAAAGCATAAAACTAGAAAAACCGGAATAGGAGAGTTGCAGACGCTCCACAATCGCTTTCCCTCCTTAGAACCACGTTCCTTAGCTTCTCTGATACCCTAGCAAGAGCCCCTAGGTGTCCTTTTATAGCAAGAAACCTCCCTTGCGTCGGATTCTGCGAAAGATTACGCAGTGCGCAGCGTTTTTCGGAGTCCTGATTTAGAAAGAATTCTCCTTACGTAGAGCCGACCGGTCGTGACCGGTTAGACTGATCTTTTAAGCAATCCAGGGGGCACAGCCGACCGGTCATGACCGGTCGGAGTGGACTGTCCATTCATCCAGCAAGTGTGGCCGACCGGTCATGACCGGTCGGACCAATTTGAAGTTGTTCCATCGTATACAGCCGACCGGTCGTGACCGGTCGGGCTCCTCTGTCCATCTTCCAGTGTGCATGGCCAACCGGTCGGCCTGTTCTTCTCTTTGATCAGCAAATGTGGCTGACCGGTCAAGACCGGTCTAGCTCCTCTGGCCGACCGGTCAAGACCGGTCGGACCCTCTTCACTTTGGTCTTCTTTCTTTCATTTCTCCTCTTTTCTTCTTCTTTCACTTCTCCTTGCTTTCTTCTTTCTTCGGTCCTCTTTCGTCCTTCATGCAAAAGCTCCAAATGCATTCTTTTGGCTCGTAATTGAATGAAGTCCGCTCTCATCCCTATAACCACAAAACATGTGTTAGGTGGGCCTTTAAACCATGAAAATCATGCAAACCTTGTCGTGTAATGGGCAATGCAATGTATAAATTGGAGGTTCAACACTTTTGGAGTGAGCAGGCCTTTGGCTGACCGGTCTGGACCGGTTGGACTGGGCTGGCCGACCGGTCACGACCGGTTGGACAATGTTATTTGTGTGTCCAGCAAGTTCAGCAGGTCTGGGTGAGCTGGCTGACCGGTCTAGACCGGTCGCGGCCCTCCTGGCTGACCGATCACGACTGGTCTTGGCCTCTTTTCTTCTTCATTTCTTTCTTTCTTTCTTCTCTCTGCTTTCTTCTTTCTTTGGCCCCACCTTGGGTCTTCATCTAAAGCTCCTAAGTGGATCCTTTTGGTCTCCTATGGGGTGAAGTCCACTCTCATTCCTGCAATCACAAAACATGCATTAGATTAGTCTTTAAATCATGAAAACCTTGCATAATGGGTGATGAATTGGGGTTAGAATATACATAATTAAGAGCTCAACACACCCCCCAACCAGCATTTTGCTAGTCCCGAGCAGAACATGTGTGAAACCAATTCCATTCTTCAAAACCCAACTCTCCTTTAGAAACCATTCTTCTATACATCTCAAGATACACAAGTGTAAGATTCAGAAATATTAGGTGACAGAGGTTGAAATCGCAAACTCTCAGGACATAACAAGTGTCCATATGAGATCCCCGCTGATTGGTTAATGAATAGAAAAACTTGAACAAATTCAACCTAGTGTGCATCGTGAAAGTTCATCTCATGAGTTTCCAGGATTATTTTCTTCATAGATCATCTAGACTATAGATCTCAAGGTATATCGAGCAACAACAAACCAATGACAGGAATTTGCCTTACTGTCCTTCCGACGACTTTCACACTATGTCCCATTTTCGGCTTTGGTTACGGGTAGACCATCCCCCGGTTGGTAATAGGTAGCCCTAATCGGAATTTTCCACCATTTTTTCATCATTCCCAATTTCATCCTTCCTTTTTCCTTTTTCTTTTAAATTGATAGGATTTTTAGAAATCCATACCTTTCGTTATTTTCCCATGGACAAGGATGGACAAAGTACCCCGGCTTGGTTTCTTAACACCTGAAATCAAAGTCTATCTAATCCACAAATCACATAATCCTTTCAACCCATGAAACTCGTGTAATGTGAACTAGGTGTAAAAGTGTTCAAATTTTCTATCAATCACATAACTAGGGGAATTCACATGTAAAACCATTATGCTATGAGAAGTTTACGGCTTACAACCTCATACACTTCATATCTCCTCCTCTTATGCTCATATCATCTTGAATGCATACAAACAACGTTTTCCAAAAGAGATTTGAATTTTTGAAAAATCAAAAAATTTCTACATAATTGCTCGAAATATTACAAATTGCTGGATTCATCCAAGTGATCCTACACCCCCCAACCAAATCTTGCATTGTCCTCAATGTAAAAGATGTGCAATGAACAAAACATGAGAGCAATTTGAAAATAAAAGGGAGTGAGGAATGATAGTACCTGAGAGAGTGAAAAGTGGAATTCTTCCTCCTTCGAACAAACCTATGAAAAATAAACAAAAGCAACCAACTCCTAATCCTAACTACTCTATACCTCCTTCAGACTAGGAGATTAATCATCCTGATACACAGGATCAGTCAGAGGTATGGACATACCTTCTGAAGGAAACTTCTCAAAGAACGGCTTTAATCATTGACCATTCGCCTTAAAGATGTTCCCGTTCCTTGGGTTTAACAACTCGACTGTCCCATATGGGTAGACAGTTTGCACAATGTAGGGACTAGTCCATCGAGATTTCAATTTTCCCGGAAATAGATGTAGGCGAGAATTATACAGAAGGACTTTTTGATTGATCGTGAATGTCTTACGAAGAATGTTCTTATCATGAAATATCTTCGTCTTGTCCTTGTAAATTCTTGCATTCTCATATGCTTCGTTCCAGATTTCTGCAAGTTCATTTAATTGAAGTTTGCATAACGAGCTTGCCTTGTCAGAATCAAAATTCATCTTCTTTATTGCCCAATACGCCCTATGTTCCAACTCCACAGGCAAGTGACAAGCCTTCCCATAAACAAGTCTATAAGGAGACATTTCAATAGGTGTCTTAAAAGAGGTACGGTAAGCCCAAAGCGCATCGGTAAGTCGAAGTGACCAATCCTTGCGATCGGGGTTCACCGTTTTCTCCAAAATATGTTTAATCTCCCTATTGGATATCTCAGCTTGTCCACTAGTTTGTGGGTGATAGGGAGTGCTCACTTTGTGTGTTATGCCGTATTTCTTCATTAAGGTTTAAAATGACCGATTACAAAAGTGAGACCCTCTATCACTTATGATGACTCGAGGTGTTCTAAACCGGGAAAGAATATTCTCTTTTAAGAACCGAATGACTGTTTTATGGTCATTATTCCGACATGGAATCGCTTCGACCCATTTGGACACATAATCAACTACGAGCAAGATATATATGTTTCCAAAAGAAGATGGGAATGGACCCATGAAATCGATGCCCCAACAATAAAAAATTTCAATTATTAAGATGGGATTAAGTGGCATCATATTTCTACGGGAGATTCCTCCCAATTTCTGATAGGGCTCACATGTTTTGCAAAAATCATGTGTGTCCTTGAACATAGAGGGCCAATAAAACCCACATCGCAGAATTTTGGCTGTGGTCTTCTTAGCCGAAAAGTGGCCATCACATACCTGTGAATGATAAAAGGAGATGATACTTTGTTGTTCATCATTCAGCACACATCTCCTTATGATTTGATTGGGACAATACTTGAATAAGTATGGGTCGTCCCATAGGAATTTTCGCACTTCGGTGAAGAATTTATCCTTATCTTGCTTTTTCCAATGTGTAGGAATCGTACCTGTAGCAAGTTAGCAATGTTCGCATACTATGGCAATTGGGAGACTATAAAAAGTTGTTCATCAGGGAACATGTCATTGATCGCGGTCATTTCAGGGGAATCGGTGAGAACAAGTCGAGAGAGGTGGTCAGCCACTACATTTTCTACTCCTTTCTTATCACGTATTTCTATGTCAAATTCCTAGAGTAGAAGGATCCATCTTAACAACCGCGGTTTAGCACCCTTCTTAGAGAGAAGGTACTTAAGTGCGGCATGGTCAGTAAATATGATGATCTTGGATCCAATCAAGTAGGACCTAAACTTGTCCAAGGCAAAAACTACGGATAAAAGTTCTTTTTCTGTAGTAGTGTAGGTTACTTGGGCTGAGTTTAAGGTTCTACTTCTATAGTAGATGACACATGGCTTCTTCTCTTTTCTTTGGCCTAGCACGGCCCCAATAGCATAGTCGCTTGCGTCGCACATAATTTCAAAAGGAAGGCTCCAATCAGGTGGTTGCATTATGGGAGCACATGTCAACATACCTTTAAGTGTAGTAAAGGCTTTTTTACAGTCTTCATTCCACTCAAAGAAATTCTCCTTTTGAAGTAGGTTACATAAAGGACAAGAGAGTGAACTGAAGTCCTTTATGAACCTTCTACAAAATCCTGCGTGTCCCAAAAAGGACCGCACATCTCGTATGCTCTTGGGTGGTGGAAGGTTAGAGATAAGATCGATTTTCGCTTTGTCCACCTTGATTCCATTTTGTGAAATGATGTGACCAAGTACATTTCCCTTTTGAACCATAAAGTGACACTTCTCCCAATTTAACACAAGGTTCTTCTCTTCACATCTTTTCAACATAGATTTCAAGTGCTCAAGGCACTCATCAAAGCTACAACCAAATACTGAAAAATCATCCATGAAGACTTCGAGAATTGTCCCCACCATATCAGAAAAGATACTCATCATACAACGCTGAAAAGTGGCAGGGGCATTACATAATCTAAACGGCATCCGTCTATAGGCGAAGGTGCCAAATGGACATGTGAATGTAGTCTTTTCTTGGTCTTCATGAGCGATTTCTATTTGGTTGTACTCTGAATAGCCATCAAGGAAGCAAAAATGGGAATGACCCGCCAACCTTTCAAAATTTGATCAACAAACGGTAGGGGGAAGTGATCCTTCCTCGTGACAGTGTTTAGCTTCCTGTAGTCAATGCACATTCTCCAACCGGTAGTGACTCTGGTTGGTACGAGTTCATTATTGGCATTGGCTACGATGGTGATTCCGGATTACTTAGGTACCACTTGAGTTGGACTCACCCATTAACTATCGGATATTGGGTAGATAATACCCACATCTAATAGTTTTACCACTTCGGCCTTAACCACCTCCTTCATGATTGGATTGAGTCGTCGTTGTGGTTGCTTAGATGTCTTCGCATTCTCTTCAAGGTGTATGCCATGAGTACAAATCAGTGGGTCTATGCCTTTGAGATCCGCAATCGACCACCCAATGGCACTCTTGTGCTCTAATAGAGTGGCCATTAGCCTACTCTCTTGTTCCTCATCCAAGTGGGAAGAAATCACTACCGGATATGTCTCATCTCGACCTAAATAGACATATTTCAGCTCACTTGGTAATGGTTTTAGGTCGAGTGTTGGTGCCTTGATATTGGATGGGAGGGCTTTGTTCTCGTTTACGGGTAAAGGCTTAAATAGGGCCCTCCATCTTTTGTTATCAAGCATCGGCATCACATCTAAAATGGCATCCATCTCTCTTATTGTGTCATCATTTATCTCATGAGAATAGGCCACACATGCCTCCAAAGGGTCAGAATATAATGACAAGGGGAAAGTTTCCTCCACGAATGATTCAATCAAGTTTATCTCATGGATCTCCTCATCAACTTCCCGTGGTTGTCTGCATAGATCAAATATATTAAGCTCAAGAGTCATATTTCCAAAGGACATTTGTACAAGCCCGTTTCTACAATTGATAATTGCGTTAGAAGTAGCTAGAAAAGGGCGGCCAAGTATGATAGGAATTTGAGCACCGGTACCTATCACAGGATGTGTATCCAAGACAATAAAGTCTACTGGGTAGTAGAATTTATCAACTTGGACTAGAACATCCTCAATCATTCCTCTCGGTATACGAATGGATCTATCAGCAAGTTGGAGTGTGGTTTTGGTGGGTTTCAATTCACCTAACCCAAGTTGTTCGTAAACCGAGTATGGAATGAGGTTCACACTTGCCCCCAAATCGAGTAAAGCTTGTTTAATCCGGTAGTCTCCTATGATGCATGAGATAGTTGGACTACCCGGATCCTTGTATTTTTGAGGCACCTCTTATTTGATGTAGTGCTTAAATTCTCAATCAAAAGTACTTTATCATGAACATTGTGTTTCCTTTTGACCGTACATAATTCCTTTAGAAATTTGACATATAATGGTATTTGTTTTATGGCATCTAACAACGGGATGTTGATCTTCACCTACTTAAAAACCTCTAAAATTTTCAAATTTTTATCTAAAGGTTTGGGTGCAATCAATCTTTGGGGAAACGGAGCAACCGACTTGTATTGCCTTTCCGATTCTTTCTCTTGTGGAGTGTTGTTTGAGCTATTCTCCTCTTTAGAATTTTTAGATCCTTAGGCTTTGAGGCCTTCACCGGATTAGATTTATCAACTATTTTTCCACTTCTCAAAGTGGTGATAGCTTGAACATGCTCCGTATGTTGGGAGGATGAGCCTGCATCTTGTATCTCAAATTGGGTTCTTGGGTTAGGAAGAGGTTGGGCAGGAAGACTGCCTTTCTCCCTAACACTGAGGTGAGATTTAACTCTAGCCATTGAGGTTTTCAATTCATTGATGGCTTAAGTTGAATTTTGAATGAATTTCAATTGCTCTTGCATGAACCCATATATTTTCAGAGAATTAGTCTTGTTATACTCAGCTTGAACCGATACAAATGCATCCAACATCTCCTCTAGTGTAACTTTTGGAGTAATGACTAGAGATGGACCTAGTATAGGTTGAACTTGAGGGATATTGTTTGCATTCGCAGTGGGTCCATTCCTCCAACTGAAGTTGGGATGGTTCTTCCAATTAGCATTAAACGTGTTTGAGTTTGGAGCACCAAATTACCGTTGATAACTGTTTATGGCATTTGATTGTTCTTGTAAGATGTCTTGAACCGCTGAGATTGTGGGACAATCTTGTGTTATATGTTGATTTCCGGCACAAATTCCACAAACAGTTTCAATGTCATTAGAGTTGATCGTCTCTCCTTTCTTTAATTACATGGCCTCGACTTTTCTTGTGAGGCTAGCCACCCGTGCACTTATGCTATCCTCTTCTGATAGGACATAAATTCCTCATTTCTCCCTTTGTTGGCTAGTCTTGGAATTTACTAGTTTAGATGTATCCCAAGACTGTGCATTCTCAGCCACTTCCTCCAAGTAGTCCCATGCTTCATCGGCTTCCTTATTCATGAACTCCCCATTACACATCATCTCTACAAATTGGCGCATGGGTGAAGTCAGTCCGTCATAGAAAAAAGCTTATAACCCGCCAAATTTCATAGCCATGATGTGGGCATGCATTTAACAAGTCCTTAAACCTCTCCCAACATTGGAAGAAGGTCTCATCTTCCTTTTAGGCAAAGTTCATGATGAGGTGCCTCAACATGTTCGTTTTGTGAGTAGGAAAGAATTTTTTTATGAATTCCCTATGCATATCAGTCCATGCACCAATTGATCTTGGCCTTAATGCATGAAGACAACCTTTAGCTTTATCTTTAAGGGTAAAAGGAAATAATTTAAGTCTTACCACATCATCAGTAACATTCGCAAAGTGCATGGTGGTTATTACCTCATCAAACTCCTTAAGGTGTTGATAGGCACTTTCACTGTCTAATCCATGGAATTTTAGGAGGAGTTGGATCATCCGGTTTTAAATCTACATTCCCTGCGTTTTGTGGAAAGATTATGCATGAGGGAGTGCTCGCTCTTGCTGGTTGCAAGTAATCACGTAATGTTCTTGGTTGGGGAACATTCTCAACCACATTCTCTCCCGTTTCGGTTTGGTTTTGGCCCAAATTAGGATTGGCCATCAGATTAGGTTGATTTACAGCCATATTTTCAGACAAAATTGGAGAAGTTAGATGTCTCCTAGCATGTGGTTCTCTGTCAATTCCTTCTACTATTCCCCCTTCTCTAATGAGTCGGTTATTGGAATCCCGAGCCCAATGTGGCATGCAAAACCAAAAAGAATGAAACAAAAAGGAAAGAAGAATTCTTCCTTCCTTTCTTTACTCTTCTCTAAGACCGACGCACAAGGTGTCTTGCAATGGCTAGGCTAGAAGTAAGGATAAAGATTGATTTCTCTTGGTCAATAAGGGTTGAGAGAACTCCCCACCCACTCTTTGAATCTTTTGAGAAAAGTGCAGAAAAAGAAGAAAGAGGAGTAGAGGTGAGAAGAGAAATCTCTGAGCACAAGGTGATCCAAGACGGCAGAGCCGACCAATAGGAATCAAGGTGGCACAAGGCCTACCTATCAGAGATCCAAAAAGGAGTCTCCACCCACTCTACAAGAGATGAATATGATAGGAATAAATAGGAGAAGAAGAAGAGTAAGGTTTAGAAAGATAGAACCTGATTTGGGGTACTTGAGATCCTTATATCTTCTTCAGCTTCCTAGAAATCCCTGCAAAAGAAAAATCAAACAAAACAAACTAAGTTAGTTCTAGAATCCTAAAAATCCTAAATAGATACTATTTTCAGAAATTTTGTGAAAAACCGTCAAAGTCCTCGGCAACGGCGCCAAAAACTTGTTCGCTTCTCCAAGTGTAGGCTTACGATGTAGTAATAATCTCGGTAAGACCAAGGTCGATCCACAGGGACTTATATAGGAATTCACAAATACTTCCAATAGTTTCTATTGAGAAGCTAACAACCAGATTTGTAAGAGATTGATGTAAGTCACAACTTTGAAGTAAATCGAAAGTAAACAATTATAAAAAGGCACTAGGGTTTCAAGGATCCACTTGTAGCAATCCTTGATGCTCAATTCACTGTGGTTTCTCACTTTCTCAACTAGAATCGAAATTAAGATCTATCTAGTCGGATAATAGAGCAGTTAAACCAAACAATCTGCCATGTGTAAGAGCCATGTGTATGATTCACTCAATGCAAGCTAGGACGAGCATACTCAATTGCATAGGTCAATCCCAATTCCAATAGACTAAATTCACTATCATAACCATCATTAAGTCCTGTCACAAGACAAAGCTAGGTCATGATTTGAACTTGATTCAAATCACATACACAGTCCCACATAATACAGAATTTCCAGAAAAGTAGAACTTTGGTAGGAAATTCCCACATGAAGATCATAGTGCTAGAGCATACTCCAATTCCTCGGATCATACAGGTCTAGACTAACACAAAACAATTAAGAACTCAAGTACTTCTTCCAAACATCCATGAGTCATCATAAGACTAAGAAAAACTACCTAGAACTTGAATTAAACTTCAAACCATTGTTCATAAACATGAAATCCAATCTTAAAACCAACTTAAACGAATTAAAACATCTTAGATTCACTACAAGCTTCACCTCTTAGCCCTAGCTAAGAGGTTTAGCCGTTCATGATCCAAGGAAACATGAAATAACTAAGAAAAACATAAAAACGAGAAAACAAACTAGAAGGAGTTGTGGAACTCCGAAATCCACTTTCGCCGCCTCCCACCTTGCTCAAACCCTTCTAAGATACCCTAGGACGATCCTTAGGTGTCCTTTTATAGTGGGGAGGCTCTGCATCATCGGAATCTTCTCGAATTTGCGTAAGCTTACGCAGTGCGCAGAGAAATTCGGCGCACGAATAGGAAAGTCTGCAGTTTTACGCATGGCCGACCGGTCGCACGACCGGTCTGAGTGGCTTGGCCGACCAGTCGCGACCGGTTGGACTCATCTAGGAAACACTCCAGTAAGCTTCTGGAGTGAGCAGGCCTTTGGCCGACCGGTCTGGACCGGTCGGACTGGGTTGGCCAATCGGTCACAATCGGTCGGACAATGTTATTTGTGTGTCCAGCGAGTTCAGCAGGTCTGGGGGAGCTGGCCGACCGGTCTAGACCGATCGTGGCCCTCCTGACTGACCGGTCACGACTGGTCTTGGCCTCTTTTCTTCTTCATTTCTTTCTTTCTTTCTTCTCTCTGCTTTCTTCTTTCTTTGGCCCACCTTGGGTCTTCATCCAAAGCTCCTAAGTGGATCCTTTTGGTCTCCTATTGGGTGAAGTCCACTCTCATTCCTGCAATCACAAAACATGCATTAGATTAGTCTTTAAATCATGAAAACCTAGCATAATGAGTGATGAATTGGGGTTAGAATATACACAATTAAGAGCTCAACATTCTTCCCTAACATCAGATGATGCCAACAAAATAGTTCTTCTGTCCGTCAGGTTTAACTAGTGTAAGTGTGGCTCTGGGTTTATTCGGATTGGGTTTAAGATATTTTGGTGTGAAATATTTATGCAAACTTTGATGGGGTTATGAGGTTTTAGAGTTTTTATGGGCCTCGCGGTCTAGGGTTTCAGTTTTCTTAAGGGATGTGATTTACTCATCATGAGCAATCAGATAATATTTCATGTCTGGTGGGGTGTCTATAGTTTTCTAATTAGAGGTTAGGATTGCTCAACCAATTTAATTTTGAGTCCCTGACTCATAGGTGGTGGGTTTAACAATTTATACAATTTAGTTTTAGTTTTGAGATATTTTTTAGGTGCATGCGTATCAAGTGTCATGCGCACTTTTAAACTATCCTGCCCAAAAACAACGTGCATAATCTTAAAGGGTAAGAATCTCAATGAAAATTCCACATCCCTGCCCTCTCTAGTAAATAACTAACATATTTTAAGTCTATTTCTTGTAATTTACTATAGTGTTAAGTTCGCGTCTCAATGTCAAACCCTAGGAATGAAAAAACCAGCTGGATTGCCAGAAGGGATGACTCGAACTCAAAAGCATCGTTAGTAGAGACAACAAGCTAAAAAGAGGAAAAAGCTTCATATGGTTGATATCAGCCTCAATCACAACAAACTCTACTAGTTGTGCACTAAGAAGGAGGACAATTAACAATGAATGCAGTCGAGTTATGACCTAAATCAAAATTGAAGAAACCAATCAGAATAATCCATTCAAACCCTGAGGATGATGATGGGTTTGATGACACGATGGCTGGTCAAATGGACAACATGACTGATTACCTTAATGTTGAATGTTTCTCAAGAGATGATCTTTTGGTAGAGGAGCTCCTTGCTAAGGTCGAATCGATTGAAACAACAACTCCCAAAGATAAAGGAATTGGCAGCCAAGATAAAACAGAGGCTTCCCATCCACTAGGGGGGCAATGTCCCAAAACAGATATCATATTTGGGACATTGCCACAATCACCATCGATTGCAATATGGTTCTTACTCTTCTTAGATGTTTTCAAGTTAAGCATTCACAATTGACAATCTACTGAGATGGAAGGAGATGTGGAAGACACTGATTCCCCTATAGTCATTCAGAATGCTTCCTTTTACCTGGATAATGAAAGCAGACGATTGTTGGGACATTGCCACAATCATCATCGATTGCAATATGGTTCTTACTCTTCTTAGATGTTTTCAAGTTAAGCATTCACAATTGACAATCTACAGAGATGAAGGAGATGTGGAAGACACTGATTCCCCTATAGTCATTCAGAATGCTTCCTTTTACCTGGATAATGAAAGCAGCGCTACAATCGTCATGGTTGAGCCCAAGCCTAGCCTTTTGCTGGAAAGGTGATGTAAGAACCGTACCCTGATTTGCCTCCGTACGCTTAGTTTTCGGTGCTAGTACGTCCCGAATGGACCGGATTAGTGAACCTTGATTGCGACCCTATTTTAGTACCGCATCGACCCAAGACCTATACCCCGACGACCGCGTAGGCACTGCGATTCCAACATCGCGCGACACGCCTCATTGCGATACCTGGTGTGAAAGCTATGATCAATTGCGCAATCTGAGGCGGGCTGTGAAACGTACATGTGGTGCGGGCCCCACTTACATAAATTCTTAGAAAGTCTAATCAATCAATCAATCAATCACTCTATCTATCCATCAATCAATCCCCCACTTACCCCTGTCACCTTTTTTCATCAATCCATCACCTTTCATGCCAAAACCCTAAAATGCCCCTATTAAAGTACTACCTAATCCCTACAACTCCCCATTCCACCCCTACCTTTCTCCAATTTTCCATGTAAGAGGGGCACTAAAGTCAACACCTACCCTACTCCTAGCTACAAGTCATCATTCCCCTCACCTTTTTTCCCTTCCCTTTCTACCCCTCACTCCCCTTTTAATCCCTCCTTTATCGCCAAAATCTCTACCCATACAAAGGGCCATACATATGGGGCTTTCTCATTCCCATTTGCAAAAAAAAAAAAAAGAACAGAGAGAGAAGAAAGAAAGAAAGAAAAGATTAAGAAGAAAGAATGAGAGATTATGAAGGTGATTAGAGAGAGATTAAGAGAGAGCTTGGGGGTTGGGAGAGTTAGAGGAGCTAGGAGTGAAGAAGAGGTCATCCGAACCGTCCGATGAATGACCCAACCCGATCCAACCATCCATTCTTCAAGTGAGGGCAAGGGAGGATGAAAATCCCTCTTTATCATTGTTTCCTTTCATTTTTGTGGGCCCACAAGGGTAGAACCCACCTTGTGCATGTATGGTATGTGTGGTGGACCCCATAGTCGTGGGGGACCACCCCGACGGACGTTTCTCTCCGCTTCTTCCCTACCTTTTTTTCCCATTGATTTCCTTACTCCCCTTTTTGGATTGTTGTGGGACCCACAAGTGGGCCATGCTGTGAGACAGCGTGCCCCGCATGCTGTCACAGCATGGACTACCCTGTGTGGCCCACCATGATGCTTATTTTCCATCTAACCCTATTCTTTAGATCATAAAGATATGGATGAAGGAAAAATACAAAGATTGGCTTGATCCAGAATTTTTCGGCCCACCTTGTGAAGGCTAAATTGATGGACAGATTGGATCGTCTATGTATGGACCCCACAGAGCTTAAAATAATAATAATAATAATAATAATAATAATAATAATAATAAGAAGAAGAAGTCCAGACACTGTACGTTCTCAGCATCCTGATGCTGGAACCGTCCAACATCCAGACCTTACTACCAAGGAAGTGAGGTCCCCACTCGTGGGACCCACCTTGATGTTTGTGCTTGATCCACACCGTCCATCTGTTTCTCCAGTTTATTTTAGGGTTGGATACCAAAAATGAAATAGATCCAAATCTTAAGTGGACCGCACCACATGAAAAGGTGGAAATAATGATGTCTACTGTTGAAACCTTCTTAGGCCCACTATGGTGTTTATATGCCATGCAACCCACCCAATATAGGACTCATTGGGTCCCCCATGAGCTGGTAAACCTGATAAACGGAGTGGATGGTCCTCATGTGGGCCCCACTTGATGAAAACAAAAAAAAGGAAAAAAAAAACAACAACGTGATGCTGGCCACTCACAGCGTCAGAGATGCTGGGAGTAACCAGCATCTGTGGACACTGGACTCCTTGGGGCTTCACAAGGTGGCCAACTCGTGGGACCCACCATGATGAGTATATTTTATCCACGCCGCTCATCCTTTTTGCTGAATCATTTTAGGCCTCAAGCCCAATTTTGGGCTAGATCCACTTCCCAGGTGGGCCGCATCATAAGACACAGTGGGGATAGTGACGTCCACTGTTGAAATCTTTCCTGGCCCACCTTGATGTTTTCTTGCCATCAAAACCTTTTGATAAGGTCACATATACATGTACGAAGGACCCACACAATATCAGCTTGATCTAGAAATTTTGTGGGCCCCACTGTCAGGAAACGGTGGAGATTGAATAGCTACTGTTGAAGCCTTCCTAAGGCTCACTGTGATGTTTAAATGTCATCTAGACCTATGGCATAGGTCTGGATGGAGGGGAAAACACAAATACTAGCTTGATTCAAAACTCATGTGACCCCAGGGGGTCCCACGTTGCAAATAGGCTGCCCAGCAGGTGGCCCACCCTATGGGTCCCACCATGATGTACCTGTCTTATCCACGCTACCCATCTGTTTTTCCATGCCATTTTAGGACATGGCCTAAAAAATGAGGCAGATCCAAACCTTAGGTGGGCCACACCCGCACGGAAAAGTGGTCATTGATGCCCACCATTGAAAACTTTCTTGAGGCCACTGTAATGATTATTTTTCATCCAACTAAAGGTTGTGGGCCCATCTTTGGGTTCCACCTTGATGGATGTATTGTGTATCATGCCACCCATCTTGACTGGTGCGTGGGGCCCAATTTTGTGTGGGCTTCACTTAGAAAATGGTGGTGATTGAATACCTATCACTGAAAGTTCCTAAGACCTACGATGATGCGTATTTGCTACCCAACCGGTGGCGGGGCCTGCCATGGTCCCCCCTTTGATATATATGTTTTATCCATGCCGTACACCTATTTCGTCAGCCCATTTTGTATGTGCAGGCCCAAGTATGGGGCCGATGTAGTCTCAAGTGGGCTATGCCATGAAGACCTTTACATTTCCAATAGGGCCCACAGTCTGGGTCCCATTCTCTACATATATTGGGCTATTTAAGGCCAACTTCACAAGATATGTTTGATAACATGCTAGTATACTTAGCTTGATAGGTCACACTGATAATATGCTTAGTATAATTAATACCATGCTCATTCATATGCCCATACGCATCATTTGTATGCCTGTTATGGGTCACGATTAATCATAGCATATGCCATTTTGGCTTGTTATACTTAGGGGACCAGTGCGAGACAGGGTCGCACCATATGATTGCGTAGTATGCGTAGGTTTGGTGGATGACTTGGATTGTATGACTCATGCATTCGCATTATGTATGTCACGATCGCCTTCATACCCTAGCAGCATCGGGGTGGTGGCTATCATAGTTACATTGTGGTTGACAGTAATGGATACCGGAAACATGTTCTAGCACATGGGCGCTATGGATGTCCTTGGGTGAAAGTCCCTAAACCTTGTGGTACCAATAGGATGCGCCAACGTTGAGACTGAGTAGATAACATGAGCGCCCGAGTGCAAAATACCAATAGGCCGCGTCTCTCAATGTGTCGAGGTTGGTTGGAAAGGGGTGTAACCTTATCTGCCCGGGTGTAGAGGGCTATAAGCTAGGTTGAGTCTGACCAGCTCGCGAAATGGGTCCGCTATCGACGAGCCGGGTGGGCATTGGCATACCACTTATAAGGTGGATAGTGAGGTCTTTTATACTAACTGGGTGATGATCGCAATGTGCGGTAGCCAGTGTCAGAGTATATTAGACCCTGGTGATGTCCCAGATGAGAACCATTTTGATATGTGGATTAGTTGAGGATTGACATGTTTGCATTGCATCTCTAGCATATAATACTCGGCCATGTAGGCCCTTGCATCACATAGTCTTGGGATGGTTGATAGCAATCATGAACTTGGTAACTTAGCCCTCTATCACTTTCGCTTACTCTGATATCTATATACTTGTCATATGCATCACACAAGCACACACGCACTCTAATGAGCTTCGTAGGAAGCTTATGCTCATTTGTTTACGCTGTAGGTACTAAGGCATATCAGCAGTGTTAAGCTCGATTCATATGCCTAATATTTTGGGCTTTTGCTACATTTTTTGTATTTTCCCTTTCCAGCACTGTACTCAACAAAGTATATAGTGAATGTCTGATGATGTTTTGCATTTTTGGTTATGCTCCCTTATAAAAAAAATTTACCCTGAAAATCCTCTTGGTGGGATTCTAGGATTGAAACCTGGCATATGAGAGCTAGGAGCCGAGAATGGGATACTACGGAGGCTGTTAGCACCAAGGTCGGCGATCGGGAATTTAGTGAGCCCGGTCCCCGGGTTTGGGGCGTGACAGGTGAATCATCATTTGAAATCGTTGTATAATTCTGTCCATCTTGAGGCGTGTCCTATTACTCGATTTCTGGTTAATAATGGAGCGACAGTTAATATTTTACCCACTAGAATGATGCAGAAGTTGGGAAAAACTATTGATGAATTACTCGAACATGGGGAGTATTGCCAATTGAATTGATGGTAGGAAGTTAAAAAAAATGTTGGAAACTTTCTTTGTGGTAGATACTTTATCCAGTTACAATGCCTTACTTGGCAGAGAATGGATTCATTCCATTTCTTACATTCCGTCATCTTTACACCAATTTGTAATATTTTAGAATCAAGACAAAGTTGAGCGAGTATTGACCAATAACAAGTCATTTTTTGCTACCTCTAATATGGTCGAGGCTTATCTATATGGTGATGAAGTTCGGCCAGTCAGATTTACCGGTCAGAACAAACATAATCGACCGATAGTGGTTTCTGTAGCACTTAACCCCGACAATGTTATTTAGGATCTATCCACTCTACTACAATTAAATGACGATCTGCCAAAGGCAATTGTGCCGTATTGAACAGTTTCTAGTTGCACAATAGAAGAAATCCCATGGTTACATCCTATGAGCAATGGGATGTGGCCAATATCATGGCTAGTATAAGAAAGATAAAAGAGAATTTGGCTGGAATCAATGATGGGTGTTTTGCTGATCTAGCCAAATTGACATCATCGACTGACAAAATAGTTGACGCTGACATTAGTATCCAAGACTTGCAAAAAGCTTCTGATAAATTGGATGATACTCCTACTCAAGTCTAAGAACCTTTGGTTAAGGTTAATCTTAAAAAGAATATGATCTTCAACTAGCTTTCATTAGTGGCCTTTTCGGGCTGCAACATTAAACCAAGCTCATTGATTTGTTAAAAGAATACTCAGATTGTTTTGTATGGAATTATTATGAATTACCTGGTTTTGACCGAAGTCGGGTAGAGCACAGGTTACCTATCAAAGAGGGGTATCGACCATATAAACAACCATCCAGGCGGATGACGGCCAAAGTCGCCTAGAAAATCAAGGAAGAAATCGGATGGCTCTTGGAAGCAGGATTCATCAGGCTGATCATATATGCATAATGACTCTGGAATGTGTGCCGGTTGTTAAGAAAAATAGTAAGGTTTAGGTCTATATTGATTTTAGAAACTTAAATCAATTGATGCCTAATGATGAATACACCATGCCAATGGCAGACCAACTGATCGACTGGGCAACTGGTCATCGATTGATTTCCTTTATGGATGGGCATTTTGGATATAATCAAATAAGTATTACAGTCAATGATGTGCATAAAATGACATTTTGATGTATTGGACCACTAGGAACATATTGTTGGGTGGTTATGCCATTTAGACTTAAAAATGCCAATGCCACTTACCAACGTGCCTTGAATGTCATTTTTCATGATATGATTGCTAATTTTATAGAGATCTATATTGCTGACGTGGTAGTTAAGTCGGTCGATTTTACAGATCATCTGTTTCATTTGCGAAAATCATTCGCCAGAATGAGAATGCATAAGCTTAAAATGAACCCCTTGAAATGTGCATTTGGGGTGTCTGTCGAAAATTTTTGGGGGTTTTTAATTAGTCCATCAAAGAGGAATTGAAATTCACCAAAACAAGGTTAGAGCTATTCTTAGGGCTTAGCCACCTAGGGATAAGACCAAGTTACAGAAATTCTTCAGGTAGATAAACTTTTTACGTCAATTTATTTCTAATTGTGCAGGAAAAACTAATATATTTTCTCTGTTACTCAAGCTTAAGCAGGGCAATGAATTTAGGTGGGAGACAGAGCATCAGCTGGCTTTTTGATAGAATCAAAGAATATTTGACTAAGCTTATTCGCCAGCCCCAAGTCCAAGGCTACGATGTAATAATAATCGACCGTGAGACTGAGATCGTCCTCAGAGATTATATAACTAACTTGATTCTATAAATTCTAACAAAGGTAAACTAGGATTTTAAGGAAATTAGGAAAAAAAAACATAAACAAAATTTAAATAAGAAAATCTCAAAATTAAAGTAACTAAAGAGCTAAGGATCCACTTGTAGTAATTTTAATGCTAATCTATTCACTAAGCACAATCACACTATTTGAATCAAAGTTTTATCTCTATCCAATAAAAAAAATATAACATTCAAAAGCACATAAATAGAACCAAACTCAAATCTGGAACTTCAACTTCTAGTTCTACTTCAAGTACGGAGAACATGAATTTGTAAAACTACGAAGCATTAACCATACCCTTTGAATAAGGCTGATCTAGGATTTCCACAACTCAATTCTCATAAAACATGATGATCAATCTTATCAACTCATAAGTAACTCATGTATGTGGCAAACAATCTCTCAAAATTATCTAAAATTATCAACTTTATTTAAACTGAAACTTGAAAAATCCCTAATAAAAGATCAGAATACTTGCATGAACAAATTAAGTATTAAAACTAACCACAAGCTTCACCTCTTAGCCCTAGCTAAGAGGTCTAGCCAACCATAAACATGATTGAACTAGAAAATAAAAGAAAACTATGAAAAACATGAAAACTAGAAGAAGTTGGAATTGTAGAAGCTCTACTTCGAATTCCTCCACCTCTAGCATATCTAGGACTCTTCTAGGATGATTATAAAAGAGAGTGGATGTGTCCTTTTATAGAGAAAACTCGTCATCGCCTCATAATTGCATAACTTGTTCACAAATATGTTGGCGTTATTGACTGGTCGGTGATGGGCTCCGACCGGTTGGTGCTCAAAACACAATGAACAAAACTAATTTTTGAATCTTTGGACTCCTGACAACCGGTTGGTGATCGGTTAGCGACCGATCAAAAAAGGCCAAAATCTATCTAGCAAGGTTTCTTCGAAAATCTGATTTCTATCTTAATTTCTGGTCAGTTAGTTAGGGTGTCTGATCGGTCTGCGATCGGTCGGCAACTGTTGTTTCTTCTAAATTTTTTCCTTTCTCTTTTCTTCATTTCTTACTTCTTTCCTCCCCCTTTGGCTCTTCTTCCTTTGATCTTTGGTGTGCATTAAAAGGTCCTAGATAACATCAAATTTGTGAGATCACTCTTTACTTCCAGCAAACATAAAATACATAAATAAGATGCCTTCTTTACCACTACAAACCGTGCATAATGTGTGATGAATTGGGCTTAAAATATGCAAAATTTAGCACTCAAAAAAAGCCGTCGATATTGATGCCACAAGTTAAAAATTGTGCGCTCAAATTATATGTTGTAACATCAACCGAGTCAACTAGTGATTAACCAATTGGCTAGTTTGTTCAAGTGTACTAGTCCTGCACTCTTACCTTATTATGCGCTAGCATCCTAATTGCTTGATGGATTTGATGAGGTCAAGTTGATGCATGTCTCGCAAAGTTAAAACATTGATGCGAGTGAAATAGCTTAGTTGGCTTTTGGGCTACAGATTGCACTGGGTTCTGACAAGTGAATAGTTTCCATTCAACGAAAATCTTTGTCATTGATATTGAAAAGACATTCAGTTACGGATATTTTCTCGATCAAAGTTAGTGATGATCAGACTAACAACTACCAATAATGAATTACCTCCAGCATCCTCGTCTAAAAATTGATCGAGATATTAGGAGATCGGCTGTTAATAACGTCATGGTTAACATAGAGTTATATCGAAAAGGCACTAAAGCAGTTTTACTTCAATGTCTTGGAAAGGAGGAGGATTTGAAAGCCATGGCCAAAGTACATGAAGGAATTTGTGGTGCCCATCAGGCTAGAAGGAAAATGAAGTTGACACTATGGCTTTATGGGTATATTTGGCCAACAATGATGTCTGGTTGCATAAAATATGTAAAAGGTTGTGAAGCCTTTCAGAAGCATGGGCCAATCCAGCATGTCCCTGCGGTTGAGATGCATCTGATCATTAAACCATGGCCATTCAGAGGATGGGCTATTGATTTAATGGGAAAAATTCAGCCAACATCATCAAAGTTGGACAATTTCATAATAGTGGCTGCTGACTATTTTACTAAATGGGTTGAGGTGAAACCATTAAAAGGATGTGGCCACAAGGAGATTATCGAATTTATTGAAAGCCACATAATCCATAGATTCAGAATTCCAGAAACAATTATTATGGATCAAGGGGTGGCCTCTTCAACTAGAGAAGTAAAAGCAATGGCCGACTGATACCAGATTAAAATCTTACATTCAACGCCTTATTATATATGGTCAGGCTAATGATCAGGCCGAAGCCATCAACAAAATCATTCAAAATATATTAAGGAAGATGATCAATGCCAATCCCTGAGAATGACATGAGATATCAGAGGCATTATGGGCATACAGAAATTCTCCACAGACTAGTACAGGAATAAGTCCATTTGCCTTGACATATGGGCACAATGTCATTTTTCCTCTAGAAATTACAATGTCATCTCTGAGAGTGGTGCATCAAGAAGCTCTTACTCCATACGAGTTCACGGAAGCAGTGCTGATCGAGCTAAAAAATTTTGTTAATGTTCGGCTAAGAGCCCTAGATTCGATCATCCTTAATAAAAAAGAGAGTTGCGCGGGCTAAATGATAAGAAAGTGAGAAGAAAGGCTTTTAAAGAAGGTGACAAAGTCTGAAAAGTCAAATTGCCTTTGAAAACAACTGACCTAGACTTAAGTAAAAAATGGTCACCTAATTGGGATGGACTATATTCGATCACATAGGTTTGACCAGGGGGAGTATATCTTCTCCAGGATCGAAATGGAAAGCTCACAGAAGCACCAATCAACAGACGATTTCTAAAGCCATATTTCCCTGACTTGTGGAAGGTGGTGCAACAATCGACCGTTTAGCCTAAACTTTTAAGCGTAAGTCGACCTCCTGACTAATGGTTAAGGTCAGTCGATGTTGTGCAATTTCCTGTGATTCCCAAAGAATAAGGTGATTGTACAAGGAAAGTAAGCAAAAAATACTACTTCATTAGAAAAAAGGCCCCTCAGACAGTACATTGTATAGCAAAAAAAAGAGAGAGAGAAGAAGCAAGCAAAGCAGAAGGGGCCTACTAGTTAAGTGCTTCAGCCATAAAGAGTTTGAATCTTTTCGTACTCCATGCAAGAATGAACTTTAGTGGCTTCAGCCTCTTTTATCTTTCTCTTCCAGAATCTTCATCATACATGGCGCGATTGGGGGACTTCATTACTTCCTTAACATGGAAGCTGTGGGTGATGGTTGCGGTGCTCATCTCTTTTTGCAGGCGGTACTTTCTTTTGACCATGGTAGAGGTCGATTTGCAAATCGACAAATGCGAGAAGTTCCTGGATGTGAGAGTAGTCTCGACCAGGATGCATGCGTTCTCTTTCGGCCAAGTCTTTCGACAACTCATTGCGCTGAATTTGCAGGTTACGCAGAATTGTCTTATTAAAATGATGTTGACGCTTCTAATGCAGATGCATTGTCCAAGCGGTCTTGCAAGTGGCTGGCAGCGAATGACTCTCATTATGAATCAAGGCTCGTTCCCACATAGTCCCGCATAGTATCATAGACTTTAACGAGATCGAATGTGGTTGCGAAGTATGCATGACCAAGGTGCTGGAGATAAAAAAAATACCTCCAACGAATCCTTTAAGGTTTCAACTTGTTCACCAGAAAATTGATGTTCGTTGATGAATAGATAAATGTCGAAGAGCTTATGAGATTAAAAGAAAGTCTTTATTTCCATGACCAGGATGTCTCTAAAAAAACTTTGTGCTCTATTGATCAGGACTTTAGAGGATGTTATTGTTGCTAATAGCTAAAAGGATATGGAGGAGGAGAAGAACAAATGTGGATAGTCAGAACAATGAGCGTAAGGGGTTTAAATAGGCATTGCATGCAAGTAATCACTCCCGTAATTAAGGTGCCGTGTCAGTTGGGTTTCCCATGCAACTGTTTGGGAAAACCAAATAACCATCATTAATAGTCTTGCTTCTCACTACGCTTTGGTATTTACTTCAGTAAAACGGTTACCATTACAACACATCCAAACGAATGCAATGGCCGACTCCATCTGAGATTCACGGCAAGTCAATCAAAAGAAAAAAAGATAATGACAACAATTTTTTAAACAACTTCAGTCTTTGCTTCTAAAACCGGTCTTTCTCAGCTTGTGCTTGCCGTTCTCAGACGAGAATTTCTTCGGCAGCAGAGACTTTCTCTTTGGCGAACACAACTAATGACTCGATTGTCTCTTCTTGAAGTTCCTTATAGCGAACTAATGAAGCATGCTAGTCCTCTAAAGCCGTTAGTTGATTTCTCAAGTTGTCAATCTTCATATCTACGTCTGCAATTTGCCGGTTGAGAAGAGTGACTTTCATATAAATAACCTCCAATCTGTCAACTGCTTCTTTAGATTCGGTCAAGTCTACTTTTGAATTGTCATGGGCCATCTAAAGCTTATTTAGTTACTCGATGGGTTTCTCTGTACTCACGGACAATGTTAAGAGATTCCAGCAGAGAGGGCAATTTGGCTGATAGGTACTCATCTGATTTGGCAAAATCTTGATACTGTTGCACCAATTTTTCAAATTCCTCTGACCCTTGGGAAGACGAAATTTTTGGCGCGGAATGGAGCAGAGATAGCAGAGCTTCTTGTAGTTTCTTGGCTTCAGGAATGGCTAGTCGAGCTGATGGTGTGCTTAGGTCGAAAGTTTGCCTAAGGGAGGTTAAGGTTTCTTCAATCAAAATTAGCTTCAGATTGGAAGATATGCTGGCAGAGGATGATGCTATGTAGGATGGGATGATATGGCTACAGGAAAATGATTGAGTACAGAGGATGATTTCGATGGCGGAGTTGGAACAATAGGATTTGTCGTCTGAAAGCTTGGAGTTACTATGCTAGAAGGTTGCTGTGGTGGAAGGGCGACGATAGGAACAGATGCTGATGTCCCTCCAACAAGCGTAATTTCTTAACCTTGGTTGGCCTTATGGTGAGGATCATTTTCCACGGCTTCTGAATCAGAGCTTATGAGTTCGGTCGATGGAAAGGCTGGTTCAGTTGTGGTCAAAGTCCTTGGAGATGATTTTGGCTCTATAAGAAGTAGTAGAGCTGGTTGGTTAATGGCTGAGGTCTCTGTGGGAACTAATGAAGAGTGTAGACGACTCAAAATTGTATCATGACTTCTCAAATTACTTGTACAAAGCGAGATAAGAAAATTACCTGACAATTTGGTTCCAGTACGACCATGCCTGCCAATAGGTACTAGAGGGATAACAGAGACAAACGGACCAGCCGTTGGAATATATGAGCTGATATCTACGGTAGCTAGTGAGGGAGGATGGCTAGACAAATCTCTCTTCAAAGGTCCTGGAGTAGTAACCTTTAGCATTGGAGGGGATGAATCGATTGTTTCATAGCCGTTGGAGAGGTTGAGGTCACTTGAACAGTTTTCTTCGACCGGGTGACCATTTGATTGGTCACGGTCAATTGTTTCTTCGAAGTATTGGTCTTCTTTTTTTCAGCTGCTATTTTTTTTTTTTTTTTTTTACCTTAGGACACAAGCGATCGATGAGTGCTTCCTTGGGCATGATCACTATCAGTCGATAATACTTATCCCACCAGATACTAAATGAATCCAATTGTTGAGGGCAATTGACAAGTACGGGAGGATTAAAAGTAGATCGGATAGACTCGAAATTCTTGTGGAGAGTTCGGTATCCAGCTATCGAGACTAGGATTGTTCGGTGATAAAGAGATTGATTTGCTGATTTTTTTTTTAAAGAAAGGGACTGAAATACATTCCGCCAATCCAACTTGATGTGCCAGGAGATTTAGGAAATATTGCTCAACCCCTGCTTTAATGTTGATCCCTTGTTCAACAGTGCCGCCATATGGCAGGTCTCTGTAGATCATTATATCTAAAGGTAATAGTATATTCGTCATGCTCGAAACTGACTCGAATGCTTGACTCAGCTGTTGGATAGCCTGAGTACTTCAGCTTTGCCTCGGCGTCTTTGAGATCGCGGTTGATTTCAACTGGCACTAGTCAATTCTCAAGCCAACAGGGCACTTCCCAGGGCTGAAAACGATTAAGTAGTGGACCTGCTTACGGTCTGATTAGGGAAATCGGTGAGTATTATTGATAACCATCTTTGAACAGGGGTGGATTACGTCCACGAAGATCACTGTGCGATCGCGTTTTGATTCGCTTAGCAGAAGTCGATTTCCGGGCCAACATGGCACTTCCCAGGGCTGGAAACGACTAAGTAGTGGACCTATTTGCGGTCTAATCAGGGAAATCGATGAATATTGTTGATGACTGACTTAGAACAGGGGTGGATTATGTCCATGAAGATCGCGGTGCGATCGCTTTTCGATTTGCTTAGCAGAAATCGATTTCCGGGCCAACATGGCACTTCCCAGGGCTGGAAACGACTAAGTAGCGGGCCTGCCGACCGCTCGATTAGGGTATTCGAGGGTCCTGAGATCGGATAACCTCATCACGGTGCATGATTATGGTGTATCATGTCATGTAGAAGAAAAGTTTCCCTCTCGGGCTCGGTCCAATTCCGCCCGATTCTTCTCGTTTTCGGCTGTTTTCGGCTCTTTTGGAAGGATTTTCAGAGCAGCCAAATTGGCTAAGTATTGGTTACTTTGGACCAAAACACTGATTTGGGCCATTTATCATTGACCGTTGGAGAATCTGATCCGGTGGATAGATAGATCTCATCGAGACGCTTCTAGGAGAGGCGGTTTCATCAAAATTCGATCTCGGACGAAGGCGGGCCGCGCAACGGAAGGTCCACCCCTCCCATCAGCGTCCAGGCGCATGGGGGGGTGTGTACAGGCACATGTGGCCATTTGTGCAGGCACATGTGACACTGCATCATCTTTCAGGCGCATGTGGTAGGGAGCGGGGCGCATGTCCCATCTCCCGGGCGCATGTGGCCCTATTTTTATGAAAAAACGGGAGTCCGGAAGCAATCCCGGCGCATGTGGTGGTGCACATGCGCCTGGACCTATGGAGTGGGCGCATGTCCCTCCCAGACTTAAAGAAATTTGGGATTTTTCGGTGGAAAAAGCCGGTGCATGTGGTGGAATAAGCCAGCGCATGTGCCCAACACTTAGAAATTTCAGGATTTTCTTCCTGAACTTGGGATTCCGGCGAGGAAATCCCTTTCCGGCGAAGGTTTCCGGCGAGGGAATCCACTCCGACTTAGGCATCCGGCGAGGGGAGAGAAAGCAAGCGCATGTGGTGCTTACATCACTCTGAGGTCGGCGGGGGATGATCTCGTGCTGATGAGTGAAGTGACTTCACTATTTATAGGGGGTAATCGGGTTCGGGTCCGGTCCGGCCGGTATTTTTCGGCGCCAGTGCCAGAAATAAAGCCAAGCGCATGTGAGAAAAATGCACCAAGCGCATGTGGAGGATCCGAGCGCATGTCCTTTACCGGCGCATTTCCCAGCGCTTTTCGGAAAAGTGCTTCATTCACTCCATTTCACTAATAGGGTGCAAGCGCATGTGGTTGGAAGCCAGGCGCATGTCCTTTACCGGCGCTTTCCCACTACTTAGCCAGATTTTCAGGATTCCAGCACTTAGAAAATTTCAGCATTTCAGCTCCGACGAGGGACCTCCAAAGGATAGCTACCTTTTCTAGACATGCACTCACTGTCGCCAAGCCACTTCCAGGCTATGATTGACCTCCTGAATGAACGGGATAGGGTGTGGAAGTCCAGATGTTGCCAATTTTGGTACTTCCTTCCTAATTTGGAGCCTCCGGGTCGGCTTGTCGTATAGGAACGTTGTTCCGGGGGGCGCGCGCATGAAAATACGCATCGTAATGACTTTAAACTTGCTATTTAAGGGTTTTGGGGTGCTCTGGATCATTTGGTGATGAAGCGCATATCCATTTCCACTCTGAAATGGTAGCTGTAGGCTTACGGACCCTTTTTGGTCAATTCCGAGCAGGGATGGAACGCATTTCGAGGTGCGTAGGTAAAAATATGCACCGGATGACTTCAAAAATTGCAGCTTAGGGGTTTTAGGACATTTCGGATCATTTGGCGGTGAAGCGCATGTCCAGTTCAGCTCTGAAATGGTAGCTGTAGGCTTACGGACGCTTTTTGGTCAGTTTCGGGCAAGGATGGAACACATTTCAAGGTGCGCAGGTAAAAATATGCACCAGATGACTTCAAAACTTGCTGGTTAATGGTTTTGGGACATTTCAGATCATTTGACAATGAAGCACATGTCCAGTTCCGCTCCGAAATGGTAGCTGTAGGCTTATGGACCCTTTTGGTCAGCTCCGGGCAGGGACGAAAAGCATTTCAAGGTGCACAGGTAAAAATATGCACCGAATGACTTCGAAACTTGCAGGTTAAGGGTTTTAGGACATTTCAGATCATTTAGCGGTGAAGCGCATGTCCAGTTCCGCTTCAAAATGGTGTTTACGGATTTTGGTCGCTACCAAGTGATCAGGGTTGTGCTGGCATTTTCGGGGCTCTCCCGGCCTCGAAACTTATCCAAATCATTGTCAATAGACCACGGGATGTTGTTTTACAATGAGTGTAAATTTGAGCCCCAACAAGTGCCCCCCCTGTGTGCTGCGTTGGATGCTTTCGTCACGCTAGTGCAGTGCACCGGTCCCCCAGGCTCAAGTATAAATAGTTGACTCACTGAGTCATTCCACAATTTTTCGAGTCAGAAATCCAATTTTCCCAAGGTGAGAGAGCTCACCCTCAGGGTACAGGCACATGTGGTCCCCTTGTGGGCGCATGTGGCCTGCCATCCATTACTTTTTCCGGCAAAGTATTCCTCCAGGCGCATGTCACATGCCCATGATGAACCGGGCGCATGTCTCAGGCGCATGTTGTTCTGGGCATGTGCCCAGGGCACTACCAGGACTTGTGTCTTTTCAAAAAATCAGAGGTGGGCGCATGTGTGGCTGCCACATGCGCCTGAAGCTTGAATTCTAAACTCATTTCCTCCCTTTCTTCTGAGCCGGGCGCATGTCAGATTGGACATGCGCCTGAGACTTTAAGTGGCGAAGTTTCACTTTCCAATTTTGTGGACTGGGCGCATGTGAGGGGCCACATGCGCCTGGGGCTCCACCTTGGGCGCATGTGAGCCCAACACTTAGCCAAAAATTTCATTTTTAGCCCCTGCTTTGCACTTGGTGAAGAAATGGCATTTCCGGCTCCGTTTCTCAGTCAAATTTAGTGTTGTTTGAGGCTAGATCATTTAAAATTCAAGCACGATTGGAGCTTAGTGCCTTGGTCCTGCAGTTGGCTGCCTACTTTAACCTGTCACAGCTTGCAACTGTCTATTTTAGGCAGGTTCAGAGTATGTCTGCCAGAGTGCGCTTATAGCATTCCGATTGCTTGTGAAGTTGTTGTGTGCAAATAGTTGCATATATATGATGCTGAAACCCTGTTTCCTGACTCTGTCCAGTACCTACTTATAAGCACCTGGACTTGTCAAGGCTGCTTTTAGACCAAATGCACGGATGTATTGTGGGTTCAATCTATGATTTTGTGTGTGCATCAATCACATGTATGCTTGCATGTATGATGGTGGTTGCTTTGTTATGAAATGCGTATGATGATTGATATGCTATGCTCTTGATTTTGGTTGCTTTCATGCTTTATTGCTTGTGCTCTATATGCTGTGCTTGTGTTTCCGATACGGTTTCGTTAGGCTATTTGCCCATGTGTATCGAGTTGTTTTCTAATGTTATTCTGTTTACGCATTGCAGTAAATTGCAGTAGCGACAATGGGATCTTCTGGTGAAACCTCTGGGTCGCATGCTTCTGGTCCGACGCCGATGAAGCGTGGTCGGAAAAGAACAGCTGAAGGTCCTTCTAACCCTCCTCCTCTAAGACGTAACTCTCGCTTCTTTCCTACGGTTGAACCCAAGATAAAGGATTTCTCGGAGCGTATTGGGCAGCTTCCTCATGAAGTTCTGGTACGCATCTTTATCAACAAGACAGCGCCCGAACCTCCAAAGCGGGGAACAGAACAAGAGTGGGTCTATTGGTATGCCCAACTTGCTGGTGTGGTGAGTGCCATCGAGGTAGGTCCTCAAGATATACCTGTTCAAAATGCAGAAGAAAATCTGACAGGTCAGAAAGGTAAGAAGAAAGGAGGATGAGGAAAACAACCGATCAAGGCGCTCAGTCAAGAGGAGCGATTGACATAGCTCCTCGATTTGAAATATGAACGGATGAAGATTGGATGGGAGAGCAACAAGATCACTACTGAGCATGGCATCTGCATCACGAATCCCTACGATGGTGAAGTTATCTTGCACTAGAAGTCTCTTATGAGGTGTAAACCTTTTCCGAGCATCGAGCCATCTGATGTTCGTAGACCTAGCCAGTTCTATGGAGTGGAGAGATGGTCTTCAGTTCCTGAGAGATTACTCACTGCCACCCTGAGAAGCAACGGGAAGCAACAAAAGGTTGGTGAGATTAAGGAAATGACTTTCCTCATGCCTACGTGTGATCCGCATGCACCTTATCCGACTCATTTCTTTGAGACGGTGCGTGAAAGGTTCCTTTCTATGAGCACGTCCGCAATGTGGGAGACTTCGAGCTTTCGTTATCGAGGGCATTTGAATCGTCGTGACAGCTACATCTTCTGGGCGAAGGAGATTCTGATCCGGCACGAGGCTGTGCTGAGGGAGGTCGGGCTCTACTATGCCATCGAGGCGACTGCCGGCTTCTTTCCGCGAGATCCGACGATTCTCAGGGGCTTCTTAAATTACTGGAGTTCTGTTACCAACTCTTTCCATCTTCCTCAAGGAGAGATGAGCATAACCCTCTAGGATCTTAAGATGATGGCGGGCTTGCCCATATGCGGCGGGTATTATCACGAATATATCCCCTCTGATGAAGAATTGTCTGGCTTCAAGCGCGAAGGTGATCGGAAGGCCTATCATTCCAAGGCGTGTTTGGAGTTATTTAATGAATTGCAACAATTTGACTGCATTACAAAGATACACTATGAAGATTGGTCAGTCTACTTCAGCCACGGCTTGAAGTAAGTCTTCCCGGGACATCCCTTTCTTTCTTTTCATGATGTATGCTCTTTTCTCCTGCATAGCTTCTTATGTGAAATTCTCTCTCCTTTCTCTCTTTCAGGATCGACTATGAAAAATATAAAGTTGATGTTAAAAGAATAAGGGCCTTACGACAAAGGTTCCAATGCAAGTTTCCTTGCCCAAACGTATTATCTCCCACTTGCGAGCTAGCAGGCTTCCTCGCTTACTGGTTGTCCGCAGTCACGCTTCCCAGCTCGAAGAGTGCTGATGGCGTTAGGGTTTCTTGCTTCATTATGGCAGGTGCCCTTGCCAGTGGTCAACATCTTGCTATAGCGCCACCTGTACTCTGCAGCATATATAGAGCATTTGGTTATGTTGCCAGTAATCCGGACAAACCTGCTGATGAAATGGATGCTGCCCATTGCCCATGGCATTATTTCTGTGGCTGGTTAGGCATTTATTTCCCGTGGGTGTATGGCATGAAGCCTCATGCCTATTTCTTTCCAGACCGAGAGCCTCTTATCAGGTTCATGAAGGCCAAGATGGCGCTTAAGACGCCAGAATGGGTGTCTTCAAGGATCTACAGTGAGAATGAAGTTGACTTCTACCATTTTCCCGCTTCCATTGCTGATGAAGATATCGAAGTCGTCGATGATGAGGATTCGGTTGACTCTTCTGACAGAGAATTCCTGATATCGATCCGGACCACCTCTCTCCCGTTCCGCGAAGGCATGGAGTTCTGGCGCGAGCCTTACTACCCGAGCAGGTTCACCAGACAGTTCGGTTATAATCAGGGTGTTTCGTCGACTCTTCCGAGCGTGACGTGGATAGAACGATCATATGGCACGGGTCCTGTCCATTGGGAGTGGATGTGGGACCAACTTTTGCTGACGCGAATTGGTGCGAGGTTCGTGTTGCCTGGCGGTAATCGATGTCCCGCGACTTCTTATGGTTGGATGAGATGGTGGGGGCATCAGTATGCGCGCATCCGGGATGCCAAACCTGTCGATTTCCCTCTCTATCTCTCTCCTCCAAGGTTAAATGACGTTCCTGAGGACGGTCTTGGTTATCTTTGTGAGCAGCGTGAGGCCGTCGGAGTTCCTGGTACCAGCCATCTGACTTCCTTGAACGTGCCGATCACTCGTAGGAAAGAAGATGGAGCGTTAGACGGATGGTATTGCTTCGGGGTCCCTATACAGAGACGTCAGCAAGGGGTCGGATCTTCGCATCCTCCGCAGAGACTGCTCCTCCATCTGTCGAAGAGGGTGAGCCTACGGAAGGCATGGCAGGAGTTAGACCTTCTGATGATTTCGTTGATGATCTTCCACCGGGCCGCGCGAGAGATCAGTTGAGAGTCAAGATAAAACTCACACCAAGAGTTCGCCCGTCAGCACCTGAGAAAAAATTAAGAAAGGCAGAAATGTTACATATCAAAAAGTGGGGGGGTTTGGATCCGTTGTTGCAGATCAATCTTCCGGAAGTAGTGGCAGGTGCGACTGTTGCCGATAGCCGCGAAGAAGGTGAGCTTCGATCTGGTGCTACAGAGGAGATTGCAGACGAAGAAGATATAACTATCGATAATCGTGACGGAGGTGAGTCCGAGCCTGCAGATGTCGAGGGGGACAATGCCGAAGATGGTTCTGAAGCCGGTGATGGTCAGGGAGCGGCGTGCCTCGATGGTTCGGGGTCACAGCTTGAAGATGAACCTGTAGATTATTCTGGTGATGACTGGGGAGTGGACCATGCCAACGATCACAGCAACGATGATTCCCTCGCGAATTATTATGATAACGATGCCGGAGTCGGGGGTGTAGGTGATCTTGATGATGTTTCCATGGAAGCGATCGAAGCACAACTCTATGACAACGTCAGGGTCCAACCTTCTTCTGAGCCTTTAGTCTTCGTCTCTCAGGCTGTTGCGGTACCGACTACGAGGTTGTCGACGGATGTTCCTCCTTGTTTGCCCGTTCGTGCTGATAACGCTGAGGAATCCGTTCCTGGGCTTGAGATGCGCGAAGGGAACGTCGATCTTTCTTCGGTCCTTCCATCAGGCTGTTCATCACGAGTACACTGTCCTGTTGAGTTGGAGGACGTGGATACGCCACGCTCTGCTACGGTAGAAGTCGTATCCGACATTTCGCGAGCACAAGGTAAGAAATGCGATTGTGGTTCTGCTTTGTACTTTTCTTCTTCATTCCTGCATAATCATACTAACCATATTTTTTTATTATTTTATTTCTACAGATCTTATTGAGTCAATACCTGCCTTTGCCACTTCCGTCGCATCGTCTCCGGTTGTGACTATTGAACTGCCCGGTGAAGCTTTAGAAACAGTTGTTGATTCCGGGACGTGCATTGCGGGACCTTCGGAGCCTGCTATTGATCTTCCTGCCATTCCTGGTACGACTCCTTCGCACTTTACATTAGATCATGACTTGTAGTTTCTGCTTTCATTTTTGCTAATGCACCATTTGTTCGTCTTGCATTCTTTCTTACAGCTACGGTCGATTCTGGCGTCGCCATTGCTATGATGCCGGACATTCCTGCATTTAAACATTTAGATTGTTTTGGTCAGAGCGTGCTGAAGGGCCTGATGTCTAGCCTTGCGAATGCGTTGGCCGATCCACAAGAATGGCATCTGCTAGGCGCTGGCATGAAAGCGCTGGAAGCTTGTGTCGGAGTAGTTGGGTCTGATGCGCTCGTGGTTGTCAATCACATCTCTACGTTCGAAAGCTCCCTTGCAAACGTAGCGGTTGCTGAGCACGTTGAGCCCGATCCTGCTATCGAGGAGAAGCGGAGAATTGTAGAGTCTTTGGGACCTGCAGTGGAACGTCACGTGCATTCTACGGCGAAGAAGATCGCCGTGAGCTTGAGCGTCTGCAAGCGGAGAAGATCGCCGTGAGCTTCAAAGCTGCCCGTCTCGAGTCAGTAGTTACTCAGGGTCAGATAACGGTCACGCGGCTCGAGAGTGAGGGCGAAGCAGCGCGCAAGCAGTTGGAGGATTTGACTGCTGAACTTCAACATGTTCCTGATCCTGCGGAGGTGTTATCTGCAGCAAAGTCAACGATGGAAACTGCCAGGGTGGCCGTGATCAGGCTGATATCGGGATGTTTGGAGAAGCTTTGATCTTTCGCTCCCGATGCTCTCCTTCTTGACTTCAAATGTATAGAAATGATCGTAGGATCTTACCTTTAGAAAATTTTGTAGATGGCGTCGAAAAGATGTCAACCAAACTTTTGTTAAATGAAATGACAATAGCAATTATTTTTTCTATCGTGTTATGTCTGTGTGATGTGTGTTAGAATGGTTTACAATAATAACAATAATAATCGCAATTCTAATAAGTGATGAATGTAGAATGAAATGAAAAGAGTAATACTTCCCTTTGTCGTTGATTTCGGGAGTGTCTAGGGTTTCTAAACTCGGGATACGCTCGTGTCGTAGACGAATGGTCCTTCTTGGTTATTTCTCCATAGAAAGGGCAAGGAAGACCTGCAAGAATACGGAGTAACTGATTAGCTTTTGTAATTACAGGCTTATCTACTGTATTCTACTCCATTTCATTCTCCATTTCTATCCTTACTTATTACATTCCCTCTCTTGGGGAGTTTACATTTCTCCTATTTATGTAAAGGAAAGTAACAGGTGGACTGTTAGGGGTAATATTTCTTCAGAAACCAGCCATTAATTGCAAAACCGGCTCCGCCACCGTCGAAATTCACTAAACGGTAGGCCCCGTTAGAGTAGACTTCTTCTATGATGCATATCGGGTCCCACTTAGGGTCGAACTTGCTCTTTGTAGTGTACGCAGCTGTCAGTCGCTTCATTACGAGTACCAAGTCACCCTTCTTGAAGGATCTACCCCTGACTCGCTTGTCATACACTGTTGAGATATGCTTCTGGTACATCTCTAGCCGTTGTTGTGCCGCGAGCCTCTTCTCGTCCAAGGCATCGAGCTCGACCATCCTGAGCTCAGCATTATGTTCATCTGTCAAGGAGTTCCGAAGTGCTACTCGCAAGGACTCGACCTGAACTTCCATCGGGATGATGGCCTCCGTGCCGTATACTAGTGAATAGGGAGTAGCCCGCGTTGTTGTGCGGTGCGTAGTACGATATGCCCAAAGTGCATTGGGCAACCGTTTGTCCCAATCTTTCTTATTCTCTGCCACCATTTTCTTTAAAATCTTCACGATGCTTTTGTTGAATGCCTCAGCAAGCCCGTTTGCAGGAGGATAATAGGGTGTTGAGTAGCAATGCTTGATCTTGAACTTGGCACACAGCTTGTCGATCACAGCATTTCGGAAGGGCGTGCCATTATCCGTGACGATCCGATCGGGAATACCATGTCTATAGATGATGGCGTTCCAGATGAAACCCTCCACTTGTTTAGCTTTCACGTTCTTCAGGGCCACAGCCTCAGCCCACTTAGAGAAATAATCTGTTGCCACCAGTATGTACTGGTGTCCTTGAGAGGAAGAGGGGCTAATGGGGCCTATCACATCCATACCCCAGGCCTCAAAAGGCCAAGACATCACTGACTGATGCAGTTCTTCTGGAGGTATATGTATGATGTCAGCATGTATCTGACACTGATGGCATTTTCTGACGTAGTCCATCACGTCTTTCACCATGGTATGCCAATAATAGCCCATGTGCCGCACTCGATGATGTAGGTTCCGTTCGCCTTGATGGGCACCACATTCTCCTCCGTGCGCCTCTCTCAGCGTATCATGAATTTCTTCTCGGGCCAGGCATCTTGAAAGCGTTCCATCGCTGGAGCGTCGATACAGTACTTCTTCTAAGAGGATGAATGAGCTGGCATGCCTTCTGACTTGAGTGCGCATCTGCGGATCCTCGGGTAAGAACCCATACTTCAAGTAATCAATCTTCCTCTTCTGTGATCTCAAAGCAATGTACGGGACTTGCACTCGTGACATTCTCAGCCGCTGAGAGGGATGGTAATATTCTCCTTTCTTCTATGGTGACTTGAAGTGGGCTGCCCCCTGGGTGCGCGAGAGCCACGGCCAGGTTAGCCAATGCGTCTGCTTGAGAATTTTCAGCTCTTGGGACGTGCGACACTGTACTGTCCTGGAAATGATCGAACAGGGCTCGGGCCTGATGACAAAGAGATGACAGCTCTGACTTGCGGACTTCATATTCCGTCATAAGCTGTCCCACAACTAATCGAGAATCACCGTATACCTGTAGTGATCGGATTCGCATGTCTCGTGCCAACTGTAACCCAATGATGAGGGCCTGATACTCTGCCTCGTTGTTTGTGCACAACGGCACTATTGTGAATGAGTAGGGCAACAAGTCGCCTTGAGGACTGATGAAGATCACACCAGCCCCTGATCCTGCAGCTCTGGAGGCTCCGTCGAAATACATTCGCCACTGCTTCGCGACCCTTACCATCATGGCCTGGTCGTCAGGCAGATCACATTCCATTTCCATGTTATCCAGTATTGGGTGAGCTACTAGAAAATCGGCTATCGCCTGCCCTTTAACAGCTCGAGACGGCAGATACGTGATGTCGAACTCGGATAGCAGTAGGGCCCATTTGGCTAAACGCCCAGACAACATAGGTCGGTTCATCAGGAACTTGATAGGATCTGCTTTGAAGATCAATGTAATCTGATATGACAGACAGTAATTCCTTAACTTCTTCACAGCGAATATCAAGGCCAGGCATGTCTTCTCAATCGGTGAGTAATTAAACTCAGCGTCGACAAGCGTGCGGCTCAAATAGTACAGAGCATTCTCTTTTCCTCCTTCATTCTTCTGGGCGAGCAGTGCCCCCAGTGAGTTCTCTCCCACTGCTACATATAGTATCAGAGGCTTTCCCTCGATTGGCGCTGCGAGAACTGGAGCTTTCCCGAGTAACTCTTTGAGGGAATCGAAGGCTTTCTGGCACGCTTCGTCCCACTCAAAGCAGACGTCTTTCTTGTTCAGCCGAGAGACAGACTGGCAGCGACCTGACAGGTTCGAGATGAACCGCCGCAAGTAAGCGACTCTCCCTTGGAAGCTCTTCAGCTCTTTCAAATTCTTCGGAGGAGGCATTTCTCGGATCGCCTTGATCTTCGCGGGGTCAATCTCGATTCCCCGATGCCTGATAACAAAGCCAAGGAATTTTCAGGAGGACACCCCAAAGGCGCACTTCAACGGGTTCATGCGGAGGCTCTTCTTCCTCAACCTCTGAAATACTAGCTTCAAATGTTCGCGATGCTGCTGATGTCCGTCGGACCTCACTACCAGGTCATCGACGTAGTATTCCACATGCTTGTGCATCATGTCTTGGAAGATTACCTGCATCGCTCTCTGATACATGGCGCCCGCATTCTTTAGCCCAAACGGCATCACCCGATAACAGAATATCCCGAGAGATGTGAGGAAGGCAGTGGACTCTTCGTCTTCTGGAGCCATTCGGATCTAATTATACCCTGAGTAGCCATCCATAAAGGACATCGTCGTATATGCTGACGTGCTATCGATCAGAAGCTCCGGGATGGGTAGAGGAAAATCATCTTTGGGACAAGTCTCGTTCAAGTTGCGAAAATCAACGCACACCCGGATCTGGCCGCTCTTCTTCTTTACAGGTACTATGTTCGAGATCCATTTGGGATACTGAACTTCCCTGATAAACCCGGCCTGAAGCAGCTTCTTCACCTCTTCCTCTATCTTTGGGACGATGTCAGGATGGAAGCGTCTCTGTGGCTGTTTGACCGACCTCTTCTCCTTCGCGATATTCAACCTGTGCATCGCGATTGCCGGGTTCAGTCCTGGCATTTCAGAATAGGTCCATGTGAACACGTCCCTGTTCTCTTTCAGGAGTTGAATGTAACTCTCCCTCTCTTCTTCTGGAATGTTCTTACTGATATAAGTATTCCTCGGCTCTTCGGTGGTCCCCAGATTGACTTCTTGTAGCTCATCTATCGTGGGCTGACCTCCATCTTCGATCTGCTCTGGTGCGGCACTCGGCTGTATGACTTCATTCGGTCCAGCGGGCCTCACCTCTTCCACGGGACTAATTGTCACCATGTTAATATGCCTGATCTCACATCCTGCCCCCAGGGCTTCTTTTCCTCTGTATACCTTCGTCTTTACTTCGAAGGGTGCTAGCATGCCTTTCCGAGCTGGCGGTTCTGAACAGATGAACCCCATATTCCTCATGATGTTCCTACTGGCCTTGCTATATCTTTCTTCTTCGATGGGCTGTGTCTCTACCGGTGTTCTCTTCGCGTTCTCTTCGAACTGCAATGGGTTGCAGAGTCCGGCCTGAAATCTTATCTCATGCCTTGCTCCCATTGTCGGCGGCACACAGAACTGGCTCGGAGCTTTAGGGAAGGGATGAATCCTCTCAACCTTTGGCACCAGCATATTGAAGCTGGACTGCAACATGCTCATCTGTTAGCTTGTCATCTGTTTCAACACTGACCGCCCTTCCTTCTGGAGGTGCTTCGGTATCAAATAAAACTTCTTCTTTTGCAACGGATTTCCTCTGTAAGCCTTTGTCGCTTCAGCGACCACTCGTGGAGCTTCGTCCGCTTGTCTTGGATTCTTGCCCTGGGGTTCTGCCCCCTGTGCCACCTTTGTTGGTTCGTTGGCTTTTCTAGCGGTCTTGGCCTCCTCGCTCTCCTGATAGTATTGTGCATCTGCTAGGAAAGATTCAGTGACGGAGTATGGCCTCGGGTCTGCCGCCACTCTATACTAGACGCCATCCCTATTGTATTTGAAGCATTGATGGTATGTCGAGGGAATAATGCTGTATTGATGAAGCCACGGTCGTCCCAACAAGACATTGTATGTCGTCATGGCATCGATCACCTGACAGGTGACTTTGGTGCTTAATTCTTCTATCTCTAGGATGACAGTAATGGACCCTAGGACACGCTGGCCGTCCTGATTGAACCCTTAGATAACCATGGCGCTTGGGCGAAGTGCTGTCTGTCTGAAACCCAACTGCTGCAATGTCTTCAGAGACATAATATTCATAGCGGATTCGTCATCCAGCATGCATCTTCGGACCTCTATGTCTCGAATGAGACCTGTCACCATCAACGGGCGGTTGTGGTCTGTCAAGCTGATCGTTCTGTCTTCTTCCGAGAATGTGATCATGGACGATCGATCGATCTGCATGACCTGTTCTGCGGGTCGATCCCCAGTCCCCGTTATCTTCATTCCTTCCATTTCTGACTCGATCTCTGCTATCATGACCTCACGGGCTTCTTGATCGAGCAATGCGTTGAGCAACATTTCCCGATATTTCTTTGAAAGGCACAAGGTATCGTAGATGCTGAGTCGGGCCGGAACCTTCTTCAGATGAGACACCACATCATACATCACCAGTGCCTTATCTCGAGTGTGATCTCGTTGGTCAGCTGCTGGCTCATTGACTGCTTCTACCGGTTCTTTTTCTCGAGGTGTCCCAGATGGCTCACCTATGACCGCATTCATCCTTCTAGGGTCTGGTCGCCTCGGAAATTCTCTCTGTACGTCCTGCTTTCCTGACCGCAGACCCACTACATTGACTTCTCCTTTCTCTAGGACTTGGTCCTTGTCACTGGCCCCTGGTTGAGCGACCACTGAGACCATGGCGCACTGAACGGGCTGTGCACGCAGCTGTTCTTGTCCAACATTTCTTCTTCTCATTTTGTTCTTCATCTTCCTCTCTTTCTCCAAGAGTCTTCTTTTGTTCTCTAGCCTCTTCTTGCTGCTCACAAGTGTCCATGGCTCTTCTGGTTCTGGGAATGGATTCGCCGTTGGAATTTGAACTGGCACAGTGAGGGCAGACACCACTGTCGCAGTGTTCCGGTTTGCCTCTTCCGCCTTCATATTGATGGTGCCATCGTTGATCATCCATTGAATCTTTCCTTTTAGGACAAAGCAGTCTTCAGTCTTATGGGTGGTCACACGATGATACCTACAGTAGTTGGGATGATCGACCATCTTCGCTTCCTCCGGGCGTGTGCATTCTGGCAGTCTTATCAACCTTTCTTCGACCAGCTGTTCCATGATCGGAACCAGATCTTCCATGTCGAAGGTATAAGGTCCATTTGCTCGATTACGCTCTTCTACAGTGAGATGTCGTGGCCTCTGAAAACTCTTGCCTTTGTCTTGAGTTGTGGTCACTGGCCTAGCCTCGACTCTACGCTCGGTGTTTGGGCGTTTCCTGTCATTCGAACCCTTTCCTTTGTCGACGTAGTTAGATGTTATCAACCTTCCGGCTTCTCTCCTAGGCTTCTCTGCCTTGAACTGCGCTCTGAACGCGGCTCCTTCCACCAGGTGGGCTTTCGTAGCGAGGTCTCGAAACGTCGAGAAGTTGTGTCCAGATAAGCCAAATGAAATCATTGCATCCATGGCCTGCATGCACATCTTGACCTGCTCAGATTCGCTGGGCAGTTCCCGGCACTGTGCTGCTATAGTCCCCCACCTGTCGATGAACTTCTCGACCGACTCTCCTTGCCTTTGACGAACCAAGGCTAAATCTGTCAGTGAGACTTCTCGCTCGGTAGAGAAGAATTTGAAAATGAACAGGTCCTGCATCTGCTCCCAGGATTTAACTGACCCTGCGGGTAGTGACGTGTACTAGTGGAATGCCTTGCTCGTGAGCATCGAGCCGAACAATCTGATATAGTACTAGGGAATTATCGACAGGTTGCCCATCATTGTCATGAATTGAGCCATGTGTTCCTCTGGCGATCCTCTGCCATCGAATCTAGGGAAGTCTGGACGCTTGAAATTGTTGGGAAATGGGAGATCGTGGACCTCGGGTAAGTACGGCACCCGGTATACATATTTTCCTCTCTTCTCCTTTTCTCTTTCCTGACGCATTAGGTCCGCAACTGTTTGGGACAGTTCTTCTCTCGTGGCTTGAGACGGTAGTGGCAGTACACGTCCGAACACAACGTTTCTCGGGTGAGCTTGTGGTTCGGCGGTAGCTGGTTCTCCTGCTGCCCCCTGGCATTCCTCCACAGACTGTCGAGTGGGTACAGCTGGGCTTCTGTTTGCCCCCTGGGCAACTAGAGCCAACAATGCTTCTTTCATCTCTCTCATCTCTCTGGCTGTGTCCTCTTGGACCTGGATAATCTCATCCATCTGTTCTTGGATTGGAGGTAGCTCTAGGTATCGCTCACTCGCCTCACTTCGGTGACCTGCACCATCATTACTTGCGCTCGCTGCGGCCTCGTCTTGATCATGGCAGCTTTAGTAGGGATTGTCTTCATCGTCTTCTTAGTCGACTGTCGAACAGCGGATCTGTTCAGTATCTTCGCTGGCGATGTTGTCTTCGGTATCGTTGGGAAGTCGATATCGGCGGGGAAGTCGATATCGGCGAAGGAGAACTCTGGCCTGGCTGACACGGTAGTTCTGCCGGAGTCGAGGGCGTCGCCCCTGTAGACTGGCTTCCACTGTCTCTTTATTCTGCCCTGTACCCTTGCTGTCCTCTCCGTCTCAGCTGGGATAACCTTCTTGTTCTCAGTCTTCTTGATGGTCTTGCGCTTCTGCATAATCTGCCATCCGGCTTCAGAGGTTGCTTCCAGATGGGGGAAGTAAAATCCTCCGACTGCTAAGAAGATCATCGTAGATGCCATTTGTTTGGTTCTTTCTCTGTCTTTCTCTTTCTGTCTTTCTCTCTCTATCTCTCTCTCTCTGCACAGTCATACACGCATTAGAATATTCCGCACGCTTGGGAAAGAGAGGGGACGCGACCTTACCAATCGCGATACAGCTCGACAGTGGATAGACAGAAACATACAAGTATGAACTACATGCATGTTATGCGAAGCTTCGAAATTCTTTTTCCTTAAAGATGAAGGGAAGAACGTTCCCGTTGAGAGTCGCCAGTTTGGCGCCCGTGAAGGCGCCGAACATTTCTCCTTGCGGTAACCTTTCCCATGTACACATTAGTGTCTGCAAATGATTTATCGCAGAATGTCTATTTACTCAGAAATAACCAGAGATTTTGGTATTGAATAGTCCCTAGCGGAGTCACCAGTTTATTAGAACTTAGAAAAAGAGGAGAAGATCAGAACTACTCGTCAGCATTCCTTCTTTCTTTTTTTCGTGTTTCTTTTATTCTGGGGAATTCTGAGTATAGAGACATTCATAGACAATCATAAGCAATCACAAAGTGTACACAAGAGAGATATATCGCAAGGCAAATTTTATTCCAGAGATTCTGAGATCTTTTACATTCCAGGCTGTGATACTGGTCACGAGCCTTTAATTACATCAACAGTTGATCACCCTTGATTGGAAGGCAAAAGACTAATCCGTCGGGGATTATGGTCTTGAATTCATGGCCGTGTAGACCTTTGTTTTCTTGTTATGGACTGAGCCATATTTATTAGACACGCCGGATGTCTATGTCCCATTTTCTTTCGGACTGTCCGGGTTGAGAGACTGTCAGGATTCGAGTGGTGCAACTCAGGGCCCACGCCTGTTACTGTGAACAGGTGACCGCTGGAATACATGATCCTTGAATGTTGTCGGCATAACCTAAAGCCCGCGCCTGTATTTTTGTGACGGGTGACCTTAGGAAAGCAATCCGCAACTACCTCATCAGCTCAACCGACGGACCCGTTGTCAATGGGTAGGGCATCAACTGTCTTTTTCATAGTTGCAGTCCATAGCAAGATGTTTCAAGCTTAGTTAGAACTCTTTGTTTGTGGTTTCTCGTGGTAACCATAACCCCTTAGGTTTAGCCTCGGACCTTTATCCGGGATGAACAGAGCTTTGTACAGTAAAGTAAATGTATTTCTTCTGGAGCCGGGCGACTTGTCTTCGAGAACACTCTTTCTTCTGAGTATTTTCAATGATCTGTTTGGGATCAAGTAGGCTTTATCGAGCCAAGATCTTTTGAGGGCATCAATTCAATAGGTGTTAGAACTTAGAAAAAGAGGAGAAGATCAGAACTACTCGTCAGCAGTCCTTCTTTCTTTTTTTTCGTGTTTCTTTTATTCTGGGGAATTCTGAGTATAGAGACATTCATAGACAATCATAAGCAATCACAAAGTGTACACAAGAGAGATATATCGCAAGGCAAATTTTATTCCAGAGATTCTGAGATCTTTTACATTCCAGGCTGTGATACTGGTCACGAGCCTTTAATTACATCAACAGTTGATCACCCTTGATTGGAAGGCAAAAGACTAATCCGTCGGGGATTATGGTCTTGAATTCATGGCCGTGTAGACCTTTGTTTTCTTGTTATGGACTGAGCCATATTTATTAGATACGCCGGATGTCTATGTCCCATTTTCTTTCGAACTGTCCGGGTTGAGAGACTGTCAGGATTCGAGTGGTGCAACTCGGGGCCCGCGCCTGTTACTGTGAACAGGTGACCGCTGGAATACACGATCCTCGAATGTTGGTCGGCATGACCCAAGGCCCGCGCCCGTATTTTTATGATGGGTGACCTTAGGAAAGCACTCCGCAACGTTCCCAAACGAGGTTTTTTAATCGAGTGGTGCAATTCTGGGCCCGCGCCTGTTACTGTGCACAGGTGACCACTGGAATACACAAACATCAAAATATTGGTCGGCATAACCTAAAGCCCACGCCTGTTACTGTGCACAGGTGACCTTAGGAAAGCAATCCGCAACTACCTCATCAGCTCAACCGATGGACCCGTTGTCGATGGGTAGGGCATCGACTGTCTTTTTCATAGTGGCAGTCCATAGCAAGATGTTTCAAGCTTAGTTAGAACTATTTGTTTGTGGTTTCTCGTGGTAACCATAACCCCTTAAGTTTAGCCTCGGACCTTTATCCGGGATGAATAGAGCTTTGTACAGTAAAGTAAATGTATTTCTTCTGGAGTCGGGCGACTCGTCTTCGAGGATATTCTTTCTTCGGAGTATTTTCAGTGATCTATTTGGGATCAGGTAGGCTTTGTCGAGCCAAGATCTCTTGAGGGTATCACTTCAATAGGCTGGATCGGCTGCTTCGATGCCTGTAAGTGGCTAAGTATAGGGTCCGATGGGTACCCACATATGCCAATTTCTTATGAATAATGGGGATCGGTGCCCCGCGAATGCTTGACTCGGCTGTTGGATAGCCTGAGTACTTCAGCTTTGCCTCAGCGTCTTTGAGATCGCGGTTGATTTCAACTGGCACTAGTCAATTCTCAAGCCAACATGGCACTTCCTAGGGCTGAAAATGACTGAGTAGTGGACCTGTTTGCGGTCTGATTAGAGAAATCGGTGAGTATTATCGATAACCATCTTTGAACAGGGGTGGATTACGTCCACGAAGATCGCTGTGCGATCGTGTTTCGATTTACTTAGCAGAAGTCAATTTCCGGGCCAACAGGGCACTTCCCAGGGCTGAAAATGACTAAGTAGCGGACTTGTTTGCGGTCTAATCAGGGAAATCGGTGAATATTATCGATGACCGACTTGGAACAGGGGTGGATTATGTCCACGAAGATCGCTGTGCAATCGCTTTTCAATTTGCTTAGCAGAAGTCAATTTGCAGGCCAACAGGACACTTCCCAGGGCTGAAAACGACTAAGTAGCGGGCCTGCCGACCGCTTGATTAGGGTATTCGAGGGTCCTGAGATCGGATAATCTCGTTGCGGTGCACAATTATGGTCTATCATGTCATGTAGAAGGAAAGTTTCCCTCTCGGGCTCAGTCCAATTCCGCCCGATTCTTCTCGTTTTAGGCCATTTTTTTGTTCTTTCGGAAGGATTTTTGGGGCTGCTAAATTGGCTAAGTGTTGGTCATTTTGGACCAAAACACTGATTTGGGCCACTTATCATTAACCGTTGGAGAATCTGATTCGGTGGATGGATAGATCTCATCGAGACGCTTCTAGGAGAGGCGGTTTCATGAAAATCCGATCTCGGACGAAGGCGGGACGCGCGACGGAAGGTCCACCCCTCCCATCAGCGTCCAGGCGCATGGGGGGATGTGTGCAGGCGCATGTGGTCATAGTGCAGGCGCATGTAGCACTGCATCAGCTTTCAGGCGCATGTGGCAGGGAGCCGGGCGCATGTGGCATCTCCCGAGCGCATGTGGCCCTATTTTTTATGAAAAACGGGAGTCCGGAAGCAACCCCGGCGCATGTGGTGGTGCACATGCGCCTGGACCTAAGGAGTGGGCGCATGTCCCTCCCAGACTTAAAGAAATTTGGGATTTTTCGGTGGGAAAAGCCGGCGCATGTGGTGGAATAAGCCGACGCATGTGGGGGATAAGCCGGCGCATGTGCCCAGCACTTAGAAATTTCAGGATTTTCTTCCTGAACTTGGGATTCCGGCGAGGAAATCCCTTTCCGGCGAGGGTTTTCGATGAGGGAATCCACTTCGGCCAAGGCATCCGGCAAGGGGAGAGAAAGCAAGCGCATGTGGTGCTTACATCACTCTGAGGTTAGCGGGGGATGATCTTGTGCTGATGAAATGAAGTGACTTCACTATTTATAGGGGGTAATTGGGTTCGGGTCCGGTCCGGCGGGTATTTCCTGGTGCATGTGCCAGAAACAAAGCCAAGCGCATGTGAGAAAAATGCACCAGGCGCATGTCCTTTACCGGCGCATTTCCCGGCGCTTTTCGAAAAAGTGCTTCATTCACTCCATTTTACTAATAGGGTGCAAGCGCATGTGGTTGGAGGCCAGGCGCATGTCCTTTGCCGGCGCTTTCCTACTACTTAGCCAGATTTTCAGGATTCCAGCACTTAAAGAAAATTTCAGCATTTCAGCTCCGACGACGGACCTCCAAAGGACAGCTACCTTTTCTAGACATGCACTCACTGTCGCCAAGCCACTTCCAGGCTATGATTGACCTCCTGAATGAACGGGATGGTGTGTGGAAGTCCACATGTTGCCAATTTTGGTACTTCCTTACTAATTGGGAGCCTCCGGGTCGGCTTGTCGTATAGGAACGTTGTTCCGGGGCGCGCGCGCATGGAAATACGCATCGTAATGACTTCAAACTTGCTATTTAAGGGTTTTGGGGTGCTCTGGATCATTTGGCAATGAAGAGCATGTCCAGTTCCACTCTGAAATGGTAGCTGTAGGCTTACGGACCCTTTTTGGTCAGTTCCGGGCCGGGATAGAATGATTTCAAGGTGCGTAGGTAAAAATATGCACCGGATGACTTTAAAACTTGTATCTTAGGGGTTTTAGGACATTTCGGATTATTTGGCAGTGAAGCGCATGTCCAGTTCCGCTCTGAAATGGTATCTATAGGCTTACGGACCCTTTTGGTCAGTTCCGGGCAGGGACGAAACGCATTTCGAGGTGCGCGGGTAAAAATATGCATCGGATGACTTCGAAACTTACAGGTTAAGGGTTTTGGGACATTTCAGATCATTTGGCGGCAAAGCGCATGTCCAGTTCCGCTCCAAAATGCTGTTTATGAATTTTGGTCGCTACCAAGCGATCAGGGTTGTGCAGGCATTTTCGGGGCTTTCCTGGCCTCAAAGCTTATCCAAATCATTGTCAATAGACCACGAGATGTTGTTTTATAATGGGTGCAAATTTGAGCCCCAACAAGTGCCCCCCCGGTGTGCTGCGCTGGATGCTTACGTCACGCTAGTGCAGTGCGCCGGTGCCCCAGGCTCAAGTATAAATAGTTGATTCACTGAGTCATTCCACAATTTTCTCGAGTCAGAAAACTCCATTTTCCCAAGGTGAGAGAACTCACCCTCGAGCTACAAGCGCATGTGGTCCCCTTGTGGGCGCATGTGGCTTACTACCATTGCTTTTTCCGGCAAAGTGCTTCCTCCAGGCGCATGTCAAATGCCCATGATGAACCGGGCGCATGTCCCAGGCGCATGTTATTCTGGGCATGCACCTAGGGCACTGCCCGAACTTGTGTTTTTTCCAAAAATCAGAGGTGAGCGCATGTCAGATTGCACATGCGCCTGAGACCTTAAGTGATGAACTTGCATTTTCGAATTTTGTGGACTGGGTGCATGTGAGGGGCCACATGCGCCTGGGGCTCCACCTTGGGCGCATGTCAGCCCAACACTTAGCCAAAATTTCCATTTTTAGCCCCTACTTTGCACTCGGTGAAGAAATGGCATTTCCGACTCCGTTTCTCAGTCAAATTCAGTGCTATTTGAGGTTACATCACTTAAAATTCAAGCACGATTGGAGCTTAGTGCCTTGGGCCTGCAGTTGGCTGCCTACTTCGGCCTGTCACAGCTTGCAACTATCTATTTTAGGTAGGTTCAGAGTATGTCTGCCAGAGTGCGCCTATAGCGTCCCGATTGCTTGTAAAGTTACTGTGCGCAAACAGTTGCGTATGTATGATGCTGAAACTGTTTCCTAACTCTGTCCAGTACCTACTTATAAGCACCTGGACTTGTCAAGGCTACTTTTAGACTAAATGCATGGATGTATTGTGGGTTCAATCTGTGATTTTGTGTGTGCATCAATCACATGTATGCGTGCATGTATGATGGCAGTTGCTTTGTTATGAAATGCGTATGATGATTGATATGCTATGCTCTTGATTTTGGTTGCTTTCATGCTTTGTTGCTTGTGCTCTACATGCTATGCTTGTGTTCGCGATACGATTTCGTTAGGCTATTTGCCCTTGTGTATCGAGTTGTTTTCTAATGTTGTTTTGTTTACGCGTTGCAGTGAATTGCAGTAGCGACAATGGGAGCTTCTGGTGAAACTTCTGGGTCGCATGCTTTTGGTCCGACGCCGATGAAGCGCGGTCGGAAAAGAACAGCTGAAGGTCCTTCTAACCCTCCTCCTCCAAGACGTAACTCTCGCTTCTTTCCTACGGTCAAACCCGAGATAAAAGGATTTCTCGGAGCGTATTGGGCAGCTCCCTCATGAAGTGCGGGTGCGCATCTTCGTCAACAAGACAGCGCCTGAACCTCCAAAGCGGGGAACAGAACAAGAGTGGGTCTATTGATATGCCCAACTTGCTGGTGTGGCGAGTGCCATCGAGGCAGGTCCTCAAATATACCTATTCAAAATACAGAAGAAAACCTGACAGGTCAGAAAGGTAAGAAGAAAGGAGCATGAGGAAAACAACCGATCAAGGCGCTCAGTCAAGCGCAGCGATTGACACAGTTCCTCGACTTGAAATATGAAAGGATGAAGATTGGATGGGAGAGCAACAAGATCACTGCTGAGCGTGGCATCTGCATCACGAACCACTACAATGGCGAAGTCATCTTGCACCAGAAGTCTCTTATGAGGTGTAAACCTTTTCCGAGCATCAAGCCATCTGATGTTCGTAGACCTAGCCAATTCTATGGAGTGGAGAGATGGTCTTCAGTTCCTGAGAGATTACTCACCACCACCCTGGGAAGCAACGGGAAGCAACAGAAGGTTGGTGAGATTAAGGAGATGACTTTCCTCATGCCTACATGTGATCCGCATGCACCTTATCCGACTCAATTCTTTGAGACGGTGCGTCAAAGATTCCTTCCTATGAGCATGTTCGCAATGTGGGAAACTTCGAGCTTCCGTACCTGAGGGCATCTGAATCGTCGTGACAGCTACATCCCCTGGGCGAAGGAGATTCTGATCTGGCACGAGGCTGTGCTGAGGGAGGTCAGGCTCTACTATACCATCGAGGCGACTGTCGGCTTCTTTCCGCGAGATCCGATGATTCTCAGGGGCTTCTTAAATTACTGGAGTTCCTTTACCAACTCTTTCCATCTTCCTCAAGGAGAGATGAGCATAACCCTCTAGGATCTTAAGATGATGGCGGGCCTACCCATACGTGGCGGGTATTATCACGAATATATCCCCTCTTATGAAGAATTGTCTGGCTTCAGGCACGAAGGCGATCGGAAGGCCTATCATTCCAAGACATGTTTGGAGTTGTTCAATGAATTGCAACAATTTGACTGCATTACAAAGATACACTATGAAGATTGGTCAGTTTACTTCAGCCACGGCTTGAAGTAAGTCTTCACGGGACATCCCTTTCTTTCTTTTCATGACGTATGCTCTTTTCTCCTACATAGCTTCTTATGTGAAATTCTCTCTCCTTTCTCTCTTTCAGGATCGACTACGGAAAATATAAAGTTGATGTTAAAAGAATAAGGGCTTTACGACAAAGGTTCGAATGCAAGTTTCCTTGCCTGAACATATTGTCTCCCACTTGTGAGCTAGCAGGCTTCCTCGCTTACTGGTTGTCCGCAGTCGCGCTTCCCAGCTCGAAGAGTGCTGATGGCGTCAGGGTTTCTTGCTTCGTTATGGCAGGTGCCCTTGCCAGTGGTCGACGTCTTGCTATAGCGCCACCTGTACTCTACAGCATATATAGAGCGTTTGGTTATGTTGCCAGTAATCCGAACAAACTTGCTGATGGGATGGACGCGTCCTATTGCCCGTGGCATTATTTTTGCGGCTGGTTAGGCATTTATTTTTCGTGGGTATATGGCATGAAGCCTCACGCCTACTTCTTTCCGGACCGAGCGCCTCTTATTAGGTTCATGAAGGCCAAGATGGTGCTTAAGACGCCAGAATGGGTGTCTTCAAGGATCTGCAGTGAGAATGAAGTTGACTTCTACCATTTTCCTGCTTCCATTGCTGATGAAGATATCGAAGTCGTCGATGATGAGGATTCGGTTGACTCTTCTAACAGAGAATTCCTGATATCGATCCGGACCGCCTCTCTCCCGTTCCGCGAAGGCATGGAGTTCTGGCGCGAACCTTACTACCCGAGCAGGTTCGCTAGACAGTTCGGCTACGATCAGGGTGTTTTGTCGACTCTTCCGAGCGTGACGAGGATAAAATGAGCATATGGCACGGGTCTTGTCCATTAGGAGTGGATGTGGGACCAACTTTTGCTGACGCGAACTGGTGCGAGGTTCATGTTGCCTGGCGGTAGTCGACGTCCCGCGACTTCTTATGGTTGGATGAGATGGTGGGGGCATCAGTATGCGCGCATCCGGGATGCCAAACCTGTCGATTTCCCTCTCTATCTCTCTCCTCCAAGGTTGAATGACATTCCTGAGGGACGGTCTTGGTTATCTTTGTGAGCATCGTGAGGCCGTCGGAGTTCCTGGTACCAACCATTTGACTTCCTTAAACGTGCCGATCACTCGTAGGAAAGAAGATGGAGCGTTAGACGGATGGTATTGCTTCGGGGTCCCTATACAGAGAGGTCGGCAAGGGGTCGGATCTTCACATCCTCCTGCAGAGACTGCTCCTCCATCTGTCGAAGAGGGTGAGCCTATGGAAGGCATGGCAGGAGTTAGACCTTCTGATGATTTCGTTGATGATCTTCCACCGGGCCGCGCGAGAGATCAGTTGAGAGTCAAGATAAGACTCACACCAAGAGTTCGCCCGTCAGCACCTGAGAAAAACTTAAGAAAAGCAGAAATGTTACATATCAAAAAGTGGGGGAGTTTGGATCCGTCGTTACAGATCACTACTCCAGAGATAGTGGTAGGTGCGACTGTTGCCGATAGCCGCAAAGAAGGTGAGCTTCGGTCTGGTGCTACAGAGGAGATTGCAGACGAAGAAGATATAATTATCGATAATCGAGACGGAGGTGAGTCCGAGCCTGCAGATGTCAAGGGGGACAATGCTGAAGATGGTTCTGAAGACGGTGATGGTCAGGGAGCGGCGTGCCTCGATGGTTCGGGGTCACAGCTTGAAGATGAACCTGTAGATTATTCTGGTGATGACTGGGGAGTGGACCATGCCAACGATCACAGCAACGATGATTCCCTCGCGAACTACTATGATAACGACGCCAGAGTAGGGGGTGTAGGTGATCTTGATGATGTTGCCATGGCAGCGATCGAAGCACAACTCTATGACAACGTCAGGGTCCAGCCTTCTTCTGAGCCTTTAGTCTTCGTTTCTCAGGCTGTCGCAGCACCGACTGTGGTGTTACCTAAGGATGTCCATCCTTGTTTGCCCGTTCGTGCTGATAACGCCGAGGAATCCGTTCCTGGGCTTGAGATACGTGAGGGGAACGTTAATCCTTCTTCAGTCCTTCCATCAGGCCGTTCATCGCGAGTACACTGTCCTGTTGAGTTGGAGGTTGTGAACACGTCACTCTCCGCTGCAGTCGAAGTCAGACCCAACATTCCGCGAGCACAAGGTAAGAAATGCGATTGTGCTTCTGCTTTGTGCTTTTCTTCTTTGATTCCTGCATAATCATACTAACCATATTTTGTTATTATTATTCTATTTCTACAGATCTTATTGAGTTAATACCTGCCTCTGCCACTTCCGTCGCGTCGTCTCCGGTTGTGACTATTGAACTGCTGGGCGAAGCGTTGGAAACAATTGTTGATTCCGGGACATGCATTGCGGGACCTTCAGAGCCTGCTATTGATCTTCCTGCCATTCCTGGTACGACTCCTTCGCACTTTACATTAGATTATGACTTGTAGTTTCTGCTTTCATTTTTGTTAATGCACCATTTGTTCGTCTTGCATTCTTTCTTGCAGCTGTCGTCGATTCTGGCGTCGCCATTGCTATGATGCCGGACATTCCTGCATTTGAGCATTTAGATTGTTTTGGTCAGAGCGTGTTGAAGGGCCTGCTGTCTAGCCTTGCGAAGGCGTTGGCCGATCCACAAGAATGGCATATGCTAGGCGCTGGCATGAAAGCGCTGGAAGCTTGTGTCGGAGTAGTTGGGTTTGATGCGCTCGTGGTTGTCAATCACATCTCTGCATTCGAAAGCTCCCTCGCAAACGTAGCGGCTGCTGAGCGTGTCAAGCCCGATCCTGCTATCGAGGAGAAGCGGAGAATTGTAGAGTCCTTGGGGCCTGCAGTGGAACGTCACGCGCATTCTACGGCGAAGGCACGAGAATCCCTGCAAAATAATAAGATACAGTATGAAGGGTGCTTAGGCCGTATAGCTGAAATCGACGCTGAGATTGAGCGTCTGCAAGCGGAGAAGATTGCCGTGAGCTTCGAAGCTGCCCGTCTCGAGTCAGTAGTTACTCAGGGTCAGATAACGATCACGCGGCTCGAGAGTGAGGGCGAAGCAGACCGCAAGCAGTTGGAGGATTTGACTGCTAAACTTCAACATGTTCCTGATCCTACGGAGGTGTTATCTGCAGTAAAGTCAGCAATGAAAACTGCCAGGGTGGCCGTGATCAGGCTGATATCGGGATGTTTGGAGAAGCTTTGATCTTTCGCTCCTAATGCTCTCCTTCTTGACTTCAAATGTATAGAAATGATCGTAGGATCTTACCTTTAGAAAATTTTGTAGTTGGTGTAAGAGATACTTACCTTTTGACCATTCATGTATACGACGTCGAAAAGATGTCAACCAAACTTTTGTTAAATGAAATGACAATAGCAATTACTTTTCTATCATGTTATGCTTTTGTGATGTGTGTTAGAATGGTTTATAATAATAACAATAATAATCGCAATTCTAATAAGTGATGAATGTAAAATGAAATGAAAAGAGTAATACTTCCCTTTGTCGTCGATTTCGGGAGTGACCAGGGTTTCTGAACTCGGGATACGCTCGTGTCGTAGACGAATGGTCCTTCTTGGTTATTTCTCCATAGCAAGGGCAAGGAAGACCTTCAAGAATATGGAGTAACTGATTAGCTTTTGTAACTACAGGCTTATCTACTGTATTCTACTCCATTTCATTCTCCGTTTCTATCCTTACTTATTACATTCCCTCTCTTGGGGAGTTTACATTTCTCCTATTTATGTAAAGGAAAGTAACAGGTGGACTGTTAGGGGTAATATTTCTTCAGAAACTGGCCATTAATTGCAAAAGCGGCTCCGCCACCGTCGAAATTCACTAAACGGTAGGCCCCGTTGGAGTAAACTTCTTCTATGATGCATATCGGGTCCCACTTAGGGTCGAACTTGCTCTTTGTAGTGTGCACGACTGTCGGTTGCTTCATTACGAGTACCAAGTCACCCTTCTTGAAGGATCTACCCCTGACTCGCTTGTCATACGCTGTTGAGATATGCTTCTGGTACATCTCTAGCCGTTGTTGTGCCGCGAGCCTCTTCTCGTCCAAGGCATCGAGCTCGACCATCCTGAGCTCAGCATTACGTTCATCAGTCAGGGAGTTCCGAAGTGCTACTCGCAAGGAATCGACCTAAACTTCCATAAGGATGATGGCCTCCGTGCCGTATACTAGTGAATAGGAAGTAGCCCGCGTTGCTGTGCGGTGCGTAGTACGATCTGCCCAGAGCGCTTCGGGCAACCGTTTGTCCCAATCTTTCTTATTCTCTGCCACCGTTTTCTTCAGAATCTTCACGATGGTTTTGTTGAAGGCCTCAGCAAGCCCGTTCGCAGGAGGCTAATAGGGTGTTGAGTAGCAATGCTTGATCTTGAACTTGGCACACAGCTTGTCGATCACAGCATTTTGGAAGGGCGAGCCATTATCCGTGACGATCCGATCGGGAATACCATGTCTATAGATGATGGCGTTCCGGATGAAACCCTCCACTTGTTTAGCTTTCACGTTCTCAGGGCCACAGCCTCAGCCCACTTAGAGAAATAATCTGTTGCCGCCAGTATGTACGGGTGCCCTTGAGAGGAAGAGGGGCTAATGGGGCCTATCACATCCATTCCCCAAGCCGCAAAAGGCCAAGACATCACTGACTGATGCAGTTCTTCTGGAGGTATATGTATGATGTCAGCATGTATCTGACACTGATGGCATTTTCTGATGTAGTCCATCGCATCTTTCACCATGGTGGGCCAATAATAGCCCATGTGCCGCACTCGATGATGTAGGTTCCGTCCGCCTTGGTGGGCACCACATTCTCCTCCGTGCGCCTCTCTCAGCGTATCATGAATTTCTTCTCGGGCCAGGCATCTTGACAGCGTTCCATCGCTGGAGCGTCGATACAGTACTTCTTCTAAGAGGATGAATGAGCTGGCACGCCTTCTAACTTGAGTGCACATCTGCGGATCCTTGGGTAAGAACCCATACTTCAAGTAATCAGAGAATGGTCTTCTCCAATATTCCTCTTCTGTGATCTCAAAGCAATGTACAGGGCTTGCATTCGTGACATTCTCGGCCGCTGTGAGTGATGGTAATATTCTCCTTTCTTCTATGGTGACTTTAAGTGGGCTGCCCCCTGGGTGCGCGAGAGCCACGGCCAGGTTAGCCAATGCGTCTGCTTGAGAATTTTTAGCTCTTGGGACGTACGACACTGTATTGTCCCGGAAATGATCGAACAGGGCTCGGGCCTGATGACAAAGAGATGACAGCTCCGGCTTGCGGACTTCATATTCCGTCATAAGCTGTCCCACAACTAACCGAGAATCACCGTATACCTGTAGTGATCGGATTCGCATGTCTCGTGCCAACTGTAACCCAATGATGAGGGCCTGATACTCTGCCTCGTTGTTTGTGCATGACGGCACTATTGTGAATGAGTAGGGCAACAAGTCGCCTTGAGGACTGATGAAGATCACACAGGCCCCTGATCCTACAGCTCTGGAGGCTCCGTCGAAATACATCCGCCACTGCTTCGCGACCCTTACCATCATGGCCTGGTCGTTAGGCAGATCACATTCCATTTCCATGTGATCCGGTATTGGGTGAGCTGCTAGAAAATCGGCTATCGTCTGCCCTTTAACAGCTCGAGACGGCAGATACGTGATGTCGAACTCGGATAGCAGTAGGGCCCATTTGGCTAAACGCCCGGACAACATAGGTCGGTTCATCCGGAACTTGATAGGATCTGCTCTGGAGATCAATGTAATCTGATATGACAGACAGTAATGCGTCAACTTCTTCACAGCGAATATCAAGGCCAGGCATGTCTTCTCAATCGGTGAGTAATTAAACTCAGCGCCAACGAGCGTGCGGCTCAAATAGTACAGAGCATTCTCTTTTCCTTCTTCATTCTTCTGAGCGAGCAGTGCCCCCAGTGAGTTCTCTCCCACTGCTACATATAGTATCAGAGGCTTTCCCTCGATTGGCACTGCGAGAACTGGAGCTTTCCCGAGTAACTCTTTGAGGGAATCGAATGCTTTCTGGCATGCTTCGTCCCACTCGAAGCGGACGTCTTTCTTGTTCAGCCGAGAGAAAGGCTGGCAGCGACCTGACAGGTTCAAGATGAACCGCCGCAAGTAAGCGACTCTCCCTTGGAAGCTATTAAGCTCTTTCAAATTCTTCGGAGGTGGCATTTCTCAGATCGCCTTGATCTTCGCGGGGTCAATCTCGATTCCCCGATGCCTGATCACAAAGCCAAGGAATTTTTCGGAGGACACCCCAAAGGCGCACTTCAACGGGTTCATGCGGAGGCTCTTCTTCCTCAACCTCTGAAATACTAGCTTCAAATGTTCACGATGCTGTTGATGTCCGTCAGACCTTACTACCAGGTCATCGACATAGCATTCCACATGCTTGTGCATCATGTCTTGGAAGATTACCTGCATCGCTCTCTGATACGTGGCGCCGGCATTTTCAGCCCAAACGGCATCACCCGGTAACAGAATATCCCGAGAGATGTGCGGAAGGCAGTGGACTCTTCGTCTTTTGGAGCCATTCGGATCTGATTATACCCTGAGTAGCCGTCCATAAAGGACATCGTTGTATATGCTGATGTGCTATTGATCAGAAGCTCCGGGATGGGTAGAGGAAAGTCATCTTTGGGACAAGCCACGTTCAAGTTGCGGAAATCAACGCACACCCGGATCTGGCCTCTCTTCTTCTTTACAGGTACTATGTTCGAGATCCATTTGGGATACTAAACTTCCCTGATAAACCCAGCCTGAAGCAGCTTCTTCACCTCTTCCTCTATCTTCGAGACGATGTCAGGATGAAAGCGTCTCTGTGGCTGTTTGACCGACCTCTTCTCCTTCGCGATATTCAACTTGTGCATCGTGATTGCCGGGTTCAGTCCTGGCATTTCAGAATAGGTCCATGCGAACACGTCCCTGTTCTCTTTCAGGAGTTGAATGTAACTCTCCCTCTCTTCTTCTGGAATGTTCTTACTGATATAAGTATTCCTCGGCTCTTTGGTGGTCCCCAGATTGACTTCTTGTAGCTCATATATCGTGGGCTGACCCCCATCTTCGATCTGCTCTGGCGCGGCACTCGGCTGTATGACTTCATTCGGTCCAGCGGGCCTCACCTCTTCCACGGGACTAATCGTCACCATGTTAATATGCCTGATGTCACATCCTGTCCCCAGGGTTTCTTTTCCTCTGTATACCTTCGTCTTTACTTCGAAGGGTGCTAGCATGCCTTTCCGAGCTGGCGGTTCTGAACAGATGAACCCCATGTTCCTCATAATGTTTCTACTGGCCTTGCTATATCTTTCTTCTTCAATGGGCGGTGTCTCTACCGGTGTTCTCTTCGCGTTCTCTTCGATCTACAATGGGTTGCAGAGTCCGGCCTGAAATCTTATCTCATGCCTGGCTCCCATTGTCGGCGGCACACAGAACTGGCTCGGAACTTTAGGGAAGGGACGAATCCTCTCAACCTTTGGCACCAGCATATTGAAGCTGGACTGCAATACGCTCATCTGTTGGCTTGTCATCTGTTTCAACACTGACTGCCCTTCCTTCCGGAGGTGCTTCGGTATCAAATAAAACTTCTTCCTTTGTAACGGATTTCCTCTGTGAGCCCTTATCGCTTCAGCGACCACTCGCGGAGCTTCGTTCGCTTGTCTTGGATTCTCGCCCTGGGGTTCTGCCCCCTGTGCCACCTTTGTCGGTTTGTTGGCTTTCCTGGCGGTCTCGGCTCCATCGCTCTCCTGATAGTATTGTGCATCTGCTAGGAAAGATTCAATGACGGAGTATGGCCTCGGGTCTGCCGCCACTCTATACTGGATGCCATCCCTATTGTATTTGAAGCATTGATGGTATGTCGAGGGAATGATACCGTATTGATGAAGCCACGGTCGTCCCAACAAGACATTGTATGTCGTCATCGCATCGATCACTTGACAGGTGACTTTGGTGCTCAATTCTTCTATTTCCAGCATGACAGTAATGGACCCTAGGACACGCTGGCCGTCCTGATTGAACCCTTGGATAACCATGGCGCTTGGACGAAGTGCTGTCTGTCTGAAACCCAACTGCTGCAATGTCTTCAGAGACATAATATTCACAGCGGATCCGTCGTCCAGCATGCATCTTCGGACCTCTATGTCTCGGATGAGACCTGTCACCATCAACGGGCGGTTGTGGTCTGTCAAGATGATTGTTCTGTCTTCTTCAGAGAATGTGATCATGGATGATCGATCGATCTGCATGACCTGTTCTGCAGGTCGATCCCCAGTCCCCGTTATCTTCATTCCTTCAATTTCTGACTCGATCTCTGCTATCATGACCTCACGGGCTTCTTGATCGAGCAATGCATTGAGCAACATTTCCCGATATTTCTTCGAAAGGCACAGGGCATCGTAGATGCTGAGTCGAGCCGGAACCTTCTTCAGATGAGACACCACATCATAAATCACCGGTGCCTTATCTCGAGTGTGATCTCGTTGGTTAGCTGCTGGCTCATTGACTTCTTCTGCCGGTTCTTTTTCTCGAGGTGTCCTTGATGGCTCACCCATGACCGCATTCGTCCTTCTAGGGTCTGGTCGCCTCGAAAATTCTCTCTGTACGACCTGTTTTCCTGACCGCAGAGCCACTACATTGACTTCTCCTTTCTCTAGGACTTGGTCCTTGTCACTGGCCCCTGGTTGAGCGACCACTGAGACCATGGCGCACTGAACGGGCTGTGCATGCGGCTGTTCTTGCCGACATTTCTTCTTCTCATTCTCTTTCTCCACGAGTCTTCTTTGTTCTCTAGCCTCTTCTTGCTGCTCACAAGTGTCCATGGCTCTTTCGGTTCTGGGAACGAATTCGCCATTGGAATTTGAACCGGCACAGGGAGGGCATACACCACTATCACAGTATTCCGGCTTGCCTCTTCCGCCTTCATATTGATGGTGCCATCGTTGATCATCCGTTGAATCTTGCCTTTTAGGACAAAGCAGTCTTCAGTCTTGTGGCTGGTCATATGATGATACCTGCAGTAGTTGGGATGATCGACCATCTTCGCTTCTTCTGGACGTGTGCATTCTGGCAGTCTTATTAACCTCTCTTCGACCAGCTGTTCCATGATCGGAACCAGATCTTCCATGTCGAAGGTATAAGGTCCGTTTGCTCGATTACGCTCTTCTATCGTGAGATGTCGCGGCCTCTGAAAACTCTTGCCTTTGTCTTGAGTGGTGGTTACTGGCCTGGCCTCAACTCTACGTTTGGCGTTTGGGCATTTCTTGTCATTTGAACCCTTTCCTTTATCAACATAGTTAGAGGTTATCATCCTTCCGGCTTCTCTCCTGGGCTTCTCTTCCTTGAACTGCGCTCTGGACGCGGCTCCTTCCACCAGGTGGGCTTTCGTAGCGAGGTCTCGAAACGTCAAGAAGTTGTGTCCAGATAAGCCAAATGAGATCATCGCATCCATGGCCTGCATGCACATCTTGACCTGCTCAGATTCGCTAGGCAGTTCCCGGCACTGTGCTGCTATAGTCCCCCACCTGTCGATGAACTTCTCAACCGACTCTCCCTGCCTTTGAGGAACCAAGGCTAAATCTGTCAGTGAAACTTCTCGCTCGGTAGAGAAGAATTTGGAGATGAACAAGTCCTGCATCTGCTCCCAGGACTTGACTGACCCTGCGGGTAGTGACATGTACCAGTGGAATGCCTTGCTCGTGAGCGTCGAGCCGAACAATCTGATACAGTACTGGGGAATTGTCGACAGGTTGCCCATCATTGTCATGAATTGAGCCATGTGTTCCTCTGGCGATCCTCTGCCATCGAATCTAGGGAAGTCTGGAGGCTTGAAATTGTTGGGAAATGGGAGATCGTGGACCTCGGGTAAGTACGGCACCCGGTATACATATTTTCCTCTCTTCTCCTTTTCTCTTTCCTGACGCATTAGGTCCGCAACTGTCTGGGACAGTTCTTCTCTCGTGGCTTGAGACGGAAGTGGCGGTACATGTCCAAACACAACGTTTCTCGGGTGAGCTTGTGGTTCGGCGGTAGCTGGTTCTCCTGCTGCCCCCTGGCATTCCTCCACAGACTGTCGAGTAGGTACGGCTGGGCTTCTGTTTGCCCCCTGGGCAACTAGAGCCAACAGTGCTTCTTTCATCTCTCTCATCTCTCTGGCCGTGTCCTCTTGGACCTGGATAATCTCATCTATTTGTTCTTGGATTGGAGGCAGCTCTGGGTATCGCTCACTTGCCTCTCCTTCGTTGACCTGCACCATCATTACTTGCGCTCGCTGCGGCCTCGTCTTGATCACGGCAGCTTCAGTAGGGATTGTCTTCATCGTCGTCTTAGTCGACTGTCGAACAGCGGATCTGTTCGGTATCTTCGCTGACGATGTTGTCTTCGGTATCGCTGGGAAGTCGATATCGACGAAGGAGAACTCTGGATGGCTGACACGGTAGTTCTGTTGGAGTCGCGGGTGTCGTCCCTGTAGACTGGCTTCCACTGTCTCTTTGTTCTGCCCTGTACCCTTGCTGTCATCTCTGTCTCAGCTGAAATAACCTTCTTGTTCTCAGTCTTCTTGACGGTCTTGCGCTTCTGCACAATCTGTCATCCGGCTTCAGAGGTTGCTGCCAGATGGGGGAAGTAAAATCCTCCGGATGTGTAACGCCCCGAATTTACCGTAATTATTTTAAAATTTTCTGAAATTTATTTCTATTTTTTTTATTATTATTAAATACTGGCCATTGATATTAAAATTCAAATAACGGGACATCCGTAGGAGATCATATGGAGTACCCTTTATTAAAGTTGCTTAAAATGACCTCATTAACAATGTAGAAGAGTTAGATTTCGTTAAACTCGAATATTTGCAAAAATTACAAAAATGCCATTAGTTAAACTTAAGTTAACTGACCATTTTTAAGTATGCATGTTTCTAGCGATCATTAAAACGCAAAATCCTGAATTTGAGCTTTTGGACACATATTAACCATACACATCAAATTTCAGCCCTTAAATCATAGTAGAAGTGGTCCAATTGTCAAATCAGGCCTTAACCCTTGATTTTCATGTCCATCGAGTGAGGAAAGTAGATGGTTAGTCGTAGTCGAATATTTTTCTTCATATTAGTGACTTAGATCGTCTTTATCATGGACCAATAGTGTGATTTGATTGCCTCACATTGATAAGCCTCTTTCTTATGTGCGAAATTATCCCGTTCTAGAAATTAACGAGTTACCAACTCTTCTCAAATTTGAACCTTTCAATTTACCCACTTCTCACCATCAATCGCTTCTCAAATTTGGACCACCCATTATACTCATATGACTACGAGTTTACACAAAATTTGGACCCCGATCTACAATCCTACACCGTTGAACCACAAAGCCAGCCCCTTCCTTTTCCGCCAAAAGTTGGAATTTCATATCTAGGCATTTCTCACCATTAATCAACCACTAAACTTTGTACAATTGTTTGCCTATCATAACTACATACTTTTTCAAAATTTGGGCCCTGATCATCAAGCGTAGACCGTTAATTGAGATATAGCCCATTTTAGCACCCGTTAGGCCATTTTTAAGGATCGGCCAATCTAGAATATGGATCATCAAGAAATTTACGTATTCTGACTCTACTTTTCGAGCTTGATAAGATTAACGGATTGAAATCGATCAAGATCATCCGAATATTAAGATTTGAGAAACCTACCTCGAGAGGTTGTTACACAAGACCCCGCGTGCACATCCCTCTCCATATTTCTACTACGCACCTCCAAACCCTAATTCCAACCCTACCTCTATATATAGGGCCCCTCTTAGCCAAAGGTGACCCCCACCCACGAATGTGAGAGAGGGAGAGAGAGAAAGAGAAAGAGAAAGAGAGAGAGAAAGAGAGAGAGAGAGAGAGAGAGAGAGAGAGAGAGAGGAGTACCATCTTGCCATTATTTCATCATCTTGTATCTCTAATAAGTCGAAGATCATAAGGTGAGAACTCCTTTAAGATTGGATTAATAATTTCATGTTTTGTAGGTTGATAATTCTTATGTGTTTTTATTTACATGTGTTTATTTATTCTCTCCTTAGTTAGCTATATACGAATGCTTTTAGATACTTTTTTTTAATCTCATGGTGATGAGGATATTCATTGGACTTAGAGAACTAGTAAGGAATAGAATTATGTTTGTTGCACATATGAGATTTGTGTAACCATCTTTAAAGGGACCACCTTTCTTTATATACTGTATAAAGAATGGTTGTGATTGTCTAATGGAGATTCTTATATTGCTATATATATTCCTTTTATATATATATGGATGGACCCTGATCTGTGGTGATGAATATCGGAACACCCGCTTAAGAGGTTGCCCTAACCTGAGACGATGCTTTTAGCTTGTCCGGTTAAGTGGCCACCCTGATCTGTGGTGGTGGTATCAAGATCGCCCGATTAAGTGGTTGTTAAATCCATTTATTACTACTATTATTATTATATTTACTATTATTATTATTATTCCTAAAGTTGTTAAGGATCTCCATAAGACGATAGTTGAGTATGGTTGTTATGAAGCTTAATAGTACGGGCCGCCATCCTGAGATGTGATGTGTCGGTTACGACTATTTTGATGAGTGATGAACCATAAGGAAGGATGTGGTGGTACCAAAGGTTGGTTAGACGATAAGTGGCTTGGTGTAAATTGGAAATAATAATAAAGAATGGCTAACTCATGCATGCACGTGGCTCCATGTGGGTGTATGGATTTGAGAATAGGCTAGAGCGTCCTACTTCTCCCATACACTGTCACGTGTGGATTTGGGCTATGAGCGTCCCGTTTCTCACGTGGTCGGGCAAAATTATGGGCTTGCGTGTCCCAAAACCCCTGGCGGCATGTCTAAGGATTCCTACGCTGGGTCATGCATTATCATGCATTGCATTAAGAAAGAGTAATGGATGTTTTGTTATGATTTTTATGCGATTATTATTTCTAACCTTAAAGTAGTTCTTCACTATGCCGCTTTTGATGGTGTTTTGTGAAAATAATTTAGAACATGTAGGTAGCGATCCTCAGGAGCCCGAGCCTCAAGGAGACGATTATGATGGCTCGTGGGAGCAGATGGTGGAAGACGAGACCGCATAATCATTCATAGTTCTAGCATTTATTTAGTATTTGAAATTGTAATAAGTCCCAATGGGAGGACGTAGTTATGAACATGGTGTTTAATTGAATGATGGTTACATGGTTTGATGATTTAGTTTAGTTAATGAAATAATATATAAGTTTGGTTTCACCGTCATGCTCTTGATTTTCCAAATAGTATGAAATGTGCATGTTTGTGTGAAAATTATGTAAGGGGTATAACCCTCACACATTCCAAATAACCTTGGGAATTCGGCCGTCGTGATGTACACGGGAGCCGAAATCTTGGGGTGTTACAGGATGCTAAGAAGATCATCGTAGATGCCATTTGTTTGGTTCTTTCTCTGTCTTTCTCTTTCTGTCCTTCTCTCTCTTTGCACAGTCATACACGCATTAGAATATTCTGCGCGCTTGGGAAAGAGAGAGGACGCGACCTTACCAATCGCGATACGGCTCGACAGTGGATAGACAGAAACATACAAGTATGAACTACATGCATGCTATGCGAAGTTTCAAAATTCTTTTACCTTAAAGATGAAGGGAAGAACGTTCCCGTTGAGAGTCGCCAGTTTGGCGCCCGTGAAGGCGCCGAACATTTCTCCTTGCGGTAACCTTTCCCATGTACACATTAGTGTCTGCAAATGATTTATCGCAGAATGTCTATTTACTCATAAATAACCAAAGATTCTGGTATTGAATAATTCCCCAGCAGAGTCGCCAGTATGTTAGAACTTAGAAAAAGAGGAAAAGATCAGAACTACTCGTCAGCAGTCCTTCTTTCTTTTTTTCGTGTTTCTTTTATTCTGGGGTAATTTTGAGTATAGATACATTCATAGACACTCATAAGCAATCACAAAGTGTACACAAGAGAGATATATCGCAAGGCGAATTTTATTCCAGAGATTCTGAGATCTTTTACATTCCAGGCTATGATACTGGTCACGAGCCTTTAATTACATCAACGGTTGATCACCCTTGATTGGAAGGCAAAAGACTAATCCGCCGGGGATTATGGTCTTGAGTTCATGGTCGTGTAGACCTTTATTTTCTTGTTATGGACTGAGCCATATTTATTAAACACGCCGGATGTCTATGTCCCATTTTCTTTCGGACTGTCCGGGTTGAGAGACTGTCAGGATTCGAGTGGTGCAACTCGGGGCCCGCGCCTGTTACTGTGAACAGGTGACCGTTGGAATACACGATCCTCGAATGTTGGTCGGCATGACCCAAGGCCCGCGCCCGTATTTTTATGACTGGTGACCTTAGGAAAGCACTCCGCAACGTTCCCGAACGAGGTTTTTTAATCGAGTGGTGCAACTCTGGGCCCGCGCCTGTTATTGCGCACAGGTGACCGCTGGAATACACGAACATCGAAATGTTGGTCGGCATAACCTAAAGCCCGCGCCTGTTACTGCGCACAGGTGACCTTAGGAAAGCAATCCACAACTACCTCATCAGCTCAACTGACGGACCCGTTGTTGATGGGTAGGGCATCGACTGTCTTTCTCATAGTGGCAGTCCATAGCAAGATGTTTCAAGCTTAGTTAGAACTCTTTGTTTGTGGTTTCTCGTGGTAACGATAACCCCTTAGGTTTAGCCTCAGACCTTTATCCGGGATTAATAGAGCTTTGTACAGTAAAGTAAATGTATTTCTTCTAGAGTCGGGCGACTCGTCTTCGAGGATATTCTTTCTTCTGAGTATTTTCAGTGATCTATTTGGGATCAGGTAGGCTTTGTCGAGCCAAGATCTCTTGAGGGTATCACTTCAATAGGCTAGATCGGCTGCTTCGATGCTTGTAAGTGGCTAAGTATAGGGTCCGATGGGTACCCACATATGCCAATTTCTTATGAATAATGGGGATCGGTGCCCCGCGAATGCTTGACTCGGCTGTTGGATAGCCCGAGTACTTCAGCGTTGCCTCGGCGTCTTTGAGATCGCGGTTGATTTCAACTGGCACTAGTCAATTCTCAAGCCATCATGGCACTTCCCAGGGCTGAAAATGATTAAGTAGTGGACCTGCTTACGGTCTGATTAGGGAAATCGGTGAGTATTATTGATAACCATCTTTGAACAGGGGTGGATTACGTCCACGAAGATCGCTGTGCGATCGCGTTTCGATTTGCTTAGTAGAAGTTGATTTCCGGGCCAACAGGGCACTTCCCAGGGCTGGAAACGACTAAGTAGTGGAACTATTTGCGGTCTAATTAGGGAAATCGGTGAATATTGTTGATGACTGACTTGGAACAGGGGTGGATTATGTCCACGAAGATCGCGGTGCGATCGCGTTTCGATTTGCTTAGCAGAAATCGATTTCCGGGCCAACAGGTCACTTCCCAGGGCTGGAAACGACTAAGTAGCGGGCCTGCCGACCGCTCGATTAGGGTATTCGAGGGTCCTGAGATCGGATAACCTCGTCGCGGCGCATGATTATAGTGTATCATGTCATGTAGAAGAAAAGTTTCCCTCTCGGGCTCGGTCCAATTCCGCCCGATTCTTCTCGTTTTCGGCCGTTTTTGGCTCTTTCGGAAGGATTTCCGGGGCTGCCAAATTGGCTAAGTGTTGGTCATTTTGGACCAAAACACTGATTTGGGCCACTTATCATTAACCGTTGGAGAATCTGATCCGGTGGATGGATAGATCTCATCGAGATTCTTTTAGGAGAGGCGGTTTCATCAAAATCCGATCTCGGACGAAGGCGGGCTGCACGACGGAAGGTCCACCCCTCCCATCAGCGTCCAGGCGCATGGGGGGATGTGTGCATGCGCATGTGGCACTGCATCAGCTTTCAGGTGCATGTGGCAGGGAGCCGGGCGCATGTGGCATCTCCCGGGCGCATGTGGCCCTATTTTTCATGAAAAAACGGGAGTCCGGAAGCAATCCCGGCGCATGTGGTGGTGCACATGCGCCTGGACCTAAGGAGTGGGCACATGTCCCTCCCAGACTTAAAGAAATTTGGGATTTTTTAGTGGGAAAAGCCGGCGCATGTGGTGGAATAAGCCGGTGCATGTGGGGGATAAGTCGGCGCATGTGCCCAGCACTTAGAAATTTCAGGATTTTCTTCCTGAACTTGGGATTCCGGCGAGGAAATCCCTTTCCGGCGAGGGAATCCACTCCGGCCAAGGCATCCGGCGAGGGGAGAGAAAGCAAGCGCATGTGGTGCTTACATCACTCTGAGGTCGGCGGGGGATGATCTCATGCTGATGAGTGAAGTGACTTCAATATTTATAGAGAGTAATCAGGTTCGGGTCCGGTCCGACGGGTATTTCCCAGCGCATGTGAGAAAAATGCACCAGGCGCATGTGGAGGATCCGGGCGCATGTCCTTTACCGGCGCATTTCCCGGCGCTTTTCGAAAAAGTGCTTCATTCACTCGATTTCACTAATAGGGTGCAAGTGCATGTGGTTGGAGGCCAGGCGCATGTCCTTTGCAGGCGCTTTCCCACTACTTAGCCAGATTTTTAGGATTCCATCACTTAGAAAATTTCAGCATTTCAACTCCGACGAGGGACCTCGAAAGGACAGATACCTTTTCTAGACATGCACTCACTGTCGCCAAGCCACTTCCATGCTATGATTGACCTCCTGAATGAACGGGATGGGTGTGGAAATCCAGATGTTGCCAATTTTGGTACTTCCTTCCTAATTTGGAGCCTCCGGATCGGCTTGTCGTATAGGAACGTTGTTCCGGGGGGCGCGCGCATGGAAATACGCATCGTAATGACTTCAAACTTGCTATTTAAGGGTTTTGGGGCGCTCCGGATCATTTGGAGATGAAGCGCATGTCCAATTCCACTTTGAAATGGTAGCTGTAGGCTTACGGACCCTTTTTGGTCAGTTCCGGGCAGAGACGGAACGCATTTCAAGGTGCGCAGGTAAAAATATGCACCGGATGACTTCAAAACTTGCAGGTTAGGGGTTTTAGGACATTTCAGATCATTTGGCGGTGAAGTGCATGTCCAGTTCAGCTCTAAAATAGTAGCTGTAGGCTTACGGACCCTTTTAGTCAGTTCCGAGCAGGGACGAAACGCATTTCGAGGTGTACGGATACAAATATGCATCAGATGACTTCGAAACTTGCAGGTTAAGGGTTTTGGGACATTTCAGATCATTTGGCGGTGAAGCGCATGTCCAGTTCCGCTCCGAAATGCTGTTTATGAATTTTGGTCGCTACCAAGCGATCAGGGTTGTGTAGGCATTTTCAGGGCTTTCCTGGCCTCAAAACTTATCCAAATCATTGTCAATAGACCACGGTATGTTTTTTTATAATGGGTGCAAATTTGAGCCCCAACAATAGGCTGGATCGGCTGCTTCGATGCCTGTAAGTGGCTAAGTATAGGGTCCGATGGGTACCCACATATGCCAATTTCTTATGAATAATGGGGATCGGTGCCCCGCGAATGCTTGACTCGGCTGTTGGATAGCCTGAGTACTTCAGCCTTGCCTCGGCGTCTTTGAGATCGCGGTTGATTTCAACTGGCACTAGTCAATTCTCAAGCCAACAGGGCACTTCCCAGGGCTGAAAATGATTAAGTAGTGGACCTGCTTACGGTCTGATTAGGGAAATCGGTGAGTATTATTGATAACCATCTTTGAACAGGGGTGGATTACGTCCACGAAGATCGCTGTGCGATCTCGTTTCGATTTGCTTAGTAGAAGTAGATTTCCTGGCCAACAGGGCACTTCCCAGGGCTGGAAACGACTAAGTAGTGGACCTATTTGTGGTCTAATCAGGGAAATCAGTGAATATTGTTGATGACTGACTTGGAACAGGGGTGGATTATGTCCACAAAGATCACGGTGCGATCGCGTTTCGATTTGCTTAGCAGAAATCGATTTCCGGGCCAACAGGGCACTTCCAAGGGCTGGAAACGACTAAGTAGCGGGCTTGCCGACCGCTCGATTAGGGTATTCGAGGGTCCTAAGATCGGATAACCTCATCGTGGCGCATGATTATGGTGTATCATGTCATGTAGAAGAAAAGTTTCCCTCTCGGGCTCGGTCCAATTCCGCCCGATTCTTCTCGTTTTCGGCTGTTTTTTGCTCTTTCGGAAGGATTTTCGGGGCTGCCAAATTGGCTAAGTGTTGGTCATTTTAGATCAAAACACTGATTTGGGCCACTTATCATTAACCGTTAGAGAATCTGATCCGGTTGATGGATAGATCTCATCGAGATTCTTCTAGGAGAGGCGGTTTCATCAAAATCCGATCTCGGACGAAGGCGGGCCGCGCGACGGAAGGTCCACCCCTCCCATTAGCGTCCAGGCGCATGGGGGGATGTGTACAGGTGCAGGTCATAGTGCAGGCGCATGTGGCACTGCATCAGCTTTCAGGCGCATGTGGCAGGGAGCCGGGCGCATGTGGCATCTCCCGGGCGCATGTGGCCCTATTTTTCATGAAAAAATGGGAGTTCCGGAAGCAATCCCGACGCATGTGGTGGTGCACATGCGCCTGGACCTAAGGAGTGGGCGCATGTCCCTCCCAGACTTAAAGAAATTTGGGATTTTTTGGTGGGAAAAGCCGGCGCATGTGGTGGAATAAGCCGGCGCATGTGGGGGATAAGCCGGCACATGTGCCCAGCACTTAGAAATTTCAGGATTTCTTCCTGAACTTGGGATTCCAGCGAGGAAATCCCTTTCCGGCGAGGGAATCCACTCCGGCCAAGGCATCCGGCGAGGGGAAAGAAAGCAAGCGCATGTGGTGCTTACATCACTCTGAGGTCGGCGGGGGATGATCTCGTGCTGATGAGTGAAGTGACTTCACTATTTATAGAGAGTAATCGGGTTCAGGTCCGGTCCGGCGGGTATTTCCCGGCGCATGTGCTAGAAACAAAGCCAAGCGCATGTGAGAAAAATGCACCAGGCGCATGTGGAGGATCCGGGCGCATGTCCTTTACCGGCGCATTTCCCGGCGCTTTTCGAAAAAGTGCTTCATTCACTCCATTTCACTAATAGGGTGCAAGCGCATGTGGTTGGAGGCCAGGTGCATGTCCTTTGCCGGTGCTTTCCCACTACTTAGCCAGATTTTCAGGATTCCAGCACTTAGAAAATTTCAGCATTTTAGCTCGGACGAGGGACCTCCAAAGGACAGCTACCTTTTCAAGACATACACTCACTATCGCCAAGCCACTTCTAGGCTAGGATTGACCTCCTGAATGAACGGGGTGGGGTGTGGAAGACCAGATGTTACTAATTTTGGTACTTCTTTCCCAATTTGGAGCCTCCGGGTCGGCTTGTCGTATAGGAACGTTGTTCCGGGGAGCGCGCGCATGGAAATACGCATTGTAATGACTTCAAACTTGCTATTTAAGGGTTTTGGGGCGCTCCGGATCATTTGGCGGTGAAGCGCATGTCCAGTTCCATTCTGAAATGGTAGCTGTAGGCTTACGAACCCTTTTTAGTCAGCTCCAGACGGGGATAAAACGCATTTCGAGGTGCGCAGGTAAAAATATGCACCGGATGACTTTGAAACTTGCAGGTTAGGGGTTTTAGGACATTTCGGATCATTTGGCGGTGAAGCGCATGTCCAGTTCCGCTCCGAAATGGTAGCTATAGGCTTACGGACCCTTTTGGTCAGCTCCGGGTAGGGACGAAACGCATTTCGAGGTGCACAGGTAAAAATATGTACCGGATGACTTCGAAACTTGCAGGTTAAGGGTTTTAGGACATTTCAGATCATTTGGCGGTGAAGCGCATGTCCAGTTCCGCTTCGAAGTGGTGTTTACGGATTTTGGTCGCTACCAAGCGATCAGGGTTGTGCTGGCATTTTCAGGGCTCTCCCGGCCTCGAAACTTATCCAAATCATTATCAATAGACCACGGGATGTTGTTTTACAATGGGTGCAAATTTGAGCCCCATCAGCGCCCGATGACCATTGTTAGACTTTTAGGCCAACTCACTTGAACGGATTCCCCTCTGGTCGCGCGCTCGGTGGACACTGGGTCGGGCGCCCAGCCATGTATGTTTTCTGCCTTTTGTTTCTGTTTTTCAGCAGAACATGCAACCTCTTTAGCCATTCTTTTGGTAGTCTTTTGGGACACCTAAGGCCAATCTAAGATGACTAAGGGTATGCCTATTGGGTCATGGTCATCTAAAGTTAATGGTTTTGGGTAGGTACTAGGTTAAGGCTCACCAAGGCATTACTTTTACCCGTTTCTTCTTTCTTGATGCAGCTGGTCTGTCTTGAGTCTTCGATCTTTGTCTTCATTAAGCTCAACCGACACTAGACTCACTAACTTAAGTAATTCACAAACAAGGTGCACTAGTATGCCACAGAAAAGTGCACTAACAGATTTAACATGCTCATCACAATGGGCTCTATAAAAATCAAGGGTGGATGTCTCTCCCAATTGTTTCAATTGGTATGGCCCACTTGAATCATAGATTAGAATGATTTTTTTTCTACGATCCTAAAATGGAATTATACATCTAATGATTAGAGTGGATCTCTCAAACATGTCACGGTAGGCCCCTTAAAAAATGAAAGGTGAGCCTCCCCAAACTAGTGTTGGTTCTAAGAAACTTCTTAAGTTCCCGATGATAGCAGAGGAAGTGGATTAGGTGTCACCTGAGCAACACCGAAGGGAGTGTCTCCCTAACTATGGGGCCCACCATGATGTATGTTATGTATATCTAGGTCATCCATCAGTTTCTACAAATTGTTTTATCACAAATTCCTAAAAATGAGATAGATCCAATCTCAAGTGGACCACACCATAAGAAACAGTGGACATTAAACGCCCACCATTAAAACATTCCTAAGGCTCTACTATGATGTTTATTTTCCATCCAACCTGCTCTTAAGGTCACACAGACCTGGAAGAAGGGAAAACACAAATATCAGTTATCTAAAGCTTTTATGGGCCCCAAGAAGTTTTCAATGGTAGGCGTTCAATCCCAGTGGCCCACTTGAGCCTTAGATATGCCTTATG